>OZ026583.1:13909836-14509836 GCA_964020215.1 Aurelia sp. 3 sensu Dawson et al. (2005)
GGGCTGAAGCCCCCCCAGCCCCCCCAGCCCCCCCGCTTCCGACGGGCCTGATATTTCAATGCAGTCATCCCACCCTCAAATTTATTTAACACATACTGTATAGCTATATATTCATCATAGGCATTAGTGTCCTCATGATAAGAACTACACCCTGAAAATGTCATAAGTACCTCATTTGTAAGAACCTATTCAGTCTGATTTTTAGAAAAGTATGTTCTTGTTTGCGGGTTTTTACTATACTCGATATCTGGAAAGTTTCTGATAAGAAATGTCGTTGTTTAGCGTTCACCAGAAGAATAAATAGCCATCTTTTTCCTTATTCTGCGAATCTCGCTGTGAGAATAGTTTTATCAATGAATCTAACAATGTCATATTTAGAAAAAGTAAAACCAACGCCCACATACATAAGAGCCGAAATTTCGCGGCTCCAACTGATAAGGCCCTCACAAGCATGAAAATATGATTCGAATGCCGAATGCGTTGCTCGCAAAAGGTCTCTACATAAGCAGATTGGTCAACTCTTGACGGGTATCAAAAGAAAGTAAACATCAAGAATAATGCAACACGATTACGGCTGAGAATATGGTACGTTTAATATGACAAATACACAGGTGTCCCAAGAAAACTTTCTTTGCTCTCCTAACATGCCAACATAAATCAAAATACTGCAAGAAAGGTTCTATTGCTGTGTTGGGATTTCTTCTCATAACACATGCAAAAATAGCGTTAAAACCCGGTCTATCAAAATTTATGAGATTTTGACGTTCTTGGGAAGCAAAGAAAGTGACGTTTTTGAGATGACCACTCTTTCGACTTTCTTGTACAATAAATCAGCAACCACTTGATCGATTGACTAAAACGAGGTCTCAAACTCTAAGTTGAAGCCTATCACTCACAAGGTATCGAGAATGGAACAATAGAACGTAAAGCTCATCCAAAATGGCCAAACGAATGGAGCACAGTTTTTTAGGAGACCCTGTGTCGGGTGAGTCAAACAAAATTTAACACCCATTGCAGTAAAGGGTTCAATCTGTAAAATGGTTGGTGTCAAATTGTAACACATTTTTCTATGAACTGAATGACTTGAAAGGGACTTTGGGTAATTTGCTGGAAATCTACCGTGGCAACTTTTAGATATCTTGATTATTTTTAGACTGGCGGCATTTTGGTTGTTTTAGTAAAAATTCATCAAAAGTTTTGAAAAAGTTAAATCATCGTAAATCCTAAATTACTTGAGGAACATTGATACGATCTTTGAGGGGACCATGGTTTACGATATGGTGGCAGGTGTGGATCTGTGGCTCTTCTGGTTGGGGATTTGATAACGTTACAGTCTCTAGATTTATGAATGCTGCCACTTTAAAACATCAAAAAATTGCCACGGCAGAATTAGGCCTACAGCAAATTTCCCAAAGTTCCTTTCAAGCACTTCAATTCAAAGAACAATGTAATGGAGTCTTTGCTAAGCTTGGCGGGCTGTGGAATAAATATTGTGAAGCCAAAGACTGGCTTAGATGCCCGGGGGGGGGGGTAACTTGAGTCTTGGGATGACGGGGACGTGCCGCCCACCATACCATTTTAGGGGAAGACCCATATTTAAGGATCTCTGCTCAATGTCCATACAACCATTTTTATGGATTTTTGGGAGACAAAGCCTGTTGAACATCCCAGAAATACAGTTTTATTTCACTTCAAATGCACAACATGATGGTAAAGTTGCAACTTGCAACCAACCACGTTGCTAAAAAGATAGAAATCCAATGTTATAAATACTAAACTCGGCAACCTTTCTCGCTGCAAGGCATAAAACTACCCATTCCTAGTGGAAAATTCAGACTCTGAGACCCATATTTCAGGATTTTCGAGGTTGTAAACCCATCCTTATGGGCGGCACGTACCTGTTGCTTCTTACGTGGAAGTTAATCCCCCCCCCCCTTTCCCCGGGCTTAGATGTGAGTAAAATCACTCACGTTTTAGGCGAAAACCATAGGGGTTTCAATTGACTAATGCATAAGTATTTAGTTTTCGCTGATTTGTGAATAAGTATCATAATCATCGTAGGAAAATGCTCGTAAGTGGTTTCTATGGGAACGAGAATCCCACGTTCGATTTTTGTCAAAGGTTTACAGGTCATTGAACTTTGAATTCTATTTATGAAGCTAAGAATCACATTGAATTTAAATTTCAATGACAAGTAAATCTTGGACCGGAACCAAACTTGGAATTCTCTTTCCCATACAAAACCCTTTACAACCATTTTCCTAATATCTGGGTCTAAATGGCAAGTGATTATACCAAACAAAATTTTCACACAAGGAGCATATCTTGCATGTGCTGTCTCTTGGTTGGCCTTTCTTGTTGCCGTTTTCATGGCTCATGCAAATGGCGACAACAAAGGCCAACCAAGGGTTGGCCTACTGTTATTCCACAGCCCTGGTACATATCAGAAGACAGTGTGGTTCGAGCCATTGTCTATGATGGTCGATTCTCTTTAACGCGGTGGTGGGAAAGGGACCCAAAACGAGTAATAAAACTATTTTAGTGAGCTGTCAAAGAGCTTTCCCCGTCCGCAGTATTTCGATGCAAATGGTTCAAGTGCAACGTGATCATTGCACATTATCAATATTGTCCACAACCAAACCAAATTTCTTCCAAACTTATAGTACAGGTGGTTATTTAATTTAATCTTGAACCAATGCGTTAGATGCATACTTTAGGTAAGTGAGACAGATACTTGTTGGATGCCATCAGGAGCAGACAATGGCAGTTCATTGCGCTGCTAAGGGAAAACAGAGTTGACAGGCAAATCTCAAACAGACGATATTTTCGAAGATCTTCGTAAAAATTCGCTGCGAAGAAGCCGTTTTGATTTCCGTGTTGCTTTCATCGCAAATATGCTATCAAAAAATTCCAAACTCTGAGCGAAGCGGAAGAAATTCTGCGATTCCCTTGGCCAAAAAAATCTGCGAAGAAAACCGTAAGGCGGATCAGCAGACGAAAAAGGACAAATGACTTCTTTCGTTTAGCGAATTTTTCCGATGCAGCGATCAGAAATGGTATACTGCGCATGGGTCGTCTTGATTTTCTGAGACGATTGTCCATAAAATCGTCCGGTGGAGATCAGCCTGAAAGAAGAAATCATTGGAAGAGAAATTCCAAGAAGGACAGCTTGAAGTAGGAAGCTAAAGAAGATTAATAAACAAAATGGAAAGCCATTGGGAGAGATTGCAAGGGACAGAAGATGGAAGGACAGTGCTCCAGGATGCATCAAAGTCATGTCAGTCAAGGCCAGTCAATACTACGGCACGTGAAGAAGAAAAAACTCAATGTTTTCTGCATGAATCTGTTATATGACATTCTCTGTTTTAAAATACCGGGTGAGTCAAAAAAAAACGCCCGGCCTTTGAAAAATTGTGCTAGTGCTCCCTGAATATCATAGTAATGATATTGAAAACTGTCTTGTTTTATTCCTGGTACGTCCAATTAGGTTCAGTAAATTACCCGGCTCTAACCGGCCATTCCTTCCCGTCAGTATGAGAGATTTTCTGCAGAAAGCCCCTTTCGAAAACCTGTAAAAACGAGTGAAAACACCAAGCAAGATGTCCTTTTGTTCTCCATCCTAGCACTAATACACTTGGACGTGTTCATGTATTTTGTCCTCTTGAGAGAATGGAATCCCCCTGAATAAGTTATTCATAGCAGGGGTAATACTTTTCAACCGGCCAAGAGGAAAGCACGTGCAAAAGCGTGCTGAAAGTCATCTCTTTGAGGTAAAGACATTATGGAAACTTAATTATAATTTTAGCACATTTTTTAAGATTTCTTGAAGGAAATCTTTTTAGAAAATCGCTTACAGAATCTGAAAAGAGTGACCAATTTTAGCCATGAAAAATTCTAAAATTAATTGAACATATTCGCTATTCAATCAGATATTGCAAAAATCACTGCTAGTATAGTCTGGGAGCAGTAGCCCTTCAACAGCCGGGCGCTTTTTTTGACTCAGCCGGTAGTTAGCTTTGAAAGTTTTTCAAGGTCCTTTCACTCTTATTCACTATATTTCAAAAGTACACAAAATATTGGTACTAATTTAGTCTATCCTCGCTAGTACGTAGAACATCTATACAGACCTTCACAATGTGCAAACAACTGCTTTAGTGTACTGCAAATGTCTGTCATGACAAGAAAGTTGCTAAGCTGAACTGCTTTCAAACATGAAATATGTATATGTGTTTATATATTTCTTCTGCATGAAAGTTATCAGAACTAAACTCGGAGAGGACGGTACCGTAGTACTTTTCGTGGTACGGAGATTTGCCATTTTTAGGGGTACTTTTCCAAACCGTTACGAAATTATGCGTATCATTTTCAAAATTTTTAGACATTTCACGGAATCATGGAATCACGGAATTTGGGGAATTTTCATAATTTGGGGAGTTATGGCCCAGATTTTCATTCGATTTGCAGAACTATGGCCCTAAAATTCATCAGAATTCACGGAATTATGAGTACTAATTTTTCGGGGAAAAAAACGCCTCCGTCAGATGATAGGTTGAGATAACTCCCGAGAAACTAAAATCAAGTTTCTCTGATATCCCTGATCAAAATAATTTAAAAACAACTACAATAATTACATTTGTTTACTTTCAATACAGCAAAATACCGGGTGTCTCAAACAAAAAAGTACCCCCTTTTGACTGGAAATAGGAATAAAGTGATAGATATCATTACTCTCAAAGACCAAAGCTAAATTTATCAATCTTCAGCTTGGTTGCACATACCTTCCATTTAAAAATCGTCCACCAAACACCGTAGATACAAGGTTGCAAAGTCAAAATTTACAGAGCATCCAGAACCAGAGGTTTTGAAAAAGGGGCTAGCCATGATTTGCATCATGGACATTTTCCAAAGCACCTGTGAACTTTGAGTTTCAGTTTTTCGCTTTTGAAAGGAATAAATTGCCCTGGTTAGCAAATGTCATGAAAACGTGGCAAGAACGATAAAGTCGTGCCACTTAGCCAAAATAAGCGTGCATGTGCTCCGTTCCCCCTTCTTTCACACAAAAAAAAACACTTGGGATAGAATGCAACGCAAAAGGACCAATTCCTCAAAGGAAAAGTCATCTAAAAAAAAACTGAAGCATTTGAAGGTATAATTCTTTTTAAAAGTAAAAACTTAAGGTCAAAGTTGAAATTCAGTTGCAAAATGCTTGTGACATCAAATCATGGCTAGGCATTTTTGCAAATCTCTGGTTTCAAGTGCACTCCACATTTTTGACTTAATGAACTCATATCTCTGGCTTTTGGTGAACGATTTTAAAATGCAAGGTATGTGCCTATGGGTTGAAGATAAACAAAAGTGGCTATGAACTCAAAAAGTCCTGATATTTAATCGTTTTGTTCCCTTGTTTAGTTAAAAGGGGGTACGTTTTTGAGACACCTGCCAAGTGCCGGCAAAAATGTGCCATTTTCGTGCAAAACGGGTGGCCTATCCATAACATTTTTCACCGTTTCCAAATTCTGCCGGTATTGTGTGAACGCAGTCTAAGGTGAAAAAGTGTGCATGTATTTCAAAATAATTTGCTAGGATCTTCAACGAGTATGTTCAAGACAAACAAGAGCGATGTTATCCAATTGTATACTAAATGCGAATGATTAGATTCTTTTAAATGAAATTGCTTTCATTTGACAATATGCTGAGTGTTATAAACATTGCACCATTTGAAAACTCATCAAGTATTCAACCTAAAGCTTAAACGATACTTAGTTTTAAATCAGGGTCTACTGGGGTAAAATGGGTAGGCTGGGGGTAAAATTCGTCCAAGATTCGTCAATGGAATGCAATGCATCTTGATAAAAAGTTTCTTACATCTATCCTTAGCGTAATCATCTTCCTGTGCTAACAAGTCCTTCCTCTTTAGAGGAGGAAACCCCCTTGAATAACTTTGCTACACTAATAGGGATGACTTTTCGCTCTCTCGAGAAGATAACACGCATGCCAAGAAGTTTTTAATTCATGGCAGCAAGACATATACTTGCAGAATTCTATTGTGATTTCAAGCCGTTCTGCATAGTTTTCGACGGGATCTCCTTGAGTGATTTAAAATTAATTGACTATGTCACCTGTTGATATCTATGGAACAGTAGTATTTAAAACGGTACGTGTTTTCCTGAGTCACCCAAAAACCTCATCTTTCATCTTTCATAGAAAAGATATACACATATAAAACTAAGAATTTGAGCCAGACTGAAAGGTTCCTAAAATCATCATATTTTTGAGTACTATACTTAGGTTTCCCACGAGTTTCTTATGGGTTCCATCACAACGTTCATGTTACTACCTGAGAGCTCTACAGTAAACGTATCTTTCTATAAGAAAATAAGAATCTGGCCAGTACTGAAAGCTTCTTAAAGTTGTCAGACTTTAGGAACTCAGGTTTCTTTCGAGTATCTTTATGAGTTCCATCTTCATATTTACTTCTGGTGCTCTCATAGAAATATAAAAATATTACGCTATTGAAGCTTTTCAAATCTATGGATGGACCTTACTCAAGCATTTTCCGAGTAATATGATACAGGAAACAACTGAAAATAGTGTAAAAATCATGGCAAGAATTTCTTCGACTAAAATGAGTAGTTTCGTGACAAATTGTTGTCCAGTAATGGAGTTTCTTTATCTTTTAGCGATCTGAGAGTGGTTTTCAAGCAATTTGATATGATAAATACGCGTAAACTCCCAGGGGGGGGGGGTCACTCGAGTCTCCAAGATATGTGGTTGTGCTAATCCAATCGTAAAAATACCACCCATAGATCCGGACAAATTTCTGAAAAGTATACCCATAAATCTGGAAATTCTGAAAATGCTCACCTATAAATGAATTTTTACAAAAAAGCTATACCCATAAATCTGGAAAATGTTAACAATTGTTGAAAACCATACCCATAAATTTGGCAAATGCCAAAAATCATAAATCGGGAGTCTAGCATGAAAAAGAAACCCTAAATAATTGAAGGTGTTGTGGCGCCATGGTGTAATCCTCTGACATTGCAGCCAGAATTGTCAGGCGGAGTGGGTTCGAGACCCGGTAGGGCCCCACCACTTGAGCGTCATGACAAGGGGTCGCGGACTCGATTAGGTCTGCTCTATTTCTGCGATCCCAGCGCTTGGCGCTGAAAAACGCAACTTCACCTTCACCTTCAATAATGGCACAACACCGTACCATGGACACGTTAACTTATCCCCCTCCCCCGGCCCAAACTCTGCCAGGCACGTCGAAAAAAGGCACAGGGGAAGCTCAAGCACCCTAATAATTTTGAAAACAATTGTGCTCAGTAACAAGTATTGATTAGATCTTTTGTTCCTTGTTGTTTCAAGAACGAACGCCTCCAATCAGCAGCTACTGCCTACGGCCCTGAAATCGGTAGCCTGCGTGCAGACCCACTCGAGAAAAATGTATAGTCTGCGTAAAGCTGCTCAATTTTGTGTAGTGCATGCTTCAGCATTTATTTGATAACAAAGAAAAAGTATTGTTCTAACAGCTAATAACATCGCTTTCCTGCGAAACAAGGAAGCAATCAGATTTGAGAACGGCTATCATGTGATTAAATCTCAGGTTTCGCTTTGCTCTCTAAGCAAATTACGTTAACAACACAATACTCTGGAATTTTAGGTACCCTACGACAGACAATACACAGGCGTTAGTAAGTAGAAAAGGGCCATTCAAACTGCTATTGAAAAGAAATGCTGACTCATACAATACGCAATATTGAGCTGTGTTGCGCAGACTACACCTTTTCCTTGGGCACCGTCTGCAGGCAGGCTATGAAATCGGCGTTTGTCAATGACCGATAAACTATTTCAAGATAGCGTTCAAAATCACATCACATGTCAGTAAATTTTCAAAATTGTGACAATATTTTTGTGCATCCTGCAATTCAAGATGAATTACCTCAAACTACCGTTGTCTGAGGACCAGACCAGGGCTTCTGTGATGTGTTTGATCCAGAATCATTTGATCCAACTTCGACAGTGGCTCTTTCGTCGATTTCCCGTTGCAGTGACTCACACATTTCAACAAGCTACGAGAAAACAACAAAAATAATAATTATTATTATGGCTATCTTTAAAACACAGAAAGTAGAATGGGAAAAGAATGGTGGAATAAAACAGTGGATGAGAAATTTGTCTCCATAACGTCAAACAAGTGTTTGTGAAACGTAAACTTTGCCTGAAAGTAACAGACAATGGGTTACCAAATCATGCTACTTAAGAAAGAGATTTGTTTTCTGGCACTATTCCTTTTCCAAATTGCGTGCTCCATATTCTGTGTTTCACATTCCGCATTTTAAGATAGCCATATCATTACATAAACGAAGCCACAAGGAAAAGTAACGACGCGACGTCCTTTCAGATAGTTTTAGACAGATCTGCAAATCTTGACAAGGAGAAAGAATTTTGTTCATTTCTGCAGGAGAAAGATGAAAAATATAGCTCGAAAAAGTATATTTTGTTCAAAGCAAGCACTATATTTTGCCAAAATCGTCCAGGTGATGTTCTTTAGCATCACATTTTCTTTGGGTGTGGTGCATCATTAACATAATGTGAAAGAAAAGCTTCGCTAAGATGGTCATTTGGAGCAGCAGTTCTATATTTTAAGCAAGTCCACCCATTGTAAAACAACGTCAAATTGCGGTAAACCGCTGTTCTCTGAAATTGTGTGAAATTTTAATGTCGACTACCATCAGTTTCCATAAATGATTTCGCTATTTTGTGTAATTTTCGAGAATGTTAGCAGCTGAAAATATTAGGTGTTAGACTAGATCTGCGATCATTAAGGCGCAGAAATACTGCTTTTCTTTAGCAGAGGTCCGCGTAGACGCCAAGCAATTTGAAAACTTGTTTCTCTCACCAGTAATCGTCGAAACGATTTCTTCGATACAGCGGGGAGACTAAAAATATATCTACTTCATGAACAACTCGCGCGGGGGGGGGGGGAGGATGGGGGCACTTAGAAGGCTACTTTCCTGACAGGATGTGCACTTCTTTCCGGGTATAGTCTTCGTCCCCTTTTTCTGACGCCAGGCATTTGAAGAAGGCAATTTTTCCAGAGCCGGTTGTCAAAAGCTGTATTTTGTTACAGCACCTTGTTATTTCGTCGTTTTTCCGTGCATTTCTAAGATTTCGAGTATAGTCAGCACTCGCGTGTAAGAACCTACAATTCTAGGAGTTAGTCTGAGTTCTTGCAAGATGAAGACAATGGATTGGTTGTTATACATGACGGTCTAGTTTGTTTTTTTTTTTGTTTTCAATTTGTTTTGAGTGGGCTTGTCAGGATTTCTAGCAACTGAAAGCTAATTTAGGCCCACTGTGCATGCCGCATCCAGGCATGGGACCCCTAGTTTAATGTCCCTTCCGAATGACGACGAGGCGAGTTGTGAGGCCAGGCCTCCAAGGTCATCCATCCAGAGTTTGACCTCACTCGACCAAGCTTAACTTCAGCCACCTGAAGAAAACTGTATAAGTCACTCGGCCACTCACCCCGTACTCGGCCACTCACCCTTGAAAATTTCAGCCTGGACGTTCCTCATCCACTAGCTTCTTATACGCAGGTATTTACCATGAACGATACGACACCCAGTATGTAGCAGTTCGAAATTTATATAAGTAGCAAGCCACCTTAACTTACTTTATTTTGTGTTTTGAGGATATCTTCACTTGGTTTACAACCGCATTTCACTGTTTCATAATTTGAAATTTTCGGTAGTGAGCTACCTTAGCTTACTTTATTTTGTGTTTTGAGCATATCTTCACTTGGTTTACAACCACATTTCACTGTTTCGTAATTTGAAATTTTCGGTAGTGAGCTACCTTAACTTACTTTATTTTGTGTTTTGAGCATATCTTCACTTGGTTTACAACCGCATTTCACTGTCTCATAATTTGAAATTTTCGGTAGTGAGCTACCTTAGCTTACTTTATTTTGTGTTTTGAGCATATCTTCACTTGGTTTACAACCACATTTCACTGTTTCGTAATTTGAAATTTTCGGTAGTGAGCTACCTTAGGTTACTTTATTTTGTGTTTTGAGCATATCTTCACTTGGTTTACAACCGCATTTCACTGTCTCATAATTTGAAATTTTCGGTAGTGAGCTACCTTAGCTTACTTTATTTTGTGTTTTGAGCATATCTTCACTTGGTTTACAACCACATTTCACTGTTTCGTAATTTGAAATTTTCGGTAGTGAGCTACCTTAGGTTACTTTATTTTGTGTTTTGAGCATATCTTCACTTGGTTTACAACCGCATTTCACTGTCTCATAATTTGAAATTTTCGGTAGTGAGCTACCTTAGCTTACTTTATTTTGTGTTTTGAGCATATCTTCACTTGGTTTACAACCACATTTCACTGTTTCGTAATTTGAAATTTTCGGTAGTGAGCTACCTTAGCTTACTTTATTTTGTGTTTTGAGCATATCTTCACTTGGTATACAACCACATTTCACTGTTTCGTAATTTGAAATTTTCGGTAGTGAGCTACCTTAGCTTACTTTATTTTGTGTTTTGAGGATATCTTCACTTGGTATACAACCACATTTCACTGTTTCGTAATTTGAAATTTTCGGTAGTGAGCTACCTTAGCTTACTTTATTTTGTGTTTTGAGGATATCTTCACTTGGTATACAACCACATTTCACTGTTTCGTAATTTGAAATTTTCGGTAGTGAGCTACCTTAGCTTACTTTATTTTGTGTTTTGAGCATATCTTCACTTGGTTTACAACCACATTTCACTGTTTCGTAATTTGAAATTTTCGGTAGTGAGCTACCTTAGCTTACTTTATTTTGTGTTTTGAGCATATCTTCACTTGGTATACAACCACATTTCACTGTTTCGTAATTTGAAATTTTCGGTAGTGAGCTACCTTAGCTTACTTTATTTTGTGTTTTGAGCATATCTTCACTTGGTATACAACCACATTTCACTGTTTCGTAATTTGAAATTTTCGGTAGTGAGCTACCTTAGCTTACTTTATTTTGTGTTTTGAGGATATCTTCACTTGGTATACAACCACATTTCACTGTTTCGTAATTTGAAATTTTCGGTAGTGAGCTACCTTAGCTTACTTTATTTTGTGTTTTGAGCATATCTTCACTTGGTATACAACCACATTTCACTGTTTCGTAATTTGAAATTTTCGGTAGTGAGCTACCTTAGCTTACTTTATTTTGTGTTTTGAGCATATCTTCACTTGGTTTACAACCACATTTCACTGTTTCGTAATTTGAAATTTTCGGTAGTGAGCTACCTTAGCTTACTTTATTTTGTGTTTTGAGCATATCTTCACTTGGTTTACAACCACATTTCACTGTTTCGTAATTTGAAATTTTCGGTAGTGAGCTACCTTAGTGCAGGTCCACCTTAATCGTCTACAATGGATCGTTTACGATGGATCGTTTAAGGTGGATCGTTTAAAGGCAGCCTGTCACTTATTTGATTGGGTGATTTGGACAATACAAAGAATAGGAAATTTTAATGGCTGCTAACCCTCTGACTTTCTATGGCCATAGAAAGTCAAGATGATTAGCCCTCCTTTGTTTCAAATACATAGACTGACAAAGGTGGATGTAGTTTTCAGCTGTGACAATCTAATGCATTAATTTGATTATCGTGTAGAATAGAAAAATCTATTTTTTCCTCCTCATCCAACACACCTAAACATGTCTTATTCCACTAGACTGACGACATAGTCCCAGTTATGGCAACAGCAACAAAAGCAACAGCAACAACATGACAACAAAAAAACATTTTTATATTTGCTCAAACTGGGACTGATGAACTTTCATATTAAAATTTGCGACGAAAATGAACACGTTTAGGTGTGCGCTCTCAAAAGAGGCAAAGGTGTAGTCTCAAAGCAAGGCTAAAGCGAGGCAAGCAACCCTCCTCGACAATTGGAAGTTCTTATTGCTGCTGTGAAGTTCATCGAAGCCAATTGGCCTTAAAAATGAGGATCTCCTCGTTCACAGCGAAAGGTTTGTTGATTCTTGGATCAAGGAAACATTCATCTGGCTACCTTCGGCTTTTGCTCATAGCTAGTATCAGTGAAAACTATAATTTTGAGGTGTTTCCAGCTTCGGCATCGGAGGTTCCAGCCGGCAACCTACGCCCATCCACCATTGCTAGGAGTTCGTACAGTGTTACTGTTGTTTCCATATCTAGTAGTGGAATTTCGGGGGGAAACTTTGTCCCAAATTCAGAGTGAAAGTCCATGAGTCATAGTTTGAGCGTCCATCAGTCTATCATTAGCGATAACTACGAATATGCAATCAGTCTATAATTCCACCACAATGTTGCTGTTAGGGAGCTGTCATATAATGTACCGAACAGAGGGGGGAGGGGGCGGAAGGGATTTGACAGGGTCACCCAAGCTATTGGATGGAAAACGTTGGGCTAACAAATTACTTCAAGTGATAAACGTGGGCCATGAGGCAATTTGTTTCAAGATCTGATTCAATATTCTACGCATCTTTCAAATATTGTCAGCATCGATTTTGTTGTTCTCTTGATCACTGATAATGTTCTCCATCTCATTTTCCAATACAGTAGTATCTGCAGGTTCCCCTGCCTTATTAAAACGTTATAACAGATTCCACAAATACAGTATTGACAGTACATGCATGGGAAGCAAATTGAATTGCAAACAGCTTAACTTTTTTCTTGAAGAAGCTTCTAAGCCACAGAGTTCATATTGAGGCCATAGGGTCATCAAATCATTTTTGCAGATGTTTCGGGTCAATGTAAACAGCTTCTGTTTCTTGCATTTGGCTACATAATTTTACGGCGACTTTTTTTTGGTCGTGAAGATAGATTTGTTGCCGAGGCAAGAAAAGAGTTTGTATAATGCATCTTTTTTACATTCCAATAAAAATCTACACCAAACTAGTCACACTACTAGTCACACTACTTACAGAATACTTAACTACACTACGAGGACGATGCCACTGGGTGCAAAATAATAGGACTACTCCGTGGCATGACAAAAAACTAAGACGAGTTACATATGAATTACAAAAGGAAAATAAACACAAGACATGAAAAAGAAGCAAAGAACACTACACTCTGTCTCAAAACTAGATATCAGGTGAAAAATGTCCGCAAATAACAGCAGACAAAATGTTGCCTGCGTTTTGGGTAATTTTGCGTTATCACAGATCTCACCTCATATATAATTTGAGACAGACATTACATATGATATTCAACTAAATAATTGTTGGCTTACTAAGGGGGATCGGGGTGAGATACTTTATTCAAGGCGACCAGTACTATGTGTAAAACATATTGTTAACTCATCGATGCTTCTATTGAGATTGTTTGGAAAATTCTTATCGCCGTACAGTAAGATTTGCAAAAGAACATCATTTGCAAGATTTGCATATTCCATATATGGTCGTATAAGGGTGTATATTCCAGCGAGGAGATCAGTCCTTTGAACACCAAAGGAGGGGCAGAGCAACAAGAAGTGCTCCGTATCCTCGGTTCCATCGTTGCTTGGGCACATTGGGTTTATTGTATCTCTAAAGTTGTGTCAAAAAAAGGCGAATTTTGAAATCCCTTCCGCCCCTCTCTGTTCCATTCTTTATGACAGCTCCCTAATAGTGCTCCATTTTCCATCACAGTACATTGATTAAAGAAAGGATATTTCAAATACAGAAAACAAAGAAACATCTTAGGAAAAGTTTTCTTCACAAATTTTAAGGATCTAATTTGCGAGCCTTCAGCCAGATTTCATGACTGCAAAGATGACTGTTATCCATAACAAAAGTATCAAAACAGCTTGGTCTGAAAAATGTAGCTTGGTATATGCGGGTTTTCACTGCCCAAGGGGAGTACTCCCAAACTTTCAATAAGAGGGAGTCCATGCCACTGATTCTTTGCTGACCCCTAAATATTGAGTCATCAGTGTGATGTTTTGGGGACCCCAAATATCGAGTATATAATGTTTTGGAGAGCCTTAATGTTGTTATTTATTTCTGGTCGAGAATTTACAACACATGCAGAACAACATTGATTGAATGGGTCACTGTAATAATTGTACCAAATTGCCTGATTCTTCATTTCTTCATACTTTTGGACTCCCATTTTCGCAGTTTTGTCTTTTGTTATTCAGAGGCCCTAAATATTGATTTCATATTCATATTTTCATATTTTACATTTCATATTTAATTCTTTTAAGGAGGGTTGCCCTTCAACAAGTTGATTTCAAGGGGTCCTCCGAAAAAAACATTAATTACAATATGATATAAAAGGAAGAAAGCTATCAATCAAATCAAACTATAAAACCTTATTTACAATATCTAAAACTTATATACAATAATGTTCAAAATTTACAGTAAAAGCGAAAGGAAAGAGTGCCTGTTTCTAAATAGTTTTTTTGAAACTATACAGAGGTTGCCTGCTTTGACTCGGCTGGCAGGCTATTCCATAGTCTAGTACTTCTATAAGAGAAACATTTCTGGCCATTCTTTGACCTTTTCATTCGTAACCTCAAGTCGGTCCCGGTTTTACGAAGGCTATAGGATGAGCACAGCGAATTTCGGGTGAAGAGGTCACACAATTATTGATTTAACGGAAGATTCGGACCCCAACTATTTGCACGTAAAATGAATTTTATCGAGAAAAAACCACGATGGCAGGCTGTGCGTCGGATCTTCCTTGAGCGAAAGATGCTTGCAGCGAAGGACGAGTGAAAATATTAGAAGGCAGGAACAACACAATACGACGCAAAATAAAAGACGACTATTATTTGGATTAAATGTTGATTATATATATTGTATAAAAGAGCTGATATTTCGCCTCGGCATACGAGGCTTCCTCAGAGCTGAACTAACGTAATCACAATTGTACAATAATTTGAATAAAGGTTAACTGTAACATGATTGGCTAAGTTGTGCTGCATCGCAGGGGTAAATGTGGGTGGATGTGGGAAACATGATAATGTGGAGGAGGAAAGTAACATGTTGATGATATAGAGAATAATGGTGGTGTGATGGAATACAAAATAATGGGATGAGGATATAAATATATATATACCATATATGCTAATTGTTAGTAGTAAGTTACAAACTGGTAGTATTTGTGTTAGCGGTCAGTGGTCCTGTTCATGCCGTTAGGTGTGAGAGTATTAGCCAAGCCAATGAAGTATTGCTCTTTGGCTCGCCTAACGCTCTCACGTTCGTTGTGCATTTGTAGCAGTGGCAGTATCTGTAGGTCATTAACAGAGTGTCCGGGTTTACAGAAGTGTTCTGCAACCCCGGATTTGTCAGTTTTTCTGTTAATGATGTCTCTGCGGTGTTCGTTAAGTCTGTCTCGTAGTCGTCTTCCTGTCTGTCCGATGTATTGGCAGTTGTCGTTTCCGTTTTGTGTGCATGTTTTACATTGTATGGCGTAGATGATGTTAGTCGAGTTGCAGTCTAGTCGCTGTTCTATTGTAAACGGCTTGTTGGTATTCGTAAAGGTGACTGTGTCGTCTCTGTCCAGTATGTGTGAGCAAGTGTTGCAGTGGCGTCGTGAGTTGCATTTGTATGACCCCCGTGGAGCACTGGTTGCGTCACTTTTTAATTTGGCGCGAACCAAATGATCCCGGAGGTTTTTGGGTCTGCTACCGTAGATGATGTTAGTCGAGTTGCAGTCTGCTACCGTAGACCCAAAAACCTCCGGGATCATTTGGTTCGCGCCAAATTAAAAAGTGACGCAACCAGTGCTCCATGGGGGTCATACAAATGCAACTCACGACGCCACTGCAACACTTGCTCACACATACTGGACAGAGACGACACAGTCACCTTTACGAATACCAACAAGACGTTTACAATAAAACAGCGACTAGACTGCAACTCGACTAACATCATCTACGCCATACAATGTAAAACATGCACACAAAACGGAAACGACAACTGCCAATACATCGGACAGACAGGAAGACGACTACGAGACAGACTTAACGAACACCGCAGAGACATCATTAACAGAAAAACTGACAAATCCGGGGTTGCAGAACACTTCTGTAAACCCGGACACTCTGTTAATGACCTACAGATACTGCCACTGCTACAAATGCACAACGAACGTGAGAGCGTTAGGCGAGCCAAAGAGCAATACTTCATTGGCTTGGCTAATACTCTCACACCTAACGGCATGAACAGGACCACTGACCGCTAACACAAACACTACCAGTTTGTAACTTACTACTAACAATTAGCATATATGGTATATATATATTTATATCCTCATCCCATTATTTTGTATTCCATCACACCACCATTATTCTCTATATCATCAACATGTTACTTTCCTCCTCCACATTATCATGTTTCCCACATCCACCCACATTTACCCCTGCGATGCAGCACAACTTAGCCAATCATGTTACAGTTAACCTTTATTCAAATTATTGTACAATTGTGATTACGTTAGTTCAGCTCTGAGGAAGCCTCGTATGCCGAGGCGAAATATCAGCTCTTTTATACAATATATATAATCAACATTTAATCCAAATAATAGTCGTCTTTTATTTTGCGTCGTATTGTGGTGTTCCTGCCTTCTAATATTTGCACGTACCCTCCCCTCTGCATTGAAAGTTGATGACTACTTCTTGGGTTTTACTGTATGAGAAAATGCATTTTAAGTATACTGCAATAATTGAATATTCTTACAAGTGGGACCCTTCATAATACGAAATAACACGAGAGCTACTTGATCACAACATCAAAGAGAGCAAGTGGGAAATATTCATGGAAATTTCACCTACTTCGCGTGAAGTACGTAATCAAGTTGTAATAAAATGTCACCTTAAAATTCATTTACCTGTTCGATGCGGTTGAATAAGAGCTTGTTGATCTGATCCATCGATTCCTGAGAAAGATATATTTCGATATATTATTTTATCGCATAACATTTATCATGAAAGGGAAGATTGTCCACAGCCATGCAAAAGTTTCTAGCACCTGAACATTTTCTTTATTATTGGCTCCCAGCCTCAGACTCAAGCGCTTGGGCAACATTGCATGCAGGGTCTGGACTTGAGCACAACACAACAACCCAATTTCATATGATCCTGGGGGGCTAGCCTCCATAAGTAGAGCGACGGGTACGTGCCGCCCATAAGGATGGGTTTTGCAACTCAAAAATCCCTAAATATGGGTCTTAAAATGTGACTGTTCCTGTGATTGTAGACATGGGTAGCTTTTTGAACCGTAACAAAAACTTTTCGAGATAATTATTTCTATCGTTGGATTTTCTTGGTCTTAGTTGTGAAAACTGGTTTGCGGTAACCTCATCTTCCAATAATATACCTTTGAAGTGAAATAAAACTTGTTTCCTGGGAATTTAAACAGGCTTGCCCCCCCCCCAATGAAACCTTAAAAATGGGTATAAAAATCGACCGAAAATCCTTAAATATGGGTCTTCCTCTAACTGTTGGGGGGCACCGGGCGGTACGTCCCCGTCATCCCAAGACTCGAGTTACCCCCCCCCCCGGCATTTGATGATAAAGAATTGACCAATTAAAGCTTTTATGTCGCTATATAAGAATAATGGCAGACATTTAATCAGTTCTGTGATTTCTGTGTAGAGGACGGTCATGAAGATTAGCGCGGTTTCCCTTTGAAGTCATTGAGGTGTAATTTCGCACAGTAAGGAAAACAAAGGGATTTGATGACCGTCTCTCATGGCGTCAAAGGACAACTGATAAGCGAGGCTAGGATTTGTATTTATAGCGACATAAAAGCTTTAAAGCCCTGACTCTTGATGTGCGTTGTCAGCAAATTCTGACAGATAGGGTATACCCTGATTTAGGCTACGTTCACCCTGCTCCGTTTTCGCTTCTATCCGTTTGATCAAAAAGCTGCCCGTTCACATTGCTCCAGCGAAATTGTGTTGTTAATCCCCTTTTCAAAACAGAGCCTTTTGTTAATAGCTGTTAAAAAGGCACCGATCGTGAATTTGAATGCTATTGTAATCAACAGCCTATGAACAAAGGAACGTGAAGCGTTTTCAAATGTATCTGTTTTGGCGCTCACACAGAAAACGGAAGGTTTCCAAAACGCACCGTTTTCAAATTTATTCGTTTTCATTAGCGTTTTTGAAAAGCTCCGTTTTCATAGCGGTGCAATGTGAGCGCAAGGCAAAAACGGATAAGTTTTGCTCCGTGTCAATTGTGAACTTAATTCATTAATTCATTTAAAAGCAAGCCCGGGCTAAGTTAGAAATGTATCTTACTGTATTTAATAACTCTGACACGTGCCGTTTCATTGTGTAGCTAAAGAAACAATGAATGCGTACGAGCTTCTTTATCCTATTTTATGGCAGCTAAGAGATAAGGCAATGTCGATCATCTTGAAGTGAGAGCCCGTGTATACGATGCCATAGAATTTGAAAACGACACGAAAGAGTGTCGTTTTGGCCTCCCGTCTACACGATGCCGGAAAAACTTCATGCTAATTCGATAGAAAATAGCAACTGACGTCAATAATGAATCAGGTCAGGACAAATAAAACAAAGACAAAAGCTAAGATAAACGGAGCATTAAAAACATTGAAGCCGGCATTAAATTCTACCGGCAAAGTGCGTTTACAAGATGCTGGCAGAATTCTAAGTGGTAGAAATATAAACTTTGCCGTTTGCTAACCGACATAAAATTCTTTCGGCATCTTGTAGACGGGAGGCCAAAACGGCACTTTGTTATGCCAATTGCAAATGAACAGAGCAAAATGGAGGTAATGTATACAAAGGACAAAGAAAATGCCTACGCATGCAACTATTCATCACACTACGAGATATCTGCGCACATTTCGAAATCATCAAATAAGATACCGAGTGAGCCAGAAAAAAGTTCCCACTTTTGAAAATTCATTGCATCAAGAGTACTTCATAGATTTCAATGATTCAAATTCTAATTGAAAGCCGAAAGAATGAAGTATTTTCGTGATTTTTCTTGCTGTCTCTGTCATACTAGCACTGGAACTATCGCATGATTTAACTTTACAAAGATTTCATGGTTGCAAAATGACTGAAAAATGGCCTAAAACGTCGATCAAATTGTAAGAACCCTCCTTACACAGAACAATACGCAATGGACGTTTCACGTCTCTCAAGAGTTATACCACATCAGTTTTCAAACAAATACTAAAAGTTTCAGTCCCATGGGAATAAATGTGCAGTGGATATCTCTCACCCATGGAAAATCGCATTTTCTTTATTGATCTGTGCGAGGAGTCTTTTTTGATTTGATCAATGTTTTAGGCTATTTTTCAGTCATTTTGCAACTATGAAATTTTTGTAAAGTTAAATTTACCAATACTTCTAGTGCTGGTAAGATAGCAGAAGAAAACAAAAAATACTTTGATCTTTTGGCTTTCAATTAAAACTTGAATCATTCAAATTTGTGAAGTATTCTTGGAGCCATGAATTTTCAAAAGAGGGAACGTTTTCCTGGCTCGTCCCCGAAGGCTAAGTTTAGACCTGCAGATGCGGCTCTTGAGTCGGCATTATATATTGAGGTACCACACAGGATCGATAGAACGAACATAGGCGTCGAATTTTTGCAAAACCTTAAATTAAATGTGTAAAACGTTATTGCTCCATTCTTTCAAATGAACTGGTCGAAGGGTACTTTATGTAAATTGTATAGAGAAAAAGCCACGATGGCAGGCTGTGCGTCGGATCTTCTGTCACGGATCTGTGGATCTTTCTTGGACGAAGATGATTGCAGCGAAGAGTAGCTAATAAAACGTAAAGGCAGGAACACCGCAAAAATGATGCAAAAGAAAAGACGACTAGGTTAAATGTTGATTATATATATTTATTCATATGAGGTGATATTTCGCCTCGGCATACGAGGCTTCTTCAGAGCTAAACTGAGGTTAGCTCTGAAGAAGCCTCGTATGCCGAGGCGAAATATGTATGAATAAATATATATAATCAACATTTAACCTAGTCGTCTTTTCTTTTGCGTCGTTTTGCGGTGTTCCTGCCTTTACATTTTACTTTATGTAATCTGTCATTACCCCATACATAACGGATTTGATATCATGATTATTTTGGAATTACACAGAAGGTATCTGGAGCTTTGACAATCATTAAACGCTCCATTCATTCTAAACTGATTGTAGGAAATCAACATGATCAATACAAGAAATACTCAGTTATTGAAGGTCCACAAGATGGCAGCAAGTGAAGTCTGTAGCCCTTATGGCTTACGATTTAGCGATCTGATGATGCCATTAAATTAGCAGAAACGCTAAAGATGGTGGTGAGGAACTTTTTACAAAGATGTATTGCATTCGAATTAGGTATCATTAATGAATCTATAGGGATTCGATTATAGAACGCAATGTATCTTGGCAAATAGTTTCTCGCCATCATCTTGAGCGTAATCATCTATTCTGAAAGTTATGACGATACCACAAACACCCTCGCTAGGATCATGGGACATTGCATAGAGTTTCCTTCAAACGATTCATTTGAAAGTATAGGTAAATTACATTTTTTGGGCTAACTTTATAGTCTTGCGAAGATTCAACACCTATGGTGGCGGGGTGCGACTCTGGCACGACGTGTAAACTGTTATGAGTGTCTGCAAAACTCGATCTGAAGACAACCTGCAACGTTCCTCATTTGCTAATACAACGAGTGACGAGGATTGATAACCTCGACAATCGATGGATAAGCCAGACCTGCAGGTTGACAGACGAAACATTGTTTCAACAAAGTAAGATTTGGAAAGATAAATATTTAGGCAACTGCGTCAAAGAGCAATTAAATGAGAAAACCATATCATTCTGGGATCAATTAAAAACCTGATCACTCGCTATATCGCATGCATCATATGAATAATACTATCGAATGACAAAAGACCTTGTTTACAATTTTTTATATCTATTTTTTCAAGTTATTCACCAGTTAAGTACCAGGTGATAACATCCTTTTTATGCAAATGTTTAGGATAACATATGGAAATATAGCTGTATCTTATCTTTGAAAAGGTTACGGTTACAAGAAACATTTCAGCTGAGCTCAAAAATGTAAAATGAATTGTCTCGTGAATTAATATGATGTTTGGTAAGGCATGCTAAGTGAAAAAACTTTTATTAGATTCTCTTTGGAAGCAAAGTCAACCTTATACCGGGTGAGCCATAAAAAAGTTCCCACTTTAAAAAATTCATAGCACCAAGAGTACTTCACATATTTGAATGATTCAAATTACAGCTAAGAGCCGAAAGATTGAAGTATTTTTGTGATTTTTCTCGCTGTCTTGCCAGCACTATAAGTATCGGTAGATTTAACATTATAAAAATTTCATGGTTGCAAAATGACTGCAAAAAGGACAAAAACATTCATCAAATTGTGAGGACTCTCCTTACACAGAACAATACGCAATGGGCCTTCCACCTCTCCCGAGAGTTATAAGACATCGATTGCCAAACAAATACTATAGATTTCATTCCCAGTGCAAAACATGAGCAGGCAGTGAATACCTCTCAGCCGTGAAGAATTGCACTTTCTTTATTGGTCTGTGCGAGGAGTCCTTTGTGATTTGATCAATGTTTTAGGCCATTTCTCAGTCATTTTGCAACCATGAAATTTTTGTAAAGTTGAATTTACCTATATTTCTGGTGCTAGTAAGACAGCGAGAAAAATGACAAAAATACTTCAATCTATCGGCTTTTAACTAGGATTTGAATCATTCGAATCTGTGAATCACTGTAGGTGCTATGAATTTTCAAAAGTGGGAACTTTTTTCTCTTCAAAAAGGCTATGTCATATAATTTTCATGCATATTAGAAAATTTTCCAAAAAACATCATATGCTATGTGATCAGCAGCTGTATGCATACAACAACAAAATTTATAAACCCTCTGGCATTCTGCCTCTGGCTTATCATATTCATCGAAAAATCTTATGAAACTTTGCATGATAAGGGGTCTTCTCGTCTACTAGAAAGTCCGAACAAGGGTATTCCAGAAAATGGTATGGACTAGCGTGGTACACCTTGCAGGGCGTATTCATTTGGGCATATTTGAAGACGGAAGAGCTGGTAGGAGATAAAATCCCATTCTTTTGGTACCATTCTACCGAAAACGGCAGACGTTGCAGAGTTCAGATCGCTTTTTATAAAAAACAATTCTTTTGGTCATTCTGCTTTAGGTAGACTTCCGAGAGATTATTGACATCTTCGTTTGGACTCTTCTGAAAACGGTAGAGATCCGAGGCTTCGGAAACCTTCTGCTCCTGAAGCTGGCAGACTCCCGAAAGGTCGCAGAAAGCACTGTTTCATGAATGAAAAAGTTTTCAGAGACATTCCAAAAAAGCAATGGCACTTTGTAAATTCTTATCTTTTAGGACCTTGAATAACAAAAGTACATTGTATTGCAATGGCTTCAATTCGCTTGGCCGAACAACAACATTGGAACTCTCATTCTTTCAGAATCTCATTCTTTTGGCATTTTTTCTCTGCGAAGTCTACCAGCTCTACCGTGTTCTGAATGCGTATTCTTTTGGTGTTTTCTCTGTGAAGTCTACCAGCTCTAAAGTCTTCATTCGCATTCTTTTGGTAACTGACGTTTCTCTCTGCGAAGTCTACCGTTTTCAGAAGACTTCGCAGACTTAAGATGGCCAAAAGAATACGCCGTTACAGTGGTGGAGAATGTTTTACCTGTGGTTGTGTACGTGGGTTCCATCTGATGTAGTATGACTTCCATAATCGTAAATGTCTCACACTTGCAACTGGAAGGAGTACCTAGAAATAAACAAATAAATTCGGATTTCATGCAAAAGAAGCTTTTTCAGACATTTGGTGAGCAACGAAATATCTCCATACTTTTGAGGGCAGTTGATATAGAGAAACTTTAATGCCGATAAAGTAAACATTGGCGTTACAGAGCCGAGTGGATCAAGAACCTACATGCTGCAATTTGAAAATTTCACCCTATTTATTTTCTTATTCATTACATTCAAACGAAAAAAACTTCATTCATTAACTACAAAAAGTACTCAAGTCCGTAGCAGTAGGTCAGTCTCGCAAATTTTTGTTCCTAGGCGACAAGATATTTCAGTAACGTTTCGAATAATCTTTTAATACGTTTCGAATCGTCCATGATTCATTATCAACCCATAATTGAGAATCAACGTGGAATTATCAAGATAGAAGCAAAAACACTCCTAAGTAACGAATTTAATTTTCAGGGGAGAGAAACACCGAATAAGAAGTACCTAGGAAAAAACTAAGGCCCATCCACACGTATCGGATATTTTGGAAAACGGATATTTTTTATCCGTTTTAGGCTAGCGTCCACATGGAGACGGGGTTTTCGATCATCGAAAACGAATCTTTTCGAAAACGTTCTCCAGAGTGGATCCTTTTGAAAACGCCGTTTTCATGTTATCATGTGGACGGGTTAAAACGGAACTTTTCGAAAATGCTGATGTCACAGCGTCGATTTATGACCCATCAGAGCCTGCACTCGGATCTTTGGGGATCACGCGAGGGTACTTTGCTTACCTGTTTTCGGATTTGGAATGTCACAGCGATTTCGTGTTGACGGGGATAATTTCGAAGGCGGTCCTCTGGACGTGGATCTTTTTCATAAGGATAAAAAAAGTGCGCTTTCAAAAATATCCGTATACGTGTGGACGGGGCTTAAAAAGACAGAGCGGAGTTGATGACTGTTGGGAATTAAGTGATGGCCCTTATACGCGGCCCTTTCAAAACTGTAGGCCCTTGTACGCGGGTATTTGTGTTTACTTTATTTCAATGTTCGCGAGATTCCGAATACATAATTGGTTGAATGATAATATCATAGAAGAGTGAATGAATGGACGATCAAAGTACAAATCAATGAATGAAAAAAGGAACAGATGATACGACAAAAAGCGGTCTTAATTGGTTACTGTATATGTAAATGAAGTAAATTCGGTCTATCAGTTTAATCCCTTGCAGTTTGTCGGCATCTATTTTGCGGCAATTTGTTCAGTGAAATCAAATACGACCAAACTGATAAGGGCGGCCGGAAGAGCGTTGTTAGGCAGATAAAACACTGCGGGTAGATTGTAAAGCCAGTTTACGTAGGGTCAACACTGAAGTAGAAAAGCGTACATACAATCTATAGGTGCATTTTAAATTGATATTCATAAAATCTGGAGCCTCGTGAAAAATTTTTCCTAAATCATCAAGTACTTCAAAGAGAAAGGCCTCTAGTATAAAAGGTTTAGGTGCTTTAGTTTGGTTCAGCCGTCAAATGAAGTAAATATGAGCACTTTGACATGAATTGAATTGAAAACGAAATTGAATTGAATTAAAAACGACGATTCAAGCAATGCCCGTTATTAACTTAAATATAGAATTATTAGTTATTAGTCATCAGTTTAGTTTCATTTTCAAAGTCTCACTCTGCTAAAACAAGACTCAACCAAAAGTGGGGCAAAGTGTCAACACAGAAAAAATTCACTGACTGGTATTACCAAATCGAAAATCACCTTACTTAAAGGCTAGCTAAAAGACCAACAACAATTTTGTACCTTTGGAAGAAAAATTTTCTTTGAGCTATACAATGCATCTTCTCGTCAATCTAAAGTTGAAAACTTGATGGAAATTGAGAGAAATTTCTATGCCGTTATTCAAGCATTTTCAAGGCGGGTTAGAAACAGCTGCAAGCAGTGGCGTAGTCAGGGGGGGACTGAGAGAATACTTACATCCCCACTGTCAAAACTGGGCGAAAATTTTCATTGAAAAATGTATTAAAAATATCTTGGTATAACTTCTTACCCCCCCCCCCCCGCCCAGTTGGAAAATTTTGGAATAGACAAGATACTGCTTTTCACTGAAAAAAATTACGTGGGTAAACCAACATTGAAACATAAATGGCTATATGTTAAAACTATCATGCTTATATACTGGCGCCACCATTTCCACAACAGCGCGCAGCTGTGTTGACAGTTACAACCGTTACAATTGACCCTCTAGTATTCAGATTCCTTGAGGTTAGGTCCTATTACAAACATCGGGTCAAGTCAGGTCACACATCCTTATGAATAATTAATGAGGAGCTGTTCGGGACAAGTAGTCTCTTTCTAGGCAAAATGGACCATATCCGTAGAAAAGTATAGCCAATTTTACTGAACTACCTACCCCATTCCAAGTTAGTCTTTACCGCGGACTTTACCATATTAAACAAGTCATGGTATGGTAAATTGATTTGATTGATAAATCGAATAGAGCGGCCCATTTTGAATGTAAAGGAGCAAAAGAGAAGTGGTTTTTCGTTATCTAAAAGATTTACTGACTAAATTGTTCGGTTTCATATCATCAAACCGAAAGACCACATCTCCCTTGGAAGCAAATGAGATCAAATCGTGATATCATTTCTTTCACTGTTATCTGTCTTTCGCATCTACCATGTTAGTGTACTCAAAACAAATGTTCGTATTTCATCCAAAAAGGTTTGAATGTTCTTAATTCTTTCAAAGACAAAACTAAACAATGAAATAGAATTCCAGTTAGAACACTCTATATCATGTTTGATATTTTTGTGAGATATCTTTTCAAGACCGTCGAAAAGGGGGGTAGAGGGGGTAAAAGGTCCAGGGCCCGAAAATAGTTTGTGCCCTAAGGTTTTGTTATTGCTATCTTTCTCTGCAGTGCATTTTTACGACAATTTATTTGCTTTAAATGGGTATTTGCAAGAACCGTCGACTTTGATGACAGTTTTCATGCAAGAAACCAAACCGTCGTATTGTTATTTCTAATTCATCTAAACTCGTTCTATCCCAGCGAGTCAGTAGTTGGTGTCGTAGGGTCGTTGAGTTACCGTTCACATTCAATCTTTTCGGCCTTTGCGTCGCTCTTTCCCTCTAGCACCTCCAGCGACTACAACGACCTGGCGTGAACAAGGCATTACTAACGTAAAACGATGTCCTTGATTCACATATACACTTTTTGAATAGCCTTAACACGGAATGTTTCAGCAATTCTTTGGAATAATTAGTCATAAAAGGGGCGTTTCCTTCATTTTCCGGGACACTAAAGGGCGTGGTCACAGAAAATTTTCTTGGGGGCATCCCAATAGATCACTCCAGGGCCCGAGCTTGCTCTCGACTTCCCTGTACCTTTTCACGTGTTCTACGTTTAATTCATTATCTGTTCAGTGTATGTAAACATAGAAAATGAGGACGAATTTTTTGAGGATGCTATAACTTGTACTTTCGTTGGTTGTCCGAGCATCTTGTATTGTACTGTGATTCTTTGAATCAGGTTACTAGAAGGAGGAAGCAATGGCGCAATAAACAATCTTTTTCAAGAAAATGAACTGTGACTTTTCTGTTGTTTATTTTTTTAGGCCTCTCTCTGAGCATGTAAATTGCTGCTCTATGCAAAGCGATTCTGTTCACTTCACCCTCAAAGTCAACTTCCCCTGACTATTCCTGCTGTGTTTTGCAAAAAGCAGGACCTGGAAAGTTGAGGCAAAATGCCGATGCAATTTGCTGATGCGAGTTCTTTTGTTTTAAATCAATAGTTTCTACGGTTGATAGCCTTTCTATAGCAATAAATCGCGGTGCCTTTCATATCGCATTCCTGCGCGTTAGATAAATTCAAATCGATTTTGACTTTATTCTGCGCCAGATAAGATCTGTTTTTCGTCCAAAACATCGTAGAAAATATCTTAGGCCCCGTTCACACTTATCCGTTTTCATTTAGATCCTTTTTTTACTCCTAAAAACAGAGCTACATTTCCTCCCCGTTCACACTGCTCCGCTTTCAGATAAAGACGGATATCTTTGAAGAAGTGCTCACACTTGTTTTCAAAAACGCACCTGATTGTCTCTTTTGGAAAACAAGGCTTGTTATTGTTCGCGTATTCAAATAACTCCGTTTTTGGTGTTCACATTACAGATATGTGTTTTTTTTAGCTCCGTTTTCATTCAGCTCCGTTTTGGGATGGATTAATGTGAATGCAAAGCAAAAAACGGAGCTAAACACATCCGTTTTCATGCAAAAACGGATTAGTGTGAACGGGGCCTTAGAGCCCATGTGGCATTGCTAGATATCTAACTGACGTACTATTTTCGGCTCGGCCACGTAATATCTGGTAAGATATAGTGTAACAGGGCCTTTATCCTTTCAAAGATTAAGGTAAAATAATGAAATAGAAGTAATAAGATCTCTGGATCCTCAACTATATCATTTTATCTTTGGAATAATGATAAACTTGAATTATTTCTTTGGTTCATGTAACCGGTCTTGCTTTTATTTCTTAGATCTCTACCGGGTTAACCAAATTCCAACATTTAAAGGGGCCATAGGACATTTTGCAATTAGGAAAAGGAATCGAGGAGAGCACGGCCAATTCCGACAGCCCTAGCAACAGTCGGAAATCCCGAATCCCTCCTTTATAGTGACAAAAGTGTTTCAATTACGGCTCGGTCGCATCTCTCTACAAACTCGAGTTATGTTTCGTTGTTTATACATACCTCTCAAGAGCTGCACGATACTTGTTTAGTATGGTAAGTGTTTTCTCTGGATTATCAATAGCCGTCTTGTTAGCCTTCCGCCCATTTGTGAGTGCATTTTGAGACAATTTATTTTTGGTGTTTCACTCAAGTGTGAGGCAGCTCAGCTCAAGTCAGGCCTACTACTTTAGGGGCAGGAACTTTCGCGGGCAGAAAGTTTTGCAAGATAAAAAAAATCGTGAAATTAAGGCATAAACTTTTGCGAATGACGTTTTTCTCGCAAATTTCGCAACAAAAACTTTCGCGATCGAGAAAAAAGATGCATTGTCGCGTGAAACAACTCTTACGACTGAAGGAAAGTGAAGGGAAAAAACAATCTTTTATTCATTTTCAGTACTACCCACAGTCACGGTGACAATTTACAAGGTTTTATAACCCAAGAGACTAAAGATTGGGGTGATTAAGGACAGCAACGCAAAAACTTGAAGAAACGAAAAAATTGGATAGAAAAAACTTTTGCGAGTCGAGAATTTTCTATAATTTTGCGAGCAAAAACTTTCGCGAATTATGAATTTAGATTATGCCTTGGCAGAAACTTTCGCGAAAAATGCCAAAAAAACGCGAAAATTGCGAAAGTTACTGCCCGCGAAAGTTTCTGCCCCTCAAGTATTGATCTTGAATCATCTTCCTTGACATTCGATAGGCTTGGTTCGACTTGTTATAGCTTGATAAATTTGTCAAAACCGTACACGGCTTCAAAATGAAACTTAAGATGGTTCCAAACAATGCTTTTCATTTGTTTGCAGAACAGTAAATGCGTTAAAACATCGTGTAAAAAAGCCAATTTTCATTGTGGGTTGGCTGGGCCTAAACAGAGCCACCTCAAACGTGGGTGAAACACATACAATGCAGTGGCTAAAATACACTCATCAATGGGCGGAAGGATGAAAAGACGGCTGAATAATTCACAGAAAACAATTACCATACTAAACAAGCACCAAGCAACTCTAGAAAAATGTAAATAAACAATAAAAAGTCGAGTTTGCAGAGAGATGTGACCGAGCCGCAGCTGAAACGTTGGACTCTGTGGAGGAGGGAATTCACCAGATTATCGACTGGATTTCCCATCGGATTTCCACCAGGGCTGCCGCAATTGGCTGCGCGTGACTCAATAGGTTTTCCCTTATTGCGTCAAAGTCTATTGCCACCAGCATACCTAGCATGTGTCATTTCGTTTTAAATAATGCCTTGAATGTGTTGAATTGTCTGAACTGAAACAAACGAGTTCTAGTACTTACATGCTGATATAAGTTCTTGGCATATAGTGGATTGATGAACTCGCTCTTCTGAAGAAATAGAAGATATCAGAATTTAACATGTGACCGCGACAATTCTCATTTCGTCGAAGATTTCAAAAGTAAATCTAATTTCTTTTTTGCTGTTCTCTGCATTTTGTAGAAATTTGTCATGTTCAGATCTGTTCAAAAACAAAAGAAGAACTAACATCTTTATACATGTCAACCCTGTGGAAGCGATATGTCCAAAAACGTTACTCAATACAGATTCTACTGCAAAACACCTGCAAAT
This sequence comes from Aurelia sp. 3 sensu Dawson et al. (2005), assembly GCA_964020215.1. Taxonomy (NCBI): domain Eukaryota; kingdom Metazoa; phylum Cnidaria; class Scyphozoa; order Semaeostomeae; family Ulmaridae; genus Aurelia; species Aurelia sp. 3 sensu Dawson et al. (2005). The sequence goes on from OZ026583.1 coordinate 13,938,924, forward strand.
TCTGCTAACCAATTTTGAAAAAACAATGAAAAACAACTTTGTTTGACGATGAAGATGTATTTGTGTAAAACAGGGCATCTTGAAAATATGAAGACACATAATGATGCTAAAACACTTACTCTGCTGTTCATATAGGACCAGACAGATTGTGTTTTTGAACGCACTTCCTTCAAAAGAGAAGAGAAACGTGAGGGTCACAAAACTGTAATGCAATAAAGAAAACCATAAAAGAAACTGACAAGGCCTTCATGTATGCATCTTGTAATGTCCCGAAGAGAAAGTTGGATGCAAAAACCCCGAAATAGGAGTAAGACCATAAGAACTTGAAACGTCCTGAAATAAAACTTGGACAACAATATTTGAGACGTTTCAATTTTCTGTATTTAGGGCCGTGGGCCGTCGACGATTACTTATCGCCACGCATCGCAGTCTTTAGCCGTGGACAGAGCAGAAACTGCGTAAAATGACGTCATCAAGCAATCTGAGATAAGGAAGAATGTGTAGATGCATAAGTTTTTAAAAAAGATAAATCAGGAGTTTCAGGAGCAAGGAAGATTTGAAGATTGCTTTGCCAGCTGTCGACGGGTCCTTGTGTGATCTCTTCAATAAATCAATCTTTGTGACAACTTTTATTTCATTTTTACGTTCTCTTTTATAGCCTTAGTTTTGTATGATCTTGTTAGTTTGAATAAAGCCTCTTTCCTCTAGTCCCCTTCATAAGCCACTAACAATTTAGTTATACCATTTTATATCTACAAGCACTGCCATACCACAGCCTCCAACCATTACTTTACTTGTATCTCGAGAAGTTGGCAGCCAAATATCAACAAATATTCATCCAGCATTATTTGGGATTTTGACTTAAGATTGAATAATCAAATTTCAAACTCAGTCTCACATGCGACCTATCGAAGCCATTCAACATTGGATCCCCAATTTGGCGCGACCGGTATGATCAAAAGAAAGAAATTAATTCGAAGCATGTACAATGAGTATAAATCTCTCGTTACATGGGCCTTGCGCTCACGACATTGACATAAGCTGAAATCATTTTGAAAAGTGCTTGTACCATTCATAGAAATTCATTTCAAACATCCTACCTCTGTAACTCTAATTGCTTCTGCATTGTACAAGAATGTGCCAAAACGACAGCTATAAATGAAAAAGAAAGAAAATAAAAATAATCTGAAAAACTGTGCTTAAGAAAAATAGTTTTCAAGTGCCAAAAGGGTTGAGGTTTCAGAAATACGAATCATATACAGGGTGTCTCAAAAAAATTGTTCGACGTTTGATTAAATACTAAAAAATAACGATACGCTGAATGGACCCTTGGTCAAGTCACCCTTTTCCTGAGGTTGCAAATTAATTTTTGACACAAGAATCTTGCAAATCCGCTAAAAATTCATGGGGTTACAAGCTTTTGAAGTTCAATTTTGTGCGAAAGCTGAGACCAGAGGCCTCAAAATGGCATTTTTGGTAAAAGTCCCATAGGCCGTCGTTTCTGTTATTTCTCAACTGTTTCAGGGCGAGCCAAATGGGATTCAAACAGGTTTTTGATAACCTAACTGTCAAGCATATGGATGCTTTGAGGAAACAGATTCAGTCTCTCGCCGATTATGTTTTGAACCATTGTTTTTGGACTTACGCAATGTTACGAAATTTTCAGAATGATCGCAAGAAATAATTTACTTTAGATGTCTTATTTGGTTTGCTCTGATATCAACGAGAGCTATGACATTGGAAAAGCTTCTCTTACCTCCGTCTTCGAGCTTTTTACAATACAAGTAATCTGGGGGGTCTCTGGTTTCAGCTATCGCATATTTCCGACCTTTGAGAGCTCGTAACTCAGTGAATTTTCAACCGATTTGCACGATTTTAGTCTCTAAGATTATTTCATAATCTTAGGAACAAGGCTGTCTTTCCATGAGCCTGTTCATGGTGTCCTTATTTTTTAATATTTAATCAAACGTCGAACATTTTTTTGAGACACCCTGTATACTACCCATTAGGCTGGATTCAATGGAACTTGGAAAATGTTTCTTCTAAACTTTCCTGATAAATTTCTGAGCATTGAAAATAAAGTTATGCTCTATTTGTTTGAAGATGTATAGCTATGGAGGGAGATGATATATTCTTGCACATCACTCTGAGCAAATTCTTGACTACGGACTCGGGCCCTTTGCCCCTTTCGCTCATTTGAATAAATTCAAATTCATCTATACTTCAATTGCTATTAAGACATGTTACACAATCACAACATGTTTCAGCTTAGTAGTTACTAACAATGTTATGAAATATTATGTTATCGATTGTCAAATACTTATCAGTTATCAGTTCTACAGGGTGAGTCAAAAGAAGTTTACGCATTTGGTGGGCTATGGAATAGAAAGTATGTAGCCGATATTCAAAACTAACATGTTAATCTATCAGTCAAAGGCTAACTTAGATGAGAAAATGTTTTTTGGTAAAATCACCTAACATTTTGACCCAGAAATTAGGAAAATGTTGGTAAGCGGCATTTTTGGGAACGAGAATTCTACATTCCATTCTGGTCCATGATTTACTTGCTACTGAAATCAAATTCATTTTCTGATACTGACAGTGGTATTGAACTTAAACGTCAATACCACATAAATCAAGGACCAGAATGGAACATGGAATTCTCGACTCCTATATAATCCCCTTTAAAACATTGTTCTAATTGCTGGGTCTTAAAGATGTGTGATCTGACCAAAAAATTTTCTCATCTAATTTAGCCCTCGACAGATAGATCAACATTTTAGTTTTGAATACCTGTCACATACCCGTCATTCCATAGCCAGCAAAACGCGTAAAGTTTTTTGACTCATCCGGTAAAATGATAGATTACCTGTAGGCTGATTGCATATTCGTAGTTATCGCTATTGATAGACTGATGGACGCTCAAACTACGACTTATGGACCTTGATACTAAAATTTGGGATGAAGTTTTCCTCGATCGATTTCATAACTAGATATGGAAACCATAGCAACACTGTACGAACACCAGGCAATGGTGGATGGGCCTAAGTTGCCGGCTCGAACCTCCAATGTTAAAACAGCTCAGAATTCAAGTTTACAGTGATATTAGCCATGAACAAAAGCCACAAGTATCCATACCAATGTTTCCTCAATCCAAGAATCAACAAACCTTTCACTATGAATCAGGAGTTCCTCAGTTTTAAGGCCAATTAGCTTCCATGAACTTCACCGCAGCATTGAGAATTTCCAACTGTCGAGGGTCACTTGCCTCGCTTCCGAGACTACACTGCAGCCTCGTTCCAAAGGGCACACGCAAACGTGTGCATCTCCGTCTCAAAAATTTATATCAAAGTCCATAAGGCCCAGATTGAGCAAAAAAGGAAACGTTGTTGTTGTTGTTATTGTTGTTGTTGTCGTTGTTGCTATTTTGCAATATCTGGGACTATGTCGTGAGGCTAGATTACCTGTTCAGATGATCAAGAATGGTGATCAGGAAATGTTCGTTGAATTCGAATGCACAGGGAAACTATGAAATAAAATATAATACGGTTATCAGTTTGAAAAGGTTGGCTTACACGCTTATATTCTTTCTACATGTTTACAAGGGTTAATAGTTTTGTATCCGTAAAGCAACACAGTCAACCCTTTGACATATGTAGATTAAAAATTTGAATACAGTGCTAGAACCTTTGAATTCAAAGTTCACATGATAGAAATTGCTGGAGAACAAACGATATCCTAACGAGATCTCAAACTCCATGTTGAAGCCTATTTTATGCAACGATGTAAAAAACGGGGCAACTGAACCTTCAGCTCCTCAATATCAGCTACACAAACGGGGTACAATTTTCCAGGGGCATCCTAGATATAATGTTTCACTCGACTCCATTGGGCTCGCCTTACAAGTTAGCCAAACAATTCGATTTTCATACAACAACACCTTCTTCACTGGACGTTTTTTATCAAGGATGACAGATCGAATTATAGACCCATATCAGTTCTTTCGGTCATTTCCCGTTTGTTTGAAAAACTCATTTTTGGCCAGTTGTACTCCTATTTCGATAGAAATAAACTGATTTTCTGTAAAGCAGTCTGGTTTTCGGAGCCTTCACTCGGTCTTAACATGTCTTCTTAGATGCACAAATGATTGGTACATGAACATCGATAGGGGTGAATATACGGCTGCCCTTTTTATTGATCTCAAAAAAGCTTTTGACACCGTAGATCACGAGATTTTGTTGGCAAAACTAAATTTTTACAGTCTAGATGGGAAGGAACTTAATTGGTTTAAGTCTTATCTCGAAAATAGGTGTCAATACTGCAAGGTCAATGGTAAGGTTTCCAAAACAGAGGTCGTAAATTGTGGTGTGCCACAAGGGTTATGCCTGGGGCCACTTCTCTTCTTAGTGTACATCAACGATCTCCCAAACTGTCTCGAAAAATCAAATGTGTCAATGTACGCTGATGACACTTGTTTAGAATATTCTTGTGATTCCGTTGATGCAATGAATCAAGCCATCAACGCTGATTTAATAGCTTTGAAGGGTTGGCTAGAAGGCAACAAATTGTCGTTAAACGTTGCAAAAACAGAAGCAATGATAATTGGAAGCAACAAAAAGCTACGCAAGATAGATACTCCTGACGCCCCTAAGCCGCAGTTTAGAATAGGTTCGGGAAGATGCCAAACTTGTAAGTGATGTAAAATACCTCGGAGTTCAAGTGGATCAAGAACTAAAATGGACGAATCATTTAACGACTGTCACGAAAAAGATCTCCTGGGGTATTGGCATTCTTCGTTACGCAAAGCAATATCTTCCACCCGCTACGATTGAAACAATGTACAGGAGTTTGGTAGAGCCCTATTTCAGATACTGCTGCCCGGTTTGGGGTAATGCTGGTGTATCAATTATAGGAAAATTGCAAAAACTGCAAAATAGAGCGGCAAAATTGATCACTAACAGCCCATTCGATGCTTCGCCACTCCCAATCATTCGTGCACTTGGATGGTCCACAGTAAGGGAAATAATTGATCTTGAATCTGCAAGGATTGTTTACAAATCCCTGAATGGTGATGCACCATTCTATATGAGTGACATGTTTACTAAAGTCAACGTCTCTACAACGCGGTCTCTCAGAAATTCGGATTATGACCTAAGAGTCCCTTTTCTAAGAACGACCACAGGACAGAGATGCTTCTCTTACCAGGGTGCGACACTTTGGAATGGTTTATCTAAAAAGACTAAAAATACGTCAACTTTAAAAAATTTTATAAAAGCCATAAAATGATCTTCTGTCCTCGAAGAATCAACAAAATCTCCCTTTTCGTTATTAATGTTTTCTTTTGAAATTTCTTTTAACAATTGTAATTAGGCTATTGATTAGTTTTATTTTGTGTAAAATATCTAATTTAGTTTTAGTGTATTTTATTGCATGGCCCCCTGTAAATCAGTTCTCTCTAACTGAGGGGCTACCATGCCTAAAAAAGAAAAAATTGAAATTGAATTGAAATCAAGATCAAACTTCATTCGACTCCACTCAACTCCAGTTGACTCGCCTGGCACGGTGGCCTAACGACTCGATTTTTCACTCGATTTTTCATCGGATGCGACCAGGATCAGAATCAGAATGAATTTTGGATTTTTCATCCGGGGTTCAACAAACAGAATTCAATTCATCCCAATCCATCAAGTATTATTAGTTCTGTGAATTTTCAGGGTCGGAATTTTTCCTAGCTTGTCCGGCAGCAACTTTGAGAAGCAGTTGACAAGTGTGATTAATTTACTTACCTGTCTAGTGACTTGCCATACACAGTCGATAAATTGTAGGAACACAGGAGATCTCTGTTCATCTGAATAATTCTTGTCGCCAAGACCATATCTCTGAAAATCAAAGACAGGAAAAAATGAAAATCTATTGGGGGTATCCATTTACCTGGAACTGGGAAATAAACATTTCGAGAGTAAAGACATTACTCTCGAGTACTGAATAATCGTCACCCCCCCCCCCCCCCGCGCTTATCAATTTTTTAAAAACTTTCCAACCCCCCGCTTTTATTCCAACCCCCCCTTTTATTAATATTTGGACAAATGAAATGATGGTAATTATAATTGCTACATAAACGCAAAAAAGTCCCAAGAAAAGCATTCAACAGAACCCGAGTTCATAGATAAATGTATCAGTAACATCACTGTTTACATAAATACATAAAAGATACGTATTTACCTAAGAGAACGACTATTTTCAAATTCTCCAAACACCCTCCCCCCATTGTTCCAACCCCCGATTATTGTTATATCGAACCATTTCCAACCCTCCCCACCCCCGATTATTCTCATAAATTTTTAAAGCGATTTATTCAATGAAAACCAAGCTTTGGACTTCAAAAGAATTGTTGGAAAAACCGTAAAAACCAGAATGAAGCGATGAATTGTTGTCAGGCTGAACTCACAAACGAATTTTTGGTGCTACCCAGATAAGACCACGAGGAAGGGGGCACCGAGGGGCAAATCACTGATTTTTTCATTCGTATATCTTCCTTGAAATTACAAAAAAATGACATACAAAAATCACAAAATCACAAAAAAATCACATGCAAAAGCATCAAAATCACAAATCACTGAAAAACATCTGAAAAATCACACAAAAGGGTCACTAAAAGTCACTAGGATCAGAAAAAAATCACAGAAAACAATCATGTGATTTTAAAATCACAAAAGTCACGAACGCTATTTTGAGAAGTAATTTGAACCTCGGGGGGCACTATTTGTGTATCGTGTAAAATATTGATCAGTTGTGAGCCACGTTAACCTCTTGGTGAGATGTTTTTAGCTTATTGTTGGTTAGTAGTGTGGCAACTTATCACTGGTCAACAAATCAAAGTATTTGGTAGTGACGAGCTATCTTTATTGCAGATCTTCCCCCTTCCCCACTCCAACGATTGAGCCAGTAATTGGCAAGGTTCTTAGCAAATGTTAACCTTAGACTATTAAAATAGACCAAAACCAAATGTCCCCTCTGACTACAACTTTTCAGAATATGTTTTGAGTACAGATTTGAAGTGAATCTTTCGATCGATATCAGCAGAAGCGATCATACTATAATTAATGTGTGGAGAAACATTTTGACATGTTTCGGTATGGTTTCAGCTTCAGAATTAAGAGTGACTTGTCGATTGTGATATCACAATTTAGCGTTAGAAGCATAGAATAGATTCTTACCTTGGCGAACTTGTGACCAAAACTGCACCATTCTTTCTCAATCAAAACCTAACACAAAATGTGCATAAAAATTACTAACGTATTTTGTCGATTCACAGGGCTACCTATCTCTAACAACTGTTTGCACGAAAAGGCTGAGTTCCAGTTGTGGAATTTTCCAAGCGGACGAAAATTCTATTGTTCAAGGCCCGTTTCTTGTCAGTGAATCAGTGGAGCTTTCCAAGTGGGTAGAATTTTACGCAATCAAAGTCATTCAATATACTTGTATTCACCCCTAAATTTCTATTCAATCACAAAGCGACACTTCCTCCTGTAAATAGAACAATTCCGTCTGTTCAGAATAACCCACTGACCAGAAACTAGCATAAAGCCCTGATTTGCAGTCACTAGAATTTCTTGAGCTGGCAGAATTTTATACAACAAATTCAGGTCGCTAGCCGTAGCTTCCATTCAAAATCAGAGGGACATCTTCTCTTGTAACTTCTGCTCTGCCCGCTCGAAAACTTCCATGAACTGGAAATCAATCTTCACAAGAGAAAATTTCGCTTTTGATTCAAATAAAAAAGTCATTACGGAGTACATATTTGTTGGCTGAAATTCCGCATTTTTGGAAATGCCCCTGACACGAAATCAGCTTTTATGGAAACACGGTCTCCCACAATCAAGGAAGACCCGAGATCAGATCTCTGGTAATTAACCTCGTGAAACGAATGTAAACAAAGCCAAGTACTGATTGGAATTTACGCTTGTAAACTGAGATTTTCTACTTTTCTCCGTAGCTTCATCATCTATAATAGCACAATTTCGTCACTCACCAACCATACAGTCTAACAAGCCTCCTTCAAATCAGCCCCATTCCAGTAAGCTCACATCCAAAACTTCAGGTAAAATCGACAGGCTCTTTCGAGGATTTTTAATTTAAAGTATACTCTTTTCATACTGACAAATTCAAAGCAAAGTAGCTTCGTAGCGCGTTTCCTTTATTCCACTGCTAATGATCTTCAGAAGCGAGAAAATAGTCCTTATATATATTATTGAATTCCTAAAAGCTGTAACAGAAATTATCCTTCAACAATAACAAAAATGCTTTTCTTTCATTTTCCTTTTGAATAGCACTCCTGGAGGGACCATTATGGAAACAAGGTTGCATTGACCTTTTAATGCTATCCCTGCCATCTTTTACCATGGGGTGTTTTTAAATTAGGTTATTAATAAGATATGTAATTTTTGCCTGTAATTATTTCAAATTGTAGACATTGTAATTAGATTTCTTTTCTTTTATTAATAGTTATATATTTACTTTGATGGCAAAATTATACATACATACATACATACATTCAGACCGAGGACCAAGAATGGTCTTGCCAGCCTATGGCACATTACCTGGTACCATCGAGAAAATAGATCCAAAAGATGAACAACAAAAAACATACCTCAAAGCCTTCAATGGTTCGATAGTATGGATCGAGTAACAGCATAGCCAAGGATGTTAGCTGAATGAAAAAAATATTTGTGGAGTACCGTTTTCAGACTTATTACATGAGTCCTTGATTTCGCCTCATTCCCAAACGGCACCCCCCACAATACCAGTTGACTGCAACTGTAAATAACGATTCAATTCAATGGAGCAAAACTCAGACGAATGTCATCAGTCTGTACCGTTTGTTTGCGCAATATCCTTATGAAATTACTTGTGTTGTTAATGCTCCTTTCACACAGATGCAATTAAACCGGCTGAATCTCAACCAGCTTAGATTAGAATCAATAAAAAGCATTAGACTGGATGTATCGACCAATAGACCTTTTCAAAGAGGTCTGGGACGGCGCGCTACTTTTCTGGAAGATGGCGGATAAGCTGCGGAGGGGAATCCCCTTCGCATTGCAAACGTTAAAATGCAGTTGCAGTGGGCGACGTAATGCAACGAAAACCGAAGTTAATTCCAGCTAATGTGCACTCAAAGGACCAGAAATGCCCACAAAATCTTACAACATCAAAATAAAGAGTTAGTTATCACATTTAAGTGATATGTTACAAGGAAAAGATTATTTCTTCGAGTTCGTTGAATTTGGATTGTATGATAATTAGTTGCCAATGTTAGATTTTTATTCATGAATAAACTTGAGGTTGTCTATTGCCCTAACTAAGGATATACGAGGGCACTTTTGGTACAAACGTATAGGGGCAAACATGTCCTTCCTCTCCCAGACCCTTTGAGCCTCGTAGCAAAATAGAGACTTTGGCGGGAAAACATTACTCATCAAATTTGTATTCGTCATTTTGTTCTCTGTTTCTTGGATGAAACAAAAAGAACTGGTTTGCGACAAAACACTTGTGGATTTCAGAACGAAAACAGAAAAAATTTAGTCGTTTCTTGATTGTACAATGTGGAAGAGATTGCAAGTCAAAGATTTGCTAAAGTAATAAGTATATTGTTTTGTTTGGAGGAGGCAAAGTGTTAGTGGCATATTGGTTGCGAGCAGTTGTGCAGTTTGTTGTGTTGACTTTTCAATCGGAGCAAAAGTTTTTACAAATAATAAGTAAATGGGAATCTTGTGCAAGTTAAGCTGTCTGGAGCAGGTAAGTGGCCTTATTTTACGAGTGCATACAGAAACCCTTTATTTCAAAACACTCCAAACTTTGTTCGGGGTTCGGCACATGTGAACAAATTAAAAGATCGAAGAAATTTTTCATTGAGTTGGAAAGGCATGGTCGGTAACTTTAGCATTGGAAAGAAGAAATGTGAATCGTGGTTTGTTTCTTAACAGTTCTCGATACATACGACTGCTCTAATTTCTTCAGTTATCGGGGGATAAGCCCAACTCGCAAACAGAAATCTAAATTTATCTAAATTTATGTGACCGAGTCTGAGGTCATCACGAAGTCCAAACTTCGCTGAAACAACTCGAAGGTATAAACGTCTCCTCCTCGTAAAATGTGCTAAACATTGCGTTCATGTGATAAGCAAGTATTTGTTTTCATGCTGAAGCCCCAATGGTCTTTCATGAACTATATAACTAGAGTTAAATTCCATATTTTGTTGTTCACTACTTTTCCCACTGCAACTCCAGTTCAGCATCGCGGAGAAGATTCCCGTGTATCCGCCATCTTCCAGAAAAGTAGCGCGCCGTCCCAGACCTCTTTGAAAAGGTCTATTCGACAAACTGGTTTAGTTTAAGAGTTTAAGCTCGTTTAACTTGCAAGTGTGTCTAGGATATAAGATACAAAGAAATTTTTTGAGATTTCATTTACTATTTTTGAGGCATTACTTCATTTACGGATGAGTGGCTGACTGAAACCTTATACCTGTGGTGTTCTGTCCCATCCGTCACTGCAATGAACAATAACTGAAAGTCTGCATCTGTCTACAATATCAGCAATTCGAACAGCACCAGCAAGAATCGCCTGAAAGGAAAAAGGATTTCAATTAACGTCGGAAAATCATGGGCGTACCGAATACAAAATAACTATGGGCTTGATGGGAGCGGACTGGCCTGGTAGACGGGCTGGCTCGCTTGCCGAGATGGAATTTAGATTGGCATTCTTTGTCAAAAGAGCTGTGACAAGTGGGTGAAGGGAAACTGCGCATGCTCTAGTGTGCATTTTCAGTCCGCTTGCCGGGCTGGCTCGCTTTGATGCGATTACATGGAGACGAGGCAGCCCGGTTGATCAAAGCGAGCAAGCTCGCTTACCGGGCTGGCTCACTTCCATGTAATAGCAACTAAAATTTTATGTGGAATAGACCATGGAAGTTAGCTGGCACGTTTGCCGAGCTAGCCCGTCTACCGAGCCAGCTCACCTTATATAATCAGGCCCTAAAGTGCGACAAATGAACATATCAAACTTTTCGATAGGCCGTGAGAAATCGTGCACTGGTAGAAACTCAAGCTTGAAAAGATTGTTAAATGCCCAGATGCTAACTTAAATTTGCTCATCTCTGATTCTTTTCGCGCTCCAGCATCTTTGGAATATTGGATTTTCTGCAGAAAGCCCGTTTCAAAATCCTGCAAAAAATAAGGAAAAACAAATATCAAAGTTTTGCCATATTTCCTTCCTAGCAACAATGACATTCACATGATTCATTTATTTTGTCCTCTTGGGAGACTGGAATCCCCCTGAATAAGTTCTTCTATGGGTGGAAAACTTTTTCATCCTCCCAAGAGGATAGCACATGCTAAAGCGTGTGCAAGTCATTGCGGTAGGGCAGAAACATTAGAAAAATTTGCAAGTGATTTCAGAACGTCATTCAAGGTTTCTCGAAGTTTCTGTAGAAAATCCACTGTAAAATTCAAGCTGGGTGACTGATCAAGCAAGAAACTACAAAAATCGAACATGAACATGGTTGGTTATTCAACAAAATATCACAAATTATTTTTCTTTTCTTTTTAATCATTTTCAGATTGAAAATATTTGGTACTCATTGCCAGCATATAGTGACATTTATGCTCAATTTCCACTAAGACGATCTCTAATTATTGATGTTTCTCACTGTTCGGTTTCTGCTGTGTTCGTTTCAAAATGGATTGCATTCTTCTGCCACGTTTTATATTTTTGATTTGATAAAAGTCAGTTTCTTTATGATTTCATTGTTTCGGTGTCTGATAGTATGTGCTGGCCAGTTATGATGATGTGCTTTGTAGAATTATTCCATGGAGTCAGTATGAGAAACAAAAAAACAGATCTTTGTTTGTTAAGACATAGCTCAAGTTGAATGTCTCAGATTTTTCTGCTGATTGATTGGGTGGGTTAACTCTTTTGTAACCACTGATGATCAATGATTGAAGTTATTGAAAGCTTGTTCCAAATCTTTAAATTGCCTTAAAGAGGCAGGTGTAAATTTCTATGACCTATTTCTTCTAAGTGGATGGCTTAAAAGAAACTTTTAGTTACTTATCCAATTCTGCCGCTAGACTTTGAAATTACAGTTTTTTTTCTTTCCGCTCATTTAAGGATGTGACGCTATCAAATTTCCAAATCATAAACCACAAAAGTGACTGACTTTTGCTTGAATCCATATTGTAGAGCTTCATAAACTAATACTTTCTTGGAAATTTTTTCATGTTGCGGCAAATAGTTTAGAAATTATGATAGATGAGAGGTTTTATGAAAATTTTTCTGAATCCTCGAAGAAGAAGAAAAACACTGTAATTCTGAAAATATCAAAGATTTCAGAAAAGTCCAACGGCAGAATCATAGAGAAATAGCTAAAGTTGCTTTGAAGCCAGTTCAAAGAGATTGGTCATCGAATTTTACACCCATTTTTGTAAAGAGCTAGAATCTATGCTTGAATGGATATCATAGCCTTGATGTTAGGGGAGCAGCAGCCTTTCAAACAGCGTGCATTTTTCTGACTCACCGGGTAGACTCGGCTAGTGATTATGCTACTTCTAAGATAATGCTAGCAGTTAACGAATTCAAAAATTTGATACATACTTTGATGTGTTCAAGCCATTTAGATGATTCTAAATTGCTCAAGAAATGGGCATCATCAATCACAGGATAACACATGTCTCGCAGCTTTCTCAAACTGGAAAATGAAAGTAGGTAAGACCAGTGTCTGTCCATAACGTAGCTACAATCTGGAGTAGCCACTTACAGTGAAAAAAGACCTGCACGACTCACTGGAGGGTGTCTCAAAAATTGTTCGACATTGATTAAATATTGAAAAATAACGATTACATGAACAAGCTCATGGGAAAATAACCCTGTCATAAGATTTTGAAATAATTTTAGAGACCAGAGTCCTTGTAAATCCGTTGAATATTCACTGAGTTGCGAACTCTTAAATATAAAAAATATGCGACAGCTGAAATCAGAGACCCCTACATGACTTATAATGAAAAAAGCTCCAAGATCGAAGTAAAAGAGGGTTATTCAATTCCATACCTCTCATTAATATCATAGCGAACCAAACAGGCCCTTCAAAAAATCTCATCTCTTATAACTATCGTCAAAATTTGCTTGAGAATGAGTGTATCATATAAAATCAACAAGTGACGAGAGATTGAACCATTTTCAAACTTTGCAAAACAGAATTCTTCAAAGCATTTATATGCTTAAAAGTCTGGCTATCAAAATTGCTTTCATTTGGTTTTCTCTGAAATAAATGAGAAATAAAAGAAATGATAGCCCATGCTTCTTTTACCACAAATGCCATTTAGGGGCCTCTCCGTTTTGTTAAAAAGATGTTAGTTAGTATTCTCGTTTTTTGTGTAATTATTCAGATAGTTGGCATTTTATTGCTTGTTAGGACAACGCTCCAGTATTGTGTAGCAAGTCTTTGTTGTTAAATAAAAAAAAGGGAAAAACGTTGTTTTTTGAATATTCAATCAAAATTCGAACAATTTTTTGGGACAACCTATGGGCTATGAACATGAACAAGCACCTATTTCTAAGGACTGGGATGACTGTAATGATGAGATTCATTCCACTACTACATAGGCTATCTGAACGACCCTGGAAACAACTTCAACGTCTCTTTTGACAACAAAAGCTCTTCTATCAGGTACCTGAATTCTTGAATCTAGCCAGTGAGAATTTCAAATGAATCTAATTCCTATGTAGTGGATGAGCCCTTGAAGTGTTTGAACGAAGGTACAGCGAAACTACATTCCGAGTTGAAACCCACTCCACAGTTTCATTCCGATTTGTTTTACATGGAAATTTCACTCAGGGGTGACATTTCATTCGAACTTGGGCTACGTGAAATGTAACTTCAAAGATAACAGACTTTTTACAAAAATGCCAGAGGGCACGAGCAACAATTTTTATTGCTCTTTCAAATCACAAATGGACGTATGACTTCTTGTTCAAAATAGAATGAGAGCCAATTTAAAATTGATCAAAATTTGGAACATTTTAAAGTAAAAAATAGGTTTAGTTAAAACTGGCGAAAGTTTGCCTTCAAGTCTCAGGTCTGGACCTCTTTGATCAGCTATAACTATCATCCACAACGTACAACATTTAAATCACCTGGTTGGTATGTAATTAGAAATACCAGAGAAATTGTAAAACCAACCTCTCTCTCATTACATGAATATTTTGAATATCGAGGAATACCAATTCCGTATTTGGGTAACTGTCGTTATCTTCATATCCACCACCTTTTGCCTAAAAGGGAAATTGTAAATCATTGACTGAAAATAGTCAATAAAAATTAGGATAGCGAACTATTAAATTTTTTAAACTACACATATCAATACTATGACAACCTTCTGCAACTGTAGAATAGTTAATGACGCTCCTCATCCATAGAGGAACGTTATCAACTCTTTTGAAAATGTAGAAAATATCTAAATACAACGCTACAGCCTTTCTATTAAGATTTACTTGACTTTGATATCGTGGGAGAACAAATAAAGTACTATCTTTGAAGCAACCACTTTTTTACCTCTTGTTCTATAAATCATAGAACCACTTTTCAGATTGACTCCAACAAGATCTCAAACTCTACGTTGAAGCCTGTCTTGTGCAGCTGTGCAAAAAACGGGATGATTACAGTTACCCCCCCTAGATTCGATTACATGTTGTAGCTTCGCTTCCCGTCTTCCCGTCTGAACTAGGCTGTTTTAGCAGCAAGACGCAGACGTCTTTGAAAACGCAGATGCTTGCATCTTTTTTAGAGCTTCCAGACCTTCAAGCCACTTCCTTCCTAGCAAGCTGCTCATAGACAGAAAAAATTCTTCAAGATTGGTTTGCATTCTCGCATTTCCATCGCTTATGAATATGCTCACACAGTATTTAGCTTCCCTTCTCGACGGTCTTTTCCTGAGGGGCGGCCTTCAAAAGCACTCTTTTCAGGTTGTCAATTTCAGAAATAGAACGTATGCGAAGTCTCTCGAGACTTGCAAAAGCTTTGAAGTTGATTTCACTTTGTAATTTACACCTTCGAACAAAAGAACTATGCTGGCGTCTTCTTTACCCGCGTCTTCTTGCTAAAACAGCCCACTAATAACGCTACAGCTACGACTCATTTCCCACTGTAGAAACGTTGAAGCTCCAGACTGATTCTATATGAAACCTTTCTGCTGCTCTACAAAAAGATTAATTAAATGGTGTTGGAGCTTGGAGCTTCTATCAATATTGTGTACATTCGACCATTCTACAAATGTATCAATCTGCTGTTCGATTTGCATTCTTTTTTAGAATGAAGCTGAAAGATCTATTGGGCCTAAGTCATCTCCTACTTTTTCCTCACAACCACTTGATCTAAAATGCCTAAAAAATCAGTCTTCTAGAGCTACTGTACCACAAAATTATGTATGAGTACTTCGGTAAAGGTTCATTCTTGCCATAATTGAAAAAATCGCATTCCTCTGAGCCACACTGACGGGGCGACAGAAACTCGTCGCCGATTTTATGGACTTGCCCAAGTCGTCATATAAGAAAGAAAGTGACGACTTGTCGCGAACAGCTCCTCATCAATTATTCATAAGATCTACGTGACCTGACTTAACCAAATTTTTGTAACCGCAAGGAATTTAAAAACCAGGGGGTCAATCATATCAGTCTACACACGAGTGCTGTTAGGGAAATGGAGGCGCCAATATATTACCCTGGGTACCAGAGCCAAAAAATAATAAAAAGAAAAAATAAGGAAGGAAAGAAAGTTGGCTCTGGTCAAATGGTGACATCCATTGTAGGAATTGACCAATGAGAAGCCTATATACCCGATCGGGTATATAGATTCTGTGAGAATTGATTGGATAGCGTGAGTCACATGACAAGACTACGATTGTGGTCAGAAAAATTGATTCAGTCAGACGGTTGTGATCAAGTTTGCCTTCACAACAATGGCGAATGTTTTGAGGGGAGCGGAGCTGTGGAGAACTGGAAAGCTTTTCAGCAAAGATAGGAGCCTAACTTCACAACAGTTTGAAACAATAACTTCATGATCACTGAAGAGTCGTTGCTGTTTGCAGTTGAGCTTTCATTCGCCCAGTGAACTTGGTTGAAGGTTTAGGCCCAGTTGAGGCTAGGGACGTGGAGAGCAGTTTCGAGAATTTAGCCGTGATATTGCTATCACTGAAAATCATAGACACGCTGGCAAAAGAGTAATCTTTGCTGATGAGGACTGCATTCCAAACTGGTAGGAACGTTATTATCTTTCCTATTGTATGTGATATGATTTGTGTTTACTTGAAATATCGAGGATAAGAATTGGATTTCGGATTGATTCCTCTCGAAATGTGACATTCTCTGTCTTCAACCAGTTTCTTGTGACAAACTTTTCCTACTGGTACCCAAGAAATACTTCCTGTATCGATCATTTCGCAGCGAAACTGATTTTTGTTGTGGCAAGGCCTTCAGTTGTTCAAAAGTTTGTTTGCGCAAAGACATTTGTCAATCATATAATTTAGAAATAGCAACACAACATGACATTTGGATTTGACCTTGGTTTCCCCGTATCTGGTACCCAGGGTATCCAATAAGTGACTTGACCTTGGTTTTCCCATAAGTGTATTGACAACCGCAGACGGTACAATGCAATATTTTATGATAAATACTTATTTCGAAAAACGTTAAATCACTCGTACTGTAGTTCTGAATTTAGGATGTTTTGCCTCAATCGCGCGAGAAAGAGTTCAGTTCCATGTTGATAGTTACAAAAGGCTGGAAGCAGTTGAAATCAGTTATTGTGGTTAGACGAATTTAGCATTACGGGAAGTCTTCAGTAAACATCCAGCTCCACAACGATGAAGCTTTTTTCGCCATTCGAATCACAATCAGATCATCAATCGTTTAGGAAAATAATAAAGCTCAGATAACAACAAAATATGTATGTGATTAATAGTATGAATGAAGGTGTTTATTGATTAAAATCATTGCGCAAAAGGTGATCGAATTGATTCATAATCACGCTGATCAGCACCAAAACGAGGTTGTGTTATCATTTGACCAGAGCCTCCTTTCTTCCTTCTCTCTTTTCCTCTTACCAATTTCCTTTCATTTAAATTTTGAGGCTCTGGTACCCAGGGTACCAATATATAAGCATCTATTCGTTTTGAAATAGAGCCATTCATGTTTCAATGTTGGTTTGCCCCCGTCATTTTCCTTGAGGGAATAGCAGTATCCTGTCTGCTATTGGTCAAACATTATGATCAAAGGTGCCGTCTGCCGTACCAAAAACCGTCCGGCCATCCAGCTATGTTATCCAGCTGTTTGCTGTTCGCGACAAGTCGTCTCTTTCCTTCTTACAGGACGATTTGGGCAAGTCCATCGATTTTACAGCTCTAGGGAAATAAAGCCCCCAGTGGAGCGATAACAACAACAACAATTCAACTCAATAAGATGACGGTAACTTGAGGGTCCTTATGGATAGAAGCTATTACCGCCACTCTACAGCAGCCACACAAACATGACAAAACATTTTTGGGATATCCTGTATATTACCTGATTGGCGACAGCGTTGATTTTAGGCCTTGCATCCATGATGTACAATTTATGCCACTGTGGGTTTGCATGAAGAATTGCCTATGGAATTAAAGTCTATCAGTAAAACCAAAACAATTTTTGACTAAATGAATGATAAAAACCAGCAATCTTCGTGTTGTAAACTGAGCCGAAGGAACAAATACGAGGTTGGTATGACTGATGATAACAGACTTCCAATCAGACTCGCCCAATCCATGTCGGAATATTTTGAAAAGCATCTTTCTTATCCGTTTTGCGTTTGAGTCCACATGTCGATAGCATTTTCGGTCACCAAAAACAGAGCTTATTGAAAATGCTCTCCAGAGTGGATCTTTTTCAAAACAACATTTTCATGCTGTTGCGAGGGCGGGTGAAAACGGAGGTTTTCAAAAACGATGACGTCATGGCATCGATCTACTACAAATCTGACCATGTCCTCGGGTCTTTGGGGATCACACAAGGGCATTTTACTGATCTTTTTTATCCGAAGTTCCAATATCGAATATCATTGTCCAGTTTCGAATTTCGAATGCCACAGCGTTTTCGTGTGGACGGGGATATTTTTGCAAACGCTGCTTGTGCAAACGCTCCATGTGTGGACGTGGATCCCCCTCCGATACGGACAAAAAAGGTTGCATTTTCAAAATAAATATCCGGATGCGTGTGGACGTGGCAATAATCATACGCATGTGAACTCCTGGCCCCATTACAAACATGCCATTTCTCTACCAAAAATTGAATGAGGCATGATTTGCGTTAGAGCTCAAAAGGAAATATAATTGTTTTTAGGGTGTGTTTGATTGGTATCAACTCTGAAAACGGTAGACTTGGAAGACTCAGAATTTGTGTTTGATTGACTCCCCAATTCTGAAAACAGCAGGTTTGGCAGGTTTGGCAGGCCTGCTGAGCCTTCTGCTCCAAAAGGCAGAAGGTTTGGCAGACTTTGGAGAGATTCTAAATTTCATTTGCAGAACTCGGAAAACAAGATGAATTTGCTTGCGTTATTACGATAATCGGTAACGGTAATATTTGTTGCCAAGCACCAGACTCTTAATCGCGTTTTTCAACTGAAAAAGCTCGTTTTCGTCAGGATGAATCTGAAACCTGCCGTTTTCAAGAATTTTGTGTTTGATTGGGAAATGAGTTTCCATCTTTGCGAAGTCCACCGTTTTCAGAATTAGGTACGTTTGGAAAAACCAATCAAACACGCCCTTAGATTGTATCCCCAAGGGGCAATTCATTTAACTGCCAATGTAAGGAAGCAAAAAGTCGCTATAGATAATACCTTTTCACCAAAATAGTTATCTAAATATCACAAAATCGCAAGTGGAAATAAATGACTAATTTTAAAAGAAAATCTGCATCCTGCAAAATAAACTTGCAGGGTCGTACTGAAGGGTTCTTTTTACCCAAAAACACGATTGGCTAAACGCACCACGTTTTTTCTGACTCTTCAGTGCAGCGGAGACAGGATCCGTTCACGTAGTAAAATGTTGAGACACGCAATTACCTGGATATATTTCTCATCGTCTTTATTTCTCTTCATACCTCCAACGCCATTATTTGGTTGACTGCAACGGGTTATTGATGCACTGTTTGTTGGGTGTAACCACGATAAAGCCTAAACAAGAAAAATAGAGAACTAAGTTTATCACAAAGAATTAAATACCAATACAGATGCGTTAGGATATCTTCAAAAGGAGCCAAACAAATTTCAGATATCATGGTTTAAAATGCTATCTGAAACGCCGAACACCTTAATACAGTTTTAAAAACCCTTCTTGTGCGAAGGCGCACTAAGACACAGAAATAAAAGGGAGCTCTATTCGAACAACTTGAGAGTGGTTGGGCCTATCCACGCTCAGTTGAAGACGAAACAGAACAGAAGACAAGACAACAAAACAAGACACAGGGATCAAAACAAGGTAAACAAATAATCAATCAAAACATCCGTGTCCTAACACACTTGCTCCGTGTGGACGCTAGCCCAAAACGGATAAAAAAGATGTTCTATCAAAAATAACTATATTTGTACGGACGCGGCCTAAAATTTGAGAATGAATTAGAACAAATGAACATTTGATTGCCCTCGTTTGACATTTGAAAAACATTTTGACACTGCACGATGACTATGGTATACGGTTGGATAATAATAACGGCTTACCGGTATGCGTGATCTACTTCTGAAACTTGCAACTTTCAAGACATCTTCATCACTACATGATGAAGGTACGGCAAGCTAAAGAAGAAAAACAAAATGGTTTCCCACATGCTTAATACAAGGTTTGGATCCCCATAACAGGCAAGACTATTTTCCAAAAATTTAACAGTACCACAAACCTCGTCCCCAGGGCCTATGACAAAAGGCCCTGGAGACGAGGTTGCAGTACCACTTCGGGTATGACAAAACTTTCAAGTTTGACACATCACCGAAATATATTTTGGACATAACATATCTTTTTTATTTAGTTCCCCTCAAGCGCGACAAACACAGGGTAAAGTGCGTTAGTCCTTCTTCAGAAGTTACAAGTAATTTGTATGACTTGAATTTCATGAATGTAGCGAAGCATTTGTAAAATCGTTCATAATAATAGAATAATGGTGACGCAGCAAACACGTTGTTAGATCTTTCAAGCATAGGTTCCAAATCTTTCAATCCACGAAAAAAGGCAAATGTAAAATTCAATGACCTAATTCTTTAAATTGAATGACTTGTAAGGAACTTTGGCCACTTTTCTATGATTCTACCATTGGACTTTTCAGAAATCTTGAATATTTGCCAAAATTACGGCCTCTTTTATATTTCAGCTCATTTCATGATATGACGTCATCAAATTTCTAAATCACAAACCAGAAGAGTGAAAGAGTTTTGCTTGATACCATATTGTAGGCATCCATAAACCATGGTTTTCTTGAAAATTATTTAATATTTCGTCAACAGGTTTAGAAATTACGAAAGTTTTAAGATTTTTTCGAAAATGTTCTTGAATTCTTAAAAAAGAAGAAAAACACTGTAATTCTGAAAATATTGAAGATTTCAGAAAAGCCCAACGGCAGATTTACTGTAAAATAGTTCAAGTTTCTTTGAAGCCGTTCAGTTCAAAGAAATAGGTCACAGAATTTTACACCCAACTTCATAAAGATTTGAAACCTGTGCTGATCTTTCATATCCATATATATGGTCAAACGCACCACTAAATAGGGGGGGGGGTGCTTTTAATACCGGTACTATGGTATTAGTACATTTCTACATCGGTCTTTCGGCAAGCTGATTCAAATACATAGGCATAGAGGTATCCGGGGGGCACTGGGGGCACCTGCCCCCCCCAAATTTTGCAATAAACAAAGAAGTGCCCTTTCTATTTTCAGAAAATGCCCCCTTTTTCTCAAGGAAAAAAGCACCCTCAAAACGTCGTGCCCCCTAAGTTTGAGATACTTCTTACGTCCTTGTTCAAATAGTAGCTACTTAGAAACTACTCATTTCAACAAAGCAAATCCTTAGAATATTGTTACTTTGTTTCACTTGTTTCCTGTCTCGTATTCCTCGCAATGTACTTGAGTTATGTCTAAACATCGAAAAGACATCAAATGACATCGCTTTGAATAGTTCACAAGGGCACACTTAGTGAACATGAAGTACGTTATGGAATCTTTAAGAAACTGTGAGTACTCAAAATCTGACCATTTTAAAGGGAATAGACATAGCTATATCGACAAGCTGCTGTAACCAAGTTGAAGAAAAGCCCACAAGCCTATTGTTTCCTTCGCCAAACAATGAAACCGCAGACATCAAGGTTGTTGAATACAATAGATTATATTCTTAACTTGGTCTGGGCCAGCTTTTAACTGTGTCGAATTCTTAATTTCTTATAAAATGTTACGCGTATGGTATTCGGTTTCCAAAACATTCAGCACTAAACGGTTGTAACTGAGTTCTACGTTCCGTAAGCAGCATTACGAGAAAAAAGTAAGAACTTTCCTTCAGACATGAAGATTGTTGCTTGAAGTGAAGAAAAAGCCAATAATCTATATGCTTTATCTTGTCAGTCTGGAACTATTGGATGGAGTTTTTCATCTTCTATAGCGATCAGTTGATTTTGAAACAAAAAATTTATATGAAGTCCATTTGTTAGTCTTTCATTCTAAACTGCGGTATCACGGTAATAATGCAGCATTGAGGTATTGCAGTAACACGGAAAGATCTTTGTGGTATCAGACTCCCCTACTGCAGGATACTTACCACTGCAGGATACGTGTCACAGAGCTTGTAGTCACGATTGACTTCGGTTATCCGCCAACAATCTGTTGGTAAGCCCTGAAAAAATTAAACACACAGCATCGTAAGGGAACCAAAGATAATTATCTAATCTGTCTCAAATTAGACGTCAGGTGATAATACCCGCTAATGACAACAATCTAAGTGTTTTGCATCTGTAATTTTACGTTGTCGCAAATCTCACCTGACATCTGTTATAACTTATAGTACTTCATCTCTCTATTTCATTCGTTCCTGATTGAGAACTACTATCTGGAACTACTACCTATCCACTGTTTTCTATCAATGGGGCAACATTCACGCAATTTGATTCAGCATCTTACAAATTTCTTACGTGGGTTAAACAACATGTTAAATCCAGATGTTTCGGAACAAACAGTTTCGTTTAGTCCGAATCACCTTCAAAAAATAAACAAACAAAAAACAATTTACTGGCTAAATTGCTTGAATTTCTTGCTAACAAGACTGTTAACTGAAGCCTTGGGTGCTGCTCTTTGGTTGAAATTACACGAATACTACGAAAAGATAGCCCCGTTCAAACGAAAGTTTTTGCCAATAAGCTGTCGACGTTTATCGTATATCAGATTTTTCCAAACTGTCCAAAACTTTTTGTCAGAAGCTTTTACCTGAAATTTTTGCATTGAAAACACTTAAATGTCGATGTACCTATTATCGTTTGAATGTTAGAGACAGAGTAAGTGTCCTTTTGAACATTTTGAACTTCTATGCAACGATGAAATAGCAACTGACCTGAACACTCTTTTCTGACTGCAAAGCCAAATAATCAAAGATTCCTTTCAGTAAAAGCCTAAAAGAGAATTTTTCTGAAAGCCTGACAGTCAGAAGGAAGAATACTCGGAAACAAACTTTCAGAAACACTTACAAGCCGTTTGTATTCTTTGTCAGCATCATACACCTCCCAACCATTAACTTTAAATTCTTCTCGGTAATCAAAAGCAAAGAAACTCTGTGAAAATAAATGACAAAAATAGTACTCACAAATCAAAGAAGCGTGAACACCGCATACATTTTGGCTCTTGGAGTTAGCTGACTCAATTTTTCCTCCCTCTGACTGCATCTCCTATTGGCGCCTCATTCTAAGGATTCTAAGAATCTCCCGTAAATGGGAAGCATGCGAAACTTACAGGATGCATGACGATACTTATTTAGGCAGCTGTTATCAAAGGCATAGCCAAAGAGGGGTGTGGGGGTATCGTGCCCCTCAAACTTTTAGAATTTGAGCAAATTTGTCGACAATTTCGACAATTTATTTTCATTTCCAAAACTCAAATACGAGGAACTCAAATTCGGGCTATGCACCCCCTGATGATTCTCTTAGGCTTCGCCTCTGGTAGTTATGGTCTACGATAAGGGTGGGAGCACTAGCCTTCAGGTCACATATAACTTTGAAAGCAAAATTCATCTAAATTATAACTCTGCGATGTAAGAATGCCCTTATGTTCAGTGAAACAATTGTTCACGAAAGCTTGTAAAGATTATCAAACGACTAATCTAACTTACCAGTCCCGAAGACGATGGAAACGCATGCATCTATGGGGAGGAAAAATAGCAAACATGAACACACAAGATCATGAAATTACGAAGGTTTTCAAATCCAGAGTTTGGAAATAGCAGAAAATTTAACGATTTTAGACACTGTAGTAGCATCAAAATCTCTAGATTCAATCTTCTACCTCCAACGACTGGCTTAGATTCAGACCTAAAAAGGAGGGAACACATTCCGCAACAAGAACCTGCTTTATATTCGAATCAAACTTCAGCTCATAAAATGCATTCTTTCAATTCGCTTCATGTGTTCTTTCCCCTGGTATTTAATGCACATTTTTTTGTCTTGCTGCATGTTGTGCAATGAAACAACTGGATGAACAAATAAATAAGCAGGAAAACAGCACTTTGATAAGAGCTGAATAACGTTTCGAGCATAGCCTGTTATCAAATGACATCAGATTACAGACCTTATTCACAATTAGTTTCAGTTCGAGGCGAATAATGCAAATCCCGGCACAGCAAGAGATCTACACCATCCCTATTTGATGCAGATGGAAGTACAAAACTATTTCATTCGTCGCTCAGAGCAATGCACGCTTTTGGGATTTAGCTCCATATCATCCCGAGGCGAGAGGCATTTCACAAGAACTGACATCACTGTGAATAGGGTGTATGCCCTTTGTCATAATGTTGCAGTTTGAAAAAGTTTAATGCAGTTTAACCTAAATAAGGCTTTAATCAAAACATCCTTGTTCGATACTAAAATTGATCGAGAAAGTGTCAAATTCATAGAAAGCAAAACAACGCTAGAAGCATTAAACAACAACAGATTAGTTTCACCACACCCTTGATAACGGATAGTCTTTATAGACAGGGCTGTGTTTGAAAAGTCGTAAATCATTCAGTTCACATCAAAAAGTGAATACTTTACTTTTAAAATGAATAACCTGAGTTAAAAGATGAGATCGCATAAGTTTATAAATAGCCTGTTGTATTTGGTAATCCAGCTCGTGGCGAAAGAAAGCAAAACCAAAGAAAACAATGCAAGGATTAGGCGTTTCTTTGTCCTATTTTTAGACAAGCGCTATATATCTCAGGTCATTCACTTTAACTGTATGTTTATAACTCATCTTTATTCCAACACTAGCGGGCCCCTTAAAAACCGGCATCATTGTCGAAGGGCTATCCTCCCAGTAAATAAAAATGAATTGAAAGTAAGGAACACCTAAGGCATCATCAAAATTTACAGACAATTTCTCTCACCTGAATAGCATCATAAATTTTCTTCCGCGAACTGTTTTCTTGCTTCAATGCAAACTTCATACTTCTCATATCCTAAAATGAAATTTGAAATCTTGCTAAGTATATTAAACCTATTTCTAATTACCCTGGTTGCCCTCTTTTTATCTAGGGCTCTGGCACACAGAATAATTATTAGAAGAGAACAACTCGGATGCATAAAACTGTCGAATCTTTCATCGTTCATTTCCAGTTGAATAATCCCTTTATTTCAGTCTCAGTTTCGTAACGCAATAGTAGCTGTACAGTATCTTGCAGTAGAGTACCATCGCCCTGAATCGGCACCCTAGCGCGTTCTCCGTTTACAAACTTTTAAAAATGTTTTGTTTACAAACTTTTAAAAATGGAACGGTCTGGGACTAGTAAACGAAAATAAAGTGCCAAAATGGTTTCCTGGCGCCATATTCTTGCTCTCTGACTGTTCTTGCTTGTTTCCTTGGCCTTGTTTACATGCTACGAAGAAGTTTTCAACGTACCTGAAAAGTGACGGTAAGCGTTCGTTCATTTCTCCATTTATTTTTCCAAGCCGCGTGTTTGTTTTGATTCATTTTCATTGAGAAAATACTGGCAAAGGTCAAATAACTTGCTTCAATAATTTGTTCTGCCCCTTTGAATGAAATATTTGAAAAGTCCTTCAAGTTGTCGATTTCCATTTTTGTTCGGGGGATTCTATTCCAAAGCGAGTGGATTGGCTAAAAATCGCGCTGAACAGCCATAGTGTATGAAAATGGTCTCGTGTTGTGAATAGTGACCTCCCCCCTTTCCGCTGGATGATCTTATGAATAAAAACAGGTGGTAAATAATACTTTCATTCTAGGAACACATTTCTGACTTGGTGACTTTTCGTGGAGCTGGAAGTGGAGCATTTTTGTAATAACGTAATGACGGTAGTATGTATGAGAGGTTAAACTGGGGAGGAACGAAAAGCTTTAATTTTCCATCCGATCAAAATGCAAAGAATATTAACTAGCTGTTAACAAAGTTAAAGTGAGTGCAGCTCAGAGTTTTTGCAAAGTGATTGACTGCAAATCCCATATGAAACCAATCCAGAGTTGGAAACAAGGAGAAAAAGAGAACTTCTTGATAATTACAAGATAGCTTAGCATGAATAGAACATTTATCATACTCAATCAAATATTGCTGTCAACCAAAGCATTACATTGCAATTTTCAGTCATAAACAGTTAATTGTCATTCATGTTCAAAGTTCCTTTGGGCTTTACAGCTTTATACTGCTCTGGGTGGCACCTCACATGATAGGCTCTTTTATTTGGCGAAAATCAACACTGAATGTCACAATCCAATGCCGCTCCTTACAGGAATTTCACTTGCTGCCAGTCTGTCTTTCAGCCCTGAAACAGAAGAAAAACTTGACCAACTTTCAGTGTGAAAGATCATATGCAGGAGGTATTCCAGACAGTGTCATGGATCAGCAGGTCAAAACATTTTGACACTCTTTGTAACCAAACCAATAATTGACAATTATGCCAAACATGGCATCAACATGGCATTTGGAATATTTCTAATATCAGGATCTTTTGCATGTTAAGACAAATCCATTTCATTCATTCATTTCATTTCATTTTTAAATATTTATACAGGTTACAAAATTTCAGTAAAAGATAACTGCTTTACAAATTGACCTGTGCAAAAACAGAAAGCCTAAATTAAAGAGAATTATATACCGGGTGTCCCAAAAAAAAGCACCCGGACCTGGCCGACCCCAGCGACAAGAACACAGCGCGAATCAATCCGAAATGACCCCCAAAACACACCTCGAGAGCCAACCCGAACACAGACACCCCGCCCGCCGATATCGGTGCACCGAGAGCGAAGACACCAACCCCCAAAGGACAAGCCCGCCCCCACCTCCAAACCAGAGCCCCGGCGCCCCGGCCCAAGCAAACTCCCGAAGCTCCGCGAACAAAATCAACAAAACTCAAAGACGGCACAACAGATGTGCTCCCCAAAACACAGTTCACGTGAGACCTATCGCCAAGGGAGCCCCGAAACCAGCCCCACTGACCCCAATATCAACGATTTATCCAACACTCACCACTCACCGGTGAAAGCACTCCCCCGAGCACCAACGCACCCCCGACATCGTCGAATCATTCCTTGAAAAGAACCTGTTATCAGACCTCTCGAGATCAGGTTGATTGATGAAAATCACTTAAAATTCTGTTCTGTCAGATGCAAAGTAGGTCACCTTTGTCATCTCTGGTGCAAGTTTTAATAGAGGATCTTGCTTTGAAACCAGATATTAATCTTAGGTGTCAGGAGTTTCTTGCCATTGTGCCGCATAATGAAGTCACTGAACTGAACAATGTTTTGTTTACATTTATTATCGTTCTTTGAGTTGCATTACATCATCACTGAAATATGACCACAGCTGTATACCTTAGTCCCTTCAAATTTCGCCTGCCTTTAATTTTCGCCGTGGAGGGGGGCGAAAATTAAAGGGGGCGAATTGTGGAAATATTTGGCGAGGCGAAAATTAGAGGGAGCGAAAATTAAAGGGAGATTAACAAGTCTATTTTCTATAAAAGAACTTTAGTTTTGATTCAAAATTCATACGAAATGCAAGACTTATATATATAAATACCTAGGCGATTACATAACAGAGGAGGGCAACAAGCTAACCTGTATTGAAAAAAGGACAGAAAAGACAAACTTCATGATGAGAAATGTGATGAGCTGGGGGGCAGAAAGGGTTACGGGAAAAATGGCCATGCAAGTGAGATTTTTGTTGTTAGAAACAATAGTGATTCCAAGCCTTTTATATAATACAGAAACATGGGGAGCCCTGTCAGTGAATGAGATTACGTTGCTGGAAAGAAAACAAAAGCAAATGCTTGCGACGATACTTGGTCAGCGAGGAAGTACAAGTTATTGGGGAATGATAATTGAGTCAGGCACATGGCCAATAGAGCAGAGAATTGACTACAAGAGATTGATGTACATGCACAATCTTGTACACTCAGACGAAAGGCGAGAAGCAAGGAAAATATTAATGGAAATGATACCAAAACAAATACAAGGAAGCTGGACAGAAGAAATAAGATTATGCGGAGAAAAATATAACATAGAGGTTGACATACGAACAATAGAGAACAAGAAAAAATCAGCTTGGAAAAGAGAGATAAAGATGAGCATTAATAAATTCTTAGAACTGAAAGCAAGAGACATGTGTAGGGAAAGTACAAAGCTTAGATTCTGCACAAGGAATAACTTTGAGAGGAAGAAATATCTTGACAGTCTGTCACCATCAGAGATAGAGTGGCTAATAAAAGTGAAATTGAATATGCTTCCTTTGAAAGCAAATTATAAAAACAAGTTTCAGGGTGATGTAGACTGCCCACTGTGTGGAGAAGAAGAAGATACAACTGAACATATCTTTGTTTGTAAAACTGTAAGAAATGTTCAAGAAAGCAGAGAAATAGCTGCCATAGCTGCAGACTTGAAAGAATCAATGAACGAGGAAAATAGAGCAAGAAAGATCATTCAGTTCTCAAAAATGGTGATGGAGATGAGACAGCGAAGAAATGTTGCATTTGAAGTTTAAGAAAGAAATACAATAGGAAAAGGGAGAGAAAAACAAAAACAATTAAAAACAATGGTAAAACAGTGTGTTTGTGCCTCGCAACCATAGTGGTTGCCTGTCAATGGAAATTGATAGAGAGGGCACTGTGGAATCACAAAGGAATCACAAAGGAAAGACTTGCGTTACTCTTCGATTATAATGATGTAGCCCTCCCCTGTGTCTGAGGGAATATTTTGTTGTTCTAGTTCCACCATCTTCTCTTCTTCAGGGCCACATTCATCCAAACATCATCATGATCATGATCATCATCATCATCAGCCATATTCTCTCTTTGGCTTCAAATTGGGCAGAAGATACTGTTATGTTCTCTAGCTCAATATAGTACTAGTCGACAAACTCTTTCAATCGGCTGCAGAGGGAGATATTGGTGCCTAATTTTTCTTGCCAACGGAGCAATTGGTAGTTCGAGTGCACCTTTAAGAAGTGGTGATCTTCTATACTTGTTGTCTAGAACATGACCTTCTAAAGCTCCTCTGTTGTTCAAGAAAACGCTGCAAAAGCGACGTATTTCTCTTGGTATTTGACCCACAACATCTGAGGCTCTAATTTTACACCGTAACGGATTAGGCCAATACTTTGAAATTTGCAGGGTGGGGGCGAAAATTAAAGGGAGCGAAAGCTATGCACACGGGGGAGCGAAAATTAAAGGGGCTAAAATTAAAGGGAGCCAAAATTGAAGGCAGGCGAAATTTGAAAGGACTAAGGTAATTCCTTTTATTCATTCCACTCATACCGTCTGTTTTGTTATGTTAATTTGAAATACGGTCATCTGAAAGGCAAACATGGCCTCATCCTTTCTGTCGTGATCTAAATGTCGTATTTAACCATGTTTTTACCGTAAGGAACGCAATGAACAACAGGAAGGAATCCAAACACTTCGCCGTCTAACATTTGAACATTGTACCGGGATCCATGCCCTTGGCATGCGGGAAATAAGTAATATGAAGTTCTAGGCCTGCTTCCTTTCCTGTCCCGCCTCCCGCCCAGAAACGAACCAAAAATGGATAAAAAGAAATCCTCTCATAATTGCACGTAAGCAAAACGACTGATGCGATACTTACCCGAGTGAACGAAGTCTCTTCTTGCCTTGAAAGTTTTGCCAGTTTCTCCAGCGCTTCCCTGGAATCATGGTTGAATTCACTGATCTGTGATTGAACTGGATTGAACTCAATTGAATTGAAATCAATGCGCCAGCCACATAGCCAGCCCGCCAACCCGCCCATGATTTGACTGTATGTCGAGTTTATATTGCCGCTACGCAGGCGCTTCGCGCTGCTGCACTGCAATTACATAGGGAATGTGACCCTAGAAAATAGCTGTTCTGACAGTATAATACAAGTTTCTTTCGGGATAGCTGCTTGCAGTAAAATGAGGGGTGCCGGTTCAGGGTGATATAATTCATTTAGGCCGATTTTTACCGTTGCTCCTTTAAGTTCTGGCTGTACTTCAAAAAGTGAAAAGATTAAGTTGATGAAGTGATACAGTAAACACCATGAACTAAAGAATCTTCTGATGGCAAATTATTGTTTTAAGTCCCTATCATAACGCTCATAATAGGTGATTTATCTGAAAGATGCCGATTCAGGGCAATGGTACTCTAGACGACTTCAAAACTGCTTTTGAAAAGCAAGCACCACAGGTAAAAATCTTCCTAGACTGATTTCTTGAGTCCCTTCATCCTTGCGATGAATCTTCCTGAATCGGATGAAAGATCTGTTGGCTGTGGTGCATCAAGTCAAAGAAAACCGGGAAACAGGGACTCCAGTAATAAGTCTAAAGCCTTACCTTGCACGTGATTTCCAACCCGTATGCTCTTTCCGCATTCTTCGTTGACGCTCCTATCTTCTCTACTTTTACAACATTGCACAGTGGTGACTCTACACAAACAAAATCCTGCAGGAAAAAGTAATAGATATACAAACAAATTTCATTGCTTCTTAATCTTATAACATTTTCACCAGAGAAAAGAATCTAGTCTTGACAGGCCATAATCAGTCGTGCACTAGGGAGGCTCTGATAGGGGTTTATGGGAGCAAGGAAGCATGGCCTAAAAAGAGCAAGGGAGCATGAATAGAAAGTGTGGGACCTTGGCACATGAATTTCTTGGGAAATTACTTTGAAAATTTGATACCTTTTGGTTAAATACCTTGTGCTGTGAAAGCACCATTTATGTGCTCGATTCAGCGGCAGGCAAGCTAAAAATGGGAATAAAATCTACATCTTGGGGGCTTGTTGCCTGTCTGAAGCATCTTGCTTGAAAATTTTGTTTGAAAACTGCTTGAAAATTTGGAAGAAGACACGAAGTGCACTCGAAAAACAGGATGGTTAGAGAAATTTCCTTAAAAGTGACCATAAAAAACAGGCCCGCAGCAGCTAAGGGCTAGCCTGTGTATGGTATAGAACAAAGGTTACTAAGGGTGAGTCTCAATATTTTGAATTCATGTTTTAAACCCTAAAACTGAGCTTAAAAAGTTACAAATTAAGCACCCAAAGTTAAAAGGGAACAGAATCCAATGACAGGATTGCCTAGGGCTCCATAGTTCATGATTGTCTGCCAAAAGAATAAGTAAACATTGTAACTATAAAGGCACCATTCTGGCATCACATCTTTTAATTTGAACGAAGAATGGAAGCATTATTGGATCACTGGGAGTACAAGACTAATTTTGATGGGAGCAAGGGAGCATGCTGCATTTTAAGAGGGGAGCAAGGGAGCAACCATCTCCCTATCACAGCCTCACTAGGTCAATGTTGAGGCTTGATTATTTAATCTTTAATAGACCTTTTCGACCATACGAAACAGGGATTGGGGAAAGCGGCCCCAAACAGAGCGGCCCAAAACTAATTTTAATTGAACCACAGCAGCCCCAAACAGAGCAGTAATATCGAAAATGAGACTCCGCTATACCTGTGTAAAGAGCTTTCAAGGTTGTCTTTGGCAAGGAAGACGTGGCATATTTCACGAATCCGACAGCTCTAGAGACGTCAAGTGAAACAGGGCTTAAAAACTCATGCAACCAATTTTTAAAACTTAATACCCATGGTCCTAAACGTCGTTACATTTTTCTGATAAATCTGCCGTTCTTCTGATTTGCTGAATAGTTTTAACGATGGTTTTAAGGAAACACTTACATCTTTGCCTTGGAAACTGATTCTGTAATTTGTGATAACCAGTGTGCCAACTTTTCTTCCAGTAAATGGACACAAATAAGTGACATCAGGGGCTGTAAAATAGTTAATAAATATAGGCAGTATGAAAGAGACGAAAATACCGGGTTATCAAGCAAATATTACCTTGGTAAAAATTGATAGCAACAGATTTTAATCAAAAATCTCTCGGAAGTCTACCGAAAACAGAATGACTTAAAGAATTTGGGCTTTTATAAAAACGATCTGAAGTCTGCACTGCAAAGTCTACCGTTTTCGGTAGAATGGTACCAAAAGAATGGGATTTTATCCTCTACCAACTCTACCGTTTTCAGAAGATGCCCAAAAGAATACGAAAGAATTCTTGTCATCTTGAAGTGACCTAGCCATTCAAAAGATCTGATGCCTATGCTATCATCCAATAGGTCACAAAAGATGTTATCTTAACGTAATACCTCATACTGCAAATTACCTGTAGCAATGCTTTTTTCTCCAGCAATAAGAGCCACTTCACCGGATGTGCTTTCAGTTCTCTCAAAAGTCTGTAAAGAATCAGTTTTAGTTTCAGTTGCAGTATTCATTGACAAATATACTTAAATATTGTGCATGCAATTCAATACAAATACAACATTAAATAACTTGACATACAGTAAGGGTCATCAACAAACAATTTTTGTCACAGTTAACGGAACCAGGCCATAGCTCAGCCCCTCCCCCTTCTTAATGGACCACCAAATTTATCACTTGACTTCTCTTGTCATGGCCTCCCACAAACTCTCTTTACAGGCCTTTATGTGTTTTGGGTTGGGGCCTAAGCCTACAGTGACTTCTTCATCCAGACCACGCCATTGAAACTGAGTATTGTGATTTAATAATGAAAAATTACATTATTTCAAATTTTGTCACAAAAGTAAAATTTTAAACAGATTGTAGCTGGACCCCCCCCCCCCACCATCACCCTATCAGCCAAATTCCATGTTTTCAGGATTCATGACCCAATGGGATTATCACACCTTACTCAGCTTTGGGTCTCAGCAAATTGAATTTTCACAAATTCAGGCATAATTTTAAGGACACTGTAAACCCAATGTGCCCAACGAACGATGGTGTTGAGGATACGGAGCACTTTTTGTTGCTTTGCCCATCTTTTGTGGTTCAACGACAAAACCTTCTTGCTGAAATTCTTCCACTGTTACGACCATTTGGATATGCTAATCTTTCAAATGAGGTTCTAACGCAGCTCTAATTGTATGGTGATGAAGCCTCCCTAATGATGTTAACAGGAATATACTCGAGCTAACGTTAAGATTCATTAAGCAAGGCCTCCGACGAGACCTGAAAAGTGGAGGGGCCAAAATTTGAGATTAAAATATACCATAACCCAATATAATAAGCTGCCCTCCCAGGGACAGATCTAGAGAAAAAAGTGACTGAGGTGTGCGAGCGTGAAGCGAGAGTAAAATCCTGCCGTAGGGGTCCGAACGTAGGGGTCTGGGGGTTGCAGCCCCTGAAAGATTTTTTTATACTACGCCTTTCAGCTCATTGAAAAATCTCAATTTTAAATTAAAGGTGGCAGAATCGAGAAGCTGCCTACTAGATTTATGCCCAAAAGGTACGAGGTGCTTGCACACTGCATTGACTATCTGCTTCCTGGTGCAGTTTCTATAGCTTTAGCTTTCTTATATATTCATAGTGATTTGAAAGGTGTATATTTTGATGTAACTGTAGCCTGATTCACAGACCAAACGAGGAACTCGAGTTCCTCGTTTGGTCTGTGAATCAGGCTAATGTAACTGAAAATTGTCTGTGATTGTGCACGATAGTGAGGTTGTGACCATGTTAGTTTCCGACATGAAATTTCACTTATCAACAGAACAGGGATTGAATCGAATGGATGCTAGGAAATTCACTAGGGTTTTAAAGAGAATTAAGACGATTATCAACAAATTTTGGAATTGCATATTTTGCAAAAAAGTGGAGGGGCCATGGCCCCCCCGCCCCCCCCCCCGGCCCCCCCCCCCCGTCGTCGGAGGCCCTGTTAAGGAAACCGGTCGTCTAGATTAAGCTCGTTCCGAACTCTGCTACAAACCACGCAACCACCAAGCACTCTTTCTTTGCAACACCCTTTTTGTTTTGTTTATTATATTATTTTTTTTGTTTTTTTTTTGTTATCCATATCTTTCTTAATAATTATGTCTGGTTTTCGTTTAAATGTTTTTCTTTTTAATTTTTTTTTTAAGGCCTCGGGGTTCCAGACTGTAAAGTTTGGTCTGCACGGGGAACGCGTTCCCCGCGCAAAAATTTCTGGCTTGTTTTCCGTCTGCGCAAAGTTCTTTGATAGACCAATTTCTGCGCAGGTTTTCCGACCAATTTGCTGCGTTACCCGCCCAGTTTTCAAAAAAAGGCTTGCAAATTTTGCTTCTGCCCAGAATGGAGCAGTTTCAATACAATCCTTGTAGCTCTGATCTTTGTATGGATGGCTTGATGAAGCAAGAGCAAGAATAATAGGAGAGACGGGCGAGGCGAGGGGCTCGTGGAGTAAGGCTGTAGCGGAGATCTAGGCGTAAATGCGGTATTTAGCGTCAGAATCCACGCAAAAATTGTTTGCGATAGAATTTCTTCTGCACAAATTTTTGGAGTTAAAACTAATGTTCTCTGCGCATTGAAAAAACTTTACAGTCTGGTCGGGGTTGTCATTGTATTTTGCTCCCCTTGGTATCGTCGTTGTAGTATTGTAAAGTAGTTTAAGTAGTGTATTAAGTAATTTGTTACGTAAATTTTTGGATTAAATATATATATTTATATATTATTTATATATTATATATTATAATATATATATAAAATTCCATGAACTGTGATAAAAATTGTTTGTTGATGGCCCCCAATAAATCTTGCTACAAAACACCAAGATACTTGCACATACACTTAATGAATTAACTTAACTGGATAAAATTACAAGACATTTAAATATATAAATACATTCAGGCTATTATTCAAGTTTCCTTTCTGAATAATGAATTCCTGAGAGTGAAGAAATATTCTATGATTTAGTTTTCTCCATTATCAAATGAAATACTGTATAAAGAAGATTAAATCATTTTAAAACCTGGCCAAGTACAACTTATCATGGACAGTCAAAAGTAGATATAAATGTACCATATTTTTGCCTCTGGTACAAAGGATATAAAAAATATAGACCATTTGCCAAAATTTTTGTATAAAAATTTGTGGATCAAATGTCTTGGTACATACTGTAATGTAGATTTACGGTGGACATACATACAGTAGATTTCCATTCAAACCAAGCTGGGTTTGGGTGATTTTGCTTGAAATTTTGTTTGAAACAATCTCCAGGGTGCAGGTTTTTTTAAGATTTATTGGCCTAAGTGCTGTAAGAGATGTGGCAATCCAAGATCTTTGAGTTGAAAAAGTAATGCTGTCAACAAAACATCACAGTTATTGATGGAAACAAATAGCTACTAGGTAAATCAATGGCTGCATATCTATATCTAAAATTAACTTGCATTTGATGACATCTGTGTCAATATTGTTGAGATGGAAGCAAAAACTATATATATAATGTTATTGTTATTGTCCTGTGCATGAATTACTATTGCAAAATATTTGTGCGTGGATTCTGTTGCAAAATACTGTATTTGTTCAAGGCGTGGTGCAGAACAAAAAGGTAAGATCTCCACTATAGCCTTACTCCATGAGCCCTTTGACTGTCTCTAGTATTGTTCTTGTTGTTGCTGTATCAAGCAGTCCAGATGAAATGCAAAGCTATGAGAATTGTATTGCAACCACTCTGCTCTAGGCAGAAGCAAAATTTGCAAGCCTCTTTTACAAAACTGTGTGGGTAATGCAGCAAAGTGGTGCAAAAATCTGGGCAGAAATTAGCCTCACAAAGAACTTTGCGCAGATGGAAAACAAATGAGAAATTTTGCATAGGGAATGCCTTACTGACAACCTTTACAGCCAGAGCCAAAACTAGTCAAATAGCAAAATTGTTGTCATTAAAATGTGTAAATGTACATCAAAGCAAAATATCAAAGAAGAACCTCATCATCTTGTTCATCCCCAGAATCATTCACAACACTCAAGCCAGTGTCAACATCAGTGTGAATCACTTTTCTTGTCATGCTTGTATCCGACATCTTTCTGCTTTTTGTTGACACTGTTGCCACAACATTCACTTGACGTCCCAGTGGTGGAGGACCTCTCTGAGATCACTGTTACACAATAACCTATGGTAGACAGAACAAAGAATGATAAACATGGTTTATAAACCACACACTGCACTAACCAACTGCACTCGCTGTTTCTTGCATGCGGAAGTGCATAGGTGACATTGATAAATAAACACACTCTTTTGCTTTAGCCAAAACAGTGTGGGGAAGATCTTCCTATGCACGGCAAAAAATTTCGACTGACTGTAGCATGATAGAGAAAACTGGTTTAGGTTTGTTTTACCGATTTCAAGGTGATATGACAAATTATGCATTCATAACATTATTTATGACATGACATGTTTCCAAGAATTCAAAGATGGATTTGAGACACTGCATATCAATCAATACAAATATCTTGGTATTGAAATAGACAGTACCCTAAATCTGAATACCCACTTTGAGAAGTGCTTCAAACGAGAATCATCCAGATTACAATTGGTGGCAAAGATAAGGGATTCCCTTGATCTGACCTCTGCAAAGACAGTGTATGACTCAACGATTCTGACAACCTTCACGTATTGCGCAATACTGCAACTCAAATTGACTTCAACCCAAGCAAAGAGACTCCAGTCATTTCATGATTGCTGTTTGAAATTAACAGGATACATGTTGATAACAGCATTTTTATGTTTAAATGTACATCCTGTATAAAGATTCATTATAATATTATTATATTATTGCCCATGCGGTTCAATATGAAATGCCTCTGCAAAATTTTCCACCAATCTCTTTTATGGCGTAAAACAATTCAGGGCTTTGTTCTCATGTTTTCATGCTATCCAGAGCTCAGTTACAATCAATTTCATGACAATTGATATTGTACTGATCAACAAACAAGCATTTGTTTTGAAATTCACAAGAATTCTGCTTTCTTGAATCGCTAGACAGTGGAGGATTCAATGAAACCCTTGCAGGAAACCGGCCCCTGAACACAAGGACAGAGCCAGTATTCTCACTGTATATTGAGCAGGTAGGTTAGATTGGGCCAAAATTGCAAAGTATTTCCTTGTTGAATCAAGAGCTTGGTCTCCCTCAATGTGAGACTATTGTTCGTTGCTTGTGGCCTCGTGAAAGTAAAGGAAAATTTCTTGAGGATTCCAATATGTTCTTTAGTTGTAATTACACTGTATACACAGGTTTCTGGTGATGTTGGAGTTGAATTTCTTATAGGAAGTTTCTTATCAAGAAAAATATTGCAATTATTCAAGTTTGAAGGGGGCCAGAGCCCAGAGTCCTCCTTCATTACCAATGCAAATAGTAAGTGACTGCACACCTTGCCCATTTCTTTCTGAATCTTCTAATGAAGCATGAGCATAAGTTAGCGATAGCTAAAATTATCCTAAAAATTTGTTGCACCATAGCCAGACTGGAACGTTTGTATCTTGCGCGGGCAATTTGAGATGGCCTACGTAAGACTGCGCTGAAAATTCACGGTTGAGAACAATAGATTAAAACAATAGATCATTTGTAGATTAAACAATAGATTCTTTGTTTATTGCCAACTGCGCGGCCAAGGTTGAAAACCAAGTACGTTCCTGTGCGCGCAAGATATCGCGCGCGCAGTACAAACTTTCCAGTCTGGCACCATAGATTGTGAGTTTGACATCCCTCAAAAGGTATTTGGTGCACAGTGCAAATATTGATGCATAGAGTATCACCCTAGTCAGACCACTATAGATTCCAGGCTGTGCCATGGCCTTGCATATAACTTTGAAATTGGAGGGAGCTTGGGCCCAGATTTTCCAAAAAGCATGCAGTTGATTGCTGTTTGTCTGTTTAGTTAGTTCATAAATTGTATGTGGTGGAATTTGAAATATAATGAAACTGAACTGAACTTATGTCATCTCTTTGATATTTCTTAATTTTCACCGTTTTCTGTTGTTTAAAAAGATACAATAAAGTTTTGAAGTTGACTTTCCTGCAGCCAAGGTGTAATCACCTTCCTTTGTTTTTGATTGATGTTCATCATATTAATTCCCCAATATGCATGTCTTTCTGTTAGAACAGAGTGATGACCTTCATGACTGTTTTCTTCAACTCCTCTGGAGGTGGAGGTATTTAGGGGAGGGCGTGGGGGTATTTTGAAAACATCCAATAGACGTTTTGCGAACAAGGGCAAATAATCTTTCAATAGAGCCGAACCGGATGTTTACATTTGCACGTTAGCCAATCAGATATGACCATGACGTCACACAAACAAAAGAATCGACGTGGGGAAGTACCCCTCACATATAGGGGGTCGTGCGCGCGACTATTAGGTAAATTCAGGAAAAAATTATGTTTTTCAACTCTGTACTAATATGTTTAAATTTTCCTCGCGGGTTTTTTTAAAAGAACGCGTAAATCCAGAGAAAGCGGCTTTTGAGTAAGGCCTATCATTTGGGGTCTTGATCCTTAACAAATAAGCCCTTCAAAAACAACATAAATTCATATCAATGTCTTCCTATTTTCTAAATATCACTGAACATACATTAGCAAGCGACAGCAGTTGGCTTTCAACAGCACCGAGCTTCTATCACGGAGGCAGTGGCAACTCAAAACTTCGCATTTTTCATACACGAACAACATTGCATATCCTAAATCTGTGTGAAATAGTATGAAACACGATAGATTTTCGTTTTGCTCTTAGAACCTTTGCATCTGAAGTATCTTCAAAATTTTGATCTTTACTTCTTGCTGTTATCATCCTCAAAATATCCAATCAACCTTCAAGTTTTCAAAATTATGCCGTTGGTTAAGTCAAACGTTATGTAAAAGCTCTATGCGTCCACTACCAATTGCAAACCCACTATCGATCTCTGAAACGCTGTATTTGAACGTAAGAATATATGTTGCCCAAGGTATATGTATATTTGTTGCTTCGCTTGTTTCCTTTCTACTGAGAGTTGATGTTTCAGCATTTAAGAGCAAAAGATATCACGTTTCAGTTTATTACACCAAAATGAAAAGTAAGGGGCAAGATTGTCAACTTCGAGAGTACAGTCCTTTTAACAGATCTACCTTGCAATAAAGCCGTGGAAACCCACCAATTCCCCCTTTAAAAAGTGTAGCTTTTAGCTAAATGTTGTCTCCTGTTGATTAAAGGTGTTTGCAATTTCTGAATTTGGCTTCCTGCGATATTTTGGACTCTACACTTATCGTTCTTCTTGGAAACTGCTTGTAAGAAACTTGGGCTCACTAAAAACAAATGAATGTAGTCTACCTAGCCTATCTAGTTTCTTCAAAAGCAGAAGATAGAGGGAAATATGACTTTCAACATATACCTGGTTGTTTCCTTGCAACCTCACTGAC
This sequence comes from Aurelia sp. 3 sensu Dawson et al. (2005), assembly GCA_964020215.1. NCBI lineage: Eukaryota > Metazoa > Cnidaria > Scyphozoa > Semaeostomeae > Ulmaridae > Aurelia > Aurelia sp. 3 sensu Dawson et al. (2005). The sequence goes on from OZ026583.1 coordinate 13,977,909, forward strand.
AGAATGGCGTTTGTTGGTCCAGTATGATACCTCAAGCAATTTGCTAGCCAACTAGCTGACTTGGATAAGCCTTTCTGCCAAGTATGCAAAGCAATGCAGATCAAGCAAATCTCTACTCGGCAAGCAACAGAATGCTTCACTGAGTCCATACGGGTCTGGTACACTTGTGGCACTATCTTTGGTAAGGTGAGTCCCTTCAGTGGCTATTTTCAGCATTTCTTCTGAATCTTGGATGCTTTAGTAGACGTTTTAGGAATAACCAACTGCAGAGCAATCCTAATTTACTCAACAGCCTCAGCTCACGTCAGGTCAAGGGTTTTCCCGCCACTCCAGATTTTGACCAATGACAGAAGCTCAATATTAATTGATGAAGAAAATTGGAAATTGACGACCATGTTTATAAATCAAAGTTTATTTTTAAATCCAATGAAATCGACAAAATGAATCATTAAAGTTCAGCAAAGAAAATTCAGATGTGGTGTTAATTTGAATTGATCCCCTAGGAACGCAACGATGAGGGAGGAGCTGCGGTTGGTATCATATGCTACCCTTTCTATCGCCACTGCCTCGGTAATGAAAGTTCAGTACCCTTTAAAACCTATCTATTGCCTTGTTAATGTATTTTCGATGATATTTAGAAAATAGGAAGATATTGATATGAATTTATGTCGCTTTTGAAGGGCTTATTTGCTAGGGATCAAGACACCAAATGATAGGCCTTACTCAAAAGCCGTTTTCTCTGGATTTACGTGTTCTTTTAAAAAAACCCGCGAGGAAAAGTTAAAAATATTAGTACAGAGTTGAAAAATATAACGTTTTCCTGAATTTACCTAATAGTCGCGTGCACGACCCCCTATATGTGAGGGGCACTTTCTCACGTCGATTCTTTTGTTTGCGTGACGTCATGGTCACATATGATTGGCTAACGTGCAAATGTAAACATCCGGTTCGGCTCTATTGAAAGATTATTTGCCCTTGTTCGTTTTGCGTGAAAGAATCGATTTGTGTAGCCCCTTTTACTGTTTTAGGCCAATCAAAATTCAAAACAAGAGTTTTCTATGCTTTAGGGTGCGCAATTGACCGTTGGAAAGCAACTGTTTTTCCCCTATTTGGCATCAGTTTAACTGAAAAGATGAATTGTGAATCATCTGACAGCCAACTACCGACAGAACAAATAGAATCTTGCATACAAACCGGTTGGAATATCTCGATCAAAACTGCACCTCCTTCCGACTTCTTCACTGTCCTTCCATTTTAACCACAGGGAACCAGCACATAAGATCCTTTCTCCTCCGCATTATACCTGGACTGCACTCCCCTGGACTTATCAGTGGGACTTTCCACCATTCGCTCCCTTTTCGCTCACTATTTGAGAACTTCTTGCATATTTATCTATTGAATTGAATTGCTGGCTCAAACGGGTCTGCAGCATAAATTTTCATGACAAAAGTTATTTTCTTGGGTTGATATTTTGTATTGTACCCCTAGCGTGAGCACCCCTATCCAAAATATACATGAGTATCTCCCTGGGGTGTGACCACAGGGAAACCAGTATTCTCCTTTGCAATGCTCCAACCCCTCCCCCAACTACTGGTGGAGCTATTGAAGGATTGGGTCAGAATGGAATTCATATTGGGGAGAGGCAGGGGTCCAGGGCCGTGCTCTCAGGAAAATTTTTCATGACTAAACCTTAGCATCATTCGAAAATGCAATACTCCATTCCTGGAGAATTTGCCATGAAAGAAGCAAAGGTTTCACAACTGATAGGAGTCTTTCCCAGGAAACTTTGAAAAATAGAATTTCAGTTTCAAGAGATAAGGTCATTTTTGAGCTGCAACACATCAAATCACCGAAGGTCATTACATTGCTTGATAGATGCTGGTATAACTTCCTCAAATACAGGTAAGTTCAATTCCTCATTTTGATGACCTTGGCTTTCATGGCTTTTTTCAATTACAAATTCAACAAACTTCAGCAAATCATTGGGGGCTGAGCCCCCCCTCCCCCACCTGCTTCTGACAGGCTTGAGTAAAGCAGATACATGGAAAGATGAGACAATCTAACTTGCTAAGATACTAGATAATACCATGAATAACTTTACAGATCAATGGAAGGCTTAAAAAATAGGGAGGATAACACTTCAATTTTTTACAGTGGGAAGGACAAAAGATCCCGACTGCAAACTTGGAAGGAAGGATGAATCGGTCGGCGCGATGATTGGGTGTGTGATGGATGCGGCCTATGGTTTCACAATAAATGCGTCGACGAAAAAACGAATGATCGTCCTAAGAAAAAAGTTTCCTCGTGGTTTTGTGTAGACTGTAAATCGTGTTTTAAAGAATATAAATGTATCAAGAAAGAACTCAACGACTTAAAAACAATGGTTAAATCACTTATTGAAAGATCAACAACACCCAAAACATCGAGTGACGACCTTCAGAAGACGTCGACTAGGCCTAGGCCTACGAGCCTATCTGATAGACTGATGCCTTTTCGTCCCTTGCTTCCCTGCGTTCCTTGGTCAAGAGGGACTAATAACATTACTCTTAAAAAGTGGGCCCACCTTAGGCCCGCGTAGGGTGGTTCCGTATTCACCAATCAAATCGCTAGAATTCAGTTTTCAACCAATCAGGGGCCACTATTCAGAATGCTGTTGTTGTTGCTCTTAAAGAACGGTTGAAGAAGCCTGGAGTTCTCGCAGCTTCGATGGATCTATTTTGCTTCTACAGAGGAAGATTACTGCCTGAAATGTAAGCATTTTACGTTTTATACGTCAAGACAACATCATTCTTTATACTAAAAGTTTCCTTTTCAATGTTCGAGCTCTTTAAACCAGATTTTGAAGCGATTTTGTTGAGTGTACGAAAACTCCCACCTATTTAGGCCATTTTGAAAAAGTGGGCCCATTATTGCGCGCGACGAAGGAGCGTGCTTACTAATTGCGAGGTAGTGAATTTTCGTTTGCTGGCCACGCATATTTGTTTTGTCTATTGCTTCATTGCCGCTGTTCAAAACGTTCGCATACCTTCAACTTTCCTGATCACATGCATTGATTGGCGACGACGCAGCAAATCGAGCAAATAAATGCTCGTCAATAGGATTAACTCAGCACAATAATCTGTTGACCGTGCTTTCATCACCCTTCTTCTAGTCATAAAACATGGAATAGGGAATAATGGAACAATTAAATCCAGTTCAAGGGAACAGCAAAAAAGTCATTTACGAATTTAGTGTGGCTTTATTTGAGTTCAGAAATATCTTAGAGTGCGCGCAGTTGATAACTTTTAGTTACTTCTAGTATAAGCGTAATATTATGAGTCCCTATTGACCAAGTGATATCAGCAAGTCAAAGAACGCAGGGAAACAAGGGACGAAAAGGCATAAGTCTACCTAACTGATTCAAAAACGCAAAAATCTGAGCTTGAGACCCTGAGGGAAGAAAATAAAGAACTGAAAACTCGCCTCGAAAATACAAATAGTTTATTGGACATGGTCTTAAAAGAAAAACGACAGCTGGAATTATGTGCGAATGGAAAAGCTCAAACCAATTTGCCTCCAGTAAGGTTCAACAAAGGTAATTCCAATTAATACTTACCTCAGGAAAATGGGCTGTCAGTGCATCGGCCTCTCACGCCCCAACGGGTTGAACTGTCCGCGGGGGAGAGTGCACTAGGCCCTTTTGCCTGAACAGGGGTAGCTTTTACGGTCGGTGATGACATGGAATACGAAATTCCGGCCAATGCACCTGTCAGGAAGTCCGACTGGACAACCGAAAGAACTAAAAAGTAACCCAAAAAACAATAAACTCAATAACGTAAACATAAGAAGGGACAGGGAGGGTGGGAGAATTCGTCTTCATGGCTGGCTTGCATTTGAAGAATGAGGTCGAATAACAGAACCCCACAGGGTAAATATCCTAGTTCTTTTTGTGACGCATGCTGGCTGCTCAACCAGAGGATGAAACATCCCGACAAGACGCTAGGGGCGCTCCAAACGAGCTGCCTAATGATTAATGTGCTCTCCTTTTGTTGGATATTAGACAATCTACTATATTATTCGTTGCAGTCGGATGTGGCGTCATTCCCATTGTCCCTCGCCTCCAAGTTTCTTCCTCTTTAGACATTTCGACAGCGAGAACTGCAACCTCACTGATGTCAATACTAACATCAAAACATCGCCTAGCCTTCCCTACCTCTTTATCACGGCATATTTTGGCAGTTACCGTTCCCGTGAAGGGGTTGTGGGAGCATTTCCACACCCCACTTTCAGCTGTGCGAGGCCTTTGTTTCCCTTTGTGCTGAGCTTGAAATCCTTTGTCCTTCCATTGTTGTCTTACGATTCATGACGTCAGAAAATGGGTGTCCTTCGAAACCCATTTGAGGGGTTATTTGATTTTTTAAAAATCCCAACATGATCTCTATTTGCTCGGGATGGGTTGGGACCCATTTGGAGAGGGATTCAGTTCCGGGGGTTTCATGGGGGCTGGAGGGGGTCGGGTGCAAATTCCCCAATTTCCCATCCCTCGCAATGCGTTTTGCACTTGATTTGACTAAGATTTGTGCTTTGATAACGCTGCTATGTTTCCTCCCTACAAATATGAGTAATTCAGAGAGGGGATGGCTTTCCAGAGAGCGAGAAATATGAGATTTATCATTCTTAAGGGCACTGTTTAGCACTGTTTTAAGGGCAGGGTTTCCTCTTTTTCCAAGGAGGGATATCCCCGTTCTTCAACATGAGCTGGGTTGTTGCACAAAAAAAAAACTTTGACAGCTATTTATGTCCTTCATATGTTACGCAAAATGTTTTTATAAGAAACTAAGAATTTGGGTCAGTATTGAAAGTTTCTTAGAATTATCAAAATTTGAGTGCTCGGAGTTTCTTACGTGTCCCTTAAAACAACGTTAATGTTTATCTTCACACCCAACCCTAAAATGTTTCTTATGACTATGATTCTTTCGCCTTTCTACTCAGAATGCTTCTTCAATGTTTATTTGTTTTCTGGAAAATCCTGCAAAATATGTTTAAACAGAATAGGGTTTATCTAAAGGTATTTGTTAACCAAATGTGTATGTCATTATAAATGATTATCACCGACATCAATTTAAACTCAGACTTAAGAGGGAAAGTTTCTTAAATCTAACATATCTTTGTCTCAGTTTCTTATGTGAAAGTCTTCCAAACCATCACACCAGTATGCACGATGCAAGCAGTGCCTGATGCCAAAGCCCCTCCACAACACCTAAACATTGCGTCATGCTGTTTCCTTCACAGCAATATGTAATCAACACATGATCATGTGACGTCGCAGTCCATACTTTGTTATCTGGCAGTCATTTTGAGCCTAATCCGCTTTGTCTTACGTCTTATTGGGAAAATAAAGCATCCTTTGACACTAGATATTCATGAATGCAAAGAATGCTAACGACTAACTTGCCAAATTCTAGGGTTTCCCGCAACACAGACGGACGATGACGTGACGAATGCATATGCACTTTTTGGTGAGGGTTGGGAGGGGGGAGAGTGTTTCCGGTGAGCCCCATCTTGCGTTTATATCTCCTCCCATCCTGCTTTGCGAGACGAGCCAAGGAAGTGAATTTCATTGGATTAAAACGGCAAAAAGAAAGGAGATCATAATTGGACAAGCAGAGATGGTCGGAGCCACCTCACAAACAGGAAACGAAAGTTTTAGTACATGGCACACTTCACACTCATAATATTGTGTAGACAATTGCTATTACCGTGCAGTGCAGGGCCGTATAACGCAAAAGAACGCAGCTGTTATTGGGGGAGGGGGGGGGGGGGCGATCGCTCTTACAACATTACAGAACGATGGATCTACAAAATGCGTCTGACGACGTAGAGCCGGAAATTAGGAAACGGACCGTACGTAATTTGATCTTATTGCAACAAATACAAACCAAACCTTGCACCAAGTGAGAAGTACACCAAAAATAAATACTATACAATTGTCAACTCAAAAGACAATGTAAGGACTTGGTAGAAATTCCTGTTACTGTACAGTCCAGGGCCGCAGGACGCGTTGTGATGGGGGGCAATTGTTTTCCTGGAGGACCCACGAAGATGTGACATTTTTCGGAGTACGGTTTTCGCTTACCTAAGTTACTTTCCCTGGAACGGGGGTATCAAAAGAAAGCAATTTTTCTGGAGCCGGTTGAATAATGTGATTAACAGCTATCAATGACAACTGGCAATAAATTCCACTCCTAAGAATCACTCGGTACGACGGCGGGCCAGCGCGGCAAGCCTAGTTCATATTTATACCTTACAGATTAACGGGACGGATATGGCGCCTTTACAAGTCACAAGCATAAACTGCCTCGGGATGAGCCGTTCCCAGAAAGCTAGCCAAATTCATTTACCGTTCCATGTTTTAGGCCAGGCTCGGACCTGGGAACAAGGAGCTGAGCTCCCGGTCAAGGACGAAACAGTAAGAAATAACCTCCTGAGCCGTATTAACTAGGCTTAAATTCCATTTAACCCCCATGAATAGGGCAAGGAAACAAGGCAAGCCTAAATCCAGACATAATGAAGTCAACAACCATGATTTAGATACATCGTTCTCCAAGCATGAGGAAACAGAAGTGCAAAAGAAATCTAAAGCTAACAAGAAAGCTCTGCTACTTGGGGATTCTCATGTGCGCAGACTAAATCCAGATAAGTTAACCAATATTATTCCTGCTGGTATTGGTGGGCTCAAAAGTAATGAGATTCTAAGACACAGCAAAGTGATCAACGAAAGTATTGAAGATGTTGATGAAGTAATCATTCATATTGGTACAAATGATCTCAGTACAAAGTCGCCCAAAGCTCTCGTACATCATGTTGACAATGCTGTGCAGTCAATCAAGAGCAAGAATCCAGATGTCAATATGGCAGTCTCCTCTGTCTTTCTTCAGAAGAAGAATACTTGACACAAACAAAGCTCTTCAACAGTATTGTAATACGCATGGTGTGGACTTCATAGATAACAGTTCCATTGTTTTTAAGCACTTGCTATGCAGATGACGGATTGCATTTGAATGATAGTGGGAACAAACAGTTCGCTAGAAACCTCATTGCCCATGTTAATTCTGGTTAGGTAAGCTTAAGGGAGGCTCCTTGCAATAACCAAACAGATGACTCAGATTTTAAGAAAACTACTGTGCCATCGGACGGGTCTCATCAGCATATTGGATACAAAAAGGGTATGGCAATTACATCCCTGAATGTTAATGGTCTCCGTAGTCACCTTGATGAGGTTCGATTACTAATAAAGGATCTAGGGATTCATATTCTTGCTTTAAACGAAACAAAGCTTGATTGTAGTTCCATTCCAAAAGAGCTGACTGAGATTTCTGGCTTTCAGCAGAAACGTCTGGATAGGAGCCGCAACGGAGGGGGTGTTTCACTTTATGTTAAAGACACTTTTAAAATGGCTGCCAGGGATGACGTTCCTGCTGATGGGCTAGAACTTCTCTGCATTGAGATATCTCCTCCCAAAAGTAAACCCTTCCTTGTTGTTGCTTGGTACAGACCACCCAGTGACCCTGTTGACTCTTTCAGTAAACTGGAAAAGGCTCTCTTGCCTATCTTGACAAGGAGGGCAAAGAAATTATTTTCCTTGGTGACACAAACTGTGACCTTGCCAAAAAGTCAACTGATCAGCCATTGGACAATAATGCAAAACACATTCGTGATATCTATGAGCTGTTCAGTTTCAGACAGCTTATTGAGGAGCCTATGGCAAGCGAAAGTCACCAAAATCAGATAAACCCAGTTTTTCTCAGAAAAACCGGGTTTATCTGCAGAAAAACCGAGTTTATCTGAGAAAAACTTGGTTTTTCTCCAGAAAAACCGAGTTTTTCAGAAAAACTGAGTTTCTCTGCCAGATAAACTTGGTTTTTCTGAAAAACTAAGTTTTTCTGCAGAAAAACCGGGTTTTTCAGAAAAACCAAGTTTTTCTGCTAAAATGTCACTATTTCGGAGAAGCCGAGTTTTTCTCCGATCCTTTCCGATGAACCGACTGACCAGACCGAACTTAACCGATGACTTTCTCAGAAAAACCGAGCTTTTCAGAAAAGCCGAGTTTTTCAGAAAAACCAAGTTTTTCAGAAAAACCGAGTTTTTCGGGAACACATGATTTTGCTCAGATAATCAAAGTACAAAGGGGACCTTGAATCAGCGTTGATTGAGATCGTTCAGCCATTGACTGAATAAACGCAATGATGCGATATAAAATGTGACAAAGAGGAAGTATTCAAATCCTCGCAAACAATAAGTGCCACATGTATCCATGATGGAGAGGTTCCTGTTCCTGATTTGTTCCGCATTTATTTTGCCAAGTGATATTTTGCCAGAAACTTGCTCTACTTCTCATGGAACCACGAGTTTCTTATGAGAGAAAAACTTATACTCGGTTGATAGAAAGTTTTTAGCTGCAATGCTGCACTGCATGAATTGAAGTAGTACATAATTAAAAGTTTTTTAGTATTTTCATGGCTTTAGGTTGTACGATTTCATAATGTTTTCATAGAATAAAATATGAATGTAGGGGCTTCTGATATGAGTCTGATATTTACAAAACGGGTTTCGTACAGTAAACTATGTCTGTACATTTTGCTACACAGTCAGTCGGTGAACACAGTTCATTTCATTCGCAGTCCATTGTATTCGCCATTGGCATTCGAAGCTGGTCTCTTCAAATAATCGGCAAAACTTTGTATTCTCGGGGAAGCATCCCGAGAGTTCGGAATGCCCCTTTTAAAAACTCGGTTTTTTGAGATGATAAGATACTTCCGAAAAACGAAACTCATTCTCGTTCATCGGAAGAACCGAGTGTAACTTTGAGCGGCCAATTTTTCTGACGCGAATGTCACCAGAATTAGAAAAACCGAGTTTTTCTGAAAAACTTGGTTTTTCTGGAGAAAAACTTGGTTTTTCTGAGAAACTTGGTTTTTCTCCCTGATAAACTTAGTTTTTCTGAAAAACCGAGTTGTCCACCAGAAAAACTGAGTTTTTCAGAAAAACCCGGTTTTTCTGGCAGAAAAACTTGGTTTTTCTGAGAAAAACCGGGTTTATCTGATTTTGGTGACTTTCGCTTGCCATAGGAGCCAACTAGGGTCACTCTTTGCACGGCCTCTATCATTGACCACGTTGCTACAACATGTGCCCGGAACATTGTCAAATCAGGAGTGCATTAAGTCTCACTGAGTGATCATTATATGGTCTTCTGCATTCGAAAATACAATGGTGCTGTTGAAAAAGACCATAAAATGATCAAAACACGCAAAATGAAAAATTTTGATGAGCTTGCATTCCTGTCGGATGTTTCCGGCATTTGTTGGGAGGGGATGCTTAATGAAACTGATGATGTCAATGTTCTTGTCAACAGATGGACAAACTTGTTCTCTCTCATTGTTAACAGACATGCTCTCTTACTGAAATGCGCGTCTCAGAGAAATATGCCCCTGGATTGATAAGGACCTCCGAAACCTAATGCAAACTAGAGATCGGCTCAAAAAGGCTGCAACCAAACGTAAGTCCTCTTGTCTTATGGATTCTTATAGGCAGGTCCGCAACAAGGTAAATACAATGAACAAGCAGCTAAAGAAGCAGTACTATACCAATAAGATTTCTGCATGCAAAGGCAATATGAAAGAATCTTGGAAGACAATCAATGAATTTCTTAATAAAAGATCAAAGTCCAGTAACATTGACTGTCTCACAGACTGTGCACAAAAAGAACATTTTCAACACCATGAACAGTTTTCTTTTGTTCAGTAGGCAAGGATCTAGCAGACAAGATTGATTCCTCTCCCAATCCCCTTCTCTCAGGTGACTATGATGTTAACAAAAATAAGGCAAAATTTCGCTTTAAGACAATCAAGGTCCAAGAGATCAGGGATGCATTTGCCACAGTCAAAACAGCAAAGAGCTTTGGGACTGACAACATCTCTAGCTACTTTCTGAAACTAGCATTGCCTTTTATTGGGAATTCACTTGCTGTCCCAGTGGCGGATTTAGGGGGGGGCAGGTGGGGGCAACTGCCCCCCCTTCACGATGAAAATTCAGCTTTGGCGCCCCCTTTTTGGCAAGAAAAGCGCCCCTTATCCTGACCCAAATGCAGTCTTTTTTCAGTGATTCGTTCTGAATGCGGCGAAACATATAAACAAAGTCGTTATTCAGCAGAAAAACCAGAGAATTTTCTCGAATCCCGGGGGGGGGGGTACTTCACTTTGGGTAAGACGGGGATGTGCGCCAGTTTTGGGTAGTTTTTGGCCTGAAAATTCTGGGATTGGGGTATCTTTTTACTGGAAAATTTCTGTGATTGGGGTATACTTTCACTCGGAATTTTCTGGGATTGGGGGTTACTCAAAATTCTGTAATGGGTGTTGAATGAAAGTACAACTGGATAAATTTTTGAGCAACACGTGGTCAGTTTCAGGTGAACTGATTTCAAGTATTTTAGTGTTGAAAAACGTCCTCAGATCAGAACCTCGTTCCAATGGCCACTTGGAACCAAAATAACCGTTCCCAGCCCTCTATCCCTTATCCTTTTGACGTCGAATTGCTTTTGTTACTTCTTCGATTGGGTATCAATATCTGACATATTTTCTGGGATTGGGTATCAATATCGGACCAAATTTCTGGGATTGGGTCGTAACAGAAATCCTTGCGGCGCACACCCCCGTATGAATTTATAGTGAAGTTCTCGAATAAAGCCCCAAAAATTTTCGCGCGCCTTTGGCGCGCTAATCTTTCACTGTGTTTTTGGCGCCCCCTCTCCAAGTTGCCCCCCCTTCACCTTCGGTCTGGATCCGCCCCTGTGCTGTCCTGTTTAATACATCCATTGAAACAGGTCAGTTTCCCGACTCATGGAAAGTAGCTAGAGTCACTCCAATTTTCAAAGATGGAGAAAAGACTAACAAGTCTAACTACAGACCAATTTCAGTCTTGCCTGTCATCTCTAGGCTCTTTGAAAAACTTGTCACTGACCAACTTTACAAACACATGAATGAAAACGGTCAGTTTTCCAATGACCAGTCTGGCTTTTTACGACTTCGTTCCACAGTTACGTGCTTACTTAAAATACTGACGACTGGTACAATGGGTTGGACCTTGGCAAGCTTGTGGGACTGGTATTTATTGACCTGAAAAAGGCATTTGATACTGTTGATCACAAAATTCTTTGCAAAAAGCTTGAACTCTATGGAGTTCAAAACCGTGAACTCTCTTGGTTTGAATCCTATCTCACCAACCGCAAGCAAATTTGTCGGGTTAATGGTGTAGACTCAGAAATTGGGGACATCGAGGTTGGTGTACCACAAGGCTCATGCCTTGGCCCCCTTCTCTTCCTCATCTACATCAACGATCTCCCACAAGCTGTCCAAGACTCCACTGTGTCTATGTATGCTGATGTTACCAGTCTGTGTTATCAGTCCTCAGATATAACTCAGCTGAATGAGGCTATTAACGGTGATCTTAAGCAATTGGATACCTGGTTACAGGGTAATAAACTTTCTCTAAACGTTGCGAAAACTCATTCCATGCTGGTTTCTACCAAGCAGAGGCATAACATTCTCCAAAGTCAGAACAAAGACTTAGATTTGAAAATTTGTGAGAATGGGCTTCAAGTTGTTCAAAAAACAAAATACCTTGGCGTAGAAATTGATTGCTCCCTGGACTGGAAAGAGCAAGGCTGTCTCTACCAAAGTTTCCAGGGCAGTAGGTTTTTTAAAGCATGCTAAGTATTTCTTGCCAAAAGATACTCTGAAAAGTATCTACACAGGTATTGTGGAGCCCTACTTTCGATATTGCTGCTCTGTTTGGGGCTGCGCCGGTTCAACTGAAATTAATCAGCTGCAAAAACTCCAGAACTGTGCTGCTAGAATTGTAACAAACAGCAGCTTTGATGCCCCAAGCATTCCACTTATTGAAAGTCTGGGTTGGAAGACCATTCAAGAACTCATTCAAAATGAGTCTCGAACAATGGTCTTCAAATCCCTAAATGGGCTGGCTCCGCAATCCTTGTGTAACCTTTTCACAAAAAGCTCACAGTGCTCCTCTTACAGTCTGCGTAACACTGAGACAGATCTTAGGTTACCTCTCATGAAGACTGCAAATGGCCAAAAATCCTTTTCTTATAGGGGAGCAAAGCTGTGGAATAGCCTCTCAGCTGAGTCTAAGCAGGCAACCTCTCTAAGTTGTTTTAAACAAACAATTTAGAACTTTTCTTTTGTAAATTAGGTGTAAATAGGATTTAGATTGTAAATAGGATTGTACATAAGAGTTTTAATCTTTCTTTTTGTAATTTAATTTCAATTTTATTTTATGGGAGGGCCCCTTGAAAACCGACATCTACAGTCTGTCTAAGGGCTACCCTCCCCATAGTTAAACAAATGAAATGAAATGAAATAATGAAATGAAAAAAATGATACTGTATCCTGAGATATTTTCCACCTCTGTTACAGACAATCATTCAAAACGTTCACGCCCCTGTATCATGGTCACTGGAAAAATACAACTGCACTGAAATGCCTAATGAATCTGAAAATTTACTCAAATGAGTTGAGATCACTTCATGACGTGGAATAAAATGTAGATTAAAAGTTGTTTCGATTTTGATGCACCAAGTGCATGCACTTGTCTCTTCCAGAAGTCAATCATCCATTAATCTGCATCGCTGCCATGAATGGCATGTTGTCTCATAATCCAAAAGTTGAAGCCTTTTATCATCAACAAGAAGCATTGAAACAGATACTCCAGACATTTCAAGTGATGTCATGAACCTCCCAATGAAGCATCTCCTAACAACTATCTGCTTTTTTGATAGGTTTTGTAGTACATTATTTGCAAAAATGTTCATTTCCATAACAGAGGTTGAGCCAAGATTATTGATGAGAACTGCAACTTCCTTTCCTTTGAATTCAGGTGATCCTTCATTTTCAATAATATAATCAATCATTAAATTTGAAATTTCTGAAGATGATTTCATTTTCATTTGCATGATACCAGGCTCTCCATGAACCCCTAAACCAAAGTCAAATGCATCTGATGGTATAGAGAATGTTGCAGGCTGCCCAGGAATACTACATGGTGACAAACTAATACTAATTGTCCTCAGATCCCTAACAACGTCTCTTGTATACCGGTTGATAAAAGATAGCGACTCTCCTTGTTCTGCTAATGCACCAGCTATCTTGTGTACAAAAACAGTTCCACATAGACCCCTTTTGCCAGCATTGTTTCCTTTTTGCACCACTGCCGAGTCATCATCAACGATGACCATTTCAATGTTTATACCCTCTTGTCTCGCCTGTTCTGCAGCACGCCCAAAATTCAGACGATCCCCCGTATAATTCGTAACAATCAGCAAAATACCACCTGGTGTTGAGCACATTTTAATACTTTCAAGGATTGACGCAGGAGGTGGTGATGCAAAAATATCTCCACATACAGCTGCTGTTAGCATTCCTTTCCCAACAAAGCCAACTTGGGAAGGCTCATGTCCACTCCCTCCTCCTGAAATCAAACACACTTGTCCTTTCGAAATTAAATCAGATCGATCCGCTCTCAAGATTATCCTGTGCTTTTTTACCAATTTTACGTTCTTGTTGCTTAAAACAAATCCAAGAAGACAGTCATCCACCGCCGTTTCTGGACGGTTCACAAGTTTCTTCCTTGACTCCATGGTTTGTTTTCAAATTCTGTGTTGTCTCGTTAGCGTCCTGCCTCGAATTCGTTTACTTCCGGGTTTGTTGGCCTCAGTCGCAAGTTGTTCGTTGTGTGTGTTTTGTGTGTGTCTTCTGGGCTTCTTGTGTCTTCTTGTGTGTCTCTTTTCGGGAGTTTTTGTGAATTGTGGTGCAAGGTGCAAATAAAATGATGGCTGCAGTGAGCAAAAAATTAATCAACGATCCTTCAAATGTTGTAAATGATTGCCTACAAGGTTTCGTCACTTCGAACGCAAATGTCCTGCTCATGAAGCAGCACAAAGTTGTCCTGAGAAAGGATATTGAGACACTCAAGAAAAATGGCAAGGTATGTTTGATCTCTGGGGGTGGCAGTGGTCATGAGCCAGCACATGCAGGTTACATTGGAGAAGGAATGCTTACTGCTGCTGTCTGTGGTGATGTATTTGCATCTCCCCCATCTTCAGCTGTTCTAGCTGCTATAAGGGCCTGTTCCTCACCAGCAGGAGTCCTGCTTATTGTAAAAAACTACACAGGAGACAGACTTCATTTTGGCAAAGCTGCAGAGAGGGCTAAAGCTGAAGGCATCAAGGTAGAGATGGTTGTCATTGGGGAAGACTGTGCATTGACAAGCAAAGATAAGAGTGCTGGCAGAAGAGGGCTCTGTGGAACAGTTTTTGTTCACAAAATTGCTGGTGCAATGGCAGAGTCTGGATTTGCTCTTGAGAAAATAACAGAAGTTGTCAGAGATGCCATCAAGAACATGGGCACTATGAGCATAAGTTTGTCTCCATGTAGTGTACCAGGACAAGCCTATACATTTCAAATTCCCAAGGATTCATTGGAGTTTGGGCTTGGGATTCATGGAGAACCAGGAGTAAAGAGAATAAAGATATCTGCAGCCAAATATATTGTCCAGGGAATGATTGATCACTTGCTTCAAAGTGAATACATGCCATGCCTCAAGGGAAAGTCTGTTGCTGTAATTGTGAATAACCTGGGTGGTATGTCAAACCTTGAGATGAGTCTTGTCACTGGGGAAGTCCTGCAGTACCTAAGATCAAATGGCCTGTTTGTTGATCGCTGCTTCACTGGTGCTTATATGACATCGCTTGAAATGGCTGGAGTCTCAATTACACTGATGGCTACCAGCAAAGAAATTTTAAAATACTTAGATCAAGGGTGTAACACATCTGGCTGGCAAGGTAATGGTTTGATTCCAAATCCAGATGAATGTTTCTTCGTAACTGATGAAAATCAGGAAGACTTAACTCCAAAGGCAACAAAAGTTGAGTCTGACAGAGGAAGACTATTATTTTCTTGTCTGCAAAAAGTGTGCGAAACACTGCTCATCAATGAGCAAAAACTCAATGAGCTTGACAGAGCTGCTGGTGATGGAGATTGTGGGACAACACTAGGCAGAGGTGGAACTATCATCAAAGATTGTCTTGGGAATGCAGATGCCTCTTCTCTCCCTTTAGACAAGCCAGAGAAACTTGTTCTTGCCCTTGCCACATTGCTAGAGAGTGCCATGGGTGGAACATCTGGTGCAATATTCAGCTTGTTCCTGACAGCATGTGCAAGCAGTTTGAAATCCAAGGAGGGCAATGAAGCTATCTCACAAGCTATGGCTGATGGCATTCACTCAATAAAGAAGTATGGTGCAGCAGAAGAAGGAGACAGAACACTTCTTGATGCATTGTGTCCTGCAGCTAGAACCTTCAATGAAAATGTATCAGAAAGCCTTGAAAATGCATTCAAAGCAGCTGCAAAAGCTGCATCTGATGGAGCAAAAGGCACTGCAAATATGGTTGCAAAGGCAGGGAGGTCAAGTTATATAGCTGCAAGTAATTTAACAGCTCCTGATCCTGGGGCAGTTGCTGTATCATTGATTTTTGATGCAATTGCAAGCTGTGTTGCGAACTAGAGAATGCCAAGAAAAGACAAGAACACTACAAACAAAGATTCTATTAAGCAACAACTTCTTTATCTTCAACTGAAGCAAAATTTATCATTTGGAATATCATTTTAATATTCAAGTTGACCTTGATAATTGATTGTAACTATTATGCAAAAATATAACAAAAGAAAACTGCTCATAAACATAGTATCAGTGGGTCTTATTATAATACATGCCTTGTGCACATTAACATGCCAGGAATTCTTTACACTGAAGACTTCCAGGGCAACAAATCAGACTGTAAATTTTTCTAAAGAAGAATTCTTTAAACAATAAAAGAATAAAACCATACACTGCATAAACCTATAAACCTTATAAACCTTAGGTTCATATATAAACCTTATATATGAGGAATTCAGAATAAAATCTTATCTTAAAATAAGCGTCTTAACGTTGGAAAACATGTATTGTTGCATCATCTGAATAACACATTGTATTATTCGTTTTGTTATGTTTGTTTGCAGATCTGAAAAGGTAAATATTTACAGCAATGCCAGCAAGTCACAGTGTCAAATAAAGCAGTACTTCTGCTAAATACTGTACTGTATGCGTCAAATGTTTTCACAATCAGTGGAAGCTTCATTGCATCGTTTCATGCAATTTCCGTAAAATTTCATCCACCACATTGGCTTTCCTTCTCAAAAATACAAATTCTACCCTTCTCTTGATATCAGGATGATCATCATCTGAGTAATTCAAAATGATGTTCTGGATTGTTTCATAGAAAAGTAAAACTTGGCGATGACGCTCTTCTTCACTGAGCCCTGCTTTCTTATGCTTACTCATTTCCAGCAAGGTATTCAATGGGGTTGCATATTCCAAAGGAGCATAGAGAGTTGCACCCTCTGCATCAATGCGATAGCATGAATGGGTATACTTTCGGTTTTGTATGCCTGCAACGCTCTCATTTACAGGTTGGAGATTCTCAGCAAATTGCAATCTGTCATCAGCTTTGTTTAGTTCATGATATATGTAGCAGTCTGCTGGTATCAAAACGAGCAGTTTATCGATCATGTGATCCCTGCATCTTGATTCATTTATTTTCTCTCGCAATTTCGGCAGCACTTTCTTCAGATAGCCAAAGTAATAGCTCCAAGCCAACCCAATTGCTGGATTGCTCTGCCGCTTTCGGAACAAAGATGCCAAATGGATGATTCCCATGAGGATTACTTCAGAACTGAGTATGCCAGTGTTTGAGTTTATCAACACCGAAATTACGGCAACGATAACAGCAGTGATGAGATCCAGTTGCAGAGTTTTTCTATTGTACTCACTCCATAAAGCTACCTTCAAGACAGCTTTTGTGCATTTTTTGGCATTCCAGGCATTTTGGAAGGCAAGAACGAGTCTTGAAAAGATCAAAACTCCAACTGCTGCCAGGATCGATGTGAGAAGCTCTCCTGGTGCGATCAACTGCATCGTTGAACTGATTCACATGAAGATGAAGCTTTTGCTTAGGCCTATGATGCCGGTCTGTTAAGATCAATAATTTGTTTATCACGAAAAACCGAATCTGCTTTTATTTGCGTCGATCGAAAATAACTTTCGTTTTCCCTTCTCTCCTTTGTTTTGAAGCTTTGCAAAAATTGACTGATGGGTAATTCCCAGGGACTTTCCCCGAAGTCAGACAAAGGTGATCTCCCTTTCTTTGGGTGATCTCACCGTCACTGATCTCCAGGGTGCATTTCATGCACTTAGGCCCGAAGATCTTCGGCGTATATCCACGGGGGGGGGTTCTCGGCTAAATTTCGGGCAGGGGTGTGCCGCCCACAGTTTCCAAATGGCACCGTTGGCTAGACCAATTTTTCTGAAAATGATACCCTTGGGTAGACTAATTCCTACATCAAAAGTGCCATGAGTTGGCATTTTCTAGGCAAAACTTGCCAAACTTTTGCATTCTAAGGACCAAAATTTGAAAAAAATTCGGGTTTCTTTCAGTGGCGGACTGGCAACCATTCTACCCACCGGGAAAGGCAACCAAAAGGGCGTCAGTAGGTGGCCAAGCTGCTCAACTTTGGGGTTAGTGACATCTCCAAAACTCTGTGTGGCGGAGAATCAGTTTTAACAATCTCATAATACCCTTTTGAACCCCTAACCTGGAGGCCTAGGTTTCGAGTGAAGGGAGCAAAATGGGGGTCAGGGGGCTTGCCCCAGGAAATTTTTAGAAATATAAGGTATATAGAATGTCGGAAAATGCCCCATTACGAGCAGACTTCTTTACTTACGATTTGCTTTTGAAAGGAAGTTTATTCTTATTTAGACTGGTGGTAAAATCGACGCTAGTGTTAAAATTCATAAGCGTTATGATGTATTGCCGTCAGGTAATACGTAAATTGTTGAAGTTAGACCAAAGCCCAAAACCTACTTTTCAATAATATTCCAAGATTTTACAAATAAAGCAAATTCTGCCACACAGGAAGCGAGATTCTTTTTGTTTAAAATTTGTAGGCTTCGGAAAATCAACTAAATGTATGGCTACATTCCAACCTTACAGTGATTTCTACATTTTTTAAACTTTCGTATATTTCTGAAATAGGGATTTGTCTCTGCTAGCCAATGGCTAAGCTGTCCTTGCTTTTATGCTACGCCTACAAAAACCATTTACAAAATATAAGTTTCCCGTACATCAATATGACAAGACAAATTAAGCCAGGCATTGAACATGTACTTGAAGACAGTAGACTTGTCAGAAAGTTATCTAATAACAAAACATCATCTGGAGAAACAGATTCCGAGAGATCGACCCTTTCACAAACTATCAATATGAATGCCTGGAGTTTCTGTTTTTCCAGAGTTGACCGTAAGCGTGTTTTTACTTGCTATGGCTTTCTGAAAACTCTCTCGCAGCAAATTTGGGTGAATGAAAGTGTGAGAAGGCATTCATAGGGTAAAGAAGGTTGGAAAATGCTGATGCCTCTCATGAATATCTGTACAGCATTCTGTAACAGCAAAACAAGCACTGCTTGCAGGTTCTTTTCTTGGCAACTCGAATACCCTTCTCCACTTCGTCTGCTGGGTTGAGTGTTGGGTTCAATGTTGCAAATTCTCTCTTCGTCATTTTCTTCCAAAATACTTTCCACGGCCTGAATCAAAATCATCAAAATCATCTGGAAGCGTTTTACGTAGATGCTTGAGGGACGAATGAAGCAAGCTTAGCCTTAGCCTGATAACCAGCCCATTATTCTAAAGGAATTATTTCTTAGAATAATGGGCTGGTTATCAGGCTAGCTTAGCCTTAAAAGAACTGCAGATACACCAACAAGTGTTTTACAGCAGATACACCAATACACCTTTTCTAGGCCCTTAACTGGTATTCCCGTTTTAGGGAGCTCTTGAAATCGATTGGGGTCAAAACAAGCTGTGTCCCTGATCAACTCTCAATTTGCAGATAGGAGGTAGGGGCTCCATGATACTCATGTCTGAATAACACGTCTGAAAATCTCTACATAAAACCTCTGAACGATATCATCTGGGAAAAAGGGAATATTTTCGAATACCACAGAAAAATGTGTGCTTCTTTCCGACAGGTGCATTGATGGATGTAATCATTTTTAGTTCACCGTTTACCGTTTACCGTGTTTACCGTTTAAAATAACAAGCTTTTTGAAAACAAATTTGAGGCAAAGGGCGCACCGGGAAATTTCCCGGTGTCCCGGTGGGCCAGTCCGCTTCTGGTTTCTTTACAGGAATTACCGAAGTTTGACAGTTCCTTGACCAAAATTGCCAAAAAGATACCCTTGCCCAGACTAAATCGGCGAAAATTGGCAAAAAGTATACCCTTGGCTAGACTAAATGAACTAAAATTGGCAGAAGGTATACCCTTGGCTAGACTAGAAGGTTTGAAAAAGCATACCCTTTCGGGCGGCACATCCCCAGGTACCTTTACTATGGAAGAACCCCCCCGTGCGTATATCTGACTTTTTGTCGGCGTAGCGGCGTCATTTCTTCAATAAAATCGGTTCTTGGCACAACGACGTTTGAATATTAGCCTATCTTGGCGTGAATGTGAAGTTGTCCTCGATCTTTTTTAGCAGTTTTTGTTGGTGATAAATGTATTTCTTTTATAAGAAACTAATGATTTGGGCCAGTACTGGAGTTTCTTAAAATCATCAGATTTTGAGATATTTTAGCAATTTCTCTCTCCCTGAAAATACCTTGCGTACAAAAGCTTAGGGCTTGGCGTGGCTTCGGCGTGGGTTTTACATGGAATGCACCCCGGGGGGGGGGGTACTTCACTTTGGGTAAGACGGGGATGTGCGCCAGTTTTGGGTAGTTTTTGGCCTGAAAATTCTGGGATTGGGGTATCCTTTTACAGGAAAATTTCTGTGATTGGGGTATACTTTCACTCGGAATTTTCTGGGATTGGGGGTTACTCAAAATTCTGTAATGGGTGTTGAATGAAAGTACAACTGGATAAATTTTCGAGCAACACGTGGTAAGTTTCAGATGAACTGATTTCAAGTATTTTTGTGTTGAAAAACGTCCTCAGAACAGAACCTCGTTCCAATGGCCACTTGGAACCAAAATAACCGTTCCCAGCCCTCTATCCCTTATCCTTTTGACGTCGAATTGCTTTTGTTACTTCTTCGATTGGGTATCAATATCTGACAAATTTTCTGGGATTGGGTATCAATATCGGACCAAATTTCTAGGATTGGGTCGTAACAGAAATCCTTGCGGCGCACACCCCCGTATGAATTTATAGTGAAGTACCCCCCCCCCCCCGGAATGCACCTGATCTGAAGAGTGATTACCGTCTCGATCTTGCTATCATTTTCTTGTAAACTAGTTTCTTGCAAGAAAAAGCGTGTACATTACAGTGCAGGGCCGTCGAGAGCCAGCTGGGGCCCCTGGAGTGATCTATGGGAACGGGCTGAAATAGGAGGTTTGGGGGCGCAGCCCCCAACAAAAATTTTGGCGACCACGCCCTCCAGACTTCCGGAAAATGAGGAAAATGTCTCTTTTAAAACTGATTATCTAAAAAAAATGCTGTGTCAGGTTATGCAAAAAATGTATTTATGAATCAAGGACATTGTTTTTATGTTATGTACTTCAAGTTTGGTTCACACCAGGTTGTTGCAGTCGCTTGAGTAGTCGCCAGAGTCTATGGGAACGAACGTCTCAAAATGCCAAAAAGATTGAATATGAACGGTAACTCAACGACCCTACGACCCTACGCTCCCGAGTCAAAACAAAACATCAAAGCCAGTTGTCGAAGGTACGCTGGAGGCGCACTCATGTAGGGGGGTCCGGGGGCATTCTCCCCCGGGAAAATTTTTAAAATCAAGCTTGTTAGAATCGCTCAGCTATTTGCACCTCTAAATACAATTATCATGTCATCGAACTAGCCAGTGATAATGAACAAGAATCACGATATAATAACAAGTTGCCTCTTCTTGATTTTAATACATTATAGCAATTTGAGAAGTTATTGGCGCCGGGCCCTTTTTTGATCATGAACCTGACAGAGACCTTAATTTTAGCTATATTTCAAAACCTGTTATTATTCATGGGCCCTATGCCCGGGGGGGGGGGGGTACTTAGTATATTTGTCCTACGGGGATGTGCCTTTTTTCAGGGTATCGTTTTCGCCTATTTTTCCTAGAACAGGGTATTAAAAGAAGGCAAATTTTCTGGAGCAGGTTGTCAAAACATATCAAAAGAGGAAATTTTGTTACAACGGGTTAATTCTTAGTCCAATTTTTGTGTTTTTGAGTATACTTTTCAGCGAGTTTTTCTAGAACAGGGTATCATTTGAAGGCGAAAATTCTAGAGCAGGGTAAAAAAATTTTTTTCGTGGGTACATCCCCATACAAATTTAGGTCAAGTACCCCCCGGGACCCTATGGCTATGGTTCCCAGGTTTTTGACCCCCCTGACCCCCTCTCCCCGGCCCTGACTGGATAACTGCTGGCACTTACATCGAACTCCATTCTTCTTCAGAGGAATGGTTGAACATCTTAATCGGGATCTGAATCTCTCCTTTCTCTTCGGCTGTTGCCTTCCCACGCTTCTGGTTCAAGGTTCATTAGGGGAGAGGTTTTGGTGCATACTAAAGATCTTCCACCGTTCATTCAAGGAGTTCTTGCGCGCGCTTTCCTGTGACCAACAACAACAGCAATGTGTGAAATCATCATTGAAATGGAAATCATCTGTTAACCTGTTAAACCGGTTGTAGCCTGTTAACCAGCTGTCGACAGGGAGGCGCTTGAAATGGAAGGAAAAGTTCCCAGAAAAGAGTCGACGGGAATATCTGCAAAGTATTTCGCACACGAAAAAACGTAACTGAACTACTTGTTTTTTTTGTGGAAAGATTTCGTCGAAACCCATTTTTAAGGTTTCAGAACAGTAAAGCCTACCCACTTCTATTGGAATCACGGCATTTTAAGACCCACATTTAGGGATTTTGAAGCTCTCGAACCCATCCTTATGGGCGGCACGACCCCGTTCACCTACATACAGGAGTTACCCCCCCCCCCGGGTGTAAGATGGATGTAGAGGGATGTAGAGACCCTAAAAAGTTAATTCTGAGTGACAATTGTAGGCCTGGAACCAAATTAGAGCAAATGTACCATATTTGGGCATTTTGCACAAAAATCTGAATATCGAATATAGTTTAAGAAGGACAAAAAATCCGAAGCTGGTTTATAGCTCATTTGAAGCGTATTTTTAAGGTGAATTCAGAAACGTAAAAAATTGCAGTTTGGTAAATTTTAAAGGGGTCTGGGGCCAACAGCCTTGAATAATGATTTCTAACGGTAAAATTCAAATGAACTTCATTAAAAAAATATGAATGGACTAACAATAAACCAGCTAACACCTTGCCACAGGTGATCTATATTTTCAGAAAAGTATATGGTTTACAATAAGTCCGTTCACAGTTTTTGATATATCTCAAGTTTAAGGCGAAAAAATGACCACAAAAATGTTTAAAATCGGCCATTTTGCGACTATTTTCATGATTTTGGAGGAAAATCTTCATGCTTATGAACAGCAGACCACATTTTATGATATTGCAGTTGATATCCTTTAAACTTTGATACATTGCAAGCAAATTTTGGTTTGGATTAGAGCATTTTCAGCATGTTTGAGAAATTTCACTTATTTTCCAATATTTGTACCCTGGGTACCAGAGCCTCAAAATTTAAATGAAAGGAAATTGGTAAGAGGAAAAGAGAGAAGGAAGAAAGGAGCAACTTCCTTTCCTTCCTTATTTTTTTCTTTTTATTATTTTTTGGCTCTGGTACCCAGGGTACAATATTTGCCGTTCATGACAAATTTGTTCATTTTCAAATTAATGTAGCTGTTTGTTGAAAATAGATAAACAAAAAAATTCAAAAAGCTTTGCATAGCCCAGAATCTCAGCTTTCTTTACATGTATAATATTCAATGTTTGAAAAAAATTCGTTTTCGCCAAATTTCCACCTGTGGGCCCACTGTGAGAGGCAATCCTGACTTCTATTTGCATTGTTTCAGAATATTTCATGTTCATGTACAGGTATATATCTATAAAGTGAGCTGATATTTTTGGGTTGCGTTGAAGCTGAAGTGATATTTTTGGGTTGCATGAAAATTTCTTGGACTGATCCCCCCGTATGCGTATGTGCTGAACGCCCCCCTGGGAATTCGATTTAACAAAACAAACAACCTTAAAAGCACACTTTATGTCAAAGAAAATGATATCTGTACGTTCGGGGTAGGTTCCTCATCTTTACAATGACCTTGAAAACCATCTATCATTTGTAGTTATTCTGCGGTATCTGATATGAGTCGCTGTGGAGGAACGTACAGATATCACTTTCTTTGACATAAAGTGTGTGCTTTCAAGGTTGTTTGTCACATCATGGAAGAGGACCAGCTACTTGTCCAATATGGTCCAAAAAGCCATTCTTAGCATTTAAAAGAAACAACAACTTGCGGGATATGCTTGAGGCCCCCTAAGGGATCTCGGGCTCCGAGTCTCCAGGGCGTGTTTTAATGGGCTCCTCCGGGCTTCCAAAGACAAAATTGCTGTGCTCCAGGGCTCCATTGCATGCTCTTCTGGGTTCCAGAGCACTGTGATCTATTAGGCCCTTTTTATCTAATTAAGGCCAAAAAATAAAGTTCCTAATCCTAATATAATTTTAGACTCGCGAAACGAACCATAACCTAGGGGCTCATGTGCTGCAAAAATTTTCGAGATCAATTAACCGAAGGCGAAGATATTGATGTTTGAAGGTGGGCCTAAGTCAGATCTTTGCTTACATGACCAGAAGAGGCATGGCACTGTTCTGACAGCAAATTACAATTCCTTGTATCTAGGCTCAGACTTCACCGATCTCTTTCATTTTAGTCTCATTCTGATCCTCTAAATGTGTGCTTTGAGGCAATTTGAAGCATGCTAAACATTTTGCCTTTTTATGATCTTTTTTAGACCATTTCATAATGCTACTTATCAAAAAATTTTTTGTCTTCAAAAATCAATCGTAAAATTAAAAGGTAAGGACAAAAAAAGTATGTTTCGCTACGCTCTTCAAAATATTTTCAGCAATTAGATACATCTTTCTGACAAGTTTCTACCAAAGGGCTGGTGCCAATTCGCCTCCAAAAATTTTGACGACGATCTTAATTTGACAAGTTTTGTACATGATTTTAGCATTTTTGCACATTTCGTGATGAAAAATTAGATTAAGTCAAACGGAAAGATTTCCAGTTGTCTGAAACCGATGCAGAGTCAAAGGTATACTACTTACTTGTCCTTTAAGCCTGCTAAAGCCCCGAGTCGAGCGTTTTTAAGGCCAAAATGGTATTTTGAAGCAATTTGTCCCTAAAAGAATTCACAATTTGTCAATTTTGCAAGAATTCTAGCAAATAAAGCCTTGCAAAGTGTGTCAAATGTTAGTCGTTATATTGTTTTAACATGTAGGTAAGGCCTGGTCACATTTAGTCCTTTCACTGGATGTCTGTTAAAGTTTAGTGATTATTATGTGCAAAAGTCTGTATGAAAATAGTCATACAAGATTTTTTGGTTCGAATTGGCACCAGCCCTTTGGTAGAAACTTGCCAGAAAGGCATTTCTAATTGTTGATGCTATTTTGAAGAGCATAGCGAAACATACTTTTTTGTCTTTAGCTTTTAATCCTAAAACTGATTTTTGAAAACAAGAATTTTCTTTGAAGAGTACCACACTCTGGATCTGCACTCTGGATCACGGTGCAGAGGCTCTATTTCTTAAAATTCGAGAAAATTGCCATGGGAATTGTCTGGGCTCCAAGCTTTCAAAATGATGGGCTCCAATCGGACGCGATGGTACTGGGTGCGCCTTTGAGAAATGGGAATGTACCAGTTGAAACACCTCGAAACATTCCTCTCATGGGAAATACTAACTGATGATCCGCAATTAAGTTCCTGGAAAAATACACCTGGCGAAGCACAATGGAGAGCACTGCACAGCAGGTTGGGATTATCCTTACATTCTATTTTTCTTAATTTCTCAGTATGCGTTAGTAGATGGTATGCGTTTTGTTACTTTTCTGCTACTAGTACTAACAAATATGCGTCCAAGCAAGGGTCAACCTAGTTATGAAAGTCAGATCAAGTTTCTTTCCCTTGATTGATAACGAGACTTGAGTTTGCTTTGTTGGAATTGGAAGCTTGGAAGCGGAAACATTCTGCACAACACAACAACACACCAAAAAAGAAGCTGGAAGAAGTTGAAAGTGATAGTTGCTCAAGTTGACGTTTCCGCCTTGTTAGCGTGCCAAGCTGGTTTGAAATATCTGCTTATTCCTGAAGCATCTTTGAGATAGTAAGAGACCTCCATCAATTTATATTTCTTGAAATTATTCACAGATTTTTGGTGAAAGGGTTTTGGATTGGCCGTTCTTAGGCCGCTTTGGCCGCGAAAAATGTGATTGATACGAGCAGGCCCTGGAAACGCGCATTGACTTGCGTTGAGCGATGTGTGATGCACCGCCTGCGCAGCGCACCGCGCTTTTTGCAGTGGAAGCAAGATGGAAGTTGACATTTTCTTCGGAGAGCTGATTTGGTTTTGAGTTGGAGTTTCACATGGTTAGTACCATTTGGAAATTATGAGAATTGATCTGAACTTATGTGAAGCTACATTCTGTCAATTCAACTAACTCTAGGCCATTTAGCAACATCAGTTTGTCAGCTATGAGTGATTTACTTCAGCGGTAACTTAGGCCAGTGCAACTTTCTTGTCACAACAAAGCGCGCATTTTCTTAATTACTGGCAGGCCCATGCTTGCCCACGCGAGTGCATGTTATATTTCGTCAAGGAAACTCATAGACTTTGAGGCTGTGTAAAAAGTTTTTTGAGCAAATTTGAGCAATTAAGGGAATTGAGGTATTTCCATGGGGTACTCGAGGTCTCTGGATTTCTTCCTACTTCTCTTCCTTCTTCAACCTCCCTGGCTCTGTTTTCGGTCTGTGGCGAGCATTCACTGCTGTTCTGGGAGAGGTGCTGCGAGGGTAGGTCCTTATTTAACGGGGTGGAGCTATCAAGAAAATCACTTTTGTCACTGGACGGACACTTTTTTAACCTTGAAACTGAGAATAAACAAGGGCATTTTGTGTGTGCGCATAAAATGACTGCTGTGCAAGTCAGCAAGAAGGTAGACTTGAAGGACAATCAACAATATGAGTTTCAGGCTTTTTCAGCCATTATTCCCATTTTGCCTGCAAGAAATTTGGTTTTGGTAGGCGGTTTCAGGGCCATTTTGCAACCAAAAGTCTCCTTATGAGTTTCTTATTTTGTTAATGGCCCTAGTGTAGAGATGATACACTTGTTTTGTAGGGTTTCCAAAAATCAAAGTTTGCAGGAAAATTACTGACCAATGGACTTACCAAACTTTGTATTTAAATACAAGTAACATTACGTAACCAAATATTTTTGCCAGCCATATTTTGTAATGAAGTTTAGAATGATTTTTGTCTTTCAATTGACAGACAATGCATTGTGAACAATCTGGATGTTAAAACTGGATTCTCAATATATTACGTCAAGAGACCAACTTGATGCATTCTAACAGATTCCCCTGGTGCAAAGGCTGATGGATGCTATTCCTTAATTAATGCTTTCATCATCAGAAAGGTGTTCTTGGTACTTAATGTTCAAAGACTCATCACTGACTAAATTTGTCAAATTTTTACACTGTGCAAATATTTAAGTTGGAAATACTATCTGGGTGAATTATCAACAAGCTCATCCTTAATGCATGCATGTTCTTCTTAGTTTTGCTCAAGAATTGGTCAATAAAATTTTCTCCTCTGCTTTCATAATGTCTCTCCAACTGCAGCATGCAGCATCTGTTCACCAGTGAAATTTTTGATGAAGAATCATCATCATCTATATATTTATTAGTTCTGCTTCAGTTAGTGATCTTTGTATCAGTGGCCTATGGGGGGGTACTCAGTTTTATCTAGGATAGGGGTGCACAGGTTACTAATACTTTCTAGGTGTCTAAAATTCAGGCAGAGCTTACTTCTTTGGGTACACTTGTATAGTTAGTTTTCTTTTTTTCCTGAAATTCTGTGTTACTGTCTTAGGTCTCAAAAATTGGGAAAGGTAATAGAACCTACTTAATAACTTCAAATCAAATAACATTTACTAAAGTCAAAATGCTTAAGTATTCTATGGATTATGAGGAATCTAAGAGGATGGGGTGTTCTCCAACAGATCTAAGATACTGACTTCATGACCTCTGGTATGTTGGGCTGGAAAGTATTATTTTTTCCATGAGTCTATTTTTATGCCAGAGATTATATTTTTGAGTCATTGCTTTGCACTGCAGCCTGAGCACCCTTCCCCTAAATATACCTGAGTACCCCCTGGGATCAGTGGAATTCTGAAACAACATAACTGATTTAGATAAGCAATAGATTAGTTTCCATGCAATTGTGTCTTTTGAGCCCATAGCACCATTTCCTAGCCAATGTAGCCTGAAATAAGTAAAATCTGTTTAATGACACACAATTTATATTGTTTTGAATAGTCAGCAGAGCCAGTCCCCACAAGTAGGTAGAGGAATAATGAATTTGAGGATGCAGGAACAACCAATGATGCAGAAGCTCCATTGGAACAATTTTTTCTGCTGAACAATGCTTTTGAGAAATGCAAATTTTCATTGGCTATGGAGCAATAGCAGTTTGGGACACACAAGCACATTGTTTCGAAGAAAAAGCAGTGAATCACGCCTCATTGCACAAACTTTATCTATGTTCCGTAAAGTCTGCATACAGGCTAGTTCAATGGACAAAATCGGCTAAGGTTTTATTTACACCCATTTCAGATCATGTTAACATCTTTTGATTTCTAAACACATATCATGCCATGAAAAGTTATACCTTGAGTCCAAAATATCAAAAGTTCCCAAGAGTATGGTCACATGACTTGAAATAAGTAAACAAACCTTAGCCAAATTTGGTCTATGCAATTTAACTTCTCTGGAAAGCTCTCACAATTGTCAAAGAAAGATCACAATCTTTGCACCAGAAGATAGACACAGATCATGGAACTCTTGGCATTCATATTTCAACACTTTCATTAAAAATTAAGAGAATTTCATAACTTGTAGGTTGTCTACTGGAAGTTTCTTGTTGAAACTGTATATATATTTACAGGTTTTGTGAAGCTGCAAAATGGTAGCACAAAATTAAGAAAAGAAGCTTGAAATTGTACAATTAGCACCAACAAATATTCACCAACATAGAATTAACCACAGTGTTTTTCAGTGTGCCAGTTGTCAAGAGGTTGAATATTATCAAACATGTACTATAGTGCACCTTCCAAGGCTGAGATAGATTTGTCAGGATTTGAACCTTTTTAGCCTAACTGGTGTTCAAATTATGAGAAAATTGTCAGTCTTACAATTACTGCATTTGACTTTTCTGCCATAAAGTTGGAAGCTATCAGAAAAATGAGGCTGGTATAAAAAACCAGATTTTGTGTATTTTTTATAGTGCCAATTGCTGGTATCACAGAAGTTGAGTAATCAAGTTTTTGATCCCCTGTTACAATGTTTCACACAACCCTGCCTGCATGTCTTGGCTGCAAAGTCAAAGGATTACAGCACTGTGCCAAACATTTATTTTAAAATTTGTCTCAAATTAGATGTCAGGTGAAATTTACAGAAAACAACTGAAGTGGTTTGCTTGGGCAATTTTATGTTGCTGCAAATCTCACATGCACCTGATACCTAATTTGAGAAGGACTGCAGCTTATCACATGAACAGTGTTGGACAATGAATAAAATGGAGTCATTCTAATTTAGTTTGCTCTTTTCCATGTATCTGCATTGAATGGCTAAGCAGTACAACAGTGCCCATCTCAGCAGAGTCTTTTACTGTGTCTTGGTTCTGTGATGTTCCCTTACCTGCAAGACACATGCAGCGGTGTACAGAAGTTATGTTAAATGTAGGCCTAACGATTCTTTAAATATTCAAGTTATTTGCAGATTTTAATGTTCCTAAGAGAAAACAATACTCAGAAAAACTAACAGTAGAAGTTAGTACCTGGTGTTCCAGGCAGATTCGCTTTGGTTGTTCAAAGAAACAGATCAAAACAATGCATAAAAGATTAGGCCTAAAATGCCGAGAGCTTGGGCTAGGCCCTAACAACTGGAAAATAAGAATATCTAAAAAGTATCATAAAATATCATAAATCTTTTTTGCCTTATTTCTTGCTTATAGACGTCCGCAGAAATACAAAATCACCTCCAGCATGGGCAGTCATGGGCACGATAAATTTTCACAAGTGCGTGCTGGCTGCGTGATAAACAGATGAACTGGCCTAAGTTAGCTGCAGAATAAAATATGTCGTTGGAATCATTTCCTTCGCTCAAAATGCCTGAGCAAGTCACTCAAGTCAAAGATAAAACATAAAAGAGATAAATCAATGTTCAAAATAACCTTTAAGGCTTACCACTGTTGTCAAAATCCAATCCAAAGTGTGATCTGCCTTTCCTTCCAAACAGCAGCTCCTTCTCGCTTCCACTGCAAAGTGTGCGGTGCGCTGTGAAGGAGGTTGCATACCACATCGCTCGCGCTGTCAATGCGCGTTTCCTCTCCCTACTTAATCTCCCTGGATACGAGTATACGAGATCAATATGTCCAATGAAGACAAGCAGGGCTGAGCAAAGGGGATCTAACTACGGCTGCAGTGAACTGTGTGTATCTCATCTCAGTTGGCAATGTCTTTATTTATGTGCTCTGAGAAGCATGAAGATTTAAAATTTGCTCAAATTATCTTATCTACTTGGTTTGCTCTGCGCCGGACAAGTCTGGCGCACAGAGCACATAGTTCCTATTGTTTCCATTGCACAATTCCAGGAAGAACAATAGTTTTATTGTGTAGTTCTCTGTTATTCCAGACCTCAATGGGTGAGGACCATTTTATTTCATTTCATTCATTAGGATCAGTCCTATATCAGCAAGGGTGCACTCCACATTTACTCCATGCCTGACATCTTTTAAGGCTTTTTCAACACCATATCGAACCTGCTACTATGTTGTGTTCCATCAATCATGTTATTCCGAATTCATCCAATTCGAGGGTTGTTGTAGCCTTAATTTGTAAATGTCAACCCAGTGTTTAACGATACACCACATTACTGTAGAGGCACTCAAGATGTTTGTGTAGTCTTCAAACAAAGCACAGTTTGATTACCAGTAACATACATGATCTAGGTACAGTGAAGCTACTCTCTATAAAGAAATTCAGAAAAAAGATTGCATCATACGCTGTCTTATCAAAATCTTTCCCTGACATAAAAGGTTGACTTATGCCATTACTCCATGGTGGTTCACAACTCCTTGCTGGAAATATTCAGACCTAACTTCACAGAATACAGTATACTCTGGTGTATAAGTGTTGTTCTCCCTTAGTGTTATTCCAGACCTCAATGGGTGAGGGGTTAACAACCTCAACAATGAGGCTAAAACAAAAATCAATTACATCAACTTTCATAAAGATATATTTCTGCAATATTGTGAAGCAGTCGCGGACTGGCAACCATTCTAACCACCGGGAAAGGCAACCAAAAGGGCGCCAGTAGGTGGTCAAGCTGCTCAACTTTAGGCTCAGTGACACAGTCTCGAAAACTCTGTGTGGCAGGGAGTCAGTTGTTGTCAAAACAATCTCATAATATCCTTTCGAGCCCCTAAGCTGGAGGGCCAGCTTTGGAGTGAAGGGAGCAAAATGGGGGTCCGGGGGCCAGAAATACACAATATGTAGAATGTCGGAAAATGCCCCATTATGAATGGACTTCTTTATTCACGATTGCTTTTGAAAAGTTTACACTCATCTAAACTGACTGCATTTGAAACGTTGATGCGGGTGGTAAAATCTATAAGTGTTATGATGTATTGCCGTCAGGTTATACGTAAATTGTAGACCAAAGCCCAAAACCTACATTCAATTTTTAAGACACTAGATTCCAAGATTTTACAAAGAAAGCAACTTCTGCAGCCTAGGAGATCCTTTTTGCTTAAAATTTGTAGGCTTCAGCAAGGCAACAAAATTTATGACTAAATTCCAACCCAACAGTGATTTCTACACTTTTGAAACTTTTGTACATTTCTGAAAAAAGTAGAGGATGTGGATTTGGTCGCCTGCTAGCCTATGGCTAAGCTGTCCTTTGCTTTTACGCAACACATACAAAAACAATTTACAAAATATAAGTTGTCAATACATCAATATGACAAGACGAATTATAGTCACGCATTGAACATGTACTTGAAGACTGTAGACTTGTCAGAAAGTTATCTGATGACATCATCTGGAGAAACAGATTCCGAGAGATCCCTTTCACAACCTATCCACATGAATACCTGAAGTTTCTCATTTCCCAGAGTTGACCGTAAGCGTGTATTTTTTTCTTGCCTTAGTTTAGTGAAAGCGGGCTCGCAGCAAATTTTTGTAAATGAAAGTGTGAGAAAGTCTTCATAGGCTTAGAGAGGGTTGGAGGATGCTGATGCATCTAACGAATATCTTTATAGCATTCTGTAACAGCAAAATGAGCACGCTTGCACGTTCCTGTGGGCAACTCGATTTTCAAGGATACCGTTCTCCACTTCGTCTGCTGGGTTCAATGTCACAATTCTCTCTCTTCGTTAGCTTCTTCCGAAATGCTTTCCATGGCCTGAATATTATCAAAATCATCTGGACGCGTTTTATTTAGATGCTCAAATACTGAGATGAATGAAGCAAGCTCAGCCTTACAAAAATGGCAGATACACCGACAAGTGATGAAACCTTTCCAGGCCACTAACTGGTATTCCATTTTTGGGGAGCTCTTCAAATTGATTGGGGTCATAACAAGCTGTGCCCCTAATCAACTCTCAATTTGCAGATTTGGCTTCATGATATACTCATTGTTATAACACGTCTGAAAATCTCTACATAAAACCTCTCAACGACATTATCTTGGAAAAAGGGAATATTTTGCAATACCACAAAAAATGTGTAGTTCTTCCAGATAAGTGAATTGATGGCTGTAATCGTTTTTAGTTCAATTTGACAATTGTTTGACGTTTAAAAATAACAAGTTTTTTGAAAAAAAACTTGAGGCAAAGGGCGCACCGGGAAATTTCCCGGTGTCCCGGTGGGCCAGTCTGCTTCCGTTGTGAAGTCCACACAACCTGACGTATGGTGGGAGAATGTCCCATACGAAAAAGCTGGGGCATTCCCAGGAAAGTCCTGAGAATCCCTGCTATTTCCAGTTTTCCCAGCTTCATTCCCAGCTTTTTTGATATGGGGTCTGTTGAAGCACTGTTAGGTTGCCAAAAGAGTTACGCCCAGGGCTTCCATACCTTTTCATTAGGGCTGCATTAGCCTATTGTAGGCCTTGGTCAGATTTGAATGGACCAATGCTAAGGGTGAGGGATCCAAAAGTTAGTGCCCAATTGACGCTAAGTTAGAGGATGAAATCCGTGACTGAAATCCATGACTGAACCCCTTACCCAAGGATTTAAGTGATTTTCATGATTTTGTTTAATGTTGTTTACATGGGATTTTACCTCCATGAGTCTGATATATCTTGTATTGCCATATTCACTGGACATGGATGTCATTTTACATTTTAGGATGCAGATGCAGCAAAAGAAGGACCTGGTTTAGCAGTGATTCAGTCACCAACAAATGCATCAGAAGAGGCACCACCCAGTTATGATTGTATTGTAGACTCACAGTTGCCTGGTAAGCTTATCTCCAACCATAATTTACAGGGTGTCCCAAAAAAGTTGTGTTTCATTACACAGTTGCATTGCTTCAACTGATATTTTCAGAACTTGTTTGAATCTATCTGACAAGTAGTCACAGATTTATGGCAGAGGAAGTGGTTTGCTTCAAAAACAGCTCTTCCATTTATCTCCAGTATTGTCAATGTGAAGTGAATTTTTGCATAGAAAGAAATGGTTCTAGTATTTTTGCTACATATACTGAAAAATGGTTGAAGTGCTGTTTAATGCAAAAATATTTCAGGTGCCAGAAGGTAAAGGCACAGTCTTGCAAAAAAAGGTGGTAAACATTAATAGATGGTAAGATGGTGTGGTGCCACCCCAATGCTTGGTTGAAAGAGTAACTTTGCCCTCTCTCAATTTTTGGCAAAGTATCCACCATTGATGTAAAATTGAGAAGTGATTTTGAAATGATTTTGAAATGGTTTTATCACTACATTCTGACTTCTGAGGCAACTGACTTCATTCTTACTGTAAAATGGCCAAGTAAAATTTTGTAACTGTTAACAATTGATGTAAATATCCTAGGAATCATAAGGCATACAAACCTTTCCTTTGTTTGCTTCACAAATTAGATGTAAAAACTATCCACGCAGTATTTTGTTAAAATCTCTGCGTTCATCCACAGAAAAGCATTAAAACATATTTTCGTGAGGAACTAAGAAATCAGCCCAATACTGAAGTTCTTATAATAAGGGCGTATTCTTTTGGGCATCTTCTGAAAACGGTGGAGTCGGTAGAAGATAAAATCCCATTCTTTTGGTACCCTTCTACCGAAAACGGTAGACTTCAAAGACTTCAGATCGCTTTTTATAAAAGCCCATTCTTTTGGTCATTCTGTTTTCAGTAGAAATCTGAGAGATCTTTGATGTATTCATTTGGGCTCTTCTGAAAGCGGTATGGATCCGAGGCTTCAGAAACCTTCTGCTCCTGAAGCTGGCAGATTTTGAAAGATCGCAGAGAGCATTGTTTCGTGAATGAAAAAGTTTTCAAAAACATTTGAAAAAACAACAATGACACTTTGCAGAATCTTTTCTCTTGAGTTTGGCATAATGAAAGAACATTGTATTGCAATGGCTTCAATTCGCTCCATCGAACAACAACATTCAAACTCTTATTTTTGAGGATTCCCATTCTTTTGGTATTTTTCTCTGCAAAGTCTGCCGATTCTACCGTTTTCAGAATGCATTTATTCTGTTGGTATTTTTTCTCTGCAAAGTCTGCCAACTCTACCGTTTTCAGAATTCCCATTCTTTTGGTAACTGAAATTTTTCTCTGCGAAGCCTACCGTTTTCAGAAGACTTTGCAGACTTCAGATGCCCAAAAGAATGCGCCCTAAAATTGCAAGACTTTGTGGGGTGAAAGTTTAAGATTTTTTAGGACGTTCCTCATATTTACTGTAAGTTGTATTTATTGGCAGGCGATATAATGTGCCTTTTGCTGGAATAGTACCTACGAAGTAACAAATGGAAGCACTGAATGCTTCAGGCAAAACAGCTTCAGAAAAATAGAATAGATGTTCAGTAAGTAGTACATTTCCTGTACTTGAGTTTCTTAAATTTTGGTCATCTGACAACTGATAGAGGGTTTTTTATGAAAGATATGTGGAACTGCCGATCTAATGTGGGATTTGTTTCTTTTAGCTGAGCCACCCCCAACATATGATAGCTTATTTGGTAATATTCAGAGAACAAGAAAGGAATCAAATGGATGTCTAGATTTTCTTAAAAATCTGCTGATTCTCCTATTAAGCACAGGTGAGTATTTGTCTTAAAATCCTACATCCTAAGCACATCCCAAGCAAATTTATAGTTATAGTTAAGATTTATTTAAGTGCCAAATATGGTATATTTAACATTCTAGGGACTGTACAAAAGTAGGAATATTTACAAATTATAAATCAAAAGCTAATCTAAGAAAGTGTGTTTTCATCAATGATTTGAAGCAGTTTTTATCCTTTGCGCTGATTCTTATTTCCAATGGTAAGTCGTTCCATAAAGAGGGTCCTGCATATCTTAAAGGCCAAGTACCAAAGAGTGTTACATTACCAATGACAAACTTCTAGCAGCATTGCACTACTAGAACTCACTGTCCTCTAAGCCACATAGATGAGGAACTGGGGGGGCACTGGGGGCACAAGCCCCCCAAGATTTTGCAATAAACAAAGAAGTGCCCTTTTTGTTTTCAGAAAATGCCCCCTTTTTCTTAAGGAAAAAGTGCCCTCGAAGTGTTGCGCCACCCCCAAGTTTAAGATGCTTGTTACGTCCCTGCGAAAGCATATCACATGCCACCGAATCATCTCTTGAAAATAAGTTGGTTCCTAAGCACAAATACCTAAGCAAGGAGTTCTTACATTAGTATGACCATTTGGATTCAGTAATCTTTCAGATGATGTTTTAATGGAACTGTTAATGTATAGTAATAAGGACTTCCCTGATGAAATCAATAGAAATATCCTTAGGTTAACTCAACATTTTATCCATAAAACTGGTTGTTTGATTGAAATCCTTCAAATTGTGGCCATCTGTCAAGCAGCCACCAAGTCCCCTTTAAAGTGAATTTTCTTTTTGAGTACTTCTGTGTAGTTTTGCTTTTGTCTTCTTTTCCTTCCTCCTTGTGGAATTGTATTTATAGTATTGTAGAGTATTTTGTAGGTAGTGTACAATGATAAATATAGCGTATTGCAAATTTTTAACTGATGCTACAAAAAAGCACAGCGAGTCATATAAATGTTTCATCAAATTAAGTAAGTAAGTAAGCAAGTATAAATTTGCCACAAATAAAAGAAAAATTACAATGGTCAAAAGAAAAGGAAAGAGCAAATAAGAGAATAAATAAATAAAATATTTACAATATAATATTTCATAAGCAAGTTTAAATACAAGTTAAAAACACCCCTAATTAAAATGGCAGGGATAGCATTAAAAGATCGAGTTGACCTTATTGCCATAGCGGTCCCCTTAGAGGCAATTCAACTTACAGTACAGTACGAGTAATGAATATTTTCAGATTTTTGAAAAGGTTCACTATTGCTTTTTGGTAACAGATCACTAACTAGCAAGTTCTAGACTGGTTATATCGCTATCGCTATTGAAAGAATGCCGGACGCTCCTAACTAGAAATACCGTAGTCCCAAGATGAGCGGTCTCGGTTTGGTGTAATAGTCTCGTTTTGGATAGCGATTCTTGGGACTCATCGTAATCAGTCTAAGCAAGTTCCTTATGTAGTGCGTTCGACTGCTTCCGACCGCAGCTGCACCATAAACCTGTAATAACACCATCTGTAGCAGTTTTTTTACGAAATTTGCAAAAAACCCCAACCCTCAGATGCTCTGAAATGTGCTTCAGAATGAGCTTCCCTGCGCCAAAATCAAAGATTGAAAAGTGGGTTTCCATATGATCGCAAGGATCGCAGGTGATGCAAGGATCACACAAATTTGTGACCAGCAACTGTCAGGAACCCTTGTGTCATGTCGTTTCCATTTATCACAACGATCGCACAAATCTTAGAAGTTTGGCGCCAAATCCAATTCTCACAATGGCGGTAAAAGATAACAAAGAAATTTAATTTGAAAGAGAGGCCTTGATCGCTGAAATTCATGCTCAGTCGGCTTTCCTTTGACGCAAGGATCGCTGCAATCGCAGAGATAGAGATTTTTCTATCTCAAACGCAAGGATCGCTGGCAACGCAACGATCGCTGGTGACAAAATTGTGCGATCCTTGCGTCACGAGCGATCCTTACGATCATATGAAAACCAGGCTTTACTCTGCACAACTGAAGTGCCAATATTTTTGGGATCTGACTTTTCTGTCTTCATTGCAATCTTTCAGTACAATGACAATTTTATCACTCACATTTTATTGAATTTTCAGTTGGATGTGTGATATTTCTTGCATTGCTTTTGGCGATCCCTATTACATGCATCATACTGGGTAAGTCTAATTAATCTATATACTTGTTAGCCTATCAGTGCTGGGAAAACCAAGTGATACACATACCCTAAAAAAGATCCAGGAGGATACCAAAAAGCCTACCAAAAAGAAAAGCTTGACTCTTCCAGAGAAAAAATGTCACAAAACTTAGGTGTATCATAATTCATAGCAGGTGAGTCAGAAAAAAGTTTTAATGCTAGTAAAATCCATACAATTTTGTTTTCCTATTGTGTTCGTTTTTTTTTACAACAACAAACCTAAAGCTAAACAAGAAAGAAATACTAATTACATGTGCCATTCATGGCGGGGAAAATTACAAGGTCATCTGGTGTTCCCACCATGGATGACACATGCAATCAGAGGGCATAGGTTTCAAATCTTTAAAAAGCTGAGTGTAAAATTCAATGACTTATTTCTTTCAACTGAACGGCTTCAAAGAAACTTGAAATATTTTACAGTAAGTCTGCCATTGGACTTTTCTGAAATCTTCAATATTTTAAGAATTACAGTGTTTTTCTTCTTTTTTAAGAATTCAAGAAAAATTTTCGACGAAAATTTAAAACTATTGTAATTTTTAAACCTGTTGACGAAAGATCAAATAATTTTCGAGAAAACCATAGTTTATGGATACCTAAAATATGGTATCAAGCAAAAAACTCTTTCTTTCTCCTGGTTTGTGATTTAGAAGCTTGATGACGTCACATCATAAAATAAGCTGAAATATAAAATAGGCTGTAACTTCGACAAACATTCAAGATTTCTGGAAAGTCCAACGGTAGAATCGTAGAAAATTGGCTAAAGTTTCTTTCAAGTCATTCAGCTGAAAGAAAAAGGTCATTGAATTTTACACCCGCCTTTTTTCGTAGATTTAAAGATTTTGAATCTATGCTCAATCAGAGCTTTTCTTAAGGGATTTTAAATGGGGAGGCAAATCCTGGAAAAGGGATTTGCTACAGTAGCCTGATTGACTAGAAAAGCAAACCAAAAAATATGGCGGAATTGTGAGGCACTTGCTGGGATATTTTTGTGACCACATCCATCAAAGCTACTTAAAATGAAGTAAAAATAAATTTTGTTCTCTTTTGAAATTCAGATACTCCTTAAAAATGAAAATATATGCTAGGTTTAAGTCTTGTAAAATGCCTTCAAAAAGTTTTAGGAACAAATTCTCAATTTTTGCAAGTTTGGCCTTGATTCACAACGATCCTTCTTTTGAAAAAACCTTACTATGGTTGTCCTTGGATAAAACTTTGAGGTCGGGACTCCATTTTATGCAGTCAACTGTCTTTTTCTTATTAATGCTTGAATTGTTGATGCTCTTAATTTTGAATATGAAACGTTGTACACAGCAACACTTTTTTCAACCGCCATATTGTCAGACACGTATTTTCTTGTAAGAAACTACATGTAAGAAAGCTAAACACTCAGATTGCAGAGGACTAAATCGCATATTATGGGGCCAGGTAGCTTTACTAAAGCAATTTATGTCGCTGCCGTTTCTAACCGCAACATAAGGGCAGCAGTAATTTTCATTTTAACTGATGAAAATTGAAACTCTTACCACTGATCGTGTACCTCTGTGTTATTTCAAGTCAATTTATTATCGATTGTAACGCCAAGGTATTTGACAGAATCAACAATACTGTTGTAGCTTTCTTGTACTGCCATAAAGGTTTTATTGTTACACACTCGTCCATTCAATTTGGTTCGAAGAAAGGATTAAC
This sequence comes from Aurelia sp. 3 sensu Dawson et al. (2005), assembly GCA_964020215.1. Lineage (NCBI taxonomy): Eukaryota > Metazoa > Cnidaria > Scyphozoa > Semaeostomeae > Ulmaridae > Aurelia > Aurelia sp. 3 sensu Dawson et al. (2005). The sequence goes on from OZ026583.1 coordinate 14,016,451, forward strand.
GATGCAAATAAGCCAATGAGCCAGAAGAGTGAAAGATAATCTAAAGCCACGTGACATTAACTATCTATCCTAGATTATGCGAATGCATTGAGATGATAGGTTGGAACACCGCTGTTGGAACCATAGATCTTCCTCAAAATTCTCAGTCATATTATTTCACATTTACATTTTACATGATCTTGAGATTAGCTTCTGGCATGATAAACCATGCTTAAGAATGTGAAGGAACAAAAGGTAAATCTGCTTTAAATTGTGTTCAGGCCTGTAGTATGCTTCAAAACCATGTCACTAACAATGCATCAGAATTTCATTAATTGAGACTATGGATAGGGTAATCAATATCCCAAAATTTAGATTTATTTTAAATACAAAACCTAGGGTTGGGATTAGGGAAAAAACAAATTCAAGGCTATATTGTTGAATATTCGAAGTTTGGTGATTTTTCAAACGCTTAAGCCATTTTTAACTGACCTGGTGGATCAGCAAATTCGGCCCATCGTGAACTTCATGTACAGAAAAAGCAAAACTTTTTCAGAAAGATAATGAAGCTGAACCAGTTATCATAGTCCTTTCCGGACATAATTTTGCATTCATAATTGACTACTCTCTGTGCAAAACAGATCATGTTCGTTGTACTGAAAGGATTTTTAAGGGTATTCTTAAAGGGGTTCGGTATTCAAATTTCTGTCAATTCGATGATTTTGCAGTTTTTTTATATGCAATATCACACAGACTTTTCATCTTCCTTTTCAAAATGAAAGCGTTATTTTGGAGACAGATCCTTATTCTTCACAGAGGAACAGACCCAATATTTGTTTATTTTACGATTGCTCATTTAGCTGTCATTTTTGGTGGCTTTGGTGATGCAATCAAACAAGCTGCAGAAGGCAGTGGACACGTGCCTAATGCCCCGTTTACACTGCTCCGTTTTTTTTTTTTGATCCGCGTTTGTTGCATCGATGCTACCCGTTCACATTACTTCGTTTTTGTACAAAAACGGAGGGAAAAACATTCGTTTTTGTCCGTTCACATTGATTCGCCTGATAACAAATACGAAGCCAAAGATAAGATATCCGTTTTTGTGCCTTCACATTGCTCTGGTTTTGTGAAGCTCATTGTTGAATATTGAAGCATTTTCAAAAACCTCCGTTTTTGTGGATATCCACTTTCGATAGCTTTTTCGAAAACCTCCGTTTTTGTGGCTTTTTTGTGCAGATCAATGTGAACACTTTCACAGATACGGAGGTTTTTCTCTCCGTTTTTGTACAAAAACGGAGCAGTGTGAACAGGGCCTAAAGCAATTGTGTTTACAGACCTGTTTACAATTTGGCAACGGGGTCCCTTTAATTTTTGCTTTCTATTCTATCTTTTAGGAGCGAGATATAAAGGCGATTGCACAATTCAGCCGAAAATACCCATATACCTCATTGTGCTGGGATCATTCGGAGTGTTTCGAAACATCATTGGTCTGTTTAATCAGGGCAGAAAGAGACTGCAAGATGCTGAGGATGGTGCGGAGGAGGGGAGTGACGCGAAAAAGTCAACATTTGAAGGGACGATCGATTTCTTCCTTATAGTCTGGTTTATATGTGGTAATGTGTGGGTTTATAATAATTATATACCAAATTATCACGACATGAGCAGCCCACAATATTGCAACAGCACTTTGTACCTGTTTGCTTTTTGGTTGAACACATCAGTTTATATCTTCATGGGAACATGTTGCTGTTGTTTTTGCTGTATTGGAATTTGTGCTGCAGTCTTCTCAGATGACGATGAGTAAACCAACGATGTCCCTAGCCACCCAACAGAGTGGAATATTTTGAGACAGCATCAAAATTTGATAGCTGTACGCACGGGGGGGAGGGGTTGTGCCAGATTTTGAGGCAAGAAGTTGTTGCTAGCATATCAATATGGTACAGTTTCCAGGATCAATTTTTGTGAAAATTGTACCCGTGATTTGACTAGTTGCAGACAAAACAAATGAAAGTTTTGTTTTACCGATCGAAATCACGGAAAATTACAGTAAAAACCCGCGTATAAGAACCTAGTAGTTAAGAACCTACAGGCTGAAAATTCTGAAATTAGACCCCCAATATATAAGAACATATTCAGCCTGAAATTTGAAATAGGTTCTTATTCATGGAGATCATCAACCTAAATCAAACTCTAGTTGCTTGTCATTGAGTCTATACAGACTGATTCTGCCATATGTGCAAATTGCAAAGAGCTCTAAAGATGCTTTGAAAGCTTTTCATTGTATTCTGTAAAATTTCTGATTCTTCCACGAACTGATGTTTTGAATAAGGCCTCATGAACTCAGGTGTCTCTCAACTGACAGTAAATAATGGGCTTAAAGTTTCAATCTGAACCAAAGAAATACCTGGAAGCCCTGAATGAAATAAGAACCAATGTAAGAACCTGAACAGCCTTATTTCGTACTAAATACTCAATACATAAGAACCTAATCAGGCTGACTTACAAAATTGTAGGTTCTTATACGCAGCATAGGTTTCAAATCTTTAAAAAGCTGGGTGTAAAATTCAATGACCTATTTCTTTGAACTGAACGGCCTGAAAGAAACTTGAACTATTTTAAAGAAAATCTGCCGTTGGATTTTTCAGAAATCTTCAATATTTTCAGAATTACAGTGTTTTTCTTCTTTTTTAAGAATCCAAAAAACTTTCTAAAAAAACTTAAAACTGTCGTAATTTCCAAACCTCTTGACGAAAGATCAAATAATTTTCAAGAAAACCATAGTTTATGGATGCTTATAATTTGGTATCAAGCAAGGCTCTCTCACTCTTCTGGTTTGTGATTTAGAAATTTGATGACGTCACATCATAAAATGAGCTGAAATATAATAGAGGCCATAATTTCGACAAATAATCAGGATTTCTGAAAAGTCCAACGGTAGAATCATAGAAAAGTGGCTAAAGTTTCCTTCAAGTCATTCAGTTTAAAAAATTAGGTCACTGAATTTTACACCCGCCTTTTTTCGTAGATTTAAAGATTTGGAACCTATGCTAGCAACCACTGGTCTGATTGGCTAAATTGTAGGTTCTTATACGCGGGTTTTTTACTGTATACCATTGGCTAGGCCAGAACTCCGCATATCCCAAAGATCCCTCTCAGGAATTACATTGTTAGCCTGTAAGTTGTTGTCATATTTCTCATTCTTTTAAATTAGTAAACTTAATTATTTAGTTAAACCGGCAGCTCCAAAAAGTCATAAAAATGTTGAAATCAATTGATGGAACAGAATGTCTACCACACGGAAGAGAAATTCTTTTCAAACAGGGTTATTTTCAAAAGTTGAACAATCTGCTCTCTGAATCAGGAAAGACAAGTTGCCTTGTCTTCAGCTTATTGTGAACAACGAAAGTAGGCGAAAATCTATGGACCCCACTTCGAAATACCCAGTGGCAGTGGCGGAAACTTTGGCAACTTTGGAGGCGAAGCGATCTTTTTCAGCTGAAAGGCAGTGTGTATCTCCGTTGTTTTGAAACAAAGTTCCTTTTTTCAACCCAACATGAGGAGGAACGACTGCACTCCTAGTGCCAGCGAGGATACTATTTTCCAGACAAGATAAATTTATCATTTCGTTACACTGTGCCTTATAGGAAACCATTTTATTCCCTCTGTATTTTTGTTATGTGTAGATCACATAGCTCGTTTTCATTTCATTTCAATTTCAACTTCTTTACGTATAATAAAGGGTGTCCAAAAATAGTGCCCCGTTCGTGTGGTTGCTGTGGAGGAGCTGTAGCTTGCATTGTTTTAATTTTTACACCGTAGGGTACGATAGAAGTGTTGTTTTTGAACGATCACGCCTTTGTCTTTCCACTACCATAAAGCAGCCACTACTCGTCAGATTTACTCAAACAAGGTCTCAAACGCTAAGTTGAGGCCTGACCAATGCAACTGTGTACAGACCGAGGTAATAGGCAATAAATGCTGCAGCTCCTCCACCGCAGCGACACAAACAAGACACAGGTTTTAGGACACTCTGTATAACTACATGTAGTACATAAATGAATTTGAGTGCATAAATGCATGCATTCAAGTCAATTACAAGGTGAGACAGAAACGTTGGGCATTTGACAAGCCATACTTTGGTGAAAACAAATCAAACGGGGGTTTGTTCAAATGTTATTTTGTGTAAGAAAGATTAGATTAGTTAAAGAAATTTAGTAGGTTAAAATCAGTTGTTTGTCTCCATGTTGATTAGAATTGCCCCATTTCTGTTTCTTCCATCCGTCTGCCCGTTCCATTTATTTATGGTAGTTCCTGAATGTTGGAAGGGCGGACCCAGGAACAACCGAAAAGGGAACGGTCCGCATCTGACAGACTGAGGGAATAGTCTTGGGGCAAGTCTTCATATTTGTTGCTATTTTATAACATGTTTTCTGCCTTCTAGCAGTGGTAATCAAGGGGATGCAACATGAATAAAATCGTTTTTCTTTTTGTGCTATGTAACAAACTGGAAAGCTTCTTTCGATTTTTTTTTTAGCAAAGAAGAAACAGTATTTTGACCATCGTTTAGAAATTCCCTCGTGTGCATAAATGTGAATCTGATTGAAGACTACGATTTGGAATCTTTTGCAACTATTTTACCAACGGATTTGCGAGGAAAACTTATCTCTAAAAATCTGCAAACACCCCATTTTTTTCTGATTCACCCTGTAATCTAAATTGAATATGCTTGTAAATAAATGAATGAATGCTATCACTAAATATATAGATAAACTTAGAAGATTTACAGAAAGTTATTACATGGACGGGCATTGCATTCTAATCAACAAGAAGAGCCATCCCACTTTTTGATTTTCCGAAACTATTTAGATTTTCAGCTTATTTAATCGTTTGCAAAATCACCAAAATTTGACTGTGTCACCGATCTTTGAATTGGTTCTGTATTTTTGCCCGTACCGAATGAATTTACCAGTGGATCGTTATTTGGTTCTTCCAATAGAGAGACAACGAAATTCCATATGTTGAGCTTTAGTACTTTATAAAACATGATATTTTTACTTATAAATCTGCGAGGTATCCTAAGTCCGGAAAAGGTTCTGCCCCATTTGTGTGGCTGCTGTAGAGGAGCTGTGCATTCTACTGCTCTGTTCTTGATACGGTTGCATAGTATAGACTTGAACTTTGAGACCTTGATTTAGCCAATCAGACAAGTGGTTGCTAGCATAGGTTTCAAATCTTTAAATCTACCAAAAAAGGCGGGTGTAAAATTCAATGACCTATTTCTTTAAACTGAATGACTTGAAGGAAACTTTAGCCTCTTATGATTCTACCGTTGGACTTTTCAGAAATCTTGAATAATTGTCGAAATTGCAGCCTATTTTATATTTCAGCTCATTTTATGAGGTGACGTCATCAAATTTCTAAATCATAAACCAGAAGAGTGAAAGAGTTTTGCTTGATACCATATTGTAGGCATCCATAAACTATGGTTTTCTCGAAAATTATTTGATCTTTCGTCAACAGGTTTAGAAATTACTATAGTTTTAAGTTTTTTTCAAAAATTTTCTTGAATTCTTAAGAAAGAAGAAAAACATTGTAATTCTGAAATTATTGAAGATTTCAGAAAAGTCCAACGACAGATTTATTGTAAAATAGTTCAAGTTTCTTTGAAGCAGTTCAGTTAAAAAGAAATAGGTCATAGAGTTTACACCCAGCGTTTTAAAGATTTGAAACCTATGCTGTGGTTGCTGATTTATGGCATAAGAAAGTCGAAAATGTAATTTCTCAAAAGATCGTGAGTTATATACCAAAGTCCTGAAGTCCCAATACACCGCCTTGTTTTGGAAATTATTCAAAATTCTTTCATATGGAATTTTAGAGGCCAAATTCGGACTTAGCACCCAAACTTAAGTTTTGAATAGACCAAAAGTTTTCACGTTGTTGGCAGTCGTAATGTTAATTTTGTGAATTTTGCGAAGCTTTTACGGTAAAGTGAAGTCCAGTGTCGCACTTTAGGCTGGTCCCTACTGCACACCGAACTACAATAGCCCTCCTTATCGCTAATTTTTCCACTCGGATGAAAGTTCATCTTTGCAGAGTTCATATTTGACTGTAGAACCCGATTCAAAGTGGTCGTAAAAATCAGCCTTTACAGTCAACTGTCGCTCCCATTGCAAAATGATGTTTCATTGCACTTGAAAAATTGGCGAAGGTAGTTGATCCTGGCCTTTAGAATATTTAGCCTCACTCTCACCGATTTACATTAGTTTCATCGATTTAGATTAGTTTCATCGATTAAGATTAGGTTCATCGATTAAGATTAGGTTCATCGATTAAGATTAGGTTCATCGATTTGGATTAGGTTCATCGATTTGGATTAGATTCATCGATTTGGATTAGATTCATCGATTTGGATTAGATTCATCGATTTGGATTAGATTCATCGATTTAGATTAGATTCATCGATTTGGATTAGATTCATCGATTTAGATTAGATTCATCGATTTGGATTAGATTATACTCTGTAAGTGTATATAGTAAGCTAGATTAAAAGATCGACTAAAAATAGGATGACTCCTAACAAAGCCTACTGAAGTACCCTGAAGGCATCACGAGCAACTTCTTGATTGGCTTCGTGCAACCAAATGTTACCGAAAGAAATTTCTATCAGCGTTTTTCTTCGAGAAGAAAATAGACAGATTGTGTAGCAATAAATGCATTTGGTTTTGACAGCCCATTTCAAAACGATTAGTAATAGCAGGAACAGAGATTTCAGCGGTTGAGTGATCAAGCCTTGGTTTAAAACAAAGCGAACCGCATAAAACGCTTTGAAACATAGGTAGCTATCTCATCCGTTGTGCATGCGAAATGAAGTCTCAAAAGGAGGAATCAAATTTTTGTCGGATGAAGAGGAGGAGTTCTAAATATCTGCCACACAGATGTTCTCTCTTAGCTCTGGTAGCATTCAAACTTACGCAGTGGCCAATTTCGAAAACAGGTTTCTGTCACGTCTTAAAAAAGGGCTAATGGAAAATGATGACGATCATTTAGATTTGACGGAAAACTAAAGGTGCAACATCTTTAGAGCAATTTGATATCGGATTGTAACAGTTGCTCACACATAATAGGTGCTATCTCAAAACGTAGCCTCGCTGTTCAGGTAAGCTGTGATGTAAAAATTTATGTCGAACCGTGATCTAGTTTGTCAAGTTTTTGGTTCTATCGATGCAAGATGTATATACTTTTTCATTTAATATTTTACTTCAAAGCATTGGTTATTATTTTAGAAATAGGCAGTAAATTTCTATTGGAAAGCAAATATACATACGAAAAGATTTCATCTCGCAAAATATTTGAAGGTTCTTTATGGTGAACATTTCATTTTGGACAACTAGACCAGACGGTGGGTGGTTGAGGTAGTAGTCGGGTGCGTTATGTCAAAATATTGGCTCCCGCTCGATTTGCATGCCAAAATCAATTTTTTTGCATAGTTACGTTGTTATGTCTATGAAGGGTGCGAAAAACATAGGTGCCAATTTTTTATGTAACCGGAAGGGGGCTTAATTGCACCCGCAAGACTGACAGTGTGTAATTGCCAGACCAGATATCAACTGGCAAAAAATTTTTAATACTAAGTAGTTTTGAAGAATTTTAATTCCTTATGTAGCAGAAATAACAGTAATTTATAGTTTTTTAAGCTATCAGTAGCCTTCTAGGCCTGTAAAATGATTAATTATATTTCATACATCATTTTACGGACCATGGAACAGCTCGAATTGATTGAAATTAGATATCCTCTTTTTGTACCTCGTTTTCGTATTACTTCCGTTCTTATCGGTCTGAAAAACGGAAGTAAGGTGACAAGCTGTGGTTAACATTGACGTTCTCATCCTCTCTTCATGCAAAAATATGATGGAATGAGAGCAACAGTCATCATAAATCAAACGGTAGGTATTTGACTTCCTTGCATTTTGTTCTTCTACTCAATAACAACGACCAAGAGACTGCTGGCGATGTTCCTGTATTAATTTTAGTACAGCCAGTTTTTGTCTTGATATAGGCCTAGCCTAGGCAAATATGGCATTGTCGGTTTCGAACTTTTAAAAAATCGAAATTTAATGTTGACCTGATTTAATGCAGGCCATCCAAACGGCTTGTATGAAATGAAGCGTATATTTTGTAATTACTTCTGCCCTTTGCTACTAAACAATAAAAGATAGTTACACAAAATGCTGTTACGAAGAATAATATGATGAAATTTTCTGTAACTCTAGGTCAATGTAGGAGTCAACGCAGTTGATGTCTGAAAATGGATACACCCGATACATCAAAGACGCTGTGCATAATTTGCCTCCAGTCTGGAGGTGGTCTGATGGTTTCGACGCCAGAGAGGCAATGTTTTGAAATGATTAGGAAATTTTCAACACAGCGTGCTGCCTTTGGAGAATCAAAATTTGCGAATCTTTCGCAAAGAATCAAGGAGATGCCTGATGACGAACTGTTTACGAGTAGTTACCATTCTTCTTGCTATAAGGATGTTGTCCATACTGGTAAGCTTAAAAGGGCTGAAAAGCGATTTCAAGAAAGTTCACTGGGTGGCTCCGTAGCACCACCAAAAAGAGGCCGGCCTCCCTCAAGTAAATTATCCACAACAGAATCTGATAGCAGTCGTCATAGAAGATCAACAGAAAATGCTAAGTTCAAAAGCTGTATTTTTCGATGTGAAGAACCGGATAAAGGGGAGCTTCATCGAGTCGAAAGTTTCAGCATGGGCGAAAGATTTATGCTCTTAAAAGAAAACAGCCCAGATGAAAGTATCAGAGTTGCTTTAGCAAACATCAATGAGCCCCTAGATTGTGCTGCATTTGATCTTTTCTACCACAGAAATTGTTTACGTGACCAAGAAAGAAAGTCAAAAAAGAAGGACAGTGTAATGATGCACAAAACAGGCCAGTATATTGCTGATATCGAAATCATAAATGAACTCAGATGCTCTCTAGAAAATGGCATTGTTAGCAACATGAATGACGTTAACCAAGAATACAACAACCTCCTGAACGAGTATGATGCAAATACAGGATCTGACAGGAAAAAGTATCTGAAAAGCCTCATTTCCAAGAACATTCCTGATGCAGAGTTCGTAAAGTCTCACAGGAAAAATGAGAGCGAGCGAATCTTAAGTAAAAGATTGCTTGGCTGTGCTGTTAATGAATTTGAAGAATATGTCGATGATGAAGAAGATGTAAAGTGCCTTTCCAAGGCTGCTTCCGTACTGAGACGGAAAGTATTTGAGGCAGTCAAATGGAAGTTTGAAGGATCAATGAATGACTTTGAAGTGCCTAAAGAATTAACCTCTTTTATCAAATGGATCATAATTGGAACAAGGTCCCAAGCTGTTGGTGATGCTCGTGAGGTTACCAACACAACGGCAACGAAGGTTATTGCGCAGCAGATCATGAATAGCTTTAAAACAGACAGACAAGTAAAGTACAACCCATCCGTTACAGATACAAGATACAGAAGGCGCAATGAAACACCCCTTGCTGTTGGCCTTTCACTCATGGTCCACAACCAGACAAGAAGCAAGAAACTTGTGGACTGTCTGTCCAAGTTAAACTTAGGTATTGGCTATGAATCTACAATAAGTCTCGAAAAACGTATTGCAACCGGTGTGGCTGAGCGCATGGAGCAGAGCGGTGGTTTCTTTCTTCCACATTTCATCAAGAAATACAAGCAACCTTTCTTTGCAATAGACAACATAGACTTCCTAGAGTGCACGCCTGATGGACAGAATACCTTGCATGGGACTATCGTCGTTGTGAATCAAGGTGAAGTAGAAGATGGCATTGCTGTAAACGATCCCCTCGTCATTCCAAGCAAATGTAAACCAATAGATATTGGTATTGCCAATGACCGTGTTCCTCGAGTTCTACCACCGAAAGAAGGTTTGGGGTTCAACAACTACAACTTCAATTGCAATCCAGAGCTAATTCAGAAATACAAGGAATTAGATGCTGTATGGTTTTTTGCATGCTATGCACACCGGAAAATGAGAAAAGAGTCAGCTATATGCACCGATGACAATGTTCCAGAAGCAAATATGGAGGGAGAGAATGCTCCAGAGGCAAATGAAGCAAATATGGAGGAAGAGAATCAGAGTGTTGCATTGCATTCACAAGAGGAAAAGAGAGAAATGCCGACTTGGGCAGCTACCAACTCGCTGTTGGTTGCTGCTAAAAATAAGTCTTTACCTAAATCAAGTAAAACTTTAACTGGCATAACAGCACCTTTGCTAAGAAGCTCCCCAACAGATTACGCAACTCTGTATAAAGCGTTATGCCTTACCCAAGGAATCTCAGCTGTCGTAACTGGTCAAAGTCACAGGACGATTATTACCTTGGATCTCGATTTATACGAAAGAGCTGTTAAGTTGCAACAAGCCAATGAGATAAGCAATTGGTTCCTGCGCATAGGGGAACTCCATACGTGCTTTGCCTCTCTACATGCTCTTGGTAAGTACGTGGAAGGAAGTGGCATTGAAGCCGTAAGCATCGAAGAAGGCATATACTCACCCGCAACCATACGACAACTACTTGGAGGGAAGAACTACAAGAGAGGTGTCGAATATCACATAACAAATGCTTTGGCGATATGGGAAATGCTTTTCGATGTTTTACTTAAGGACCAGCAAAACATAGAAGAGACCTTAAACGACTGTAGCAGATTTCGAGAGGAACTAAACCAAAGAAATGAGGATGTAGACACAATCTGTGGTAAGATAGCAAAATCTCTGAATGATCTTGACATCTTTAATGAAGAGAAGTTAACTGGTGCCATGTCAATGTTCCTTTTGAGTTACCTTCACCAAGTTGAAAGTTTGCTGCGTCTCATCAGAGCTTCACGGCAAGGTGATCTGAAGCTGTATGTGCCAGCATTGCAAGAACAGGTCAAGTATTATTTTGCACATGACTTGTACAAATACGCACGACTTGTTCCATACCACATTGCCCAATTACAGCAGCTGAAAGAGGATGATGCAGAAACTTGGCGCACACTTGAGGATAATTTTAGCGTGACAAGGTCAGGTATCCCGTTCACAAACCTATTTGTTGATCAAACACTGGAACAACAGATCCGTGCCCTCAAAGTTGCAGGAGGTATCACTGGCATTACGCAAAATGAATCAGCATTGGACAGGTATCTGTTAATTGCCCCAGAGGTCAAGCGTTTGGTGGACGAGTTTCAAGCCAGCCATGATGTTAGCTGCACAAAGAAGAAAAATATTCACCATCAGCTAACAGGTTCAATGGCATCAAGAGTGCAGCGGAATGCCGCAAAGATAAAGAACAGCATTTTAAAGCATTGCATGGGAAATCCTTTTGCTACAGATATGGAATTAATGAACATAGCCTCGAATATGACAGTGTCACCCATTGCAGAGAGAGATATCGTCGAAAGAGACAAAAAAGGAGAGGAAGCATTCAAGAGTTTTGTTGCAAATAGGCTTGTCAATGCCACAGCAAAGATGTCCATGTGGGATCCGATGAAAAAGCTTTCATTGAAATCATTTGCTAACTGGCAAAAGAAAGCACGCTGCACCGTGAATAAGAAAGTTATCAAGCTAAGAGAAGATCGACAGCTTCTTGCAAGATTTTTAGTCATTCAGAGATCACGACCAGAGTTGGTGCAGAAATTGAATGACGTAATAGGCACATACGAGTTCTCTACAATCCCAAGATCATTGTTTTCAGCAGATGGCCAGCTTTTAATTCCAACAGATAAAAGTGCATTTGTCAAAGCATTAGAGTCACATGTTGATTTTGAGAATCATGCAGAAGTTCAAATGGAACAAAATGAAACCACAACAAAGATTTGTATTGTCGATGCTATGGCGGTTGTTCAAACCATCAAAAAAGGCACCAAAATGTCTACTTGTGCGGACTTTGCTCAAGCATTCGTCAGCATCATCAAGAAGACTCTTCATCAGTACGATGAAGGAAGGGTGATTTTTGATCGATACATTGAAGATTCTCTGAAATCACAGACAAGAGCGAAGCGTACTTCTGGCACAGATCCTGTGAAGTTCCAAGTCAGCGATACAACCAACATCAAACATGTGCCTTTGAAAACTCTGCTTTCCCATACTGAGACGAAGGGCCAATTGACAGAGTACCTAGGAAAAGCATTGCTACAGGAATACCAGGAAAGTCAGTTCTCATTAATCGTAGTGTATGGTACAAGCACGTATTCAAACCATCGTGCTGTTTTCAGCGACATCATCGCACAGCATAATCACGAAGAAGCGGACACCATCATACCACTTCATGTACTTGATGCCTTAGGTTTATCCCCTCGTTGCGAAATTGATGTACGATCCCCAGACACAGACGTCTTAATACTGTTGATGGATCTTTGCGCAAGAGATCAAAATGGAGCAAATGTAAACTTCGTAACAGGACAAGGAAAGTTAAACAGACGCATTGATGTACAGAGAAGATCCACAGTAGTTGGTAAAGAAAAATCAAAGGCTTTGATAGGTCTACATGCAATTTCGGGAGCAGACTGGGGTGGAAAGTTATTTGGAATTTCAAAGCAGAAGTGGATATCTTCGTTCCTGAAGCTCTCTAGTGATGATGACATGATAAATGCTCTGCAGTCACTTGGTGAGGACAGTTTCGATTTGGAAGAAAGCCTGGACTGCATCCAAAAGTTCTTATGTCTTATTTATTCACCAGCGACGAAAAGGAATACAGTAAATGAATTAAGATGGGAGCTGTTTAGCAGAAGGAATATGGAAGCAGAAAAGTTACCTCCAACTCTTGGAGCATTGATACCTCACATACAGAGAGCAAATCTAATCGCAAGAATTTGGAAAGGGTATAGAAATGCAATGAACGTAATACCACCTCTCACAGAAAATGGCTGGGAAATTGCTGATGACATCACAGTGCCGACAAAATGCCTTGAGCTACCAGCTCCACAAGCAGTATTAGAACTCGTAAAATGTGGATGCAAGGGACGGTGCAAAGGAAGAAGCAACTGTTCATGCTTGAAAAATGATCTGTCGTGCACTGATTTATGCAAATGCGAAGACTGTGAAAATACTAGGGATTACACAGCAGAAGCAGAGAGTGAAGATGGTTCAGAGGAAGATGAAGAAATTGACTAACTGCGAAGGTATAAATAGTTATTCTTTAGAATTTAAGCTAAGATTGATTTCACCGCATTGGTCTTCTACCGGTAAATATTTACAATATAGTCCACATTACTGCCGAAAACTGAATAGTCGTAGCAGTTTCCCTGGTTGATAGACAGAATTCCCCATCAATAACTGTTAAGTAAAATTTTTAAAAATGGTGGTTTCTGCAGATAAAATCACAGATTTCAGCTTCAGCCAACGCCCATGACACGCCCATGCCACGCCTAATGCGGGTCATTTTTGTCTCTTATAGGTCCCTCTTTTAATTTTGGGAGTTAAAGGCAATTACCTTGTGCTGAAACAGACCTTTTGGAGGCTAGCTCTCGGTGTGAAACTAATACTTCTGGTTTATTCTGCATAGCGGCTTATCAAGATAGACTGTGAATATATAGAACTCTAATTTCGCGTAATAGGTACCTTAAAAATCGCAGAAAAAAATGGCACCCTATGAAATTCGTTTCTATGCATATAGATGCATTGATTTATGGTGAAAAATCAATTTTGGCAATCAAATCGAGCGGAATTACATAGGTGACCCGACTATAGGTGCCACCAATCCTAACCCTAGCCCTATTTCTGGGACAGAGAAATTCATATCAATATTTTCAGTTGCCTATGCATAAACGTAAACGTAAAGTATCGTAAAAGCCTTTTCTAAGAAAATTCACGAGGAAATCTACCGGGTGAGTCAAAAAAGTTCACACGTTTGGTGGGCTGTGAAATAAAAGAGTATGGGGCTAATATTCAACACTAAAATGCTGATCAAAGGCTAACGTCAGTCAAAGGCTAACGTAAAGGAGAAAATTTTGTTTGATGATTTCGCTCATCACTTAGACCCAGAAATTAGGAAGATGCTGGTAAAGGGCATGCTTGGGAACGAGGATTCCTAATTCCATTCTGGTCCGTGACTTACTTGCTATTGAAATTAAGATGCTATTTCTGAAGCTTTAGTGCCACGCACATTATGAACCAGAATGGAACGTGGAATCCTCGATTGCCATAATAACTCCTTGACAAGCATTGTCCTAATAGACAAAATCGGCTAAGGTTTGTTTACACCCATTTCAAGTCATGTGATAAATCTCTTGATAAAACTCCTTTTGATTTCTCTAACATATTTCGTGCCATGCAAAGTTGTGCCATGAATGCAAAAAGTAGAATAATACTGAAACTTCCCAAGAGTACGGTCACATGACTTGAAATGGGTAAAACAAATCTTAGCCGATTAGGTCTATTGTTCGAAACTTTTCCACTAGTTTTCCACTAGGGAGGCAAAATATCTGGGAGTTATGGTCGATCAACACTTGAACTGGAAAGAACAAATTACTACCATCAAGAAAAAAGTTTCTAGAGGAATAGGCATGTTGAAATACTCCAAAAAGTTTCTCCCTCTTCTCACAATACAAAGCATGTATAAAAGTCTTGTGGAACCATATCTTAGATATTGCTGCCCTGTATGGGGAAGCTGTGGCTCCACAGCAATAAAAGAACTACAAAAACTTCAAAATCGGGCTGCAAGAATAGTTACTAATAGTAGATATGATGCTTCTGCAAAGCCTATCATCAAGAAACTTGGATGGCACACTGTTAGTGAAATGATTCAAATGGAGACTTTGAGTATAGTATACAAATCTATCAATGATCTGGCTCCCACTTACCTTACAGAAATGTTCTCAAGACTCTCGGATTCAAGTAAGAGAGAATTACGCAATACTAGATCTGATTTAGAAATTCCCATGCGAAAATCTGCAAATGGCCAAAAATGGTTCTCATATAAAGGTGCGACAATGTGGAATAGGCTAAGCCAAGAATCAAAATTGTCCCCGACATTGAAAACTTTCAAAAAAAGCATAGCAAACCATGCATTTAATCTAACATACTTTAATCTAACTAATTCTCTCTTACATCATATCTACTAGATGCATGATCATACCTAAATTTTTATACACTTTGTTAATAGCTGTATAGATCTTATTTCTTTTTCGATTTACGTGTAAAATTATATATTTTCTTTTGTAAGTTATTTTAACAGGGTACATTGTAAAACAGTGTAACTGAATGTTTTACCCTGTATAAATATTATAAAATCAAAATCAAATCAAATAAGGTGGATTTGTCCGTGCGCAGCGGAGCGGCTGTTGTTTCTAAAACAATGCACGCGTACTAAAAAAGATTTTCAATTTCCAAGAAATTCAATGACCACGAATTTTTAAAGATATTTTCAGAGCAGCATAGCGGACAAATCTTTTCTTTTGTCCAAAGATCCCGTGGGGTTGTCAGTCACGCTCTGGTCAGATCACAGTTTCTCCTAATATTGACCAATCAGGTGTCGTCGTTGTGTTTACTTCCGCGTTTTGCGGCGAAGCTTAGGCCATTTTTGACTGTTTTGACCACCATCCGGAAAAAAAACATTGCACGCTCGGCTATGTCGATTTTCATCAAAATTTCAACGGGAGAAGATTCTCCATACCTCGGACCATAAGTTTTTTCGGCATCGCTATGCGATCGCTAAAATTAGCTGATTTATGGCATTTTTAAAATCATTGCAGCCATTTTTGCGTAGCAAATCCTACAAAATTGAGCAAAAGGCGAGCACAAACTGATAATTTAAAGTCTATAAACCTACCTCAACTGTTTTCAAGACAAATATCCACATCTCTACTGCAATCCACTCCCAGTTGCACCATAAATCGCTCCCATGGCTATGCGCCTTTTTCGATAAACTGTACAACAATCCTTCTCCCAACTCCTGCAATGATTACAAGTCTGTGGGAGTAGAAACCGGCAATGTCAACCAAAATTTCAGAAAGTTATGAATCATTTCTTGTATAAGAGCACAAGTGATGATAGTGTCGTTTTACAGTAGAACGTGTATTTGAATAGAAATGAACTGAAGCTGTGTTTAAACGGAGGAAATGTACATTTTGTTTTCATCACGAAAAACTATTTAGCATTTTAATACTACTTTTCAAAGCTCCTCAAAATCAATTTCACATTTTGTGCAGGTATCATAGAAGATCTCTTTAGCCCTCCAGTATGTATTAGGAAATCACCCCTTGGCAGTCAAACAACAAGGCAGCATCAAAGCAAACATAGATATCAGTGTTACCTTTAGTAAACTCATGGAGGTACACATGTATTTTATGAGATACTAAAACTTTGATCTAGTATTGAAAGCTTCTCAGAAATCTTATTTTATCATCTCAGTTGAGAGAGTTTCTTATAAGTAAGGGTTTCTTATAAGTTCTTTCAAATTTCCATTGATAGGGGCCCCTCAGATTTCCATTGTTATTGGTGTGGGATTTCTAGGATCGGGATCAGGCAAGAAACTTGGAGTAAAGGAAACAGGCTAAAGATGAAATGATTTTGCTCTGTAAATAATGATCTGTAAGAAACTGCCTGTAAGAAACTCTGTGTCATAAGACCCTGAAGGTTGAATAATGTCCAAACACTGACCTCGAAAATTTTGTTTAGAACAGTTCATAGCAGAGCACAAGAGGCAAACCCTTAAGAATCTTTCCTTACTCAGATAATAACAAAAATTTTGAGAAGCTATCGATACCAGATCATAGTTTTAGTATCTCAAACAATGCATGTGCACTTCCATGAGTTTACAAAATGTAACACTGATATCTATGTTTGCTTTGATCCGGTTTTTTTGTTTCACTGCCAAGGGGTGATTTCCTGATACGTTCTGGAGGACTAAAGATATCTTCTATGATACCCTCACAAAATGTGAAATTGATTTTGAGGGGTTTTGAAAATAGTTTTTAAAAAGTTCAATAGTTTTCGTGACGAAAACAAAATGTCAATTTCTTCCGCTTGCTGCTATTTGCAGGAAGATTAAACACAGCTTCATTTCATTTCTATTTCACGTACCTGCTACACTGAAAGACGACACTGTCTTCTCTTGTGATGCAAGAAGTATGGGCTGTGAAAATATATGCGACATTTTGGTTGATACTTTCGGCTGCCACTCCTTCAGACTTGCAATCATTGCAGGAGTTGGGAGAAGGACACTGTTTATCGAAAAAGGCGCATAGCAAATAGCAATGGGAGCGATTTGGTGGCGCAACTGGGAGGGGATTGCAGTAGAGTAGTGGATATTTGTCTTCAAAACAGTTGAGGTAGGTTTATAGACTTTAAATTATCAGTTTGTGCTCGCCTTTTGTTAAATTTTGCTGGATTTGTTGCGCAAAAATGGCTGCAATGATTTTCAAAATGCCATAAATCAGCTAATTTTAGCGATCGCATAGCGATGCCGAAAAAACTTATGGTCCGAGGTATGGAGAATCTTCTCCCGTTGAAATTTTGATGAAAATCGACATAGCCGAGCGTGCAATGTTTTTTTTCGGGATGGTGGTCAAAACAGTCAAAAATGGCCTAAGCTTCGCCGCAAAACGCGGAAGTAAACACAATGACGACGGCACCTGATTGGTCAATATTAGGAGAAACTGTGATCTGACCAGAGCGTGACTGACAATCCCACGGGATCTTTGGACAAAAGAAAAGATTTGTCCGCTATGCTTTTCAGAGCTGTTTTCGTCAACCGCCGTGGCTTTTCCCCTCTCGTCGAATACTGAAGTCATGTGTCAGAGCTTTCGAGCGATTTGATTGGTTGGCGCCATAGGACGCGGCGGAAAAGTTGAAGTCAATCCGACTTTCAAATACGCGCGTAGCGTAGCGGAGCGACTAGAAGTGACCATTGTTAGAAATAAACAATGCAATTACAACAGCCGCTCCGCTGCGCGCGGAAAAATCTGCCTAGTGGAAAACCGGCTTTAAAGATGTATGATTTTATCAAACAAAATTTTCCCATCAAAGTCAGTCTTTGACTGATAGATTAACATTGTAGTTTTGAATATTGGTCACATACCTTTTAATCCCATGGCCCATAGCCCATAGCCCGCGAAACGCAGAAACTTCTTTCGACTCAGCCGATGTAAAGCCGGTTTTCCACTAGATGGATTTTTCCGTGCGCAGCGGAGAGGCTGTTGTTTCTAAAACAATGCACGCGTACTAACAAAGATGTTCAATTTCCAAGAAATTCAATGACCAAGAATTTTTAAAAATATTTTCAGAGCTATTTTTGGTCAATCGCCGTGGCTTTCCCCCTCTCGTGGAATACTGAAGTCACGTGTCAGAGCCTTCGAGCGATTTGATTGGTTGGCGCCATAGGACGCGGCGGAAAAGTTGAAGTCAATCCGACTTTCAAATACGCGCGTAGAGAAGTGACCAGAAGTGACCATTGTTAGAAATAAACAATGCAATTACAATAGCCGCTCCGCTGCGCGCGGAAAAATCCGCCTAGTGGAAAACCGGCTTAACTCTGTACATGCGAATGGCTCTCAGAATATGAACAACATCACACTGGATGGCATATTTCATGCTGTCAGTCAGATTATGGTAACTAAGCGAAATCAGTTCTTCTAAATAGCACAGGAGATACATTTCTAAATTAAGAAAGCTTTTCTCAGTAACGAGCACTGCCTGTCCCCTTCACTTACACTGAATCCCCGCGTATGAGAACCTACTTTTTTGAAAGCTAGCATGAATTAGGTTCTTATTTGAAAGGTACTTATATCTATTTCAGAGTACCAAGGTTCTGAAAGGTTCTTAAAGGACAAGTCCGGGGTTGAAAAATTATTAAAAAGCAACCTTACCACCTGCTGAACACCAATCGTGAGTTCTTTCCAAGCTTCGATGCCTCCAACGTTCATAAAATTACCCCGTATTTCACTTCACCCCGTCTTACCCTACTGTATTCACGCCCGACAACCCTCCAAAGATGTTGTGACGTCACATCCTGTGGTCCGCCGGAAGTTTTTGCAAATGGCGCGAATTTTTGGTCTGGCGTCAGCAGTTCTGACGCGTAAAGCCGTTGTGAAGAGCAAGAGTGTTATTGGATTATTCAAAAAGAAAAATCATACATAATCATCATCTGCATTATCTTCCAGTCAAGTGAACAGTCTCTTGATAAAGCATCTTTTGAATTCTTTTACATATTTCGCGCCATGAAACCGTGTGCCATCAAATTTAAACAGTAGTATAATACTGAAATTTTCAAAGAGGATGGTCACACGATTTGAAATGGGTAAAACAAACCTCAGTTGATTTTGTATATTGCTGACTTCAAACTTCTTTTGTCCGTCAATTTTTGCAAACATCCTGGCTCCATAAATTCAAGTTTCTTCCTCTCTCCATACTGTAAAGTTCCTCCACATTCTGCACTCTTCGAGGCCTTTCTTGGTTTTCTGTCTTCATACTTCGCAGCCTCTACATTTGTGGTCCTCTGATCTTCTGAGAAATCGTCTTCAATCTTCATAAACTTCAGATTTCTTCTGGTGAATTTCTTCTTTTCCAAACGGTCATGTTTCTTCGCATTCTGTGCTCCTCGAAGCCTTCCATGGTCTTCTGTCTTCATATTCATAACCTCAAAATTTGCAGTCTTCTGATCTTCTGAGAAATCGTCTTCAATCTTCATAAACTTCAGATTTCTTCTGGTGAATTTCTTCTTTTCCAAACGGTCATGTTTCTTCGCATTCTGTGCTCCTCGAAGCCTTCCATGGTCTTCTGTCTTCATATTCATAACCTCAAAATTTGCAGTCTTCTGATCTTCTGAGAAATCGTCTTCAATCTTCATAAACTTCAGGTTTCTTCTGGTGAACTTCTTCTTTTCCAAACGGTCATGTTTCTTCGCATTCTGTGCTCCTCGGAGCCTTCCATGGTCTTCTGTCTTCATATTCATAACCTCAAAATTTCCAGTCTTCTGATCTTCTGAGACATCGTCTTCAATCTTCGGAATCTTCTGGTCAACTTCTGGCCAACAATACCGGCATGAAATTCATGCCAGCGCCATTGATTGTGTTGTATGAGAATCTATCGGCCCAGTACCCTGGCAAATGTTTTTTTTCTTTTTATTTTTTATTTCTTTTCAGATCTTTTCATATTTCATTTTCTAGCTGTTTAATGACTGGTGTCTATGCTTTTCTTTTGCGATCTTATTTTGATTTTCTGTTCTTTAGTTCTTTTCAAAGACAACATTCTTTTTAATTTCGTCATTTCTAACCCTCTCGTCATTCTCTGCTTGTCTCATTCTACTTATTTCTTTTCGTATATTCTTTTCTTATTTTCTTTTCTGATCTTTTCTGCTCATATTTTCTTTCAATCATCAATCAAGTTACGATATCAATTCTACCAAATAACTTTAACAACAATGTCTTTAACATAAATCAAAACGAACGAAAATACATTTGCGAGATACATTTGCGAGAAAAGGAAGGGAAGGTATCATCAAAGAATAACAATATTTTATTCCGTGTTATCATTCACTCGATTATTTTGCAAAGGGTTGTTCTCATCACGTCTTACGAGTTACTGATATGTACCACGAGGGATGATCCAAAAACAGTGGGCTTTCAATATAGGAAACAGTTTTTGTCTCACGTTTCAGTGTGGCATAACTAGACAATGTTGAAGGTATAATTCTTTAAATTGTAACAACCTATTTTTGATTTAATATTCCCCTTCAAACAACTGTTCTGCAAGCAAAGTAAATAGCAAGCGGAACAAATCGCCGGAATTTAAAAAGCGAGGACAATCACAGGTTGGTGGCTGCTGCAATCCGTAAGTAAAACTGAAAAGCAACGACTCACGAATTAAACAGGGATAGGGGAATCAGTGAGGCAAACTTCAGACACTGACCACTTTGAATTTGGAACTTGTGACGGGGGAGGGGGAACAATCTTAAGTAATACTGTGATTTTTTATCACTACTGTGTGCATTGGCTACGTTCTAGTAATAGTTTGAGTATCGAAAACGGTGTCTGGGGGATGATTCTCGCAAGAGCATCACAAGATTATTCTTCCTAATGCAACTTTGCATTTTATAAACGAGAACAATGACTTGATGGTGACACGTGACTTCCAAAGCCAGCTAATTACATTACCCTTCATAAAAGTCACAGATTATGGCAACCAAGGGAATGTGAAACAGAAATGTAATCACAGATCGATGGACATTAGTTTGAGGGGTAGAACAGAATTTTAGTTCAAAGTGCGCATGCCATGGGATTTCTTCAGCCTGCAGTGGGCTTTCGTGTGTCAAAGCTAAACACAAAACATTTAAAATTTGTAACTCGAAATCACTTTCATGAAATGTGGGAGTCACTAGGAGAATACAAAATATCATGGGGAAAACAGAGTCTTTAAGCGTTCCTTTCTGTTATCTCTTGTATTCAGAACCTCGTTGCCATAATATATGACGGCTTCCCCTGCACAGCCTCAACGTAAACATGCAACCAGCTCGTTCACTCAACTTATCGACCACACTAAAAAAGTTTCACGTTGCACAATTTTCAATAATCTCTGTTGGAAGTTCACTTGTTTTACTGTAATTCAAACCCTTGAAGTGCCTAATCTTGCTATCAGCGATAGGATACAATCTAAATGCTGAATATAATATATCATTCCTATGAGGTGCCATCCTCGTTATCGGCACGTGCTTGATAGACAGGAGCAGCACAAGCGTCAAAGCTTTAAAAAATGTTGCACAGATGGCTAACGCATTTTTCGTTTAACAGTAGCTTCAGGTACTTTGACATAATTCAGTATGCATGATATCTGAATTTTCAGGACTACAGAGTTCTTCTTTTTATCAACCGTAATTCACAAAGAGCTGCCAAGATATCAGAATCATCGTACATTCTAAACTGATCAAGGAAAAACGGTACCATTATTGAGAAAAATCTGTCACTTTTCCAGTTAATGATTTAGCAATCTCATGATGTCACAAGCTCAAAACTGATTGAAACAAGATGCTGAAATAGGTCAGTCCTATTGCGTTTTACAGACTTTTTGTGCATTAGCATCAATCCGACAGAGCAGATCATAGCGTAAATGACGTCATCGATCAATCTGAGATAAAAAAGTGTTTGAATAGATAAGCTTTTTGAAATGATAAATCAACAGCTTACGGCCCTAGGAAAAATATCAAGTGTTGCGTAATTACGGGATCTGTTTGAGGGAGCAAGGGGGCTCAAAGTTACGAGTTTTCGCGCATGCATGCGCAGTTTCTGCTCTGTCCATCTATCCTACATAAATATGGTGGCTTTGTAGACCATCAAATGGGATAGGTTGGTAAGTTGAATAAATGACCTGTACTGGCACTAGAACATGCAATAAAACTACATTACACTAATACTACACCTGCTGGTCACCACGATACATACTAATTGTAATAATACTTATGATAACAATCATCTCTTCCATGATCTCTCTTCATCCTCCTCCTCATCTTCTTCCAGCAAAAGAAGGTCAGCCTCTTTATCGTCCAGATCATCAAGCTGAAACGAGTTTGTAACAAGAGAAAGTTATCCATTTGGTGTCAACATGTTGAAGTAAATAAAGGAAGATATAGAAATCAGCCCAAAATTAAAACAAAAGAACTACAAGCACCCTAACTTCAACACAAGCTGAATAACGCTTGCTGTATAGCATAGGGCTCAAATCTTTGCAAAACTTTAAGATTAAATGTGTTAAATTTTATCGACTTATTCTTTCAACTAAATAGATTGGAGGGAACTTGAGGGCGTTTGCCATGATTCCAGAAAGAGCATTTTTGATAGTATCATTATTTTCAAATTTACAGCATTTTTAACATTTCTGCTGGTTTTGAAGTTGTGACGTCATCAAAATGCTAAATTGTAAACCATAAAAGCTACAGACTTTTGCTTGCTACCATCTCATAGACTGTCGAAAATGGAGTATTTCTTGTATTGGTCATTTTGACTTTCCTCGATTAGTTTACAATTTATGATGCTTTTAATCTTTTTGAAAGCTTCTGATACCTCCTCTCGTACATCCTTTCATAAATCTTAAAAACGCTGTAATTCCAAGGACAATGATGATATCGCAAATGCTCTATCTGGAATCATGGCAAACGACCTGAAGTATCATTCGATCTATTCAGTTGAAAGAATTAGGCAACAACATTTTACACACTCAATTTAAAAGTTTTGCAAAGATTCGAGCCCTATGTTTTGCTGTATAGCCTTACTCCACTAAGAACTTGAACTTTCGCTTATCTCATCTAATTGAATTGATATTGTTGTTATCGCTTAAGTGAGGGCCTTGTTTCCCTAAAGCTGTAAAATCGGACAAAAAACCAGTAGAAAATAAGAAAAGTTTCAAGGTTTTGATAAAAAAATGGGACGGTCCAAACTGCAAATGTAGCGCCTGCACTTGCCTATCAACTATTTTGTAAATTTAGAAAATATTAATTTTGTTTCTTTGCCTTGTATATTCGATTTTGATTAGTTAACTTGTATATATTTGAATAATGATATATTGTTAGCTACTGTGTACATATCGAATCAAACAACAACAACCAATCGGTGACAAATTTTTGTCGCCATTGAGTGCTGATCAGAAGATGGCTTAGAAGAAGGCGTTTTTTGCAATTATGTCGTGAAGAAACATTCATATGAGTAAAAATGGAAGATTGTTTTATGGTACTGTAGCTCTGGAAAACTGCTTTTTGTGGCATTTTAAGCTGAGTGGTTTTGAGATACAAAACAACAGGTCATTTTGGCCACACACTGAATCAAAAACACGAGGCTACTCTGTTTCTGCAAGTGTGTAGCGAAATAAGTCGTAGTTGCAGCGGTATCAGTTCAGTCAAAAAGCGAAACTAAGACGTGTATTGAGTCTGCTTACAATGTAGGAATCCCAGTCATACAAAACCCTATGTTTTCTTCCATTACTTGTATGCCGTGGGTAAGGCTGCTCTTGGTCTTGAACCTTATTTCCAAGTAGAGGAATTTCTGTTAGAATGAATCAGTAAAGTCCCGCCTTTAAGAAACTCGTTTCACTAAAGCAGCCTGATTGGTTTCTTATGTTAAGATATACATCCTGAAAACATAGTATGTATACCGTGGTATAAGAAACACTTTTACATTCCAAACAGCTATCAAAATTGTTAGGAAAGTTTAAACATATGCACTGTTGCACAAGGATTCAAAAGTTAGAGCCAGTACTGACAGTTTCTTGAAATTGTAACAATCTGGGGTTAAGATTTTCTTTCTTGTTTCTAGAGAACTGAGACCTATAGGAGACACAAATGCCATAAAATATTACTATGTACCATTGTAAAAGAAACTGAACATGAATGAGTCTGGATAGTTTCTTGTAGAGAGGTATTCTATTCAGCGAAATCAGGCCTGAGTGTCTTATATTAATGTCCATTTTGCGATTTGACCATGTATTTCAATGGATGCTTCAGCTACAGTGGATACCCGTAAATAAGAAATGCATATATATAAGAAAACTAGCTACTCGAGTTTTGAACATAGATTAGCTAAAATGGTGTCTCATTGTTTTTACACAATACACGTATTTTTTTATCAGAAACTCACCTCGATCGCCAAAAAATTAAGAAACTCCAGTACTGGGAAAATATAGCTTCAAATACTCACTTGTTTAAAGGTACTTAAGGAATATGTAAACACTGGAACGGCTTCAAAAACCCTTGTTTTGAAATGTTCGCAAGGGAACTAGTAGTGAAGATGAAGATTGATATAAACTTTAAGAAACTTGTAAGAAGCTCTTGAGTACTCAAAATCTGACGATTTTAAGAAACTTTCAGTAATGGCTCAAATTCTTAGCTTCTGATAAAAACATATACGTGTTTAAGCAAGAACTGAAAACAGTGTTTCTTATTCGCGAGTACTGACTAGATTGACTGATGATCTGAGTCCATTGTTTTCTCGAGTTCTCTGATTTGTTGATGTCACTTCGGTCAACAGGGAATCAAAAGATTACAATGAAATAACGAACACACTTTGGGCCCTCACAGAGTGGACGTCGATGCACCAATCAAATTGCTAGAATCATCTAGAATTTAGTATTCTAAGTACTTCTGGTAATCGGACAAAGAAAAGAAGAAACTAGTTTTGCTTCTTGCCTTGACGAGAATCTTTTCAACCGATCTGATCAAACATTTTGCGACCTTATCAGCTCTTCATGTAAACCATCATTTAAAAATTGGGCAACTTTACATAGCAGTGTAGCGCCAACTTTAAATAAGTCGATAATTTCATTACTATTACAACCTTACATACCAAGTCATAATCATCATCATCTTTATCATCTTTACTGAGTAAACTACTGACTGAGGACCGCCTTGTTTCTCTTCTCTGAACTTTAGCTGGTGTACTGCTATCATTGGTAGATGTAGAATTCCTCTTGGTGTGTTGTACTGCACTATACCAGGCAAGGACTAGTCGCTTTCCATTGAACTGGCCAGCTTTTGATGCAGCCTGCGCAAGGGAAATGGATTTTATAGATTCATACCAAATAGGGAGTTGGTAAAGGTAAAGACGTATCTCATAATATGCTCTTAACACGTGAAATCGTGATAATGCAACATTACACGTTGCTTTATAAGAAACTGGTTTTAAAAGAAACTGGTACTAAGATGACCAAAATTTTAAAGAAACTGTAGTACTATGTCTGAGAAGCATTAAGAAACTTTTACAAGTCAAAAATAGCAAATAGATCGTTGAACCTTTATTCTTGAGCAATAATAATTAACCATGTGTGTTTTCAACAAAATAGAACACTGTTTATTCCTTTATGATGTTTTAAATGTCAAGAAAACGTATCTGCAGCAGTGTTAACAACCACATTGATAATTCCGCATTCAAAAAAATAAGAAACCCATTAAGAAACTTTAATTACTAAAATGGACAAAATTTCATATTAAATTAGGAAACTTTTAGTACTATAGCCTGATCCTAGTTTCTTATAAAAAAACGTGGGCTCATCGCAAACTCTTCACGTGTTTTAATCGCGGGCAGTTTCAAGTGAAATCTAATATGAGACAGACTTTGATATATGGTAACTGGGTTTGTTTGCAGTTAGTTTATTGGAACAACACTACGATAAGAATTTTGATCTTGACTAGAGCTCTGTCTTCTGGCACCCCCCACCCCACTATCTTGAATGCAAGAAGTAACACAAGATTTTCCATCTATTTAGCTTGTGTCTCTTAATTGTATTGTATGATGATTCAGCAATATATTAGGCAATAAAAGACCGAGAAAACTATCATGTTGGGCCTTGTAATTTGACTCTGTGAACGAAGCCCCCTCTTTATTATGCCCATTAGCTTTGCCTGCGTTCATCCTCTACTGTTTCCATTGAGTTGAAAATTCCCATTAAATTGAATTCATGAATGCAATTCAAAGGGAAAATTCAACTCTACGGAGACAGTAGGGGATGCACGCAGGCTAATTCTCCTCGAGTCTTCGAAATCAATGAGTCCTCCGGGTTTTAACAGAGCTTCCATAGTAAGGCCTCTACTCGTGTATTTCGATGCTCTGCGGAGAGTGAAGTAAGCTTTATTATGCCGAAAACTTTGAAACCACACATTCTTGCTTCAAAACAAGGTAACTTTGAAATTACACAACACATCATTTCAAAAATGGAGCCATTGCAAACATGGAGCATAGGGACCTCTTATTTCAAAGTGTTTTGCAAACATTTAAAGGAAAACAAGTCAATGCTTGGCTTTCGTTGGATGCTTTTCATGGGTGAGTTTCAACTCTGCATTTCGGGTCATCAGTTAGTGTAATGCAATTCACAAGTAAATAAAGATGTCAATCAATATGCACTCACTATCTCTGCTTGCTTTCTGGTATGAAATGAAAGTACTAATTTACTCCCTGGCTTTTCCTCCACACGATCAATTTCCCCATAACTCTACAAAGAAAAATGAAAAAGAAATCAATTTGATGATAAAAGTATTGATATTTTAGTCATGGCTGTCTTCTTGTACCACACTGCAGTCTATCTCTGGTGAGATTTGCGATAAGGTAAAATTACTCACCAAAGCACTTCAATAGACCTTGTTACAAAGAGCCTGAATCAAGCTTTCCTTTATACATTTTTATATGAGAGGTTCGATCCATCCAATGGCGTTAGGGACCAGTCATTAATAATCCCGGATAGGGGGCTGGAAGATATTTAGAGGGGCCGCCAAAAAATCTGGGCTGTGAAAAGGGGGCCATTAAAATTTTTTTGTCTGATAAAGGGGGCAATGAAAGCTACAAAGCTAGTCTGAGCTATCTGAAACGAAAACTTTTTCCTTCAATAATCTTTATAAAGCCTTGCATTTCTCCTCACAGCATCATTAATGGATATTTTCATGAATCTTTAGGAACCACTTTTTTCTCTTGAAAGAATTCCTATGTTCTTTTGCGTCACTTGCTATCAGAAAATACGATATGTTCCTTACAAAGTTGTCATAAAATTTGATATAGAAAGGGCCTCGAAAAGTTACAGCTAAAATACCAGGGGTCCTTGAAAACTTGAGTGATGAAATGGAGGGGTTATGAAAAATTTTCATTATCAATAAAAATACCTCCTTGCCCCTACCCGGCAATAATAATGACTGATCCCTTAGAGTTTTTATCACTATTTTGCACATTTGAAAATCCTGTAAAACGCAGCAAAATATCGTTTGACTGTGATTCTTTTCAGAATAGCTATAGGTCTATTGCTTTTTATCTATTCTTCAAATAGATTCGCAGATATCTAGTTAAACTGAAATCTAATCTGAGACAAACTTTAAATTCAAATTCTTTAAATTTCTTTTCGTGTATCTGTGTGAAGGAGCGACAGGTGGTCTTAATTTTGCTCTGCCTTGAAGCGGACAATGAAATTACGACACAAAAGCCTTACTGCGGGGCGACAGTATCTTACAAAAATTATATTTTAGCCCGGAATGCATAATCAGCGATCTTTTACGAAAATTCCAAGTCCTACACGACGTAAGAGCTTCTTCGAGGTCATAAGAAACTAATTCGAGTGGTAGCGCGGCAAAGAATTCAATTTGATACCACTCTTTGTGACAAAAGGCCCTGGGGACGAAGTTGCACTCTTTGTGATTTTGGAATATCCTTCTAATTCAGAGCCCGTTTACACTATACCGTTTTCAAATGAAAACGGTACGAAATCATACCGTTTTAGCCTTCCGTTTACACTAAAATGTTCTCGTAACTGGCATTGAATGAAGACGATTTTGAAACAGCATAATTTGAACACAGCATGAAACGTTTCAATGTAAACGCTCGAAAAAGGAACAATTTCGATACTGATTGAAAGGGAGGCAGATTATTCCTTTTTCAAGCGTTCCGTTTTCAAGCGTTTACACTGAAACGTTTCATGCCGTTTTCAAATCATTCCGTTTCAAATCATAATCTTCGTTTTGTGCCGGTTAAGAAAACAATTAAGTGTAAACGGAAGCCCAAAACGGTATGATTTCGTACCGTTTTCATTGGAAAACGGTATTGTGTAAACGGGGTCTCAGGTAGCTGAAAGCACAAATTCCCACAAATTTAAAGCCATTTCAAGACTTTGAAATATATATGAAGTAAATTTGATGCCAGGCACCAATGCTAAGAAGACAGAAAGAAAATTTCACCATCGGTAAAATCATCTAATTTTTATGACTTTTCAAAAAGTAAAACTTCCTTTTGACTCATCCGGGATAACGCAGAATTGTTCTAACAGATTTCTGAAAGAGAGATATCAATCTTGGTGATATATATGATACTTCTAGGGGTGTTTTCGAATGTGCATAAATAGAGCTAATGTAGAATCAAATGGCTTCATTTCTAATCGCATTCAACGCTCACCTCACTTTTGAGATAATTTTTCGCCACTTTGCGTTGAAACGAAGCCCTCAACTTTATTGCTGCGAGTGCGCATGCGCGAGCAGCTATTTATTTCGAGATTGATAAGGAATTCCCGTGTCGGTTTGTTTGGATGGATGGATGGATGGATGGAGTATATGCAAATGAGGAACTAGCCTGCGTGCAGACTTTACTTTCCACTGCGAGGGAGAGCCAAATCGGAACTCGTTATACGAGTTTGATAAGAAATTTCCGTGTCTGTTTGTTTGTTGGGATGGATGGATGGAGTATATGCAAATGAGGACAAGCAAAACAGCAACAAAGCAGACCTTATTCTATAGTGCTTTGCCGATGAACAAACTCGCATCGTAGCTCGACACCAAGGAAATTTCAACAAAAACAGGAAGGTAATCATTTTAATTTAATTGAGAAGTAACATAGACAATTCTGCAACATTCTTCATGTGTTAGAATCGCCCATATGGTTTCAGAAGAGATCGAGCTTCGAAGACGAAAAGGCATGGGAAGGCCTAGCGGCCTAAACCTGCTGTAATGAACAAACAGCACGTAGGGCGCGAGGAATTCGCGAGAGGCGGTTCACTCCCAAAAAATCTCGTACACCTTTGGCAAAAATCCTTTTGTTTCAAGAAAAATCCATCAAAAATCCTTAAAAAATCCTTTTGTTCTGATAAAATCTCGTACGCCGATTCGCATGAGTGAAATGCCCCTCGGGAATTCGGGCTTCCGTCAAGTAATACGTGCATAATGTTTCAAGTTTTGCTAACAAATAGTGGTTGAAGGTTTCATCATATCCCCTATATCAACCCAGTCAAGCAGGGAATGTATTCAGGAATGCGAATGAATCGTTTGTAGAACAGAATAGGCGATAATTTCCCTTCCAAAAACAAGGAAATTATCATGCAGAAAATTGCACAAAAGTGAGTGATAAGGATCCTTGACCATGATCATTTGGATCTGATAGAGTTCCGATATATTACTTTCATTGATAAATATTCCTACAATGCAAAGGATATGTAAAAGTCACTTGTGATTCCATAACATTCCATGGACAATGAACTGCAATTCAATTGTCTACCAAGAGCAAGACCTCAAATTCATTTTATGCTGCCAACCAACCATATATCCTTTGCAATACATTTACACATACAAGCAAGCTCATTTCACTGTTTATTGTTGTAGGAGTAACAGGATTCACTTGTGAGATTCATGCAAAGATCAAAGCAGCATTGGATCATTATTTATGCATCACCACTTGTGAGTGTCAATCCAACTTCGAACATTCAATGACCAACACTGCATTGGCACACCATTACGATATTTACGTGTGTCATTCTTGCAAAGACCTGACCAAGGAATCACAGGGGGCAGTATTTCAAAGACGAGACCAAGAAACCAGGGAAGATGTCACAGTCTGTTACGCCTTGTGACCTTACTTTGATGAACGTTACACTTGAAAGATTGTGGTGGCCAACTCATGTGCATCATGAGCTCTCAGGACTGTCCTTCAGACTCAAAAAACTGTTCATATTTAGATATCATTGATTATTGAGTCCTGAGTTTGTTGCCATATTGCTAACAGAAGCAGATAATGGACAGTTACTTTGTACAGTTAAATAGGAATTATGAAAGATATTGCTACACGTAAAATGATCTGTGGACAAGGAAGAAAATAATGCCATGTGTGGTACCAAAAAGGGTTAAAGAAAGTCATACCGTCTAACACATAACATACCAACATCAAATAACTCTGCCTTAAAGTTACAATTTAACACTTCAAATGAGACTAATCTTGTATTAGAATGTAATAGATGCTGTAGTAACACTAAACAGACTTGAAAGTTACAAACAGTTCTTTTTTGCTTGGGGAAATTTTGCCTCACAAGTCTAGCAAGTCACAAATCCTCCAAAACTCCTCTCCAACATTTATTGTTGACAAATTCGCAGAAATAGTGTGTTTTACACTACGGCTTGAGCAGCACTTACTTAACTTCGTTAACAGCTAGTTTATATTGTTGACTAGATCTTTAATCAATTTGGATGGAAAGACTTTGAGACTTTCTCCAGCAGTTTTCGTGCAGTCAACTGTCAAGATACGCAGCTCGTTTTGTATCCCAGTAATTTTGTGAAGGCAAAGGTGAAAGTCTGTTAAATGGCGTGCCCTACGTGCCCTACGTGCCCTCGTGCCTTCGATGTTGGCGTGCCCTCGTGCCCTCGTGCCCTCGTGCCCAAATTTTCGGCGTGCCCTCGTGCCTTCGATGTTGGCGTGCCCTCGTGCCCTCGTGCCCTCGTGCCCTCGTGCCCAAATTTTCGGCGTGCCCTCGTGCCATCGATGTTGGCGTGCCCTCGTGCCCTCGTGCCCAAATTTTCGGCGTGCCCTCGTGCCTTCCATGTTGGCGTGCCCTCGTGCCCTCGTGCCCTCGTGCCTAAATTTCTGGTGTGCCCTCGCGCCTAAATTTTCGGCGTGCCCTCGTGCCTTCGATGTTGATGTTCAGGACACTCTTGAGGGATTTGACCCGTGAAATGTTTCTTGAATGTTTGAAACTTAGTGATCCTTTTTTTCTAAATTTCATCCGAGAAACCTGAGCAGAGAATTTGAAGTGAAAAATTTAAAACATGGATAAAGTTTTGTAGAGACAAACATCTACGGAACTTAACAACAAGCACACGTGACGGTATCTAATTAATGATAGGGACATTAACGGCTAGGCTGCACCAAATAAAGGAGATAATTAAGGATAACACGTGGTAAAGTGGGCTATTTTCGAAGTTTTTTAAGGATACGCAGAAGAGACTGCAGCTGAGGGCAAACTTTTCAACTTTGTTTTGAAATTATGTCCTTGGGTAAGTTTATCCAGCAAAAATGTTTTTGAAATCTTTTTCCACTGTCTTACAAAAGAGGTTTCTCTGGAGACCACTTCGCTTAGTTCATTTTACCCCGACACGGGGTACAGTGAACTACTGAGCAAACTTTTCAATAAAACCAATCAAATACCAGGGGAACCTGGAATCGTTATTCACTTTGCGACTCTAAGCAGTCCTTTGCATGTCAAAACCAAAAAATCGAATAAAATTAAAAAGTGAAATGGTGGCCTGTGTTGAGAAGAATCTTTGCAGAATCAATATATTTACCAAAAACTATTTTTGGGTACAAATTTGAGTCACATACTGAATACAAATCGATCGATAATCATGGGAATACACTTAAGAAAATGTTATATTGCATATAGATACCATATCACCACGGAGAGAAACACTTTTTTCGAGGTAGTTCACTTTACCCCGAAACGTCTCCCTGAGGTAAAACCAAAACTACAAAAAAAATCTTATGCAGTTATCAAGCTCATGGTTATGACCATCTATCTTTCCTGTATCGATAGATATCCTTGTTTCATCAAATCAAACAGAATTCTTGGATCTGTAACTGCATTTGTAAATGAAGGTCAAGCCTTGAAAGTACCCCCGTAGTTCACTTTACCCCGTCTTACCCTAATCATCACAGAAAAAAATTGAAAGTTGCGAGCACTTAAAATGCAGAGTACGTGGTGCAGTCGTCAAAATAAATGAAAAGTTGTCAAGTTCATGTCAGATGTTATCCATCGTTTTAAAGTAACACAGGCACGAGGGCACACCGAAAATTTGGGCACGCAGGCACGAGGGCACGAGGGCACGCCAACATTGAAGGCACGAGGGCACGCCGAAAATTTGGGCACGCGGGCACGAGGGCACGAGGGCACGCCAACATCGAAGGCACGAGGGCACGCCGATAATTTGGGCACGCGGGCACGAGGGCACGAGGGCACGAGGGCACGCCAACATCGAAGGCACGAGGGCACGCCGAAATTTTGGGCACGAGGGCACGAGGAGATTGAAGGGCACGCAGGGCACGCAGGGCACGCGATTTAACAGACTCCAAAGGTGAAGGTGAAGTTGCGGTTCTTAGCCCCAGCGCTAGGATCACAAATCGAGTCCGTGTCCCCTTCTCATGACGCTCAAGTGGTGGTGCTCTACCTGGGATTGACTCCTATCCCCGCAACAATTTTGGCTGCAATTTCAGAGGGTTACAACGCTACGCCACAAAATCTTCGTTGTACTTTTTTGTGAACAAAGAAAACAAATCAAAACAATGGTTTGACGATAAACGCCGCATACTTACAGCAAACTGTGCAACAACTGCATCTTTGTCCTTCTCATCATAAGCAGTTACAAGTATCTGCTTTGGTCTGTTGTCTACAACAGCTCTTGAAGTGTGCTGATTGGCTGAGCTAGCAGAGAAACCTCTACCACGTGATGTCAATAATCCTCGACCTCTTCCTCTTGCACGCACAACTGGCTTTCCCCTTACAGTACTGTATACACCAGCCTACGATAAAGTAGTGAATAATCAAAAAAGCGACAAGGGTGAAGGGGGCAAATGGGTCAGAATGGAGGGCAAATGGGAAAGAAAGGGGTAAATTAAATCATTTGATATTTTGCTTCTGAAGTGGAGACACAGCAACCAAAATCTTAACCCTATCTGACCTGGGCGTTTTGAAACACTCAATGCCTTGGGGGGGGGGGGGCGGACTGCCCCCTGTTTATCTCTGCTGTTATTAAATATATGACCACCAAATTTGCAACAAAGGTTACTAATCATGTAAACAATGATTTTGAAAAATAATAATTCAATTAGCTGTACTGTTGTTCTTGCTAGAGCACCATAGTCACCATAAGGTAGCAAAAATCAACCTAACGCTTTAATATTTGTGTAAATCAGATATTTTATTGCAGAAACTATTCTCATATAAAAGTAAATAACGATAATTAAGGTTTGACGGGGGTTACAATGGTTGAAATTCAGAAACAATCATTGAGGTACAAAATACCTTGCAGATTATAGCAGAAGAACTAATAGTGCATTAAATGAAGTTTGATTATCTTGATATCAAAAGTGATACTTGCTGCAAGTATTCGTCTATCAACGTACTTTAATTTTACGAAAAAAATGCTTTGTTATATAAACTATGACGTCATAAAATTGCAAACAATTTGCATGACGTCATAGTTATGAAAGCATGTTAGAAGTCCATCAAACGTAAATTTTTGCGTAAAAATTAAAAATAGAGATCAAAATACATACAATTCCAAATTTTCAGCTCAATTGAGCCAATAAAAAAGGAATAAATGGAGTACAAAGTTCAATTTCACAGACTTAGCTGCGCCATTTTGGTAACCATGGAGACAGTGCTAAAAATTGAATGTCGAAATTTTTTGTACAGTTACATTGCTCTATGATACAAAGTTAAAATTACTTAGTCTCAGATACATACTTCACACGGAGAGCAGTATGGAAAACATGTAGTAGGGGCGGGGGGGGGTGGAATCCGCCTCCCAGGTAAGATAGGGTTAAATTCAGCAAGGGGAGCTACCAAAGGCTATGCCATGAAGCAATTTTGCATGAAGAAGCAATAAAAGTTGGGTCAGGAGAAAGATGGATAAGCAAAATGGGCTTGCGGGGTCATATAAATAATTTTCGTACAGAAATTGTTCAAAAACTTTCCTCAAGCATTTTGTTCCTAGCCTACCTGTTTTACACCTGCCTTCCCGATCAAACGCCAAAACAATGACAAGAGACCAAACACAAGCAACTTTAATAGCATAGAGTAAACTTGCTGTCTGAGTCCAAACGGTTGCTGATAAATCAAAAGTCCCAAATGACTCAAAATGCGATGGTAAGGCCTACATTAAAACTAACAAATATCTGGAGGCGATCAACTTCGGACAAACCTTGGTCGTGAACTTAAATTTTCAAAATCTGGTTTCTTCCAAGAGGTTTCGTCCAAAAGGTTTGAATTTTTCGAAAACAGAAAAACACAACAAGATATAATTTTTCTAGTATTTGAGTTTGACAGCGTTTATTCGATGGGATGAATGAACCAAGACACACAACAATGAAAATACGCAGTCATCATCAACAGGCAGTCACGGGGGGGGGGGGCGTTCTCGGCTAAAATTTTGGGTAGGGGTGTGCCGCCTACAGTTTCAAAATAGCAACGTTGGTTAGACCAATTTTTGTGAAAATGATACCCTTGGCTAGACTAATCTCTACATCAAAAGTTCCATGAGTTGGCATTTTCTAGACAAAATTTGCCAAATTTTTGCATTCTCTGGACCAAAATTTGAAAAACATTTGAGATTCTTTACAGGAATTACCAAAGTTTGACATTTCTTTGACCGAAATTGCCAAAAAGCATACCCTTGCCCAGACTAAAATCGACTAAAATTGACAAAAAGCATACCCTTGCCCAGACTGAATGGACTAAAATCGGCAAAAGTATACCCTTGGCTAGACTAAACAGTTTGAAAAAGTATACCCTTGTGGCTGGCACATCCCCAGGTACCTTTACTATGGAAGAACCCCCTCCCCCGCGCAGGCAGTCCTCTCGTGCATCTTAACTTTCTTTCTCTAAGTCTCCAACTTTTTTGTTCCAATGTCACGTAGATTTCTCAACCAATCAGCCTAAAGTTTCTAGTTTCTGATGCGAAAAGGAGCTTTTTCATTACCTCGTACTACAATTATGTAACTTGCATTGTGTGCTTCTCACATAGTCTCATTTCCTCCTATTCTAAATCATTGGCAGCTGCTAAACAACTAAGTAATGAACAGCAATAGGTTGCTGCAAACGAGGGTGAGACCGAATTGACAAGAGACAAAAAACTGAAATCGAATACTCGGATAAAACAGTGCTTTGAAAATACTCTTTCATTTTGGAATTCTACTCATGTAAAATCATTCTCAGCGCCTGTATCGACCAGGTATGCCTCTAAATCGAGTGACTGAGATCTCACTTAACGACTTACTTTCAGACAAGGCTGCAGCTGATATAGCTAAGGCGATATGCGGCTTCCGTCTTTGGAAACTTTTACGGAGACAAGAAAAAGAAAAAATGTGGGAGAGGGTGAAGAAGCAGGAAAGAGAGCTCGGAACTCTGGAAAGGACACCTTGACTTTCCTCCAAGATAAGTTGAAGGCAGATACAGAATTCAAAAGGGAGGAGATGGAGTTACGAGAGAGGGAGTTAGCAGAGAGGGCAAGGCTAAGAGAGCTGAAAGAACAGGAGAGGGAGAAGAATGCAGGGAATGGCGAGGAGAGGAATGCTGCAAGGACGATAGAAAACATGCAACAGCAAATACAGCAATAAAATCAAATTTTAATGCAAATGCTGCAACAACAACAACAGCAGCAAGGTCAAATGATGATGGCAATGTTCCAACAGTTTAATAAAAGAGAATAAGTTCATAAATTTGTGAGTTAGCTGAAATTTGTTTAATGTTTTCTATTTGATATGCAGAAGTATCATTGCTACCCCTAAGAAGTATTCACGTTGACTGCCTTGTTTATTTGAACAAATTTTCTCTAAATCAACTGTTATGCTAAAATCATCTCTGTTGCTTTTGTGGGTAGCATTTTTACAAAATTTCAGTAGTTTACAAAGGGAATGTAAATTTGTGGTTTTTCTTTACAAAAGCAAAACTCTTGCAGACAAACTGAGTTGAGACATAATTGGAATCTTGGAATAATATTTACCCACGATACTGAGCTCATTAACAATAGTGTGGAAAATTACATTGAAACAGTGTCAAAAAATGCTATCAAAGTCTTGTGAAATAGTTTCCTAAGTTTGGTGGATCTAAGTCAAAAAAAAGAAGAGGTAGTGCTGCCATATAAGCAGTTTCTTGCATTTTGAAGGATTGTTCCAACAATGTGCACTTTGCCTACAGCACTAAGGTGGACTTTCAAGTTCTTTTTGAAATCTAAAGATTCAAAATAGTTAATAATGTCTCCAAAAAGCCATTCAACACTGACCCTCACCGAGCTCATGCTGTTATTCCACAGCTGTTGCTCTTCTGCGAGTACTGCATTCTTGAAAGGAGCTTGCAGTTGTTGTCTCAGGGGATATGCTGGATCACCGTAAATGCACATCACC
Source organism: Aurelia sp. 3 sensu Dawson et al. (2005) (assembly GCA_964020215.1). Lineage (NCBI taxonomy): Eukaryota > Metazoa > Cnidaria > Scyphozoa > Semaeostomeae > Ulmaridae > Aurelia > Aurelia sp. 3 sensu Dawson et al. (2005). Next base: position 14,053,303 of record OZ026583.1, read on the forward strand.
TGCCCATCTGGAGAGACAGAATAATGCTCAAGATCCTGGAGAAGGCCTGATTCTCGAAGAATCCCACTGTCATGGCGTTTTCCTTCATTAGGGCCACGTAGCAAGGCAATCATTCCATCAGGTGTGGCAACAGATTGAAACTTTATTGCATGGACACGTTTGTGCCCATTGTATACAACTCGTTGGTCTCGACCTGGCCTTGAAATGGGGCGAACAGTGCCATCTACAAATCCCCAACAATTGGACAAAGGGGCCCCCTTGCATGTACTGCATTGGCATATCTTTCAAGACTTAAAGGTGAAAGTAAATGACGATTAAGTTTGTCAGCAGAAAACTCCATTGATCATAAAGCAAATGTTCATGACACATATCTCTGCAACTGGCTTAGCAAATCTTGGTACCATATCTGAGTATCTGCACGGATAAGTCAAACGCTTTAAAAGTACACAAACTGCTTCGATTGAATCTATCTTTAATCGATTGTACATTATTTGTTCTTCTTCCAGTTGTAAAGCATCAACAAGATCGTGTAAATTTTCTTTTTCAAATCTGAACTCCGCCATGCATTCGTCTTCGTGCATATTTTCTAAGTCAAAAGCTGCATATTGCCAATAAGGAATTTCAAGATTTTTTGACGTGTTTAGATCATACAACAAAGCAAATTCTGCATCATCTATGGCTTCCAAATCGTATGCTGTAAGTAAGGCATCTCTGACTTCGCGTAAGTTTGGCATGTTGAACTTTCTACTGCGTTTTTGCAATGATTAAACGAAGGAATAACACAGAGATGATTTTCCCGCCAAAACCAAAAACTTTAGTTCCCTGTATGCTTCGCACATGATTCGAGTGACGTGCCCGTCACACACAGATCGAAAGCGGAAACGTTGAGGTTAACTGCTAACGCTGGCGTTATCGTTACCGTTGTGAACTGCACGTTTTATTTTTATAAGAACTGGTAAGAAACTAGTACTAAGATGGCCAAAATTTTAAGAAACTCTAGTACTATATCTGAGAAGTACTAAGACACGTTTCAAAGATAAAGCATGAATTTTATGCATTTAAAAAATAAGAAACCAATTAAGAAATTTTTAGTACTAAAATGGACAAAATTTCATGTTAAATTAAGAAACTTTTGGTATTATGGCCTGATCCTAGTTTCTTATAAAAAGAAAAACGTGTATTACTTTCAACAAATTGATCAATCACTGTTAAGCACTGCTTAGGGATATCTCCTATCATCATTGAAAAGAAATCTTGATGCTCTCTCTTGTATACCGACTGCTAATTACTTTGGCATTATTGTTATCCTACAATAGCACTAAAGTAATTAGCAGTGGAGACAAAAGACTTCTGAAGCCATGCATTATCCCCAGGAATGTCACTTCTTTCAATGGGGGATGAAATGACAACTTTTGTTTTATGATTGAAAATGGGCGCACTTCAGGCTTAATGCCTTCACGAGCAGATCGGAATGAAGAATTTTTGGTGAATTTTTCCTTAGCCTGTGGCTCGCCGATAGGGTAACCAGGAAGAACGGAAGAAGGACATCCCTGTGGGACGAAATTCGTAAATCTAACATCTAAACAAAAAGTACAGTTTCGGATTTCTGGTACAATGTGATCCTAAGCACGAGGTTCCTTGTTTGTTCTTCGCTATGACAGCAAAACATCGCGCTAAGAGCTAAGGTCAAAACACAGAAGCTCCAGTTTGGAGGTGAAGGCAAATTTGAACTTTCAGTATTGATATATCAACTCTCAATGCACCTATACCAACGAATGTGGTACTTATGTTCAAGTTGACTGTCAAGGATTATGCGGATTGATAGAGATTGAATTCTTATTACTACAGTAATCAAGTCTGCTGCCTTTTTGGGACGCCGGGTACAACAAGTTTACAATCGCTTGAAAAGCAGTTGTCCTTGGTCAGTCCCATCATTGCAATTAATTAATCTTTGTCCAGCTTCGTCCACAAATTCATCATGTTTTACCACCTTTAAAATTTCAAAACCGGTCTTCTTGAACAAGCCCTGTGATGCTTTTGCCGTGCAAGTTTCAACAGCTCCCTTGCAGCCTTTTGCCTTCGCATTATCCAACGTCACTTCCACCAATCTGCGTGCAATCCCTCGTCTCCCATAACTCACTGTGTTCACACATACAGCAGCGAATTTTACCAACATTTCATGGCAATCCTTTGGCACAAGAACACCATAATCGGCGTTAATGGCTCGGCGATAGGCTAACCAAATTTCGAGCGGACTAGCTGAAATGGAAATTCTAGTCATACAAGCTTGCTGCTTGTCTAAATTTGCCTTCTTCGATTCTTTGGTGAGGTCTCGTAGCGAACAGACAAGCGCTCCAATGATTTCTTCATCTTCGTTCAGGGCTACGAAACTGACAGGGTCGGAAAGACACTCTTCCACGACAGGATGTATGAAATCAGACGCTCCTTTGCTACCTGCTAAAGCCAATGAATTGCACGTTGGTTCATTTGGAATATAGAATTCCAGCAGAAATGATTTTAGGGCACCAAAATCGTCTTTTGTTGCTATGCGATATTTTATCGTATCGCCAGACATGTCGCTCTATCTTCAACTTCTGACAAACCACTATATCCTTGTTTGAATTTTGAGTGAATTTTGCTTTGCTGAAAGTGAACAGCCCTTGTCCGAATGGATTGTTTCTGAACGAAATGACCTACGAACAATAGCTGAGTATACCGCGACATCCCCGTTTTGTTAGACTTGCCCCAAGTCTCGTCCGTTATCTTATTCGGGCCAACTCTGTCGCACGAAAGTGAATATACGCGGGGTGTTCTTTTAACCGGACCCTACGACCCTATGACCCCTGGCCTTACGATCCCAGACCATACGACCTTACGATCCTGGATCCAAGCTTAATATCCCTACCTGGCAAGACTTTGTTATGATTTATTCATACTTTATAATTATGAACTATTTTGCTGTGATTCAAGTGTTTAGCAACTGAAGCAGATTTCAGAATAAGACTGACAGGCAGATAATATCTGAAGGAAGGGCTGTTTAAAATCACGTGGTTTCAATGTAAATATAACTGTTCATTACTGACTGAGGATCGAGGTGAGAATGAAAAGAAATGTTTTATTCAAGATCTTCCCAAGCAACTTGAACTGCTAGGAAGAATGGTACAAGGCGCAACACAACACCAACGATTTATCATCTTATGCAGTCCGCTCCTGCCTTTTGTTATGTTCGTGGCATTAAACTTAAACGTGAATAAATTTGATTTTATGATTTGAATAAAGCAAAAAAGCATATATTTGTAGATGAATTGTACCGAGAAAAAGCCACGATGGCAGGCTGTGCGTCGGATCTTCCTTAGACGAAAGATGCTTTCAGCGAAGGACGAGTGAAAACTAGCTCTACTTGGCTCTGAGGTAGCCTCTTATGCCGAGGCGAAATATCAGCTCTTATATACCAATAGTCGTCATTTCTTTTGCGTTGTATTGTGGCCTTCGAACATTATATTTTTGGATGTCGGAAATAGATAAGATACTTATCGATTTCATTGTCATTCTTCGAACGGCCAGTTTTGTTTACAAATACTGGGTTTCAAATGTCTGGCGCTGCTCTTTGCTCAGTGCAAACACATCGAATTGGGCATAACGGAAAAACCAGACCCAGGACCAGTAGGACCGGACACTAACGGACCAGACCCCGGCAGAATACCCATTCATTTCCATTGGGTACATTGGTAATGGGCTACTTGCTTTTTTAAACACAAGAGCCTATTTCTTGGTTCCTAGAAAAAGCCCCCTGAGGTTTAACAATGTATCATCCTAAAATGAAGAAGCTAAGACAGTTGGCTGTGGTAGTTTTGTTTTGTATTAGATTTTGGCATTGTATGTTATCTAAATCTTGTTCTGAATGTCAATGGGAATCTTGTCCTTGGGAAATTGAAGTGAGTTACAGGGCCTTGCTAAAGTTGATCATGCGTGGATCTTCGTAGGTCTTCGTTCCTTTCAACTGGAAGTTTGTCTGTTGATTAGATGATCAATTTAGCAGATTGTGCATTCTTGCAGTTAATGTGGTATCCAGAGTTTAGTTATTTCTTTTCAGCGATGAGTGTATTGGCCTTGGCTTCATTTTCGAAATGAAACTTCTGTACCGTCATTACAAACTCACGATGGAAAGGAATTGGCATTCATAGGAGTCTGGTCCGTTAGGGTCCGGTCCTATTGGTCTTGGGTCTGGTTATTCCGTTATGCCATCGAATTGTGCCTTGCCAGGTAACGTTGACACGTGCTGATGTCTTGCACATTCACCAATTAATCATCAGTGCTGATAAAGACACGCCAGCTAAAAATATAAACTTGGGTCCTTGGGTCGTATAGTCGTATGGTCTGGGATCGTAAGGTCCGGGGTCGTAGGGTCCGGTTAAAAGAACATCCCCTGGGGATATCAAAATTTCCAAAATGTATGATACCCGACTCTATACCAATTTTTCAAAAATATATACCCGACTTTATACCAATTTTCCGAAAATGTATACCCGACTCTATACCCATTGCGAAAATTACGAAAATCGATACCGTTCATTATACCAAATTCGTGAACATCGATACCATTCCCGATGGCACGTCCCCGTACCCAAAATATGTATTGTACACCCCCCGGGACACTCCTGGAGCAGTTAGAGACATGTATGGTTTGCGCTGATAATGCAGCTAGGCTTTTACGTCACTTGATGTTATCTGTTTAAGGCTCTTTGCCAGTGAAGTTGATGAAATTTATCAGATTTTCAGGTCAATCGTCAGAGGTTTGGGCAATGCAGTGTTGGAAATTTCGCCTGTCGGGGCAGTTCGTAGAATTAGCCACGGTGGACCAGGCGTCCTTACAAATGATCTGTCGGGGAGACCCAGTTTCAACATACCATGTGAAAGACTTGAAGAATTAAGGGGGCTAGGATTCACATGGTCAAAAATCGCCCAAATGCTTGGTGTTTCAAGATGGACCATCTCGCGTCGTGTTAAGCAGTATGGTCTCGAATGTTTGCAAGGTTTCTCTGACATATCAGACCAAGATCTCGACTCTTTAGACAAGGAATTACTTATAAGACAAGGTAGAACAATGGGTCAGGTGTTCATTGGCGGTTCTTCATTGCCGGTTTTTCATTGCCGGTTAGAGAAGTGTTTGGAGATTGTCTTCTTAGGGTGAACCCAGACAAATCGTATTTTGCGCTGGGGCGTTGCAGTCTCTCGAAGGGTGTATTATGTGCCATGGGACAGATCAGCAACTGCGCACGCATGCGAGCAAACCTCGCAACTTTGAGTCTCCTTAACTCCCTGTAACACTTGATATTTTGTTCCTTTGGCCTTAAACATCAAGATCTTGTTGAGCAACATTAATATCTTAAAACTTAAAACCAGGAAATCTGGGAGGCCGATATTTGCAGATAAGACAGTGAGGAAAATGAAGCGTTTCTATTAGCACTGGAACAGATAGTGAGACTATTTAAGTCTTTAATGAAACCAGCTTTGTTAGGTTTTCTGTACTGGATTCTCTGGTGGCAATTAGGTGGTAAAATAACAACTCTGCAAAGCGCTTTGAAAAGAGAAATTTTCGACTTTGGGTCTTTGTTTCGACTTTGCATCTATTTTCGATTGGACTTTCAGATGAAAGAGAGTGGTTTCTGCGTTCATCAGAAACTGATCTTAAGATACCGCTGCTAAAAACGATCAGTGGCCGAAAGGCTTTTTCTTATCGCGGTGCAATACTGTGGAACAGCCTAGAAAGAGCTATTAAATTGGCCCCCTCCCTGAAAACCTTCAAAGAACAGCTAAAGTAGGGGAAAACTTTTATTTCATTTTTACGTTCTCTTTTTATAGCCTTAGTTTTGTATGACGTTGTAAATTAGGTTAGGTTAGTATTTTCTTTTGTCTTTGTAATTATTTTAATCTTTTAAACAGGTCAGGTTGAAAAACATATATATATATATTTATGAACCTATTAATCCTGTATAAATATTATAAAATGAAAATGAAAATGACTAATGATTTTAGCCTGCATCTTTACTGTCTACTCCGAAGAAGAGCATATGACAATCCACCATAGCCCTCCTTCGCAGTGGATTGTAAAATATGCATGTAGGCTATAAAGATTGGTGCATTCACAAAAATTAAAACCGCAACCCAGCAATCCTCTCCTCCGCGCCACCACCATTTACAGATACTTTCTTCATGGAAGTAATGATTAATCTCTTGCACCATTTTCAGGAATAATTTGCCCCTCGGAAACAGATGTATCCTGTACATATTGCAAATAACCAAGAAGCGGAATTTTCTTCGGTGCGAGGAAATTGTCCAGAAGACCATGTTGCCAGCTGATATTTTGGTTGGCCTTGATAGAAAGACACAAGTCCGTGTCTATAGGACGACTGATCAACAATTCCGCAAACGGCCCCCCCCCCCCTCTGGACGGTTTGGTTTCGCACTGACGATAAAAACAAATAATAACGGGAAGAAAATACATACTTATTGAACCGTCTCGATTATATGTCTGCCATCTGCCAAACCAAACCAAACCAAACCAAACCAAACCAAACCAAACCAAACCAAACCAAACCAAACCAAACCAAACCAAACCAAACCAAACCAAACCGTTCTTCCCATTGCAAAACCTTTTACTTTTTAAGGATCAGGACTTGCACCTGTTTGCACTTTCCCTCAATGGCATATTAACGAAGCTCAATAGAGGCTTCTCACTATCACAGCATGTACCGTACACCTACTGCAATCTGCGGGCACGGTGCCTAAAGGCCAATTTCCAGTCAGCGGAATTTTCCGAGCGGGCGGAATTTTAGACAATAAAAGGGTGCTCAGCCGTAACTATTTATTCAATTTCAGAGCGACATTTTCTCCCGCAAACAACTGAATTTCCGCCCGCTCGGAAATTCCACTGACAGGAAATCAGCCTTAAGGCTAAAATGTACCCCTTGATAATGATAATCGTTCCAGTGCCTTGTTATATTTTATGACCGCAATTTCGCACAGTACTGGCGTTTAGGAAGCGAATGGCTTGCTTGGATCATGACAAAATCCATCTGTGTTTAAATTAAGAACAGCATGATGTGTAACATTCGAAACATGAAAGAAGTTCGGATACAAATAAGACAAGGTATTCAACACATTGAAGTCTTTCTGACTCATGTCTTCATAAGAGTGTGACTACGAATGTGACTGTTCACTCTCATGAAGACACAAGTCAGAAATGCCTCAGTGTCCTACAAATCTTGTCTTTTTCGCATCAGAATTCCTTTCATCTAGTTTATTTGGTTCAACAACTTTCTGTCACAATTACTTTAAAAACAATAGGCGGAACGAACCTCTTTCTGGAGTTCATTCATGGCATTCCGGGTGTCTGTGATGTCTTCGCCGGATGCTTGTTTGTTATATAATTCTATCTCCCGATCAAGCAGCTCTTTCTGCAGCTAGAAAGAAATATAGCAAACGATTAAGACTGCGTTCACACGATGCCGGTACATTTTGAAAACGGTGAAAAATACGACAGATAGGCCTCCTGTTCACACGAAAACGGCACATTTTTTGCCGGCAAGTTTTGAAAACGGTAGATTTTGAAAACGGAACCCTAACAGGCACATTTTGGAAACAGCATCGTGTAAACACCTGAAAATGATGAAAACAGAACATTTTTAGACACTTTTGGAACGAGACTGATCGACTCTTAGGGTGTAGGTAACCTTCTATGGCATTAACGTCTTGCAACGACTTTTTCCATCAAATTTCGCACCGTTTTCAAATTGTTCCGGCATCGTTTGAACGCTAGCTCAAATTTTGCAACCGTCACATTTTTCACCGTTTTCAAAATGTGCCGGCATCGTGTGAACGCAGTCTAAGTGTGAGTCAAAAAAAGTTTACCCGCTTGACAGGCTATGGAATAAAAAGTATGTGACCGATATTCAAAACAAAACTGTTAAACTATCACTCAAAGGCTAACTTAGGCCCCCTTTATGTCGCGTTCAATTCCTACCCTGACCATCCCCCCCGGGACACCCCCGGGCATTTGCACGGAAAAAATTCCCGGCCCCCGGGCATTTGACAGTCAATTTGTTCCCGGCCCCCGGGCATTTGAAAAACCCAGGGATATTCAAAATGTGTACAGTATTTACTGTATAGGAGCATGAAACTTGCACTACAGTAGTTTCAGCTTTCAGGTTTCGCTATTTTTGGAAAAACACTTCTGAATTCGAACACGGGAGATCTCGGCATTTTTGGTTTTCAATTTCGGCATCGAAACATGGTCTTCGGAAGCTTACTTGATATCCTGAATGATACAGGGTTTAGGAGCCTTTAATATTTGTTGAACGATATCCCAGACTTCAATTTGCGTCTAGGGTAGTATTTGGAATGCAATAGGCTACTGTACATCGTTTTCTAGATATTGAGGAAGGCTGAGGAAGAGCCTTGCAGTCGCAAGAATATTCTTTTGAATTACCCAGTTGTATTGAACAAGAAGTTCAGTTTTGTTCTTTTGGAAGTTTCTTGAATTGTTACAGTTCTGTTCCAGTTGTTATACCCTGTGAGTTTATTTCTCTGAAACACATTCTTGACAAATTTCGATTGTATTATATTTCTGAATGTGGATCTTCTATTGCGTCGTTTGAATCAGCAATATTTTAGAAAGTGTTAAAAGTATCAGAAATCCTTCGTGTTCCTCCAGAATACCGAATATTACAATTAACAACATCGCTGACTATAACTTTTATATTTCAATGGCAAGGTTGAAAGCAAAATTGTCCGCCCCCGGGCATTTGACAGTCAATTTTTTCCCGGCCCCCGGGCATTTGACAGTCAATTTTTTCCCGGCCCCCGGGCATTTGTGCACGAAAATTTTGTTGACCCCCGGGATGCCCGGGGGGGATGGTCAGGGTAAGAATTGAACGAGACATTACACGATACCGTTTTCATTTCATATCGGATTGGTTTCATATCGGATTGTCGTTCTGTTTACACGATACCGTTTTCATTCCATATCGGATTGGCCTCCTGTTTACACGAGAACGCACCAATCCGATATGCTCCATACCGTTTTCGCGTTTTCAAATGAAAACGCTCTGAAAGTGGCATAAAACCAATCCGATATCGTGTAAACGGTCGAATCCGATATCAACTCAGAACGGAACCTCAGTATCAATTCTACTAGCCTCAAATCCATTAGGGGAGCTGCGCAGAATGCGCAGTGGAACCATTACCGAATATGGTGAAACCATTACAGTGCATGGCGAAACGGTATCGTGTAAACAGAACCCCAATCCGCTATGAAATGAAAACGGTATCGTGTAAACGGGGCCTTAGACGAGAAAATTTTGTTTGGTAAAATCACACATTTTTAAATGCCTGTAAGGAGTTTGTATGGGAATCGAAAATTCGACGTTCCATTCTGGCCCATGATTTATGTCGCACTGAAGTTTACATTGTCAATTTCTGAAAAATATTTTGATTACAATAAGAATAAATCATGGACCAGAATGGAATGCGGAATCTACGTTCCCAAACATGCACCTTGCCAAAATTTTCCTAATTTCTGGGTCTAACTGATTAGTGATTTTCAGACTTTCAAGTTCACTTTTGAGGGTTCGCTGGTAGAGGCAAAGTACCTTCTTCGTTTCAAATTTCGGTGTGCTTCAAAAACTTGCTAAGGACAAATGCCAAAGCTGTGGCTTGGAGGGGACAGCAAATTTGAACTTGCATCATGAGCGGTAGGGCATTTGAACTTATTTTTACTTGATATAGCTACAACCACCCTCACTGCTTCGTAATTCTGAAATTTTTGGTAGTGAGCGACCTTAAGTGCAGACAACCGAAAAATTTCAGAATTACGAAACAGTGAGAGGTGGTTGTATACCAAGTAAAATTAGTTCAAAACACAAAGAACACTAAGTTAAGGTGGCTCGCTTCTGATACGAATTTCAAACTGCTACACACTGGGTGTCCTATCGCTCATGCTTTGATTATTGATACTTCATCTTTCAAAGCAAAAATATCAACAAATAAGCTATCTATCTTCATGTAAACTATCGAGGAACATTTGAGATTGAATAATCATTGGTTAAAGCCAAGTAACGGTCGTCAGATTTGATTGGGGCTGGCGACAAGAATTTAGGTTGAATCTGTCTCTAATAAGATTTCCAGTGATCCTCCATAGTTAACTTGAATGTAGATACCTCATTTGTTGATATTGGTGCAGTGAGAATTCGAATATCCGTCATGAAAGTCCAACTTTGCCTCCATCTCCAAGCCGAATATTGTGGGCTTTTGGCCTAAACTGTAAACGAGCTGTTTAGGGGATCTCCTGAATTACCGCGAAATATGAGCATGAAATCCAGACCTCAAAATCAAATTCATTGATTGTGTCCTGATGAAACATCTTTCATTATTCTACAAAAGTTTCGAAAAGTTAGAATTGAATCGTCAAGACATTTATCGGCGAAGTAGTTTGCTTAGGTGTCAAAAATTGATTTCTTGCATTCTTCATTGCTTGAATGAAATGCATTTTTTATAATCTTTCTAGGAATTATTACAAAACAAGCAAGCAAGTATACCCAAGGGAAAAACCATCCATTAACAAGATCCTTAAAAATGCTCACTGGTCCTTGGCTTTTTGAATGTGCACTGTTATTGAAGTAATACGATCCTTTGTGAATACATGCAATAAAATGTTTGTAAAAATTTAATGTTTCAGCATTCTATTGAAATGTGTAATTGAAGCATGAGTCCCTGCTCACAGCTACTATGGTACGCTTATCACTGAGGAGATTGCTAACAACGTGTTTGAAGTTTAGGCAAAACCCTAAAGCTCTGGTTTGGAGATGGAAGCAAATTTGGACTGTCAAGATTAATATTTCAACTCTCAATATATCAAGATTAAAAAATAAGGTATCTATCTTCAAGTTAACTATCGAGGATGAGCTTAAAAAATATTCTGGATTGAGTCGACCTAGGGTGTGTTTGATCGACTACCAAATTCTGAAAACGGCAGGTCTGGCAGGTTTGAAAGGCCTGCCGAACCTTCTGCTCCAACAGGCGGAAGGTTTGGCAGACTTTGGAGAGATTCTCGCTTTCATTTGCGAAACTCTGAAAACGAGGCGAATTGGCTCGTGCTGCTATGGTAACTGAGTCAGTTCAATCTTTGTTGCCAAGCACCGGATTCGTCTTCGTGTTTTTCAACTGGAAACCTCGTTTCCGCCAGGATGAATCTGAAACCTGCTGCTGTTCTGGAAAATTTTGTGTTTGATTGGGCACTGTGTTTCCGTCTCTGCGAAGTCTACCGCTTTCAGAATTTAGTAGGTATGGAATTACTAATGAAACACGCCCCTAAATTCTTGTCTCCAGCTCTGATTAAATCTGTTGTGTGTTTTCTGAACACACGGTAGTTATTGCAGGACCCTACCAAAGCTGTATACTTCCTTCTACAATACCAGGTATTCTCGAACGACAACTTACAGTCAAAGCGAAAGAAGCGTACCAAGTATATACGAAGAATACTTGGAAATTGATTTTCATGTTTGGATACCTATTCGAATATTGCTCTGTTATTTGCCTCTGTTTTATTCAAATACGTTTTCATTGGGAGGAGCATAGTGGATAAAAGAGGAGTTCTTTCCACCGGAAACCCACAATGAATTAGAATTTTGAAGGATTTGTCATGTAAAGAAAACAAAATCCAATGAAGATACTAGGCTTTCTTGAATATTGATAACATAAGTGGTGCGCTTTTTTAACTTTCACTGCAATCACTTACAGCTTGTTTTGACTTTGGTTTGTTGGTTTTCGCTTGGTTTTGCAGATCTGTCTTGAGTTTCTCAATGCTGTTTGTCAACATTTTCAAAGCCTTCAAATAAAACGTGATACATAAGTTAGTTAAGAATAAAATCAATTCTTGATAAATCTTAGTACCTGCTAAATATCTTTCCATCACAAATTAATCTGTGCTCATGTCGGGGCTTCATCTTAGGACCAAGTCTACACAAATCCGCCTGCAGAAATTAATTTTTGTAGCCGTGGAGCTAAATTATCACCAACCTCAATCAAGATTTTGGCCCGTTTTCAAGGATTTTGAAATGAAAAATTTTTGTACAATCGTTCATAAATTAAATTCTATGTTATCAAAGTTTAATTAAAGTTAAAATGATAAATTGATGCTTTGTATCTAAATTGCCATGTGAGCTTCATAAAATAGTATAAGTTTACAGAAAGCGAATGAATAATTTGGGTGTTATAGGCTTTCAAAATCAAAACAATATCTGAGTCACCTGATATTTCATTTACCTTCATAAGAAGTTGTTTTTCAGCAGGACTCATATTTTTGTTTTTCTCCAGCTTTGTTATCAGGTCCTACAAAAGAGATACAAAAATAATCAATAATTTGCTAAAGATTTAAAAGCGGCAGCTATCATTCCTACAATACGACATCCCTTCATAACAAAACTGCAGGGTAGGGTTTGTTTGTATGTTTTTGTTTTCAATTTGTTTTAAGTGGGCTTGTCAGGATTTCTAGCTACTGAAAGCTAATTTAGGCCCACTGTGCATACTGCATCCAGACATGAGACCCTTAGTTTAACGTCCCTTACGAAGGACAACGAGGTGAGTTGTGAGGTCAGGCCTCCGAGGTCACTCATCGGAGTTTGACCTCACTCGACCAGCTTAACTTCAGTCACCTGACAAAGACTGTATAAGCCACTCGACCATTCACCCAGCGTATATGGTGGAGCACAATGGGTTAGAGCTGGGTGAAATGGAACAATTTGGTAGGAACAACAAAAGTATTATTGCTTTTACAAGGAAATGTGGGCTGATGTGCCATATTTGCAAGACTTAGTAAGAAACATGTTGATTATTCCCTTGTCTTTGCAGTTTTATGAGAAAAAGGATTTTGTTTCACTATTCATCTTCGAAATGCTGTAAGAAGTAGTCTGAAGTCATGCACACTTAACGAAACAAAGTCATAAAACGTGCTCATCATGTCGTACCTTTTGCTCTTTAATTTGTTTTTCCAGTAGCATCCTTCGCTGCTTTTGAATCTCTAATTTCTTTTTAAGAGCTTCCTGTGGACATGAAATTTATATACATGTTGAATACGCTGCAGAACTACAAGGCTCTGTTGGAGGTTCTTCGGAGTATGGAAACAGCCCTTAATAGGTCCACAGTCCACATATGTCGTGAATAATTAACTTATCTAATGATTTCTTCATTCCTTAATTTGTACCGGGTGAGTCAGAAAAAACGCCCGGCGTTTGAAAGGCTACTGCTCCCTGAGTATATAAGCAACGATATTTTGCAATATCTGATTAAATAGCTAACATGTTCAATTATGTTTAGAAATTTTCCTGACTAAAATCGGTCACTCCGTTCAGATTCTGTTGGCAATTTTCCAAAATGAGTCCCTTTGAGAAGCCTTAAAAAACGTGCTAAAATTGCAAGCAAAAATCCCCAATGTGTTTACCTCACAGCGATGACTTTCAGCACGCTTTAGCACGTGCTTTCGTTTTGGATGGTTAAAAAGTCTTCCCCCTAGTGTGAATAACTTATTCAGGGGGATTCCATTCTCCCATGAGGACAAAATACATGAGCACATCCAGGAGTCATTATTGCTAGGAAGGAGAACAAAGGGAAATTTTGCTTGCTGTTTTCGCTCGTTTTTGCAGGTTTTCGAAAGGGGCTTTCTGCAGAAAATCTCCTATTTCAACGGGAAGGAATGACCGATTAAAGCCGGGTAAATTACTGAACCTAATTTGACATATCGAGGATAAAATAAGACAGGTTTCAACATCATTGCTTTGATATTCAGGGAGCAGGATTTTTTCAAACGCCGGGCGTTTTTATTGACTCACCCGGTATGTTCAATCTAGATAAGTTCACATAGTACGTAAATACATAAAGCAAGGCAAAAATCGAATTAAAATAAGCTGACAAAGAAACAAACTAAAACTAGGAACCAAGGACAGCACAAATCGCTGGGAGAAGATAAGACAGCTTGGAAATCAAGGCAAATTGTTAATGTGGTAAGATGCTTTTCAAGATGTCCATTGTTCCATAACATATTTTCCAGTATCATTACCTTGATATCTAAGGAGCAGTTAGTTGTCTTTCAGACGGGCGTTGTTCTTTTTCACTCACTCGCTACAATTTCTAACAAAAATTAAAAACCTAACCTTTTTCTGCTCTGCTTGCTTCTTTTGTAAAGCCTGTGGAGTGTTCTCCGGATTGACATAAGTGGTTTGTCCTGACGCTGGCAGTTTAGATAACGGCATCGATTTACTAGAAGCTGTCGAGGTATCCACACCGTCTGGGGCCAATTTTACAGAATTTGGCAATGATGTAGCTAATTGTGATGGGTCCTGATAAAGAATTTTCAAAGTAAAGTTCAGAAAGTCATAGTATGATGAAACAGATGAAATTGTACAGAAACTAAACGATACATAATCCAAACCAATTATCTGATCCTTGTCCTAAAAAGCTGAATGGAAAGCTGTTTTGAAGCACAAGCTGACTGTACGTTTACTATCAAATACCGTAAAAGCTCTATTTAGCCCCCCTCTATTTAGCCCCCCTCTATTTAGTCCCCTCTCTAATAAGCCCCTCCTTGTTAATGCAAATTCAAAATAAGCCCCCTTTCTATCAAGCCCCTCAACTTATAACAAATACCAGAGGTTGGCAAAGTTTTCCATTTAATCAGCTAAACAAGTCTGTATGCTAATTTTGAAATGGCCTGAGATAAAAACTGTGTAGAATTTGTGCACCTATGACCCGTAAAATTGTATGTTGATTCCGCAGAAATACCGTACAAGCTCTGTTACGCCACCCTCCCTATTAAGCCCCCTTCTCTAATGTGCCCCTCCCCTCTGAGTCAAATGTGAAATAAGCCCCCCCCCAATTATAACAAATTCTAGGATTTACCAAATATTTTCCATTGATTCAGCTACACAACCTTCCATGTTAGCTAATTTTGATATGGTTTGGAATAAAGGCTGTGTCAAATCTATGTATTTGAACCGTAAAATTGTTTGCTGATTCCGCAAAATATGGGATAAAAGAACTGAAGTTACCAAATATATCCTTGTCACTTGATCTTGTGAATAAGCCCCCGTCTATGATAAGCTCCCTTCTCTAACAAGTCCCCGTTTGGAGCGTCCGAAATTAAATGAGCCCCCCCCCCCGAGGTCTTAATAGGGCGTCTTACGGTAAGGGCACATGAACTAAAACGCTAGAAATTATATCCCTGTCATCTGACTTTGCCAAGAGCCTCCTTCTCTTTAAGCCTTATCAAATCAGCTCCATCAATTTGAATTTATGAAAATTTCGTAGTTAGAAAATGTCTGAAAAAGGCCCAAACCACAGTTAAATCATGGAGAAACTTCTCGAACAGAACAATGAAGAAAGTACAATTTTTCGTGAATGAGAGATATCGTCTGCACATTCATTACCACGGGATTTAAACCCTTAAGTATCTATTTGAAAATCTATTTCTTGATGTAAGTGTTGAATTCTTTTTAACTTCGATGATCGTGTTACCTTCTTTGTACAATCTACGGAGAGAAGATTGTGTTAATATGAAAGAAATATATCTGTGAAATCACATGCTAACCATAGGAGGAAGTTCTTTAGTCTTGTTATGCCAAAATAATTTGATGAATCGATTGCCAAGAACTGCTTCAGGGGAACTATATGCTCTTCTTGCTTCAGCATTACTTGAAAATTGAATCAATGCTGCTTGCAGATCGTTCTCATATTGAACCTACAGAAAGGAAATATACATCAATTATGAATGCATGACACCATTTTGTAGTGTTTGGTTCTAGGAGAAGTCGTACACCCCTGTCGCTGCATTGGTACCCTAGGAACCTGAAAATGCAAAGAATTAGCTGAAAGAGGAACAACAAGTACAAACAAAGCAGGGTACCAAAGTTTAATAATTGTTAGTTGGGAAACTCGCGTGAGCTGGCAGCGGACAGGAGATATTGAGACAAAACAATTTCAATTTCAAGATTTTCATCTCCTTTTACAGGACTAGTAGATTATAATTTACATATAAATCTACTAAGACTAAAAAAGAAGTAAAAGACAACATAACAATAGCAACTTTTAATAGTAACAAGAGTTTACACCAAGAAAAGATGGATAAAACTACTCTCGTGCTCGAAGTGGACGTCATCCCCCCCCCCACTGCTTGTTAATCTTCTTAAAACATCCAACCACACTTTTTTAACGCATATTGAAACGAAAAACATCTGAATAAATCTTTTCTGGAGAGGGATTCGAATTGTATTTTTCATCTAAATGAATTTTCTGCGACGTTTGTGAATATTCTCTACAGTCAAACACATTCGTGTGTTGTATTTTTAGACCTCCTTTTTATCAACATTTAGGAAACCTTCAGCTAAGATCGACTGTTTGAGAAAACAGAACAGAAAGAAGTTTTTAATTCATTAGCGAAGCAAAATTTTCCTCATGTTTGAAACGTCAAAACTTCTGGAACTAAGCCGGTATGTGTCACACAAAGCATTTAAAAGTACAAACCTGAATATTGACAATATTCCCGAATTTCTGAAAATATTCACTAATTTTTACGACTGTGTTTAATTCCTTCGGAACTTTTCTTATTTCTAATATCGTTTGATTCATGAATGGACGTCGCGGAGGACTGGCAACGACTGGAGCTTGAGGTACTGCTGAGAGGCTGCTGACAGGACGTGGTACAACATGGGACACTATTGGTACTTGTGGAGGCATTGTCATAGCTGTACGCTGAAGAATAGTCTTTACTGCGTCTGGCAAAGGAGGTGCTACTATTTGACTGGGTAGAAATGTTGATGAGGGCGTATACATCTTTCTTAAAAATTGTTCAGCTGCAAGAAAATGAAAATTCATTGAAAAAATTAGCTGAATGTAGTAACTACATCTAAAGCTGTTAATCTCACACGTCACATAAAAACTTTCCATGAACAGCAAACTGGATTCTTTGCATGAGTAATTAACTTTGTGTTATCGAAGAGCTCATGTAACATCTACTTTCAAACAGACATTAGAAACATAAGGATCAAAGAACTACTCTGAAGACCCGGATGTAAGGGCATTTGGCATCAAACGGCAGGCCATTATACCCATAACATAAGAGCAGTGCCCAAATTCTTAACCAAACTTAAGCTGACGTCAAATTTTGCTACAAGATCACGGAAAAGTTCTGTATCGTATGCGCTTTCTGTGCATTTTCTTATTTCAATGCTCATTAGCAAAGATAAAACGCTAAATCAATTGCATTAAAGGAGCTGGATAAGCAACCGTCGGGGAAAGTTTTAATTTGGCTGTTTTCTGCTGAGCTAATTCATTGCGACTGTTCAACGAAATTCAAAATAAATGTCTTATCTTGGAGATTAGCCTTTGCACTATATTGTGATACAAATTAAATCTCCATATATTTAAGGATGGCTGCGATGTAAATGGATTTTCAGCAAGTATTTTCGTTGATCTTTCACCCAAAGATCAGCCTGTATCTAGATAAGGATCTTTCCTTTTGAATTTTGCCAATTACAAAGGAATTTCGCCTTTTAAAATGCGATATTTGATGCACAAAACGAAAATTTGTTTACATATTTCTTATCCAGCTCCTTTAAGTTGCGCGTGACGGACTTTCTTCCTGACCTGGAGCCCCTTCCTAGATTACAAAGTTGGGCTTTGTAATAAAAAATTTACACAAATGTAAGATGACGCATTATTGTTGCTTATATTCATTAATTCCCGCTAAACAGTCTTCAAAGAGTTCCACTAGCTAATCTAGACAGGAATAGAAATCTTATAAGGACATGTCCTTTTAACTATGTGAGGATCTAGAATTGAGGCATAAGATTGCGTTCACACGATGCCGGCACATTTTGAAAACGGTGAAAAATGTGACGGCTGCAAAATTTGAGCTAGCATTCACACAATAGACACGATACCGGAACAATTTGAAAACGGTAGGAAATTTAGCGGCAAAAACTCATTGCAAGACTCTGATGCCAAAGAAGTGTACCTACACCCTAAGAATCGATCAGTCTCGTTCCAGAAGCGTCTAAAAATGTTCTGTTTTCCTCATTTTCAAGTGTTTTCACGATGCCGTTTTCAAAATTTGCCGGTTAGAGTCCCTTTTTCGAAATCTACCGTTTTCAAAATCTGCCGGCAAAAAATGTGCCGTTTTCGTGTGAACGGGAGGCCTACCCGTCGAATTTTTCACCTTTTTCAAAATGTGCCGGCATCATGTGAACGCAGTCTAAGTGACAGGTCACTGATGGTGGCAAAGAATTTTTGTTAAAGTCTTCAGCTGAAAGAAACTGAATTTGCATTGGAAAATGTTGTTCAGTTTGATGACAAAATCTAGAACTCTCAGTCATAGGAACATTGTGAATTCGATACTGAGGTCATGAATGGTGATTTCTCCAAAAAATCCCGACATAAACTACTTCATACATGTCTTTAAGTATTAATGTCGCAAAGAGCAGTAGTAATAAACGGAAAAACAATGAGGCTGAAGATTCCTCACTGAAAGGATGAAACGCGTTCCGTACTTATAACTACTTCATACAGTTACATTCAATACAACGTGTAAAATGCATGTTACAATGAAAGGTATTTTGAAAATTTCCCTGGCTGAAGGAAATGGCACTGTGAAGGATAGTATTTTACTAATATATGGAATTTGGATTTGCACTTGTAGCAGTTTTCATACAATATGATTGGCCCATCCGAGTGAAAATCTATTAACCTATCATGATGTGGCATCTATGCAATAGCTATGTTGTAAAAAAATCTGTAAACACCATCGTTTAGGTTTTTCAACGGACATTGTTTTCTGCAGTTTGTTTGGTAGTTTTACACAAGCCATCAAAAGGTAAAGGCTGATTTCCACTATGTCAAATTTTCCGAATTGACTGGAAATCTATAGTTTGCAAGAGAAATCATAGCGTTGAATTTGAATACAATGTCATGCGTGACAAACTTTTTAATGTGTAAATTCCGTCTGCTCGGAAAATTCGACTGAGTGGAAATCAACCTTAACAGTCAAAAATCCACTACTATCCAAGCAATCGTTTGAGACATGAATGTTCGATTTGTTCCTCTGTGGAGTACAAAGACTTATCTTCAAAATAGTGCTTTCATTTTGCAAGAAAAAGATGAAAATTCTGTGTAATATCGAATTTCAAAAAACTGCAAAAATCACTGTTTCCAAAAAACCTGGAGGCGGCCCCTTTAAACTAAGGAAAAATGTCTTACCAGTTATTGATGCAGGGGGAATATGATTTGCAAGACTAAAAATATCCCGATTGAGACTTTGTGTAACAGTTGTTGAAGATATGGAGCCAGTCCACGAAGGAACAGGTTTTACAGGTTGAACAGGTTCGATGACGTCAATGGAAGGTTCTTCAGGATTATATGCTTCATTACCTCCGGTAGCTTTTGATACCTCTGCAATAACTGCAATATTGGATAAAAGGATAAACTGTTAGGCAGTGATATTTATTGATTGATTGATTGATTGATTGATTGATTGATTGATTGATTAATTGATTGTGGTCGATCTTACTACTTTTTCAGGACTAATACTAAAAAATATGCATTTATCTTCATTCATTAAGTCATAAAAAACACTGCGTGTTTCTAGCTTACAAAATTGATTTTTTCTCATATTTTGTGAATTACGTGCAGTCACTGCAAAAACAAACAAAATCGAAATCACACTCCGATGAGGACACAAGTCCGAACGGCTTCAGTGTGTTCAAGTATATCCTCGTATAGGTTGGCCTTCCAACGCTCTCTACAGTAAAAACCCGCATGAAAGAAACTGCAGAATAAGAACCTCTACGCTAAATCTTGGCCACCAAAGCCATCTTACATATCAGAACATGAGCTGCAGGAGACAGCTGTGTTCCCTTAAAATGCTTAAATCGCCCCATAAAGAAATATATTCATTCAAACTTACGATGCTGTGGTTCTCTCTTTGTTCTTCATTGTCTTTGCCCAAATATTTCCACCAATATGCACACGACGACTATGGCCTAGGCGCCGCCATGTTGCATTGATTCTGCATTGTGCCTCGATATGGGTTTCTGGAAAGCCCCCAAAGGCACAAACGAGAAGGGATCGGGAATTTCCCCAACGCGAAAGCGAGGAGAGGAAGAGAAGGGACTCCCTCCTTGTATGATTCGCCCAAGCACTACATGCACATGCATAGAATCAATGCAACATGGCGGCGCCTAGGCCACAGTCGTGATGGGCATATTGGTGGAAATATTTGGGCAAAGAAAATGAAGAAGAAAGAGACAACCACAACATGAATATATTTCTTCATGAGGCGATTTAAGCATTTCTAGGCTAACACAGCAGTCTCCTACCGCCTATGATCAGAACCAAATCTGCCTGGCAAATGAAGCAGTTTCTTATACAATGATTAAGAAAGATTGAAACACTTAAGCAAACCTAGGTATATGTGTTCGTTACCTAAAACAAATGTACAGTGGTAGAGTATGAAAAGTCAGTCATTTTAAACCAATTTCAAACATGTACAGAAATTACAGGTTCTATTAGGCGGGTTGTTACTGTACATCAAGAAAAAACCAAATTTTGAAATAGTAGGTATTATTCAAAGCTGGCATTCTGCTGTACCATCAGAATTTAAAAGATACTTTCAAAGTTCCCCTTGACTCAAACAAGCATATTAAAGAAATCAATGACAAATTTGCGATACCAAGAACGCACGCGGGACAGAAATACTTTGATGTTAAGGACTCGCAAAATACTGTGCTTCAAAATACCTTGCAAAATGAAGTACACAACATTTTTTTATTCACATTAAATCCAAATGTTTCTGAAGCAAATTTTCAGGCAAAAGCCTTTTCAAAAAAGAGTTTCTAGCTCTTTATATCAGAAAATATCAAAACCAAAAACGTTCAAGCAATCTTCAAGGTGATTAGGATACAAAAACTTTGAAAAACTTTTCCTTGAAACTTTCGAATATCAATGTATCAAAATATAGAGCCACTTCAAGGGATAAACAAAGTCAGTGATATTTTAAGGATCTCACCTTTCTTTGGGGATTCCACCTTTATTTCATTTTTTTCCTCCTCTACCACTGGTTGTATGGCTGTTAACGCGGGCTGTATGGCTGCCAATGCTGGGTGAGGTTGAGCAAGCATAGGGACTTTCTGAGGTAGCTCTGCAACAGTTGGCAATGGTCTCTGTTGACCACCAACGAGGGTTAAGCCTGTATCGAGACTTAAGGCACCTGATGGGATTGAAACCACAGGGTTCGCAGGAATGATGCTCGTAGCAGACATCGGGAAAATTCCTGGGTAAATTTCTGGCAGTGGGGCAACCTGTGGTGGGGCAGTAGGAATTGTCGGCACACCTAAAATATTAGGGATGTTGACGTCATCTACAACAACCGGGTCTCTTCCATGATCATATGGGCAACTGTTACCAAGCAAGCAGAAGCCTTTCTCTGTGAAGATAAGTAGAAATCACATTTATGAAAAGGCACATTCAATACGGTTCTATACGGAAATTTTTTTGTTCAAGAAGTTTAGGCCTGCTTTGAATGCCTTTAAAATAGAAAGCTTTTAGAATCACGTGTACATCAAGAACTACATGACCGATTTCATCCAACTAAATTCTATTATCTAAGCTGAGAAGTTAGCTACTCAATGAGAATCACTTCCAAGGAATATCATCACCTCCCAGCACAGAATAATCACCCCTAAGCAAAGATTTACCTTTGAGTTTGGGAAAGGCAAACCTCGGTCCTTTAATCCCCTTTAAACTTTAACAAGAGACAATCTTTTTCAAAGTTACGAATGAGTGCACACAACCTTGAAATAGCGGCTGGAAGGTTTGGAAAAAATAGCGTACCTAGATCTGACAGGCATTGTAAATACTGCCTTTCATTGGGAATACAAGTTCTTGGAGATGAAGTTCACTTCGTCATGATTTGCCCACAGTTTTATGACGACAGGAAATGTCTGGAAACCAAAATAGCCAACGTATATCGAAACGCAAAGCGACTCAATGCTTGGAATAAATTTATCTGTTATTGAGTCAAGAGGACAAGTACTGTTTAAATCCGGTAGCAGCTTATTCATTAAAATGCTTCAAACTGAAATCTGAATCTAGCTAGCAATAAACGTGCAACATTTATGTTTACTAGTGTAACTGTCATCATGTAAATTAGCTTATAGATATGTTTGTTTGTTGGAACAATTGATTTTTTTGTTCAATTAATTGCATTCCGTAGTTAGAGTTATGTTCGTTGTAATTAGGTTAGAGGCCGTCTTGGCCTTGATACCTTTTCATAAAAAAATGGAATTTTCACAAGATTCGTCTTTCATAGCTTTTAAGGGATTCTATCAAAACGGCGCCATAGTTCCGAGAAGTTCCCCAGAAAACATGCCCCTACAACGGGGGAAAACGGTCATATACCGGCATGCCCATGGATTCTGGTTAATTAATCCACTCTCCCTCCACCCCTTGAAAGATAAATTGACAAAATAACAAACCATCATAGTCACGGCATCGTGCTCTCCTTCTTGAGCCCCTTCTTTCTGCACTTCGTTTTCTCCTTTCTCTCCTTGATCGATATCTTCTAGCACTGGGTGATGTTCTTCTTGGGCTTCGTCTTGAAGAAGGTGAAGTACTTCTTCCTAGCCTAACACTTCTTTCTGCATCATTCCTTGGCTTTTTGGCGTTTAGAAATTCTTCAACAGAAGTCTCAAAGTCTTTCTCCCTTCTTGAATGTCTACTATAACGACTATGTCCACGGACGACATTTGAATCAATAGTTTTATCATCAATAACCCGTCTTTTACTCGTTTCATCAGGAATAATTAGATTTTGATTGTTTTCTTTATTTGGCTCACTACTCTGTTCATTTTCTTCTTTTGTCTCATCAACTGGCTCTTTGAGAGTCTCTTGGGGCTTCTTAACTTCTGTTTCAGCTTCTGGTTCGATTTCTTTTGCTGGGTCAGCCTTCTGTTCTGGAGTGGGTGCAGGTTCAGGTCCCGGTAGAAGCGAGGGCTCCTTTTCAACCTACAAATATATACAGTTGTCACCCAAATATTCAAAATTCGTAGTAAATCTGAGAGACCTCAATTTTGACACTCTGGGTTACTACATAGAATACCGAACGTGAAAAGCTGGGAGGACAGGCCTTGCCAAGATTTTTAGCAGGGGAGCAGTGAATGGCTCTCCAAGTGTTGTTCATATGGGCTATTTCTAAATTAATGTAAACAAAACAAAGAAAAGATATTTCAAGAGAGCAATTTATTACTTAGCTCCCCTCCAGCACCCATGGGGCGCCTGGAAGAGCAAGAGCTATGGATTTCCTGAAGGCTAAATTGAAAAGACAGCCAATATAGTTTGAAAGTGTGTACTGCAACTGATGACTGTTGGAGAGGATAGTGTAAAAATTCATTTGTGGTACAAAATTTATAAATAGCCTTAAAAAGTGGACTCATACTCATAGTTGACGAACATAAACATTTAGGAATTATTCTGGACTCAACGCTATCCTTTTCAGCCCATATAAAATCAGCTATCTCTAAAACAAGGAAGGGCATCGGCCTGCTGAAATGTCTCTCCAAATATCTGCCCAGGCATTCCCTAAACGAATTATATAAGCTCTATGTTCGACCCCACCTTGACTATGGTGATGTTATTTACCATATTCCAGCCAAAGTATGTGAATTCAGCCAAAATATAATCTTACCTAATGTAATGGAAAAGCTAGAGTCTGTTCAGTATTCTGCTGCTTTGGCTGTAACTGGATCATGGAGGGGAACTTCTCGCGAAAAACTTTACGCAGAGCTTGGCTGGGAATCATTAAGTTCCCGAAGATGGAGTAGACGCCTTACGTTGTTCTACAAGTTTGTAAATAATCTTAGCCTTGATTATACAGTATTTCCAATTCCCCCTTTTCATCAGTCGCAGTACTGTCTTCGCAATCAGGATGTCATTGGCCGACTGAGGGCAAGAACAGAAAAATTCAAGTCCAGTTTTTATCCATACGGTTTATCTGAATGGAACAAGCTTGAGCCTGAATTGAGACTTGCACCCTCAGTTACCGTTTTCAAGAAAAAGCTCCTATCAAAAATCCGCCCCCCTGCAAAATCTGTTTTTGGAATTTACGATCCAATGGGTTTGTCCCTTCTTACTCAACTTAGGGTTGGTCTCAGTAAGCTAAATTTTCACAAATTCAAGCATAATTTCAGGGATACCATAAACCCAATGTGCCCAACAAATGATGGTGTTGAGGATACAGAACACTTTTTGTTGCTCTGCCCGTCTTTTGATGATCAACGAAGAGATCTTCTCGCTGGAATTGAAGAATTATTACGACCTTTTGTGCAAATCGCTAATCTTTCAAATGATGCTTTGACACAGCTCTTGCTATATGGCGATAAAGACCTTTCTTATGAAATGAACAGTGACATTCTTAGATTGACTATACGTTTCATTCGTGAAACTGGTCGGTTTGATTGAGATCTTATTGGGGCTTCAGCTGTGTACAAAGCAACCACCAAGTTCATTTGCGTAAATGTTCTTGTTACTTCCCTTGTAAATTCTGTTTCATATTAGATGTCAGATCCCTTAGTCCAAAAACCACGACGAGCTTCCGCTCGCGACTTTTCCATTTTTTCTCATCCGAACCCTGATCCAACATTTAATATGAGACAGAACCCTAGTAGTGTATCCTGTAGTCTTAGCTTAATGTTGTGTGTCTCTATGTTTTTGGCCTTGGGGTAGTCGTTGTTTTTTTCCGCTCCCCTTGGTATCGTCTCTGTGGTGTCGTCTAGTAGTTTTGGATAGGTATAGTAGAACGTATAAATTGTTTGTAAATTATTTTATATGAATATAAAAAAAAAAAAAGTGGACTCATCATAATAAACCCATGGATGTACAATAAACTTTTAACCTCTAGGGAAAAACACTGCCAACTCCTGTAAAAGAACAGTAATCAAAATATAAGATAAATCTGTAACTAGAGAGGAAACACTTAAACCTGCAAGAAAATCAAATAATCACTTACTAACAACGTTATTATACCAAATTATTACACCAAATACGCAACTCGTCGCACACTCTTCAGCTTTGTTCATGCCAAGAACAGATAATGACACAACCAGCCTGTTTTATACCAAACACAATGAAAGACATTTGAGTATCATATGAACATTACACCTGAGCCACTGATTGGCTAATCTCAAACAGGCCATCCAATCAACAAGACAAGCGCCAAAACTTTTTGCAACAACTTCAAAAAATGTAGCATACGTAAGGTTAATAGAGCAAACATGTTATGTCAGGGAATAGAGAGTGAGTGTGGATTAATGGAGACGGAAGATTAAGAGCCTCTTGGTAGCAGGTAGCTGCAAGGGGCCACCAGTTGTCACATATCATGGCTTGTAGATGTGAATGGGTGAGAGGGTT
The DNA here is from genome assembly GCA_964020215.1 of Aurelia sp. 3 sensu Dawson et al. (2005). Classification (NCBI taxonomy): domain Eukaryota; kingdom Metazoa; phylum Cnidaria; class Scyphozoa; order Semaeostomeae; family Ulmaridae; genus Aurelia; species Aurelia sp. 3 sensu Dawson et al. (2005). Next base: position 14,078,806 of record OZ026583.1, read on the forward strand.
CACGCAAAAGCCAGGATGGTCTATGAGTACACAGTATGTCGCATAAGAAATTAACTGGAGAGTTTATTAATCTAATCTTTGTAAATCTGTCATCATTTCAGTATTAGACCTGCTACAAAGTGTGCTACAAATAATCCTGCTTTAGGCCATACCAGTTTGCAATAGCCTTGCACTGACATAACTTTGATTCATATTCATATTTCATCAAATGCAGTATCTTTCTTTCATAACATCATAAACTGATGCATTGACAAGTTTCCCTTTTCAAAAACTAAATTAAAAGTTTACCAATAACGAAAGCAGGAACTTGTAAGGAACACAACAAAGAACTGTGAAGTATGTGACGATGCAATAATAGCAAAAGCATGTCTATCTAGCAACTTCTTTAATGCCATAGAAAATAACAACTACAAAGTTACTTTCTGTGGCATCAGAAAATTCTTTAGATAGACACTATCAGTTGTTTTTGTTAAGAATAGAACAAGTACAATTTTGCAGTATTGAAATTGAAGGTATAATGATATGTGGAATTACAAAGGCCCAAGGCAGTAGAGGTAGTAATTATCAATACACAAAGAGCATCCTAGTCTGTTTTGATGATCTGGGCCGAAAAGCTGTGATGCATGACAAAAACCCATTGTTGATAACCCCAAAATAAATCCCAAGAAAGTTTGAAAATTACTTACCTCTTTAACTGACTGGATCATCAATGTGTTCTGCGGCAGATAAGACTTTGTTTCTAGAGCCTCAAACAATGAGGTAACAAAAGGTTTTGTTTCTGCAAAAAAAAGTAACGAACAAATTACATACAATTATAATGATCCAGGAAGATTAATTCAACTTTCAAAGAAGAATATCTTTGCATCAACATCTTTGCCATAGCAACCTTTGAATTAAGGTTTTTCAAAGGCAGTGTATAAATACCCTACTTTTAGCCTCTGGAAATACAGAGTATATAAATTTTTATTCATTTTATTCATAAGGTACTACTGTAAGAATTAGATTAGTGTATACAAGGTTTCTTAAAATCATGAGATATTGGGTAGTGAAACTTTCTAAACAGGTATTCAAATTCACCATGAATTCATTGTTGAAGGGTCTCTGCTCTTTTGAACACTTCATGTCCAGTTTATGAATTTTGTTTATGAAGTTCTTTTGTGCATGAAGCAAGTTGTACCAAGCAAAATATATATAAAACAAACAAGAGGATGTATGCTTTGCTTCTGGTAAATTCCAAATGCTTCAAACAAATAAAACTAGTAACATTTATCCAATCCTTGAATATTCTAATTTCTTGGTGATCTGAGAGTTTGGTTTTTAAAAAGGGGTTTTTACAAAGAGAGTACAGTACATGTACTAGTATGTCCTACTGTAAGTTTTTACCAATACTGCATGATGTTGTTCAATTCATACGCTGATCATCCCCCCAGTAGGCAGCCTAAGGGTCAACAAAAAAATTCTTCCACAAATGCCTGAGCTGTGGCAAATATTTTTGGCATGAGATGGGGACTGAAAATGTCCCCACTCCCATAACCTTACCAGCAAAAGTTCCTTCTCATGTCATATGCCCCAGGGCCCTGGGGATAAATTGGCAATGAAATGTCTTGGTGCTGAAATATTTAATGTGCAAATACCAAGGGTTATTCTGGGCATGGCCAGGGTAAGAATTGAATGAGACACAATGAATTTTATATTTTATACATGAATTTTCTTATGAACAGTCAATAGTTCTTGCATTTGTGATCTGTGAAAAATTCTTGAATGCAAGGAATTTGGTTTTCTAGCAATGCTGTGTTAAGTATGTATACTGTACAATAATTGTTGTTTTTACTGATTTCTACATGAATCTGTTATGAAAAGGGCAGATGAAACTTTGTTGAAAGAACCTGCTTACAGCCATTGGCAAGCAGATTTGCTAAGCAAATACAACAAAATTAATCTTTGTACATGCGTCTTACCATCTGCCAGAAAGACATCCAGCTGGTCAACACAAACATCTCTCAGCTCATTCAATGGTTTCTCCTTCTTTATAAGAGCAACAACATATTTAGCTAATGCAGAGGGGTCTGCATCACATCTAAAAATGATCAAGGGATATATCATAACACAAGAATACCTCTAGACTAGCCGTTAACAAAGTTAAGTAAGTGCAGCTCAGTCTTTGCAACACAATACAGCAGTTCATTGTTCTGGGAAAACGATCTATGCACATTTGATCTTCTGCTGCCAAAGGCATTCTCAGAAGAATAATAATGTCAGCTTTTGTTGCAATACAATAGCTGTCTTCAAAAGTTGCATTTGAAGACAATTTTTGAAACTGTAAACTGGCGCATGGACTGCAAATGCTCTGAGAAACCAATGCTGAGTTTGAAAGTAATAAAAATTGACAACTGCTTGACAATCAAAAGAAAGCTGAGCATACAACATCAATCAAACTCAATAAACTATTGGTGTAAATCGAAGCATTAAATTGGAATTTCCAGTCAGAAATAGTTAATTATCATTCATGTTCAAAGTTCCTTTGGACTGAACTGGTTTATACTGCTCTGGGTGGTACCTCACATGCTGGGCTTTGATATTTGGCAAAGATCAACAGTAACATTAACCTTGGAAGGCAAAATAGTTATATTTGCTGCACTGAGTCTAATTGTTTCTTTGTGATGAGCTTTTATTTGATGTGATTCAGCATTGATGAGAACCAGAAATGATAATCCAACAGCTAGTAAATCATCATAACAAGTTCTTTCATGTTTGATTCAATAAATGTTTTGATTGCATTGGAGCAACATCAGGATGAAGTGACAGGCTCATGGTGAGTTGGAAAAATAGGCAAGAATAACGGCAAAGAGAATCTTCAGCAATAATGGCCAGGTGCATCAAGTAACGATTTGTATAATGGTTCATTCCATTTGACGAAAATAAGACATGTAAAAATGCACAATGTTTGCCCCTTATTTGTTCAACTGTCCATGCTGGAATGCTAAATGAAGATCACATGAACAATATGATGTTGCCTTTGCTTTTAACTGAATGTCACACTCAATCCAATGCTGGTCTTTACAGGAATCTCACTTGCAAACAGACTATCTTTCAACCCTGAAACAGAAGAGAAACTGGATAAGCTTTCAGTGTGAAAGACCATATATCAAAATGTTGACACTCTTTCTGACGATTAACCAACAAAAGACAACTGTGCCAAATCAGGCATGAATATGGCCACTAGGAATATCTTTAGCAAGATCTTTGCTTTTTAAGAAAAATCCATCTCTGAAAATCAATCAAAATTCTGTCAGATGCAAAGATGGTCACATTTGTAATCTCTGGCGCAAGTTCTAATAGGGGACTTTGTTTTAAAATGAGGCAATTTGAAGTGAAAATTTAAAAGTCAATTCTTTATAACATTGTTAGGACAAATATGAATTTACCATTCAATAAGAGGGTACTAAGCTGCAGGTGAAGCAACTGAAACTCACAAGCATGAAGTAAGAACATGATAGTTTAAATTTTTGTGCCATTTTGCAGAATCTATCCAGCAAAATTTTACTGCTGACAAGTTGACTACAGGAAAAGAAAATTCAGTTCTAAATGTATGTTTAACAATTATTCTTTCACTGAATAAAGATCAATTCTTACCTGTTTTCCTGTAGCCATTGCCAAGGTACCACCCAGTTGATCTTGACTCCACCTTTCTGCTTTTTCTTCTTTCCTCATTGCCTTGTCCTTCTCCCCTGTTAAATAAAAAAGAACTTACAATGAAGTCCTTGCCTGATTGGACTATGGCAGTCCATCAATAAATTGGTTGTCAATGCAAACCATGATATGTAATGACGTCTCAAACACTACTTGTTGGATGTTGCAGCCTCATCAGCTAGTCTTTGCAATCTTTCCTGCTCTTGCAATCTGTACTGAAATGTTGCAGCTGATCTAATCTTCTGAAGGCGTTCAAAGCTCATTGGTTCAACTATAAGTGATGATAACCTTTTCACTCTACTTAAAGCTACATATGACATTCCAACTGTCCTCTCAGACTTTCCAATGTCTACCCAAGCCTTTGACAAGGTCATTCCCTGACTCTTGTGAATTGTGAAGGCCCATGCAAGTCGTAAGGGCAATTGCTGCCTTTCATGAACTATATTTGAGTTTGCTCTTGCAGTCAGCAAAAGAAAAAACACAGAGAAACTTGATACACTAATGTACATGCTATTTGGCCTGACTCGGCAGTTTCTCGCAATCCTACGCTCTTGTTTGGAGCATTGTTTCTTGATCCAGTTTCTGCCAGAGTCACAGAGCATACTTTTGTTTATTGTGAACGTAACGTCTGGGCCTAGACCAGCGTCAACTTCTTCCTGTCTTCGAAGCAGATCAGCTTTGCTACCAATTCTGTACATGGTTGAAACAACAGAGAGGATGAAAAGGACTCCTCTCACATTCATAATGGAATTGGTGAAAGAAGAAAGATAGTATACTTACCAGTATCTGTGAATTTTCCTTCTTGTTCTTGACCATGGAGTTCAGTAACCGCCTCTCTCCAAAATCAAGCGCTCCAAAAGAGCAGGCAGTGTGGACAGTGTGTCGTCAGACGACGTGCTGCAACGTGGCACACGATACTGATGTTGTTGTTGCTTTATCACAGTCCATTGCACCAGAAATGATTGCACCACAACACGATTGAACTGCATTGCAAAAGGGCAAAAGGAGCTCGATTTACAAAGATCGCCCGATCGCCAGATAAATAATCCATTACTCGTGTTGTGTTCAATCTAAATTGCCGCTTCGCAGGCGCTTCGCGCTGCTGCGCTGCAATTAAAGTTGTATACATTTAGCAGGTTTATGATCAACACATCATTCAGTCCCCTGTTTTTAGTCTCCAGAAAGAACACACAAAGTAGATCAACCATGTTCAAAGGAGCCTGTTTAGTTTCCCAGTAAAGCTTAACAGAAGTTTGTACTTGTGCAGCAAAAAGTTCCGACATTTGAAAATGGTAAATAGTCTCTAGAGTACCAAATGGATTTGAATGAATTGAGTTTTGCTTGATAGTAAAAAGATTAAAAGAAGCAATTTTATATTTCTTCCATGTTAAAGAAATTGCAAAACTGAAACTGCAAGCAACAGAAGACATTTAAAGTATCTCAAAGCCAAGCTAAAGACCATATTTGAATGATTACAGACTCTCCTTCTTTGGTTTGATTTTAATCATTTGTCTTCTTTCATTCCTAACTTTAATACAATTCTAAAATGGGCTGAAATAGTGCAGAAGAAGAAACTTGAAACTTAAAACAAGAATATCTTGTGACAGCTATTGATCCTGATAGTCATCTTTAATTATTCCAGCTATGTCCTTTGGGGTTTAAAAGAACATTCTTGCTTGAAATGAAACATTGCCAAATAGTGACATATTACACCAAATACGGCATAGGACAACATCAAGAACAATGACAAAATACGAAAAGGTTTATTGTCTTTAGACAACTGGCATAGCCTAAACCTTTGGTGCAGCAAAAATAAATGTTCCAGTTACACCAAGCCAATCTAACAATGTCTTCCATCATATTTTGCAAAGTTTAACACTGGATAATGCCAAACAGTGAGAGAAAGAACCTAAGAAGCAGTGCTCCTTGTTCACAGTTACTGTAAAGATTTATGTCAACCTTGATGAAACAGTTAGTGAGATAGGTAAATACAAAATTTTGTATGTCTAGTAACAGAAAGGGGATACAAGTATCAGAAATTAGTGGCCAAATTCCATTATCAATGATAAAATGGATTTTAGGATGGCCAGGTCCCAGGAGCTGTGTGGTTTTGGGTTTCTGTTTAGAATACCCTATTGTTTCCAGACTGGAATTAAGTTTGTATCTTGCACGGGCAAGTTGAGATCCAGACTGGAAAGTTTGTATCTTGCACGGGAAGTTGAGATGGCCTAAGTAAGACAGTGCAGAAAATTTGCGGCTGAGAACAATAGGTTAAAACAATAGATCCTTTGTTTATTGCCAATTGTGTGGCCCATGCTGAAAACCGCGTACGGTCCTGTGCACGCAGTACAAAGGTTCCAGTCTGGCATTGTTTTTTCTTCTTGAGTGTAAGTGCCACACTTTCCATGCAGTCAGGCCGGAGTCAGTCAACTTACATTGGCTTCAACTTTTCTGTCAACCAAATTCGTAATGACTCCACATTGTCAATGATCATCTTGATAAAGTCACAACAACACAGTCAACACCTCACAAAAACAGCAAGCAGCAGCAGACCAAAAATATGGCCAGTTACGATCAATTTGAATTGGGCACTTTTTTACCAAATTACTTCTGGCGCTAAGTATCTTTCTTAGAAATCTGTATTTTGTGTTGAAGTTGCTGAACTGAAGGAAGATTGCGCCTGGCCTAATATCTCCTAAATGGCCGACAAAGTTGAACCACAGTTCCAGAGCAAATTGAATTGAATTGCTAAACCAGACACCACCACCAGCAAATCAGAGAGCAACTTTGCAGTTATTCTTTGAGCTCGGAATGAATACAGCAAGATAGAGTGGTTCCTGGATGGCCACGTTGCCTTCTTCAGCTCAAAATCCTCATAATTCTGGAGTAATCGTTGCTTAAATTGCTTTATTTATAAGTCGTTTGATGTTGAAGCTCCTTTCCGAAGTTGCTGAAGGAACACGAGGCCATTTATGAGTGATGGTACTTCGTGTATGACAAATGAAACCTCACAGAGCCTCTCTCTTTTGTTGACATGGGTTTCAGGACACAAATCCTCTGAGGAAAACTTTGTACATTTGAGAAAAGAAAACTCTATAAACGTTTCTTTCATAAGAAAAATTCATAGGCGGCGAAGATAGGGAGCTGCAATATGTAGCCCTTCATACTTTAAGAGAGGAATAGGGAATTATTGTATTGCTCGAGACGTTGTCTCATTATATACCACTTTTGGAACTTGGAAGAACCACAGACTACACATATTTTTCTTACAAGAAACCGCCAACAAGAAACGCAACTTTCAGATCGCTAAAAAATTAAGAAACTCCAAAACTAGGAAAATATAACTTAAGAAACTATTTGTTTTGGCAAATGAAATCCGTAACATTGTTTTACTGTATCTTCGTTTGTTTCCTGTATCATATTATTGAATTACATGGAAGGTTTTTTAAGTAATATGTAGACATTGGAAATGATTTTCCGAAAACAACATTTCGAGATGTTCACGGGGGAACTAGCCTGTCCAATCGGGTCTGGTTAACAGGCTAGGGGAGGGGGAACAGGAAGTAACCGAAGAGTCTTTTGGAAAATTTAAGAAACTCGTAAGAAACTCCGAGTATCAAAATCTGAGAATTTAAAGAGACTTTCAATACTGGCCAAAAGTCTTAGTTTCTTATAAAAAATACGTGTGACTATGGTGTATGGAAGAACAGTAAAATAGCCCTCACTTTTGCTCATGACCCGTCACTCAACTAGATGAAATAGAAATGATTTGTGCAATTGTCTGTTCCAAATAGTTCTCAATGCTTTTGAAATGTTGCAGAAAAGCATGTTTTTATTATTCTCAGTTTACAGTTTTGCAAAATTTTCGAGCAGCCTGTCAGAATGTAGTAGGGGTCTATTGAGGTAGAATGGGAAGTCTGAAAGGTTTGGATAAGGTTTGTTAAAATCTCTATTCACGGTTTTTGGGGGGTAAAATGAGCAATATTGATTGCTCGAAAATATTAGACCCTGAACTGATAAATCTAAGCATTTGCTATGCTAATGAGGGCAGTTCAAGCGGTTGTACCTTGAGAAAAGTAAAAAATGTGAGATTTTAGCAAACTTTATCCAAATTTTACGACTTTCCCATTTTACCCTACCCTGGGTTCCAGAGCCTCGGAGCCTCGCTAAAAACGGAAACGGAAAGGGAGGGAGGAGTGAAGGGAAAGGGAAAGAAGAAGGAAGAAGAGAATCATACTCACTCTTATTTTCTCCCCTCTTATCATTTTATTTTTGTCCCCAATCTTATTATCAAGGCTCTGTTACACCTTCAGGTGGAAGAATAAAGTAAGCAGTAAGCTCTGCCTTATGATGAATCAGAATGAAGCTGCTCTTTGCAGGATTAAATTTTTTGAGGGGGATGGACACTGAAGGTGAAGAGCGTTCTTTTTGCAGGCCCGTCAGAACGAAATTCATATTGGGGGGGCTGAAGTGAGCAAAAATAGGGGTCCGGGGCTTGCCCCCGGAAAATTTTTCGTGACCACCCCCTTTAGATCGCTTTACAAAATCAACAAACTTCAGCAAACTGTTGGGGGGCAGAAGCCACCCCAGCCCCTCCACTTCCGACGGGCCTGTTTTGGTGAATTTTTGTGAATTTTCTTTTTGTTCGAATTCTCGGTCAAACATCACAGGCATTTGATCATAGGGGTACAAATATGTAAATAATCCGGGCCTAGCCAGCTCTTTTCAAATGGTCCCCAGCCAAGCTGGCACAGGGCATTGACTCTTTCCTGAGAATTTTTGGAACTGCAGGAGTTCCTGAACTGTGTGGTGGGCAGAACAACGACAAGAAAGACACAGCAGCTAAAAGGCATAGTCAGGGAAAGAATTTTGTCGCTTGGAGGTATGAATATACGATTTCATAACTCACACTCTTGTGGTGTTACTGAATAAAGGCGCACGGGCCTCTCGCCGACTTTTGGCTGCCACTTATGGCATTGAAAAGGTTCAATATTTGGAGCGAAATTGGCAGTTTTAGAGCATTCAAACTGTAAAAAGTTAAAAATAAAGAGCCACACTTGAAAACTATACAGTGCTTTGTGAGACTACGCCTTTCCTTTGTTATTTTGTGGGCCGATTTTAGGCCACGCACGGTTACGGATAAAAAAAAAAAATAGAAAAAAAGGCAATGCATTTCAGCTGTCTCTCTTTCCATATTTTAGTCGGGGGAGTGGTGGGCGAGGTAGGAAAATGAAATGTTGATGTTCATTGAAACAAAGGAGTAACATTGGACATTTAAGAAATCAAGATAGAGGGTCATCAACAAAGATTTTCATCCAATGGATTTTGTCCATCAGGTGGGAGGGGATCGCACCTGAATCCATTAAGATTGTTGTTTTTGGGACGAAAATCCCAATAAGGAAAGTTGTTGATTAGAGATTAAGATCATAAATATGCTGCTTTCATCGTATTTGTACTTGAAACTTTTACTTAGACTCACTTTTCTAAAAAAAAATCGGAAAGTTTGGGCTGGCAACGAGAAAAATATATTGAAGCAATTACAGTAGGTATTTACAGGCCTAGGAAACTTTAACCAGAGGCACAAAAAAGTTTGCCTGTTAAGCAGGGAGAAGGGGGTTGGGATCTTAACGGACAAATTCTGTTAACAGGCACAAAAGTCTTTCGTCAATGACCGCTGGCACCATACACACATTTTTAATAAGGAACTAAGAATTTGGGCTAGAACTGACAGTTTCTGAAAATTTATCAGAATTTCAGTAATCACAGTGTGGTGTCTTACAAGTTTCTTAAAGGTCCCTTAACAGTCTTCATGTTCACTACCTTTGCTCTTGAACATTTCAAAACAAGGTTGTCAGAAGCTTTTCCAATGTTTAGATATTAATCAAGTACCTTCCCTGCAATATGATACAGGAAACAAGTGAAAATGAAGTTAAAATTTGCAAAGAACCTATAAAATGATACAGGAAACAAGTGAAAATGAAGTTAAGATATGTGAAGAGTTTCTTTTATCAAAATAAATGGTATCTTAAGTTATATTTTCCCAGTGATGGGGTTTTTTGATTTTTTGGCAATCTGAGAGTTGAGTTTCTTATGTAAGCAGTTTCTTGGAAAAAATATATGTAGCAGTAAAAGTTTCTTTATTCAAATTTAAAATTCCTGCATTTAGTGCAAAAAGTTTCTTATTCCTTTTTCCAAGTGCATGAATCATAATCATTAAAATATACAAGTTTCTGCTGATCTGGCAGGTATTTTCTTGTTGATATATGAAACATTGTATATATAGGTGGGAAGTTCCTGCTTCAAAATATTTGAACATTTGAAAATATGTAAAACTTAACGCTATAGGTGATAATTTTATTTGAGAATAAGAGATCAACAACCCAATCATCATTATATCTTTGAACTTAGCATGCAAAGTTGCTCAGCTCTGGCAATATCATTGCCTGGTTTGAAGATTATTTATTCAACAGAAAGCAGTTCGTTTGCTACGATCAATCAACATCACAAACTGAGCAAATGACTTATGGAGTACCTCAAGGATCAATCCTGGGTCCACTCCTCTTCATCATTTTAATCAATGATGTTCATTTGGTACTGGACAAATGCAAAATTCTCATGTATGCAGATGACACAGTGATATTCTTCTCCGAAAGATCGGTAGCAGCTGTTGAAGAACTCCTCAATCAAGAAGCAAACTTAGTTGGTAAATGGTTCATGAACAATAATCTAATATTGAACCTCAGAAAAGGCAAAACTGAGCTCGTTATTTACGGTACAAGTCAGAAGCTAGCGAAACAACTGTCTTGCAATGTATCTTTGAATGGCACTCCAATAAATCACGCTACAAGCTATGAATATCTGGGAATCACCCTTGACAATCACCTGACAATGAGTATGCAAATTGACAAGATCTACAAGCGAGCCTCGAATCGGGTAAAATTGCTGCAACAAATTCGTCCCAACATCTCTCCACTTGTTGCAGAAAAAATATATAGTGTTATGATTAGGCCTGTGCTACTCTACTGCTACCCAGTGTATTTATGCGTAGGTGAAAGTGCCAAGAAAAAGCTGCAGTCGATCCAAGACAGAGCCAATAAGATCATAGCTCCTACCAAGAATACGACATTGAAGATGGATACATTGGATTGAGTCCAGAAAAAACGAGTCTCAATCGTTTTGTTTAAGTCGTTAAATGATTCCTGTCCTCCTCCACTGCGAAACATGTTTGAGCGCTTTGATCATGGCAAGGACACACAAGGAAACGGTTCATGTCTCATATTGCCAAAAGTCAAAACAGAAGCCGGTAGAAAAACGTTCGCCTTCCAAGGCGCACTGATTTTCAATGGATTGCCAACCGACATTAGAAACGAATCTTATTTTGTAAACTTTAAACGGAAGATAGATACCGTAAATTTTGTAAGATAATTGCGTATTAGCTCAGCTCTTAAATTTTTTACCTTGTTTATAAGTTTTCTTTAACTGGACCCTTATTGATAGCAGTATGTCACATGTACTGAAAAGGCTTATCCTGTATAAATATGTATCATTATTATTATTATTATTTATAGAGTTTCTTCACCTTCAGCCATCCTGGTACCAGGTTCTCAGGTAGTTTCTTATAAAAATTCTATTGGTCTTTTGGAGTGAAGGTGATTTAATTCTTACCAAGTGAATGGATATCTAAAGCACCTGAATTGCTTATAGAGTCTTTACAATATTCCATTGCCGCTTAAAGGAATTGAGTCCATATAAATAGTTGAGCGTTAACGGTGTCCTGAATTTTTGCTGACAAACCGCTGATGGCCTTTTGTTATTGCACAACAATGCTAAAGTCATTAGCAGTGGAGACCAACGACTTCTTAATCCTTGCATTATCTTAAGGAATTTCTTTGGTTTAATTTCAATAGGGATTAAATGTCAACTTTTGTTTCATGATTGAATAGAAGTTGATATTGGTCATGAGAACGCTATTTATACGGACTCAATGGCTTTAAATGATGTGGAGCACTCACAGCTGCAAAGCCAAATGACTCTACTGCACCAAAACACCTTCAAGGTAGATCTTCTACATCACACCGATTTCTCTACAAAGTTTCTAAGGCCATTGTTCCAGGCTTTTTGTTTCCGGGGCTGTAAGAAACATTTTAAACTTTGGGAGCACAACACTTGAAGGACTTTTTGTTAGACCACAGTAGAGTGATGATTTGTGACACAAAGGAGCACTTTTTGTTCATCATGAAATCTTACTTTGTTTCTTTCTTACTGACCTTGAGCCCCCTCTTAGGTTACATAACTGGACTTTGTAATAAAAAAATCACAGGAGCCCCCTTATAAAGTAGCAGAAGGCAAGAGGAAGCAGTGGAATTATGATGATACAATGAAAGGTACTCTATACATATGTTATTTGATAGTGATGTAATGATGATAATCTTTTAGGAAGAGAAAGTAATGGCCCCAAAAAGGAAGAGAAAGGAAGCATTTGTAGAGGAAAACAAGAAAGGTGTATTGACAGACTTTGTAAGGTAATGATAACCTTTATACTAAGAGCAGAGGCTATGGGGGAACTTAGGATATAAAGCTGATAGCGAGCCTCTCTTTTTACCTTAGTGTTTGGGTAGGTTTGTCTTGATCGCAAAGGCCATCCATGATTTTTCTTTGATAACTACTGTAGTCCCCTCTCAAAAGTAAGGACCAAGGACCCTGTGAATGGTATCAGATCATCTTGTTTTGCGCTGACAAACTTTGGCAACACCAAAGTATAGAGAAGTACTATCTGCATCCATTTTTACTAATCCCCCCTCCCCTGCTGCCTGTGCTGAGAGATGATTTGTAGATTTTATCAACTTGGATTCATACCAGATATTTGCAAGTTACCTTTTTTAAGTAAGGCGGTGTGATTTGTGGGTTATGATGATATGTACAATATATACCTGTGCTGCATGAGGTAAAATATGGTTCTCAACTTGTACAGTGTTTCTGCAAGAGTATGTTAAGAACAAGAGGCTGATATATTTTTCAATAACTTACCTGTATTTTGAAATGAAATTTGTTTTGTAATGTATCTTTTTTTGTTATAGGAGTTCAAAAATATTCATACCATCAAATGACCAAGGCAGTGAATTTTCTGTGAAGAAGTGTGAGGCATGGTTTCATAAATATGCAGGTAAATATGAACCAGATAAAGCCAGTTTGTTAAGAAAATATGAATTGATTTGCTTTTTCTGAATACTAACCAACAGTTGTGTTCTGTCATCCTTGGGGCCTGAGTTTGGGCTGTTAGTGCATTGGCCAAATTTGCACTCAGCTTAATTCCCTCAGTTCTTGCCAGTTGCGGTTACAAGAATACAGTAGTTGTTTCCACAAACCAATGCACAAATGTCCATGCCAATGATCAGTGCCTCCCAAACAGATAATCAAACATAAAGGTGTTGCCAAAATAGAGGAGCAAGTAAAAATCAGTCACCAGCCACTATCAATGATTACCAGAGATGCTTGCATCCTCAACATTGAAATAAAAAAAAAATACTTGTCTGTAAATGCATTTACTTGAATCAAAGACCGCACACTAGCATTCTAAGGCACATAGCATGGCAGGAGTGTTACAGTATCCAAATTAGGGGTACACTAATTGGTGGGCAATTTCTTTCAAAGAGCAATGACAGGACCTCTTTGTCCAGATTTACTGTGTGGTGTAAAACTGCATTTCAATACCTATTTTGATACTTAAATTTCAATTGATACAAATGGTTAATGAAGACATGACTGACTTCTTTTGTAAAGCTTGACATTGTATTCATACAACTTTGTTGCAGTTTAACTTCATGCATAATCAGGATATTAGTGGCCATGTTCTTGAACATGGGCTCAAAGCTTTAAGAAGGCTGGTGTAAAATCTATCACATTTTTCTCTTTGAATCAAATGGCCAGAAAGGAACTTAGCTCAATTTCTTGTAAATCTGGCATGGAAGTCTTTTCATATCTAAATTTGTTTCAATTGGCATTTCTTGTGTTTGAGGGTGTAACATCATCAAATTTCTAAGTCCACCAAAACCACCATATTGTAGACCTTCATAAAGCAATGGTTTTCTAGAAGATTGTATCATTTTTCTCTATCGATTAGGATCTACGATATGATTTCATTTTTTCCAAAATTTTCCATAGATTTTTCAAAAAAGTAATGATGCTGCCATTTTGAAAAAAATCAAGACGTAAAAAAAATTCTATGTCAAATGTAAAGCAAATTAAAATTCCTTTCAAACAATTAAATTCAAGGCAAAGTATAAAAAAATTTATAGCCGCCTTTTTAAAGATTTGAAAGATCTGAGCCCTGTGATAAGTTTTGTATTTATGGAAATGTACAGGCTGTCTCAAAAAAATTGTTCGACGTTTGATTAAATTTTGAAAAATAACGATAACATGAACCGGCTCATGGGAAGATAACCCTACCAGAATCTTGCAAATCGGTTGAAAATTCACTGAGTTGTGAGCTTTCAAGGATAACAAATATGCAATAGCTGAAGCCAGAGACCTCCAGATTCGGTATAATGCAAAAAGCTCGAAGACCAAGGTAAAAGAAGCCTACCCAATGTTATACCTCTTGTTGATATCAGAGCAAACCAAATTGGACTTCCAAAGCACTTTAATCCTTGCGATCATTGTCAACATTTGCTTAACATTGCAGATGTCCAAAAACAGTGGTTCAAGAGATAATCGACGAGAGACTGAATCTGTTTCCTCAAAGCATTCATAGGCTTGACAGTTGGGTTATCGAAAACCTGTTAAAATCCCATTTGGTTCCCCTTGAAACAACTGAAAAATAACGGAAACGATGGCTTATGGGATTTTTACCAAAAATGCCATTTCAAGGCCTCTGGTTTCAGTTTTCGAATAAGCTTGAACTTCAAAGGCTCCACGAATTTTTAGTGGATTTGCAAGGTTCTTGTATCAAAAATCAATTTAAAATCTCAGGAAAAGGGTCACTTGACCAAGTGTCCATTCAGCGTACCGTTATTTTTTTGGTATTCAATCCAACATCGAACAATTTTTTGAGACACCCTGTACTGTATATGGGGTGCCTTGAAAAAATAGTAGAGACATTTGGAAAATGACCAACATTCCATCAACAGTGAAACTCACACAAATCGGATTCACATAAATTGAATTTTTCATAAGTTGGACTGAAAGCATTAGTCCTAGCCCCAGTGATTTGAATCCCTTTAAATTTCTCCATTTCAGGAAGCACTAAATTTATATTTTCACCCATCCTCCTTGCTTTTGTTTATAGAAGATGGAAATAAAGGAAAGATTATTGGTCCTGAGGGAATAGAACAGTTTTGTAAAGATTTAGGTGTTGATCCAAATGATGTAAGTGTTTAATGTGTATTGTTGTGAACCATTGTTGTAGAAGGTAGCTCAACTTACACTGTAAGGAAAAATTGTAGCACAGTATTGGAAGACGAGGTCGCACTGACCTTTTAGAAGAGTATATGGAAACAAAGTTGCACTGACCTTTTAAAGGACAAGTCCGGGGTTGATAAAATCATTGTTAGACAGTAACCTTACCAACTGCTGAACACCAATTTCGAGTTCTTTCCAAGTTTTCATGCCTCGAACATTCTTAAATTTGACAATTAATCTTCGTAAGTTAGGCCAAATATCGTCGCCATTTTGTTTTTCGTACGAGTGTGCGAAGCAACGAGAAGGAGGCTAGCATATGAGTGGTATAATATCAACACATTTGGCAGCCTCGTTTAGGTCAGCGTGAAGTGACGTCATATAAAATGACGTCATTTCGCACTTCTTAGCAGATTGAAATGTGTAGTTTCGCAGATTAAAAGAGAAAACAATTGAAATAAGTACTACACACCATTCACAACAGTGCAATATCTTGAATAATCAACAATTATACCAACCCCGGACTTGTCCTTTAATGCTATCCCTGCCATTTTACCGAAGGGTGTTTTTAGATTAGATAGTTGTATTTATTTGATATTACACGCCTGTTGTATTAGATTTTATCTTTTTAAATAGATTTATTGTATTTTAATATTTAATATTTTTGTTTGGCAAATACATACATACAAGAAAATTTGTTTGGAGGGAGTTTACTATTTCCAATTGTTAAAATATTTCTTCGCTTGTGAGGGCAAATGACGAAGTTGTAATATACAATATACTTTTATTTTTTGCTAGAAATAGATTTGTCACTATTTCTTGATGCTACAGGAGATAACTAGATCAAAAGTAAATATACTATGCTGGACATATACAGCTAAAACAATCTTTGCACATAAGTTATCAGCATGTAGTCAGATCCAGCAGTAGCATTCTCACTGGAAAAAGGCTCTCATTTGATGCCAAGACCTAACCTGTAGCAATCATGGCCACAAATTTATGGACCCAAACGATAACACAGACAAACTTGATTGAGTCAAAAAAGGAACAAGAGCAAACCGCACTTGCATAGTAATTCTAGTTTGAGCATCCAGCATTAAGAGCAATAGTAATAAGTATGGGGAATGTACTAAGTTTGTGGAAAATCCTAGAAATGATGAAATGTTGACTGGAGATGCAAGCTGGCCTTACGTTCCTTTGGCGATCAAAACAATCATGATTGTATTGTTTAAAATTTTAACATTGTTTCATTTCAAAGCAATTAGATCCAGCTGCCTGACTTTGAATGAAAACTTGATTGTTTCGATGGCCAAAGGAACGCAGTGTCAATCATTCTTGTCTCTGTTTCATTTCTGCAGATTGTAATGTTGGTAGTTGCCTGGAAATTAAGTGCAGAAAATATGGGATTTTTTAAACTCAGTGAATGGAAATCAGGGATGACCTTCCTTGGGTAAGTACTGTATATTGTTTAGTTATTTTTTTTCAAACAGTTTGCAAGACAATCACAATAATACTAACACAGTGCAATTCATGAACAGGAAAAAATTTGATGTGTACCAAGATCATAGCTAGTGTTCACACAATCTCCCCAACCGATTTGGCTTTCCTTGTACATGTCTCGTACTTAATCTAATGTTAGCTTTTGGGAACATGGAGGTGTGCAAGCTTGTAGGCCCAGCAGTTTCATTCAGAATATTTTTGGAAGGCCATTTTGACCAGATGAAGCTCGTAATATCGAAGTCATGATTGATTAGTCCAGACTACCGGGTGAGCCAGAAAAAAGTTCCCACTTTTGAAAATTCATAACACCAAGACTACTTCGGATTTGAATCATTCAAATTCTAGTTAAAAGTCGAAAGATCGAAGTATTTTTGTGATTTTTCTCGCTGTCCTACCAGCACTAGAAGTATTGGTAAATTCAACTTTATAAAAATTTCATAGTTGCAAAATAACGGAAAAAAGGCCTAAAACATTGACCAAATCGTAATGACTCTATTCAAATCGAACAATAGGCCATGGGCGCTTCACCTCCCCCAAGAGTTATAAGACATTGATTTTCAAACAAGTAAGAAAGATTTTCAGTCCCAAGACAATTAATGCCTAGAGGATATCTCTCACCCATGAAAATTGCATTTCCTTCATTATTCTGTGCGAGAAGTCATTTATGCATTGATCGATGTTTTGGGCCATTTTTCAGTCATTTTGCAACCATGAAATTTTTGTAAAGTTTAATTAACCTATAGTTGTAGCGCTGGTAGGACAGCGAGAAAAATCACAAAAATACTTTGATCTTTCGGCTTTGAACTAAAATTTGAATGACTCAAAGCTGTGAATTAGTCTTGGTGTTATGAACTTTCAAAAGTGGGAACCTTTTTCTGGCTCACCCGGTAGACATTGGGCCAGAAGATTCGTAGATCAATACTATCAATGTTTTGAATAGAAGTGAATTAAATGCTAGTGCTGAAGGATTACATAACCAATCCTTACAATGGAGCTGCTATTGTAGGTTTGGCTTTCAAAGTTTAGAGTAATTAGATGGTGATTAAACATATGTATCAATACTATCAGTGTTGCGAATAGAAACTGAAATGAATACATAACAACTTAAACAGAAATGCATAAAGAGATTCATAACCATTTCTTAAAATGGAGCCTCATTCCAAGAATAATTGATCTTTCTTTTAATGTTCAGCTGCGATTCTCTTCTGAAATTAAAATCAAAACTGGACGGACTACGAGGATACCTGAAAGATACATCCAATTATAAAAAAATATACAGATATGCGTTCGACTTTTGTAGGGTAAGTACTCTATTTTGAATTCAGATCAAAGTGCGAGTATTTTAAGTCATTTAGGGCGTATTCTATTGAAGTCTTCTGCAAAACGTTATACTTTGCATAGAAAAATGCGAGTTACCAGACGAATGCGCATTCTGAAAACGGCAGAGGTCGCAGAGATCGTAGGAGAAAGTGCCAAAAAAGTACGCGTTTTGAGAATGGTAGAGTTTGCAGATTTCGCGGAGAGAAATCCCGAAAGAATGAGGATTCTGAAAGTGCAAGGGAGTTTGAATGTTGTGCTTGGCCGAGAGAATGAAAACATTTCACAAGAGGAATGATTTTCAATACTCCATGATGTTTTTGAATGAATCTCAAAACAAGGTTATTTGCAATCTAAGTCTACCACTTTCAGTAACAGAAGGTTTCCGAGGCCATGGAAGTCTACCGTTTTCAGAAGAGCCCAAGAGAATACGTCGAAAATCTCTGAGAAGTCGTTCGAAAACAGAATGACCGAAAGAATGGGCTCTCGAAGAAAGTGATTTGAAGTCTGCAAAGTCTTCTAACACCACTAGAATGCTACCTAAAGCATGGGATGTTAACCCCTGCTAACTCTACTGTTTTCAGAAGATGCCTAAAAGAATACGCCTTCAGTTGTTAATCTAAATACACGTTTGCTAGCCATTCCTTGGGATCTTATCATAATTTTTCCCTATTAGAGTAGTGAGTGAGAAAATCCCATTAGTATTTTAAAAGCTGCTACTTATTCTTAACTTTGAGAGATCGCAGATTTCAAGAAGACAAAGCCAGAAATCGTGGAGATCTGCAAATCCCCAAAGTTAACGTCGACATGGTTAAAAGCTGTCCCGGTTGAAAGCTTTTTCATTTCATCTTCATTTTCGTCAAAATTCGAGCTATTAACCACAGGAGGCCCAACCGCAACATAAAGACAGCAGTACTTTTCCTTTGAACTGAAGATAACTGAAAATCATGCCATTTAATGGTTTATTGTGTATCTCTGTGTCTTTCCTCTTGCTCTAAAATCATTACAGCATCCTGTCGCTATGACAACATGGGATATTCTGTTGCTGCACCTGTACTGCAATGACGCAACAGCAACATAATATCAGGTATAGGTAAATGAATGCATCCAGATCCCCGCGGCCCCACAACGGCCAGAAAGACGGCATTCCATAAGCACCAGTTCGGTCCAAAACAGACCAAATCAGGGCCTGCCGGGCACCCCCCAAAACACCACCAGGCCCTAGGGACCAAAATACATCCACCCACTTTAGCTCACTAGGAGTTCTTTAACTTCCTTTTTCAAGCGATTTAGAGAGGATAAGTCGCTGTCTTTTTGTCCTGATGATAGAATCACCAATTCCACTTATTATTCTATTTTTACCAGGATAAAGATCAGCGAAGTTTAGATATCGAGACAGGCAAAGCGATGTTAAGTTTACTTCTTCGAGATATCTGGCCACAAATAGATATTTTCCTTGAATATTTAAGTGTAAGTATTACCATGATTATCAGCGCTTTGATCACCTTTCACTTATAGAGGATATTTGTGACTCTTGAAAAACCTACCTCTCAATCAGTCCCTTGCTCCAGAACTAATCTTAACAAACATTAGCGCCGAGTATACCCTCAATGAGGCTATTTGGATTCTACAAAAAGTGAATTTTAAAGACGGGTCATTCATTCTTGTTGGAGAGGGAATGGAAGACATTTCCTCCCTGCTTTTTTGAAAATTTGGTCCCCCCTCCATTATGGTAAAAAATATTTTCAGCCGCCCTCGCAGTATGGTAACAGTGTCACCTTACTGTCATTATTTCAAGTGCATCAAGATTTACGTCATCACAGTAGCTCATGAAAAAAAGATACCATTTCAGATGTGATGAGAAAAGAGAAAGCAGTTGCATTTAAGAATTGCTTTTGAGATCTTGAAGACTTGCTGACAAACTAGCTTGTTTAAAAAATACAGGATTTATGTCAAACTATTTTCATACCCACTCAACAAGGGCAGGCTTTGTAATACAATAGCATCAGCCGCTTTGGTTCGCACCTCAATTCAAAGCGATTAGTGATTGCAGACAAAAGAAATTCTCTCAAGCAGAAATTCAAAACAAACGAAGCCGCAAAGTTGCCCTGAAACCAGTACGGCAAACTCTCGTTTGGTGCGGGCGAAGGGAGGTTTTTAAGAGAAGGTATGCGCTTATAACGAAAGAAGTGGGGTAAATCTAAAGTTCTGTATCGTGGATTTTGTTTATTTGATTCAGGAGCTGAGGAGTGACTGCGTACATCTGAGCAATAAATATGCAAAAATTGTAATGTCCTCAGCTCGGTTTCTGAATCGAATGCACAAAATCCGCGAGACAGAACTTTAGACTTACCCTTCTTCTTTCATTATAAGCACATACCTTCTCTTAAAAACCTCCCCTCACCCTCACCAAACGAGACTTTGCCGTACTGGTTTCAGAGTTTCTTTTGTCTGCATTCACTAATCGCTTTGAATTGAGGTGTGATGCAAAGCGACTGATGCTATTGCATTACAAAATCTGCCCTTGTTTACCCACTCCCTGTAATGTGCGTTATTTCGTCCCCCTCTCCTTCAGTAGACAAGATGTTGGTACCCTCTCCCGGATGTCTTCCACCTCCTTCTAGGCAGGCAAGAATTAATGACCCGTCCCTTGGCATAATTTTATTCGTTCGTTGGATGACTATCGCATTTTTTGAGAAATACCCTCAAACTTAACAAAACGCTATGTGACAATAACTACATGACAAATATGAGACAGTAAACGAGTGAAGATAAACTAATAGTATGCTATGGATTTACTAGACTACATTACATAAGCCCCTCTAACTTACGCTCGTTGTTGTTGTTGTCATCGCTTCAGTTGAGGGACTTATGTCCTTACGCTTCAGAATAGGGACTAATTAGGCCAAGTCCGCCGCGTTCACGGCGCGACCAATCAGATCGCTACTTTCTTAATATGGTCAACCCACGTGCCTATTTGTAGCGCTTGATTGGCTCATTAGTTCAAAGTTCGATTTCTCGAAGCGAAGCGACGCTCGAAATGACGTTCGAAGGGACGTTCGACTTTTCTTTCGACGTTCGTAGGATGGAAGATGTTCTAAGTTTCTTCTGATTTTTCGTAAGATTTTAGTCCCTGTTTAGAATCTGTTTGGTCGTGAGTCCTTTGTATGAGTGAATTTAAAACATCAGATTATAAATGTTGAACGAATACAAGGAATTACGTCGTCAGTCTATGGATTTACTGCATTACCATAATAGTTTCTTAACTTACTCCCAGTACTGGAGTTTCTTAATTTTCTGTCGATCTGAGAGTGGAGTTTCCTTCAATTGTAGAATACGTGTATTTCATCTTAAAAGTAATGACTTCGCTACAACTTGATTTGGCGGTTAGTGAGTATTACCCCGCCAATTAGAAACTCATTTTTCAAAGCCAGGCTGCTTGGTTTCTTATAAATGGAGAAGAAAAAATAAAACAGGCTGAATAATTTCTTATAATTACAGCAAGAAACTCACCAAATGTGCATCAAAAGAAACCATGAAATTTGTTTTTATGCGGGTTACATTAAACCAAATGCTGGATAATGACTATTCAAATTCAGTTACTGTAACCTGAAATAGACAATGCCCTCCTATGTAAAATAAAAACAGTAGAAAACATTACCTACATTAGTTACTAGCCATGTGATTGTTTTGTTTTGGTAGACACATAATGAGTTTTGTATTATGAAGTACTTTAAAATACCATTTTTCCAATCAAAATTATTTTTAAGAAACCAAAGTTAAAATTTCAGGCTGATTGGTTTCTTGCATCAAGGGTAGATGTTGGGCCATCTGGCAGGCTGCAGTTTCTTATAAGTCAGTTTCTAAGTGGTAGGGTAATACTGTATGCTCTAAAGATAACCACCGTCGGCTACGTCACTGCTAAAAATGTCCTACATTCATGGATCATGCTTGATCAGGTGGACTTACGTTTAAGAAAATATAATATTTTTCACTCATGAAGACTCTCACTACATTCATTTTCAATAAAGAGCGCTCTGTGAGCAGGAAATTTCTTTTTCAGATTGTGGAAATGCTTTGCTGTGATTTTTCTATGCTGCACAAAATTTCGGACACTAAATATTTCGGACATTAAAAAAATTTACAACATTAAAATTTTCGGTCGATTGAAATGTCCGAAAATATTAACGTCCGAAATTCTTGGCTTTTAATGTGTACAAAAGCGATTAAGTAATGTAAACTTTTATACGTCTCTCTTTGCAGCAAACAAGGCATAAAGTAATAAATAGAGATCAATGGAACAGCATTTTGGAGTTCATCAGAACAGTTGATCGATCTTTTACAAACTATGATGTTGAAGGGGCATGTGAGTCACTTGTTTATTTGCTTTTCCGCAGTTAACCGTTATTGAAAGTCTAACTCTGGAGCTACCTTTATTCAGATCTTCAATTGCTTCTAAGCTTTTTATCCTAAACTTGTAAACTTTTATTGCCGTACGAAAGCCAGCTATTATGACTCATGTATGTATGTAAAAATTTGCCATACTCTTAAAAAAAGGTTTAAAAATCATAAAATTTAGGGAAAGAAAGAAATCGAATTTACAAATGCATACTATAATAAAATCTAAAAGTCAAAAAAGTATATAATTTGAAAACACCCTCAGTTTGAACTAGAGCTTTTAGCTATTCTAGAAGAGAGCCTTTATAGAGCCTTATTTTTAGTCATTTTTGTACGCGAGACTCGATCGAGTGGTGTTAGAGCTGCTATTACTATTTTACTATTGACGATTACGCTAAAGGTGGCGGCAAGGAACTTTTTACCAAGCAAGATGCACTGCGTTCGTTAATCGAATTCCTATAGAATCGTTAAAGATTCGTAATTAGAACGCAGTGCATCTTGGTAACAAGTTCCTCGCTGCCATCTTTAGCGTAATCGTCTATTGTGCACATTCGAAAATTCTACAAAACGTTGCAAAATATCGCTCGATTCTGATGCTTTTCAGAATAGCTAAATGGTCTATTGCAGAGATGGCATTAAAAGGTCAGTGCAACCTTGTTTCCATAATCCCCCCCCCCCCAGAGGTATCTTTGAAAGAAAAGTTTTCACAAAAGGGAAGAAAAAATGGATGTTTGCTCAAAATTTGATAGTAATGCTGCATTTTGAATATTGATTGATGGATGGAGCTTTTAGAAATTCAATAATATCTATTGGGGCTGTTTTCTCGGTTTTGAAGATCATTAATGAATTCATATTTCGCCACGGGACATCAAATTTAATCATGTTTTATACATATGCACACTCTGATTAAAGCATAAGGATAAAAGGACTTTCTAAGGTACGTTCTAAGGAAAGTTTCCATTTTTGCATCTGACTCTTGAAGTATCTGTCTTTCAGTAAAATTTATTTGCAATATACTTTTATGGATATTTATGATTTTTTATGCTTGATAACTTGGGATCCAGAATATAATTCTGTTCCAAAGGTGTCATTGATGTTGAGATGAATGAAACAATGTAGGCAAATCATTAAGGTGTGGCCAGTTTCACATTTTGCTGTTGTAAACATTGCTTATTTATGCTGAAAAGTTGCTTCAGGTTTGACGACCCGCCATCTTCGGTGCAGTCGCTCAATTTTATCTCATTTAGGGCGTACTCTTTTGGGCATCTTCTGAAAACGGTAGAGTTGGTAGAAGCTGAATTCCCATTCTTTTGGTACCATTCTACCGAAAACGGTAGACTTCGCAGCCTTCATATCGATTTTTGTAAAAGTCCATTCTTTTGGTCATTCTGTTTTCGGTAGACTTCGGAGAGATTTTGCACGTATTCTTTTGGGCTCTTCTGAAAACGGTAGAGATCCGAGGCTTTGGTAACCTTCTGCTCTTGGATCTGGCAGACGTTCGAAAGATCGGAGAGAGCATTGTTTCGTGAATGAGGAAGTCTTCAAAAACATTCGAAAAAACAATGATACTTTGCAGATTCTGCCCTCCTGGGATTGGCATAACAAAAGTACATTGTATTGGAATGGATTCAATTCGCTCGGCCGAACAATAACATTCGAACTCTCTTTCTTTCAGAATTCCCATTCTTTTGGCATTTTTCTCTGCGAAGTCTGCCAACTCTACCGTTTTCAGAATTCGCATTCTTTTGGTAACTGACATTTTTCTTTGCGAAGTCTACCATTTTCAGAAGACTTTGCAGACCTCAGATGCCCAAAAGAATACGCCCTTCGTAGCTGTATCAGTATGATTTCAGAAAACGATTTATTTCTTTTGCTAGGATGAGCAGTTCGAGAGATATTTGAGTTTAACGCTGGGGGGCGTTTTACGAGACATCTTTTATCTCATCTTTTATGCTCATCGTTCTTTCTAGGGCCTGTATTGCTGGACGAATTTGTGGAATATGTGCAGAAAAAGGACTCAAAATTATCATCTGAACCTGGACAATCGCATTAGATAAATTCTATATTTCTTTGTATTGTAAGTGTATCTATCACGGATATTTATTTTCATGTCATCCTCCTAGTTTTAGCAAGTCCGAAAAGTTGTTAGTTCTGTTCAGAAAGTGTTTTGTGTCTTTGGTATTCGTTCTAAAGATTGTAGTTGCTTTATTTTATAATGTTCGCAAGAATTTTGCAAATACCATGGGCAATAATGCATCGCGTTTGTAGCTTAGAAATTAAAGTTCATTAAAGGGGCAGGGTCACGTAATGTAAACAAACTTCTTTCGAAACGATGATTTTCAGTATTTTTGATAGTCCAAATCACAGAGACTTTCGACTACTTTTCTCAAAATATAGGTGTTATTTGAAGATGGACTCTTGAATTTTCTAGAGAAATAAACCAAGCACTCATATGTTGTAGGATTGCAGAGATATTGTTGGATATTTGGAAGAAGCTTTATTGTGGATTCACCCCATCCACCAAAATCTTAGCGGACACAATGGCCACGTGTGCGCAACAATGTAGATCATAGAGATAACAGGTTTGTTTACGGTTACATGAACTGCGCCTTTAACTCGATATCACTGCGCCTTGCTCTCGATATCACTGCTTTTCTTTGTTGTTTTCTCTTCGGCCAAAGCTTAACCAGAGTGCTAGAAATCAAATTCAAGTGGCTCCTGCGCGTCTGAACTGTTAGTTCCTATACAGCATTCATTTGAAACGAGGATAAATGCTGTGTAGGAGCTAAATGTTCAGATGTCTAGGATCCATTTGAATTTGATTTACAGCACTTGTTTGGCTTGGGCCGCAGAGAAGACAACAAAGAAAAGCATTAATATCGAGGTAATGAACTTTGATTTCTAAGCTACAAACACGGTGCCATATTGCCAATGAAAATACCGCGACGGACCTGACGTGCTAAGGAAACACAATATCCATCTTCAGTTGTGTACATATGTTACACACTGTAAAGGCTCTATTAAGCCCGGGGAGAGGGGTTATTAATTTCTGAGACTTCATAAGAGGGCTGTAAAGAGAGAGGGCTTAATAGAGAGGGTTGCTTATTACTTATTAGGGAGGGTGGCTTATTAGAGCGGGTGGCTTATTCACAAAATCAAATGATATGGTAGCCTACGTGCAGACTTTACTTTCCACTGCGAGGGAGAGCCAAAGCGGCCACGCAGGCTAATGATATGGATACAAATGACAGCTTTTTGGTTCTCTTTCCTCGTATTTTGCGGAACCGACAAACAAGATTTCATATCAAATACAGAAAAAAACCTGCGTATAAGAGCCTGATGGTTAAGCACCTATAGGCTGAAATTTTGAAATTGGGGCCCCATTTCATAAGAACCCATTCAGCCTGAAATTTGAAATAGGTTATTTGTAGAGATCATTAAATAGAATTATAACCCCAACTGCTTAGAGCCCCCCCCCCATCGTACCCCTGGATTACGGATTCACGAGTTGATTTTTTTGTTTTTCATGCCATCACGGACTATAAAACAGCATTTTCACGATTATGCTGGAGAAATTTTAAGAATGCTCCTTAAATGCATTTCTGTGTAAATATATAGCTGGCAAAGACACACCAGGGAGACATTTTTGATGAAAGTTCAAGGCACAATCATGTAATCACGTGCATTAAATGTCCATTTCACGAAATAATGGCCAGATTTTTGGCAAACACGCTGCACGCTGGAGTCTTCCATCACGAATTTACGAGTCCATCACGAAATCATGCTCTTAAATTAGCCAAATAACGCTTCACGTACAAATATGGGGGGGGGGGGGGTTCTGCTTAGTCATTGAACCTATACAAACTGATAATTCTATATGTGCATATTCCAAAAAATTCTTCAATCACCTTTTAATTATTTCAAATACTCCTGGTTCAAGTGGCTCTTTGAAAGCTGTTCATTAGATTATATGAAATTTCAGATTCTTCCACAAAATTCTGTTGCGAATAAGACCTCATGAACTCAAGAGCTATGAACTGACAGTAAATAACAGGCTTGGAAGTTTGAGTATGAACAAAATACGTACCTGAAACCCTAAATAAGAACGTGAACAGCCTCATTTCCCACTAAATATCCAATATATAAGAACCTAGTCAGGCTGACTTGCAAAATTGTAGGTTCTTATAAGCAGGTTTTTACTGTATTCAGATTCGACACAGAATTTGTATCCCAACCCGGTTAAAAAATCAAGATGCAAACTTGTTTAGCTTACTAAATGGAAATCTTTCGGTACGTCTGGTGTTTGAGTTTTTATTTCAGTGGGGGTGGGGTTGGTGGTTTGATAGAGACGAGGGGCTTGGCTTATATAAAATTTTGGCTTAGAAGGGAGGGCTTAGGGCTTATAAGAGACAAGGGTTTAATTGAAAGCGGGTATTGCAGTGTTTAGAATAGCAAAGGTCATATACTGACTCCATAAGTGGAATAAAGTAACTTCCGGACAAGACAATATTCCGAAAGCTGTCTCCCAAAATGTTGACCCATATTTTACCACTTTAGTTCATAAAACAGAACGTCCAAGATTCTGACGTACGAAGTTTTCAGGAATGTAGCCATTCAACATATTTGCACACAATAATACACGGGCATTGTTGATCCAGTTAGCATTGACATGTCGTAAACTGAAATCTGTTCTTGGGTAGATGTCTTTCCATTATTCTGTTGCTGCTGAATTTTATAATACGCCGTAAGGAGAACTGAATTCTTCAAAAATAATGAATTTCTGTTTTGTATATATGAATGCTGTCTAACATAGGTAGATATAGTATATGTTCATCTAAAAAGTTAAAATTCAAAGAAAATGAAAACAGCTGAAATGAGTATTTCTCTACCTCATCGATCGTTCATTTTCTCTTGATTTGATCTGCTCCTTTTTGCTGCGCAGCGCCATTGAATCATGGTTCAACGGTCGACAGTGATCCAGCTAAAGGAAGAAAATACAAAATAACGGAAAAATCAAATTTGGTCAAAACTTTTATCGTGATATATGGTCTTAAAGAGGATGCCTTAGGGTTCAAAATAAAGCAAAAAGTAGACTTGTGTGACTTCTGAGTCCGGAGATATTTGCTTGCAAAGTTGGATTAAATTGACATTGTTTATTTTTCATGTAATTTTTGGTAGATTTCTGCAGAATGCTCATTTCAACAACAAATTCATTTGATATCTCTGCCCAGGGTTATCCGATTTTAGCTCTGTTTGTTTTGATTGATAGAGCTACATGTTAGCTTGTTTTTTTCAATTGTATACACAAAGGAGTCTCAATGCTTAAGAAAGTTCAACTAAAACTCTACAAAAGGCCTCTGCGGAGGAGGTAGTGAATTCGAATTTTCTCTCACTAATGTCAGAACACTTTTTACGAAAGGATAAAACCATTCAGGATTGTATATCTTAAATCTGGGTTGCAGGATTTGCGTTTGTCTGAAGGTGAACATCAAAATCACAGGGGTCCAAAGTAGCAAAAAAGTGGTAGTGGACGCATCAAGAATAAGATAATTTTGTTCCCTGCACGATCCTGAACGATTGCTTTGGCAGACTACCTGCTGAAATGTTCTACTTTGATAAAATCTAGGTTTGGCAGACATATTTTTCCTTAATTCTTCTATTTGGTACTTTTAATTTCAAATTACGCATTTTTGGTGTCAATTTCAGGAAAATAAGCGCATTTAAGAAAAATAACGAAAAGAACAAAAAAACTTTGTACCAGAAGAGGCAATGACCGACTATTTTGTAAGCTAACATGTAGCTCTATCAATCAAAACAAACAGAGCTAAAATCGGATAACCCTGGGCAGAGATATCAAATGAATTTGTTGTTGAAATGAGCATTCTGCAGAAATCTACCAAAAATTACATGAAAAATAAACAATGTCAATTTAATCCAACTTTGCAAGCAAATATCTCCGGACTCAGAAGTCACGAAAGTCTACTTTTTGCTTTATTTTGAACCCTAAGGCATCCTCTTTAAGACCATATATCACGATAAAAGTTTTGACCAAATTTGATTTTTCCGTTAATTTGTCTTTTCTTCCTTTATTTTCGCATTCTGGATCACTGTGGGTCCCATAGATGGAACAAGCCCCATTACGCAGCACTTACTGACTTGAAATTAGTGTTAGTGGTTTTGAAATAATAGTTCCCACATCTGGAAATTCATAGCAATAAGAGTACTTCATAGATTCGAATGACTTACAAGTATAGTTTAAAGCCGAAAGATCAAAGTATTTTTTTGATTTTTCTCGCTGTCTTTCCAGCACTAGAAGTAGAAGTATGATGACTGAAAAAGGGCCTAAAACATAGATTAAATCGTAAAGACTCCCTTCACACTGAACAATGCGCAATGGGCGTTTCACCACCCTCAAGAGTTATAAGACGAACTGTTTCTAACAGATACTAAAGATTTTCAGTCCCATGGCAATAAATTTACAGAGGATATCATCTCTCACTCATGAAAAATTGCAATTTCTTTATTGTTCTTTGTGAGGAGTTGTTTGTGATTTCTTGCTCAGTATTTTGCGTAAGGAAGACGTTAATTGGAAACAAACATTTTTCAGACCTCTATCAGTTTCTTATAAAATGGGGTGTTATTTTGAACATCAGAGTCTGTGTTTCTCAAATATGCGTTTCCTATATGCAGGATACTACTGCAAGAACTCTAAATGAACTTTGTTGGACCTTACGCCCAATCATTAACCTTTTACGTCCACGTCACATTATAGAAGACCATGCAATTCTTCGACTTTCAAAAACAGAAGGCAATCAAATAAGATAAAATATTTTTCTCATATCCTGTTAAATAGCGTTATCCTGTTAAAAAACAAAACAGATGATAATAAACTAAATTCCATAATTTTCAACTTTAGGCTAAGTTTCTCATCTTACAAAAGCAGGAAACTGTCAGTACACGCTTGTAATGCCGCATTCACACACTGACACAGTAAAACCAGCTGTATTTAAACGGGGCTAAATTTTCAACCAATCAAATGCATTCGATTTGTTGGACTGACCAATTAGAACAACATTTGGTAACCTGATTTTGTTTAAGCTGGTTTAAGTTGCAAGTGTGCATGCATGGCGTGGAAGATATTTCCTTGATTACCAGCAAATTGTACAATAAAGTTGTTCTGAACGTAGCTACTTGCGGGTTGGAATCTGGTTATCTTACTCGAGCGTGTAATTGATCACAAAAACCAGTCCGTATGTAGGATTTACGCTCACGTCAGTTAGGTAAAAAAGGCCCTTAGTCTCAGGTGACAATGTAGTTGTTTTGTTTATTGTTGGCTGATTTTGTCACGTAACAGTCTAGGCTCGCATTTAATAAAAGCAGAGATGTTTCAGAAATTCTTTCTTACCTCCAAGTATTTTGAGGCACTCGGCTGTCATGTTCTGCCTGTATTCTATCAATATATGCATGGCGGTGCACGTGTTTCCTCTTCTAAGTTTTGTAATCTTGTCAGTTATAACAGTGAAACAGCGTACCTTTTCATTTGAATAACAACGGTTGAAAACAGCAAACTTCGATTCGCAAACTCGCAAAACAAAATCCTTACAGTCTAGGATTAAATAAAGAAACGAACACTGTGGCAAGCTGGGACTTGCAAATAGCTAAGGACTTCAGCCCTGCACGGCAAACTCCTTGGAAGGTTTATAAGATTTACAATCCACTGGAACCTTCTAGCTGCAATAAAACCTTGATTCAGATATCACCAAGTCGCCGGACTAGCCAAAAAAACACACAAAGCCCGCTGGTACAAGAAATTCTGTAACAGAAGAGATCTCCATTGAGCTATAGGTTCATTTTATATGCAGTGGATTTCAACAAAATCTTCCTGCGTTCGGATAAAAGCCTCAAGTACACTCTCGCTTACGGACGCCTCCGTCAAAAGTGGGTATGTTAAAGCATATCAATGAAACAAAGAATTTGTACAATAGTTCTTTACGTAGAGTCTTCCACGTACGACAAACTTCCCAACGCCCGTAGAAGGTGGAGTATCAAATGCTTGATTCTGGGTCATCTCCAAGAAGCTCACAGTAGCAATCATGCTTTTTTCTTCTTAGGTCTTCCACGACCGTCTGGTGTCCCATCAGCCTTTCTTTTCACATTGGAACCCTTGAACGATAAAAAACAATGAGTAATACAGCTTCAGAACCATTCTGACAATTTCAATAAACAGCAGATGAATTTCAAACAAACACCGCCTTCCAAACGCATTTTCCACTGAACGCACGAGCAAAAACTGCACAGTATGACATACTATTGCTTTGCTACAAATTTTGCAACTAGAAGAGAAGGTTCTTTCGTACAACTGTTCTGAATCTTTTGCGTCTTCAAGCAATGATTCTTCATATGCAGAGGCAAGTATCTTGCATTCTTTTCTTGAGGAAAGCTATTTTCCATGCTATTTTCTAAGTAACTATTTTTCATTATATTGTTGTGGCCATACTACAGTCATTTTTGTTGTGCAAGTCTCGTTGATTACTTAGAAACTGTGCGGCTATTAAAGTTCAAGCAAATGCAATGCAACAAAATTGCACTTTGAACAAGCGAAGACCACACTGTGAATCCTCATCTGAAGATTCCAGTCTCCTTAGCACATGATGCAACATTTCCCACTTTCCCTCTACTACTGTCTCTCTTTCCGTTACATACTGTCATTACCTCGTAATTCATCGCCGATCATTGTCTTACAGCATCGCCGATGATCGCCGATTGATGATTGATGATTGATGATTGATGATTAATGATGATTAATGATTAATGATTAATGATTAATGATTAATGATTAATGATGATGATGATGATGATGATGATGATGATGATGATGATGATGATGATGATGATGATGATGATGATGATGATGATGATGATGATGATGATGGTGATGATGATACTTATCTGCTGATAAAGTGCAGAGCATGTTTTTGTTGTTGTTGCTGCTCAAACAGACACATGTAACACAATAGCGAAATTGAAGCTACTCACCTTTGGTAAGCCAGGTTTTGGTCCACGTTTACGCTTCTCTTGTTTTTCTTTTTCTTCTAATTCTTGGTTTTCTCTTTCTATTAATGTGATCAGTGTATTGCAGCGACGTTGTAGTTCCTTAAAAAAGAGACATATACTAGATATAACTTTGCTCATGGCCTGTTTAGGATTCAAAGCAATCAAAAGGAGACAAGTAATTACAACGACGTCATGGTGAGTAAAACCTAGGTGTGAGACAAATACCGTAAAGCAAGGAGCCTGAGGCAGCGCTTGATACGCACAAAACAAGCGTACTAAAACTCACTTAAAAGGGGAAATATTCAAAGAAGAAGTTTTCTACAATTTAATCATTGTTGACAACTTTCCTCGATGAAGAGAGAAATTCCATCTTGGCTCTTCAGAAATACTGCTCATTTTTAAAACTACTATTGCTCATTCTGTTGATTTATCTACGTTAAAGTGAATAACCTGAGTTAAAAGATGAGATCGCATAGGCATATAAATAGCCTATTGTATTTGGTAATCCAGCTCGTGGCGAAATAAAGCAAGGCCAAAGAAAACAATGCAGGGATCAGTTGCTTCTTTGTCCTATTTTTAGACAAGCGCTATATATCTCAGGGCATTCACTTTAAATACACAAAGAAATATTGATGACTTCTCAGAACATCATTTCATCAAAACTTCATCAACTCTTGCCCAATGCGGGACTGTAAGACAAAGATGCGAATAAAACTATAAGAAGGTTGTTTCGATACTTACGACTGCAGTTCGTGACTTGATGAACCAATCAAATCTAAATTGCGGCGCACTTCTTACGGCTTGTCGGAGCTCTTCGTAAACGTTTTCTTTGTCGAAGCCAAGCTTGTGAAGCATACAGATCTAAAATGGAAACGAAGATTGATTTCGCGTCTTTTTTATCAGAAAAGACCTGCTGAGCTGTTTGCTCTCACAAATGGAAATTGCGATTGAAAAGAAAAAGCGACGAGACACAACGCCCAGAAGCAAGAGAATCTTCACCAGCAGCGGACACTCTGTCGGATATTGCGAGGCGGGGCATTGTTTCAATCGAAAAGCATTGTTCTTCACCATTGTCTTTGAACAAAAGATCGTTTTTCTTGCCAACAATGGGGGGGGCAACCGCGCCCCCTCGCCCCCTAGTGTCCGCCACTGATCTTCACTGTCTGGCGCTGTGCCTGAAAGAAAGGGCTGAATGTAGGATAGCAGAAAGGCCAAGGATGTTGCAGCGCAAGGTCTCAAAATGTCATGGGGAAAAGTCACCCTTAAATCCATGCAGTTGATAATAACAGGCAACACTGACCATACTCTGAGGCTTCAATGCTACAGTTCGAAGGTTACGTTCAGCAAACCATCAACTGTGCAACACAAAGACTTGTCAACAATAACAGAATACAAAGTGACAACGAAAAAGTGCAAATAGCTACCAAAAATCGGTCCTCTTCTTCCGTGTAATTCTTCCCTTTGTTTGTTCCATATTGTATCCTCATTTGATGGAATGGTGATTTATATCTTGTCATCTGCAATAAATTGTATTTGAAATAAGTCAAAGATCCGCAACGATAAGTCAGCTCTCACCACATCCAACCGAACAGTTCAGAACAAATTTTCCGAAATTTGATGTCGTATATTCCCCGTAATAAACTATCACATTCCATAAACTTTGTTGAGTTTTTCATATGCAGATGCAAGAGCAAATATACTTTCATTTGACTTGGAAAATATTGTCTAAGGGAAACGTATGGAAAAAGAGACAAGAAGCGAAGGAAAATACTTTCAAATCTTGTTGAATTTCAAAAGGGCTAAATTTTCTTGGGTCACATGGCATAACTCAAATAAAATCTGAATGACTATACCTTAGCATCCATTGCCTCTTTGATACTAATTCTTCTCTGAATTTTGGCTTCACCTCGTTCAATCTGTCCCATGATGCGGTCGATATCTGTCAGCTCATTGCATCTCTCCCAGAATACACCAGCATAAGCACGGGCCTTTGAGTAAGAGTATAGAGTAATTCTTATTTCTCATTCTCGGGCATAGTGTTGTT
Source organism: Aurelia sp. 3 sensu Dawson et al. (2005) (assembly GCA_964020215.1). NCBI lineage: Eukaryota > Metazoa > Cnidaria > Scyphozoa > Semaeostomeae > Ulmaridae > Aurelia > Aurelia sp. 3 sensu Dawson et al. (2005). The sequence goes on from OZ026583.1 coordinate 14,112,203, forward strand.
CGGAAAATCATAGTAGAATTCAGACAAAAATAAAATAAGGTGCTCCCTACATCTTTTTGCGCAGATAGTTAGGAGATATCAAACTATAAGACATTCTAAAGTATGTCGAAAATCAGATGCGCATAAAATAACGTGGCCGCTACATCTTTTTGTGTAGATATCTTGGCGGTATCAAACTATTAGATATATAAAAACAATTAACGGACAAGTCCGGGGTTGGTATGATAAATGATTAACAGGTGAGTGTGTGGGGGTAGCTGTAGGGGAGACACTCGCCTGTTAATGTTACAAAAGTTACAAAATCGTGCTGCGAGAATAGTCTCGCGCCAACTTACCTCTCTACTCTATTCACGAGAAACTCGACACAGGAAATTGTAAATTTGAGAAATTGTGAGACTGACTTGCTTGCTCCATGAATGAAAACAAGCAGTGGCCAAAAAGCATTTTCGTTCCGCGGATCAAAGGTTTCGAATGAGTGTGAATATGAGGTCAAGCTAGCCCCCTCTTTGTCTACTTTTAAATGTAGACTCAATGTAAATAGCTTTTAATTTTTCATTTATTCGAATTTAACATTGTAAATATCCATTTTATTAATTTTAGTACCATTGTAAGTAGGTTTTGCCACGGCCCCCTGAAAAGCAGCTATACTTGGCTGATGGGGCCACCGTGTTTAAAGAATTTAAAAATGAAAAATGAATGATAAAATACGAGATAATACAGTTATGAATGGTGTATCATACTTTTTCCTACCATTTTTCGCCTTCTCCTTGTGAAATTACGTATTCAATTAAGTGAAAGAGCAAACTGACATCATATCACGTAAACGAAAACGAGGCTGCCCTATTGCTTTCTCGCCTCGTGATCGTTGCCGGTCTCTGTATCGTGTGCAAGAGAATGGCGGCATAGAGACAAGATGTGGCCTAAATTGTCACAACGTTTTTCGAACAAAGAGCCGTTGAAAGCACAAAATGTGAAACAAAGGTAAGAATTCTTGTCAGCAGAAGATAAGTTTCCATCGTAGCATGAATCATAGCAACCTCGGACTTGTCCACAAATCTCCAGTTACTTCTACAAGTTGAGACAGACTTTATTGCTATCATTCGAAGGATGAGCTTATCAGCTCCCAAATTCGATGGTATCGAGCCGAGATCGGAGGAATTCACTAAAAGTGAGATGTTCTCATTGCGTTTGCCTACTATCAAAAATGGTCGTGTTATGTAACATGATTGCATGTTCGCAGTTATCTCTATTGATAGACTGAAAGACGCTCAAACTACTACTTTTTTGCCAAGTTTGAGCAAAAATAAAAATTTTGTCGTTGTTGTCATTGTTGCTGTTGTTGTTATTGTTGCGATAACTGGGACTATATCGTGAGTGTAATGTTTACTTAACATGATTCAACTGTGTTGAAGTTTTAAGTTTCAAGTTTCCTTTGACGAACTGGCAATATCAAAGAATCAACACTTCCTGAAATTTCAAAACGAACAAACAATATTTGTCAAACTTTGAGATGTGCTTGCTAAGCAAAAAGTTTGTCCGTTTGGGTACAGTAGTCATTGCCCGCATAAAAGGAAGGTAAGGTATGACACAAAAATAAGAATAAATACGGTAGGTACCTCATCAGGAGTCTTGCCTTCAACATCTTTGCAAATATTATCAATGTCATCTCTACCATATTTCTCACATGCTTTTATGAATTGATTGAAGTCTCTCTTCGACCAATTTGTGAAGCCCTGAAGAAAAAAGTTGCACTATTAACGAGGATAGAATATCAGGAAGAGCGACTGCAATCTTTTAGTTCAAGCAGGGACTAATTTTGTTGCCGGATTCCTAATCTCTTCCACGGGGGCTGCGGCGCTGAAGCTTGCTAAGGAAGCTGCGAACATTGTTTTCGTTTTACTTATTCTTTGCTTTGCCACCTTTGTAATAATTCCCTCATCAAACATCACTTCTTCCATACAATCTTACAGAAGTGTTAAGTACAAGAGTGACTTGCTCTTTTATTTCCTACGGCTACATGCTGTTGCTAGGCTGGCAAACGATTCACACAAGAGCTTTAGGAACAAAATTTTGAACGATATCACAGAGATTCTGAGATTAAGATATGTAAGATCTAATTACCTCAGTAAGAAGAATAAACATGATTTGATTACCTCAGTTAGAAGTTCTTCTTTCTCTTTGACCTCATCTTCATTGAGAGGCTCAGCATCATCAACACGCCTTTGTTCTTCCTTTTGCTTAGCTTTGCCCGTTCCTTCAGGCAAATCAAGATCTCGGGGAACCTGGATAAAATTTCAGATTACGTCACATAGAACGACTACTGTATAACAAGGTGATATCAAGAAAGTCCTGCCAAATGTTCTCATATTTTCTTTGAAAAACGAACGAGAATAAGAAACCTAGCGTTTGCTGAAGGGCGACCTTCCCTGGGTGGCTGGGGGTGGCTATGGATGAATAGATGAATAGAATTTCATTTAATTTAGTTGCCTGTCTTTATTTTATAGCCATGGGGTTGTCATGGTCTTCTGCTCCTCATTGCATCGTCCTTGTTTTAGATCATTTCGTTCTTGCAATATGTTTATATTGGATGAAACAAAGTGGAATCTTGCATACTAAATGCGGCGTTTGTCTTTGATAGAGAGCGAGAGGTTGCTGGAGGAAGGTGTTCATTACAAACTAAAATTTGATGGTAAAAGCCTTTTTTATGTTTTGGGTAAGACATCGAAGATTTTGTCCAAGGTTTTTGATTTTACGACAGAATATTAACGTTCAATTGGTACATGATCAATAGACTAACTTCTACCAGATGTCCCAAAAATTACCCCAGCTGGAAAAATCACCAAAATTTGCCAAAACGACTTATCTCTTTTTGCCAAAAAGATCAATGACCGAATCATTTGCCCAAACATAGCTGATCTTGTAACTGGTTTTAAAATTGACAAAGATTACCAGATCAATTTCTATTTCCATGTTAAGCTCCTAATTTGGTCACAGATAACAGAAAGAAATGCGCAGTATCAATGGAGACTTCAAGGATACTAAAAAATCTGAAAATCTTTACTCTTGGGCAATATAGACTATTTTGCATAAAAGGTATAGCTTAAATATGGTTTTTAAATTTGAAATTTTTCTGCCTCTTATATAATACCAAAGGTAACAATTTTATTATCTTAAAATGTTTTTCCGTTATTTACAAGAACATTTCAAAAAAAGTTCGAGAATCGATTTTTGGTGACTTTTAAACAGTAGAATTTTTTGGGGGAAACATGGTGGCATCATTAATCATATCAAAGGATTCTGATTGACAAACAGATAGACCTGCTTAAACCCCAGGGGGCACTTCACTAATGGGACACATAAGGGTGTCCTTTCCAAGAATTTCTTTCATGACCCAATCCCAGAATTTTGACGGGACTTTGAGACTCACATCCAGAATATCGATGTGGCCACTACAAAAAAATAGGGAAATTGTTACTCATTCCAAACCTGGGCGTTCCCAGAATTTCTAGCAAAAATTGGACCCAAATACCAGGAGCTTACTTCAATAAGCACAACCCATTCCCAAATTTTCTTGCCAAAACCACCAACAACTAGCGCACATCCCCCTATGGTCTGATAGTGAAGTACCCTACCCCCAGGCTTAAATCTGTATAAGTTTTTCTGGTATGCGTTAGACTAAGTAGCTAATAAAACTTTAGAACTGCGCTGATTGAAAAACTGTTGATGGATTAGCGAATACACGCAAAACTAATATGACATTTGATAAAGCACCTCAAAAAAGAAAGTCAAAATTGATTGACGCGAAAACTTTTGATGATTTGGAAATGCTGAATTTTTTGTTATTCATCCAGGCAGTTGACATTCACAGGAGCAAATGTGGTAAAAGCAATAAAATGAATATAATGGTAGAAAGTTGTACGCATGAACTGTATATATAAAAGAAATTCGGATGCAAAAGAGACAAGATATTTAGTGCACTAAGGCATCTCTGACTTGTGTCTTCATCCGAGTGTGACTTACAAAACTTATGTAATTCACAATCTGATGCAGACACAAATCAGAAAAGTCTCAATGTGCTAAACATCTTGTCTTTTTTGCATCCGGATTTCTTCAATGCAATAAAATGAATATAAACAAACAGCCTCTTTTACCTTGCTGAGGATATAGACTGAAAGATAAAGAGCTTTTCCCATCCGCAACCTAAATACTCATCCTTGGGATCACGATTAAACGCCTGAAGAAACAATAAATTAAACAGAGGAAATTAAGCGATATATCTTGGCAAATTACCTTATACCCAACACTCTTTCTATACGCATATATCTCTTTATCGAGCAACTCAAATAGTCTTGGTGGAAAGAATTGGAAATCTTGTACATTTGGCTGTCGGGGTGGCCGTGGTGCTTTTGGTGCTTTGGGTGTGTCACTTATTCGAAGCATTTCTTTAAAATAGGCATCAACTGCATAATTGGCTTTTCTTTCACGCTTCGGTGGTTCAATCCAATTGGCGATAGTACCAGCCTGTTCAAACATTTAAAAGTTACCGGCATTACACTTTGCTCTGATTAAATTATGGTAGAATGATGGCAACGTAAAGGTATAACATAACACCGTAATGCAATCTACAATCAGTGGTAAACAGAAGAGATGTTACAGCTCCATGACATACATAACAATGGCAGACAATTAGGGAAAACCCCTCACCCCATGTTAGTAAGAACAAAGATCTTTTGTTTGAAAACAATGGAAATAAATAATGCTTTGTTAGTTTTATTCGAAACAATAGCTCGACCCCCCAGTATTTGGCAAAGAGTCCACCACTGGTACATAACATGAAAGTTCAAGGATAAAATGACAGGATGGGCCAAACAAGTAAGCCCAAGATTGAACAATCTTTGAAAAAACTTCTGCAAAGAAGAATTGAATGAAATTCATAATTTGTCAGGTACCATAAGAAAGACAACTGCTGCAGGAAAGAGCTGCATAAAGTATCAGCTGTGCAGAAAAAAAATAACTTAACGATTCCTTCAGCGCAAGAACGGGGTGAAGGGTACTGCCGTGTATGTATGGCCATGCGATACACTATCTGGGTTGAAACACAAGCCAACTGAGAAACTGGTGCTCATAGACCACTTAATCACTTTCTTGCAACCATAACTGCAAACAATTAGAGGATGGAATGGATTAGCGTGACCAACCGAGTGACTTCAGCTAGATTCAAATGCTAGTTAGTGACACTCCATCGCCTAAATGGCGGACAAATAGGGGAAGCAAATCGGCGATTGATTGATTGATTGATTTTATCTTCTTTATACAGGATTTAGTTACAGCTTAAATAAATACTGATTTCCAAACTGCCCTGTAAATTTCCAAACTGCGAGACAAACCTTTTCTTTGTCCTTGTAATTCTCTCCTTCAAAATCGTAAATACTTGTTGGTCCATCCATTGAAAAACTTCTCAGAGCTGATTCACCAAAGCCTTTCATCTTCTCTTCCATTTCTTTCGTCTGAGGAAAAAATTAAATAATTGAAACTTAACAGACTAGATTTACATAAGCTTTCTTACACAAACATTCGACGAAATACTTTTGTAACCACGTGCTACCCTAACAAAGTTCTACCTTGACTTATGACGATGAGTCTCTTGTTTCCCTGTGCTCTTTGACTTGATGATGGCGCTTCTTCGGTCAATAGAGACTCATAGTATTACAATGAAAAACCTGGCCCTATTTAGGCCCAAACTGAGCAATTTCTTCAGTACCAATCAGATTGCGAGATTTGTGAATTACTATTGTTAACGTGTAAATGTGATAGAATTTTCGATTCGATTGAAGAATTGAAAACACTCCCATGCGATAGAGAATTGAAGCCGTGATTCTTTCCTAATTCCATTGATGATTGAAGAAAATAGGGCCAAGTTTTTTACTGTTTCATGATGAGTCCCTCTTGAGCAAGGTTTACCGCATTGATACAAGGGACTCATCGTCATCAATCTAACTTCTACCTTACCCGCATAACGCCAACTTTGCCTATGAATATATATTCGTGACCCTCAGAGCCCTACGATGCACAACTTGCTGAATGCCGATAGTATTTTTTCGCATTCATATTACGTAAATATCACAATGCATGTTACATTCTTCTATACTTTCTAACTACTATAAAAGTATACAAGACTACAGAGAAAATACCATAGGTAGCAAAATACAACACCTATGGCCATTAACATAAAGACATGCAACATGGATGAAATCTAAGTAAACAACTATAAATGCTACACACACGATTAAATACTGATAAATACTGGAATCTGTTCCACACTGGATGTAAGGTCAGCATGGGCTTTTATTAGACTTTTCTGTGGGTACAACCACTATAATGTGAAAACATACTTCTCACTCCCGAAGTGGGGGGGGGGGATTACTTGACTAGAGAAGTGACGAGGGTGTGTGGAAAACCTCTCCACACCCTGTCCCCTGTCGCATAAAAAATCTCCCAAAGTATACCCTGTCGTATAGAAAATGTTCCTTTCTATGCCTACCCTGTCGCATAATTTCTTGTCAATTATTATAACATGTCGCGTAATTTTCCTGAAAAAGCAACTCTATCGGATAATTTTTACCACAAAGGACGCCCGGTTAAGAGGCACATCCGGTCAGATCAAGTATGGCGGTGTTCCCCCGGGCTTCCATTAAGGGCAGTTTACTTTCAGACATATAATACTGTAAATTAAAGATTTAAGTACCAAATGTAGCGTAGATGTAAAAACCTTTCAACAACAACGTTAAGGACATAATTTATAGCAACTTCAACATTCTCACCAACGACACAAATACAAAGAGCATCTTCGATACACCTCCACTAATGGCTTTCCGCAGAGACAAGAACTCGAAGGATCACCTAGTCAGAACCAGCCTTACTACTTCACAACAGCCCGGTACTTCTCCCTGCCAACATCGCCTTTGCCAGACCTGCACTCACATCAACCAATCGACAACTATCACCAACCAAAACCGTTCCTTCAACATCAGATCCCACTTTACCTGTTCTTCATCCTGTGTAATCTACACTTAGGGTGCAAAAGTATGGAAACGATGGCCTAAAAAATGGCGGCAAAGATGTCCTATGGCCTATTAGCCTCGTAACAAAAGGGAGATTTTCTCTCCAACCCAAACCTCAATTTAAACTCTTATGGCGGGAAAATATTCGCCATCTCGTCTTCTGTTTATCAAACAGACAAGGACAAATTTTAGAAAAGCTTTTCATGAATTTTGAGATGAAAACTTCGAAGTAGTGTTGTTGTTTTGAGCTGCAAGAAATGGAGGAGATATGAAACTGAAAAGTTGTCAAAACATCAGTTTACTTCAATGAAGAGTTGGTTGGAATGGCTTCATTTTATGCTGTTTACACTGGACATTTTGATTTTGAATTAAACTTTTGGGAATAATCGAGAAATTTTCAGAATTTGGCTGTAAACTCAAGGAAAGCTGTTAAAAAGTAAGCTTGTAACTTCGATTTCTCTTCTGACCGTTGCAGTTATTGCCTTGTAATGGCTTCACATCAAACCTCCGATGGCTCAGTCAACACGAATAAACCAGAAATAAACAAAATAACATTTCGTTTTCAGATTTCAGCTTTTTAAGGTACTTTCGTAAAGATTTGTCTTGCTTGAAAAGAAGAGCATCGCCTGAAAAAATAATGTCACTTACCTACTCACAACTTGCCTTGATCTTACAGCCAAAATTCTGAAAATTTCTCGATTACTCCCAAAAGTTTGATTCAAAATCAAAATGTCCAGTGTAAACAGCATAAAATGAAGCCATTCCAAGCAAGTCTTCATTGAAGCAAACTGATGTTTTAACAACTTTTCAGTTTCATATCTCCTCCATTTCTTGCAGCTCAAAACAACAACACTACTTCGAAGTTTTCGTCTCAAAATTCATGAAAAGTTTTTCTAAAATTTGTCCTTGTCTGTTTGATTAACAGAAGACGAGATGGCGAATATTTTCCCGCCGTAAGAGTTTAAATTGAGGTCTGGGTTGGAGTGAAAATGTCCCTTTTGTTACGAGGCTAATAGGCCATAGGACATCTTCGCCGCCATGTTTTAGGCCATCGTTTCCATACTTTTGTACCCTAAGTGTATTGTATCATCTGCACCAAATGTCAATCTTTCTACATCGGCGAAACTTCCCGACAAATCAACAACCGTTTTGGAGAACACAAACGAAATGTAAGTAATAAGATCCATCTCGAAGAAAACCATGAAAACGATCCTGACAGCAACATATCCAAACATTTTAATTCAACTAATCATTCAACTGACGATATGTCAATTCTTGGCTTGTTATATGCACCTGTGGATACCACCAAACGCAAAACCTTGGAGAAACGCTTAATTTTTAACTTAAAAACTCTTTATCCTAGTGGACTTAATAAGCAATTTACTTATCTGCAATAGGCCCCTTTCCCGCTCTCTATTCTTTCCCTTTCCTTATTCATGTTACGCCACGTCGAATCTCGCATTCTTTCCTATCTGTCGAATCTCGTCTTCTCTTTGCTCGGCTCGACTAATTTCGCGTCACTTGATAACGAGTATACGCTCGAAACGTCGTGTTTTTACATCTACGCTACATTTGGTACTTAAATCTTTAATTTACAGTATTATCGGTTAATTTGCATACTAGTACCACACGCCACAAACATATTTTTATTGAATTACTTTTAGACAGTTTGAAATCAAAAGAGCCCGCAAAGGACTCTGGGTGACAAAAGCTCTTTACATTACAACACACCTTCCGTTCACCTCTTTCCAAGATGGAAATGATATCTTCATCTGTGACAGTCGAATCTTTGGATGCAAAAATTTCATTTGCGCCATGTCTGATCATTGTCAGCATCTCCTCCTTCCCAACTTTCACAGTGGGATCAACCAGGCGACCTTTGGTACAAAATATAATCCAATTGATAACTATCTAATAGGAAAATACCACAGCATGAAATTTAGGCCCCGTTCACACTGCTACGTTTTCATATGAAAACGGTATAAAACTTCTTCGTTTTTGCCTTGCGTTCACATTGCTCCGCTGTGAAAACGGGGCTTTTCGAAAACGCTAATGAAAACGCATAAATCTGAAAACGGTGCGTTTTGAAAACGATCCATTTTCACTGTGAACGCCAAAAACAGAGACATTTGAAAACGCTGCACATTCCTTTGTCAATAGACTTTTGATTGCAATGGCATTCAAAGTCGCGATTGGCTCCTTGTTGATAACTATTAACAAAAGGCTTTTTTTTGAAAGGGGGATTAACAACACCGTTTTGCTGGAGCAACGTGAGTGCCTATCGTTTTCATAGCGTATCTATTTGAAAACGGAGCAATGTGAACGGGCAGCATTTTCATCAACAAAAACGGATAGAAATGAAAACAGAGCAGTGTGAACGTAGCCTTACATTAAAAACCAAAAAATTCGGAGATTAATATTGTCAAACATTTCATACGTCCCAAAATGTTAATGTCAGAAATTTTACGTCGTTCGAAATATATAGTGTCCGAAATTTTGTGCAGCATCGAAAAGTCACAGTAAACATGTCCACTATTTAAAAATGCAACATCTTGCTCACGCTACGCTTTGCAATGAAAAGGAAAGTGATGAGAGTGTTAACTAGGAAAAACATCATTCTCATTGTTCTCAACATCAATCATTTGGAGGCACGATCTACAGGGTGTTTCAGAAAAAAATGCAACTAAACAATAATTTAAATCTTTAAAAATTGACAGAATTTGATTAGATGTGCTTTATACCATCTGAAAGTACAATCTTTCTTCTGTCTAATGATATGCAGTTTGGATATATCAATGGAATCATTGATCATTAAATTGATACTTTCTTAAGCATGGCCATTTTCAAATGCAGCATGCTACTAAAGCAAGATCAGACCTTCTTTCCGGTCAAATATTATAAAAAAAGGTCTAGAAGCACTTGAGGTGATGCCTTACGTGGGGAAAGAGACAATTTCATCCTCATGAGATAAATTAGTAGATAGTGATGAAATATGCTCTCACAAAGGTGGATTATCGTCTATGTAAATTCCCTATCATGTTCCAGCATCTAAAATAGGCCGTACTTACGAAAATGTCAATTAAGCTATGAAAAATTCAATGATTCCATCCAACCTGGGTATCATTGGAAAGAAGATACATTTTACTTTCTGACGGTATGCCTCAAATTGATTCAAATCTTATTATTTCCTAAAGAATCTCGAATGAAAGAGGGTTGCGTTTATTCTGAACACCCTGTATAAATACAAGACAGTCCCTCCTCACTCCTGGGACATAGACGCAAAGGAAAGCAGGTCGCAATCGCAAGGACAATGATGCAGTCTCGAACAGACAATGAATATGAGATAAAGACGATGGAATGCCACAATGAAAATGGCTACAATTCATGCCAGCAATTATCAGTGAAAAAGGTTACTATGTTTTTCACATGGTAATCTACCGGGTGACCCAGAAAACAGTTCCCACTTTTGAATGTTCATAGTACAAAAAGAACATCACACATTCGAATTATTCAAATTCTAGATAAAAGCTGAGAGGAACATTAGAAATATAGGAAAATTCAACTTTGCAAATTTTCATTTTTTGCAAACTGACTGAAAAATGGCCTAAAACATTGATCAAATCATAATGGACTCCTCGCACAGATCAATGAAGAAATGCAATTGTTCATGCGTGAGAGATATCCACTGCACATTTATTACCATGAGACGGAAACTCTTTAATATCTGTTTGATTACTGATGTCTTATAACTCTTGAGAGAAGTGAAACGCCCATTGCTTATTGTTCTGTGTGAGGAGAGCCGTTACAATATGATCATTGTTTAGGCCCTTTTTTAGTCATTTTGCAACCATGAAATTTTTATAAAGTTGAATTCACCGATACTTCTAGTGCTGGTAAGCCAGCGAGAAAAATCACAAAAATACTTCAATCTTTCGGCTCTTAACTGTAATTCGAATCATTCAAATCGGTGAAGTACTCTTGGTGCTATGAATTTTCAAAAGTGGGAACTTTTGTCTGGCTCACCCGGTATACTGATAACATATTCTCGAAAGCTTCCGCAAGCAAAGATATTTTGAATAAAGGGAGACCTTAAGCTTTGGTCTCAAACAAAAATTACCTTGCTGTATTACGACCGCATCCAGCCTTAATTTCATCTCAGCTCGTTCAATGATTCTTTCTTCGACAGTATTCTCAGTGATAAACCTGAAAACTTTCACTTGTTTTTTCTGCCCAATACGATGTGCACGATCCTGTTAAAAAGATTCAAACAATCTTAAAAGTACTCAGATGCGTTGGACAAAAACCAACGTTTGTATTGACAGTGATTCTTTGCTACTCCCGCCCTTGTCAAAACAATTAAGCATTTCGGCTGTTTCGCAAAGGAGTCTGGATCGAAAGATATTTCAAAACATTATGTAGAAATTAGAGAAATTCTTTAAAGTGCACAAAGGTGATGGAAGCTTAACACCACGCAATCAAATATTTCTTAACAAAACACATGAAAATTAAGCTCAATAATTTGATTTGACTGATTTTATCTTTTCAACCATGGCTGCCTCTCAGTTTGAATAACTGATTTACAGGGGGCTATGCTACAACATTCAATAACAAATAATTACAAGGAGTGCAAATTTGTTGTACGTAGCTAAAGTAAATTACAAATTTGCAAAAATAAAAAAACGAGGAAAAACGAAAAAAAATTATAGATGTACATATTTGCATCTTCTTTCCAAATGTTTTCAAGGTTGCAGAATTTCTAACTCCAGCGCCAAGACTGTTCCAAGGTATGAAAAGCATTTCTGCCCCCCCCCCACCAGCCGATTTTAATAATGGCAACGTGAGGTTGACTTCAGGGTTCCTTAGACAAGGAGCAGTAGAGTTGTTGACTCTCGTGAATATACCTTTCATACTTTCATATACGAAGGCATGTCGCCATTCAGGGAACTGAAAACCATTTTCTGAGCTTCAAACCAATAAGCTTCCCGACAGGGGCTATTTAAGCGCCCGAGTAACTGTTAAAGCGGTGGTATCAAATCGACTGTTAATGACAAGGTTTGCAGCCCGATTTTGAAGTTTTCGCAATTTTTAAATGGCATTCACTCAAGCATTTCTCAAGAGATCCAGATTCGCTGCCTATTGATATAATCATCAATTTCATTTCAATCATAAATATATACCATTTAAATAAAAAACTAAAAATCGTACCTAGTCGAATCTATCTCTACATTAAGTTTCACAAAAATGTTGACTGGAAAAGGATGGTAATTGTCTCACACCAAATGAGCAATGCAGGATTCAAAATTTTCTTTCGATCTGGTTTTTTTGAACGGTAGTCATTGCATGGGTCGCAGGAAACGAAGTAATAGTTAAATAGTGTAAACGCAAACATAACCGCAAACGAGGGCATCCTCGCTTTTGCAGAGAAAGAGACTTAGGCCATTACGAACTTGAAGCACTGAATTGAGCTGAGGCAGGGAAGCAAAGGAAAGCCAAGAAAGGCAGAAGAAACCACGATAAAGACACAGGTATGTTTGCGTTTACATTTTTAACTATTACTTCGTTTCCTGCGACCCATGGTCATAGCCGAAAGTGACCACGCAGCATTCTCAAAAAATAGCCAAGCCTTTCAACTGGACGGTGAAACAAACTTTTCGATTTCGATGGCTCTCGATTTTAGAGAGCAAGTTATAATTCAGCTAGTGAAGTTTTCTGAGTCACCCGGTAGTGAATGAACACTAACGATGACACTTACATAAATGAAATTTATCTTAAGAAAACCTAAGTTAGATATGAGTGTGAAGAAAATGATTGCAGAGGAGAAAATTAGTTTTATCGAAAATACGAAACGATTATACACTTACCTCACGTAAGTATTGCACCACCGTATCCAAAATGGCGGCCAAAAATGCCATGTAACTCAAGCAACAAAATTTGCATGACAAAAGCATCAGCATTCTAAGGGTTTCCCTGCCGGGTGTTTTGGCGGGAAAATAATTGTCTGTTTGTCTACTTTTTATCTAACAGTAAATGAAATGTTGTTTTGTTGCTTTCCTTGATAAATTAACAAAAGCCTGGGGACAACATTGAACAAGATTTTGGCTGGATAACTGGAGGACTAGGCCATAACGAAAACGAAGAATGAATAGATTTCTTAGAGCAAAGATAATAAACTTCGTAATTTTCAAATCTGGATTCTCCAAACTTTATCGCTATGACAAAAGATTACCGTGAGGAATGCGACCTGGCTATAAAACAGAAGTGAAAATGAAAGAAGCCATTCCAAGGTAAGAATATGCTTGACACTATTTTTATCACATTAGCATTAATTTTGTTCATGGAAAACTTTAGGTAGGTGGTTCACAATTAGATATCTTGATTTGGATATACCTCACAATATCCTCTCGCTCGAATTTAGTTTGACAGTGATTAAAAACTTGAAAGTGACTTGAGCTGGCTTTTTTTCAACATGACTTCTCCTAAGATTGATTCAAGTTCATTTACCTTGAATGACTTCCTCATTGTTTACTTGAATTTCATTCTTTTACTCCATTCAAAGAGGGAAACTTTTTTCATGGCAATGAAGTTTGCACAGTCCAGATTTGAAAACAACAAGATTTTGTTACCTTTGATCTAAGAAATCTGTTCATTCTTCGTTTCTACATGGCCTACTCTTCTAGATTTTTTACTAAAAATTTTGTTTGATGTTGTTCTAAAGTTTTTGCTAATTTATCAAAGAAATCAACAAGCTAACACTTCATTTTACCTTAATTAAAGATAACATGGATAAGCAATTAATTTCTGTCTCAAAACACCCAGTAGAGAAACCTGTAAATGCTGGTACTTTATTTTACAAATTTTGTTGATTGAGTTGCAGAAACTTTAGGAAGCCATTTTGTTTTCGATGGTGCAATACTTACGTGAGGTAAGTGTAGATTAAGTTCCGATAGTTGAAATGCAGCAAAATATCTCCCACAATTGTATCCATATATATTTTGTTTATGTCTTGTATTTGTCCGTCGTAATTGTTTTCACATTTGTGTTTTCTTGTAAATAAAAACAAATTTATATTGTAAGTGCTATTCATAGTGGAAACTTGACCTTGTGTCTTTTCCCGCTATGATTGGCACATTTGCATTGTATTGCTTGTGGTTTTAGAATAGACTTATGACCTTGAGTCCCTTGTCTCCTGTGCTTCTTTGACTTGATGATAACGCTTCGGTAAATTGAGACTCATAACATTACTCCAAAAAAAATCTGATCTTATTTTGGCCCAAACCCTGAGCTTCCTAACCAATCAGATTGCGAGATTGGTGAAAAACCTAAATTTTCGATTCCACTGAAGATCTGATAACATTCCCACGTGATTCGAGATTCGAAGTCGTGATTCCATCATTTATCGATTGATGAATGCAAAAAATAGGGTCCACTTTTTCACTCTTTCATTATGAGTCCCTGTTGAGCAAGGTTTACCGCAGGAATACAAGGGACGAATCGTCATAAGTCTAGTTTGAAATTTGATAGAAAAGAATAATCTTACCATTGCCTGTAAATCCACTTGTGGATTCCAATCACTATCATAAATAATAACAATATCAGCTGTAGCCAGATTGATTCCCAGACCTCCGGCACGTGTGCTCAACATGAAAATAAATTTATCACTATCAGGTGCATTATAAGCATCGATTTGAGCTTGTCGTTCTTCATGAGCTGTTTGGCCATCCAATCTGCAATATTGGTATCCACGCCACATACAGTAATCTTCCAGAATATCCAGTACTCTTGTCATCTGACTGAATATAAGTACCCTGGATTGTTGTTGTTTTAAATGTTTTAGTAGTTTGTCTAGCACGACCATCTTGCCACAGTTGTCCACTAAATGCTGATCAGTTGTGTAAGGTGGTCCTTAAATAAAGAACATGAAAATAAGTAGAGCACAGTGAATAGGAAAATAAATTTGAAACATTTAACAGCTCTCAGTTCTTGCACAGACGTTTTTAAAGCAGTTTTTTACTGATTTTGTGCTGCTTTGTCATGTGATATGATATCCAGAACGAAATTTGAACCATGGAGTGAAATCATAAGAGAAAGGAGACTAACATGGCTAGGACATCTCATGCGCTTCCATCCAGAAAACGGCCACAAGGAAGACCAAAGACGACCTGGATGCAGACAGTCAGGCAAGATTTGGCAAGCATTGGAATTAAACTGGATCTATCAAAAGGAGCACAAACATTGAAGAGACTTTCTGATCTTACACGGGATAGAAAGAACTGGCATCACATTGTGAGCCGTGTTGTGCAGTATTAATTATGTGCGACGTCTTTGTAGTACTAGTATCATATAACAAAGCAGCAACTGATATGAAAACGTGATGCGAGGATTCTGTATCAACGTGATATCATATTGGTATCAACATTTAGAAAATTAAGCTTCAAAAACAACATTTCTTTGGGGAGCAAAGCATATTCTTTATTGGAAACACATGCAAATCCTTTGAAGGCAATGATAAATGAAAGTACTCCTATAGACCTATTTCAACCATCAGAACGAAGGCTTTTACAAAATCTTCGATATTCTAACATCGAATCTTCAAATCAATCTTCACTTAATCTTCCAACGTTGTGCTTGATATGAAAATATCAAATCTGAAGTTTTGAAAGAACTCAGTTTTCCAGGAATACCAAGGGAACAGCAAGAAACCTGTTTTGATACGGCGGTTTACTCTCGAGTCCGGAATACATGGGAGTGTGGAATACATGGGAAGGGTGGAAGAATAGGGAGTCTGGGAAAAACAAGGTGGGAGGAAAATTTTCCAGCATCAGGCGAAAGCGCAAAGTTGTTTTAATCGCAAAGTAAAGCAAACCAGATGAGAATAATAAACATCAACAAAAACGAAAACAGTTGAGTCACATTTCATTCAGGAACTACAGGATGTCTCAAAAAAATTGTTCGACGTTTGATTAAATATTAAAAAATAAGGACAACATGAACAGGCTCATGGAAAGATAACCTTGTTCCTAAGATTATGAAATAATTTTAGAGACTAAAATCGCGCAAATCGGTTGAAAATTCACTGAGTTACGAGCTCTCGAAGATCAGAAATATGCGATAGCTGAAACCAGAGACCCCCCACATTACTTGTATTGCAAAAAGCTCGAAGAAGGAGGTAAGAGAAGCTTATCCAATGTCATACCTCTCGTTGATATCAGAGCAAACCAAATAGGACTTCTAAAGTAAATTATTTCTTGCGATCATTCTGAAAATTTCCTAACATTGCGTAAGTCCAAAAACAATGGTTCAAAATATAATTGGCGAGAGACTGAATCAGTGTCCTCAAAGCATCCATATGCTTGACAGTTAGGTTATCAAAAAACCGTTTGAATCCCATTTGGTTCGCCCTGAAACAATTGAGAAATAACAGAAACGACGGCCTTTGGGACCTTTACCAAAAATGCCATTTCGAGGCCTCTGGTTTCAGCTTTCGCATGAACTTGAACTTCAAAAGCTTGTAACCCCATGAATTTTTAGCGGATTTGCAAGATACTTGTGTCAAAAATTAATTTAAAATCTCAGAAAAAGGGTGACTTGATCAAGGGTCCATTCAGCGTATCGTTATTTTTTAGTATTTATTCAAACGTCGAACAATTTTTTTGAGACACCCTGTATGATTTCACATGATTTCACATGCAATTTTCCACCCACCTTGTTTATTCCACATTCCCTATTCTCCCTTTTCTTGTATGTAAATAGTTGGTATTAATTAGTTTGTACATAATTATTTATGTATATTAACTATCTCCCTACCAACTGTATATAAATAAAGAGATTATTATTATTATATTATTATTATGCTTCAAAATTTATAGAGGCTCAAAATGAATAAGGAGTCTGGAATACGGATGTCCGGCGTGGAACTTTTTGCAAAAATCAATAAGCGAGATGAACGTCCGCACTGGGGGTTTGAGGATTAACACAACTGTTCAGATATTCTGGTGTTTTTGTCACAAAGTATCATACCTGGTTCAGCTCCATCGAAGAGGTACGGATGATTTGAGCATTTTCTCAGCTGCATCAAAATATTGAGCAATCTCATTTTATCAGATTTGCCAGCACCATTCACAATGTCAATATCTTTCATCAGAATATTCGTATACCTGCAAAATCAATCATGAAAACATTTCACATACAACGCAAACAAGTTTGAAAATCAATCTTTTTGGAGATTTCCAATGTTCTTTTTTTACATCAAATTAAAAATTTTACAACAAGAAGCTACTTATGACACTACATATGGTTACTTTTTTTTTTTTTTTTTTTTTTTTTTTTTATATTCCATTAAAAATTTACAAGACGAATTACCTATTACAATACCTACTAATTACTCTACGAAACACTACAAGGACGATAATACCACGGGGAGCAGTAGACTATGACAACCCCGTGGCAGTTAACATAGAATGAAATAAAAACTACCGGGTGAATCAGGAAAGATGCACCACCCGCCCGCAAAGCCGCACCCAAGAGCCACCAACCGACTCGCACAATTCATTGCGAATTTAACGTTGCATTAAAGAGGCTTTTACAAAGCTATGCCCAGGCCTCAGTTACTTTACACCTATACAGGGATTAACCATGGAACAATGACTACCCATTACCCTGGGTCATGAAAATCTTTAGGGCCGTTTCCATTCATTCGGATTTCGGATTTTGCATCCGAATCAATCGCATTCGAATGGCAACGTTCAGAAACCGCACACAAACTTTCGCATCCGAATCTGACATTTTCGAAGGGTTTGGTTTTCATCGGAATTCGGATTCCGAGCAGAAAAGTCCCGTACGAAAGAAGGCAACCAGGACAATGCATCTGATAGAACAAACAGATCAGCTACCAAACCATTGTTCTTTCGTAGCACGTGCCATAAATAGATTCACGTAATTTCATTGGATGACTTAAAGTCTTACTGTCGCTATAGCTATAAAGAAAACAAGAATTATAGCAAACAACGAAACAACACAATTAAGATAGATTACACACAACGTACGGCAATACATCGAAGCTAAAGTAGATCTGGTCAAAACATTTAGTTTTCAACTATGAAGGTATAAAAAAAGAGAAAAGTGAGGTATTGAAAATAAACTGCATTAAACTATCGGAAATTTCGCACTAAAAAGCTTCTGTGCTTGTGTTTAGTAACGTACCATTGTCTCTGCATGACACTCAAACCAATATAAATTTTCACTTCTTTCTTTGGTAAAAGTCTTCTTTCTACTTCAGCTTTCAATCTTCGCAACAAAAATGGTCTGAGTACCTAATAGCAAAAAAAATGCCTATCATCGTAAGTATCAAAAGACAAAATTTCTTAGAAAAGACACTTGGGACAAAAATTTTGGTCGTATCTCTAAAAAATCTTGAAACTTGACAAAGTTACCTAAAATGATGCAAGAAAACGAGATATTGACATTCCCTCTTCTCTATTGTGTAGCCGTTGCTACAGTCCATTACAAAACTCTGGCGTGTAGGTATGAACGAAAAAAGTTGACTTTGAAAACAGATACTTCAAATAATCTTAAAAAGTCTTGGCACTTGGATTCATGACTAAAGGATCCAAGCTGCTCAGATGAATAACATGGAATTGACACAAACAAAGGACGTAGGAACCATCTCAAACTTGGGGTGCGACACTTCGTTGCGACACAAGGTACGACACTTTGAGCGCACTTTTTCCTAAAGAAAAAGGGGCATTTTCAGAAATTAAAAAGGGCACTTCTTTATTTATTGCAAAATCTTGGGGAGCACGTGCCCCCAGTGCCCCCAGTTCCTATGTCTATAGCTCTGAGATAAAAGCTTTCCTCGTAGCAGTAATCTGGTACCCCTATTTTGCGAACAACGCCATGGATCACATGATTTAATGAAATTCGATTATCTGCAATGCCAAATTGAAGTTCCGAGACTTTTAAATCTCAAATATCGGGGACTAACATCTATTAACCAGGAATATTTTCTCAAATTAGAATTGATCGATTAAGTACCTTTCCGAGACAGTAGCACATATTGAAAGTGATTTTAAATACAGTAAGATAATAACTTTTGTGTGTTATCAAACGTTTGATATTGTAACCATTGTCTCATGAGAAGATTTCGAACGTGTACATTATACAGTCACAAGTCTGTAAAAATATCTATCGCAGAAAATATCGAAAACAAATTAAAGGAATTATTTCTTACCGAGTGTAATCTTGACACAAGTTTGTCTTCAGTGCCATCAACCAAATTCTGAGTATTGAACCAAGCGTCGAAATCCTGAAAAGATAATATTCAAGCTTTATTTCGGTAGAAAGAATGAGAAGGGGAACTAAATTACAAGAAGTGCCTACAAAAGCAGTCGATATCACAAAAAAGAGATAAAATAGGATTTCGGCAATTATGAGAAAAAACTATTCCATTTGCCGTCCTCAATGGAAAACACTTAAGTGGATGTCATTTTTTGATGTTAAATTTTTCAAACACTCTGCGGTGCAGAAACTTCGAGTAATTCCAAGAGAATGTCATGTCCAATATGCAAGTTTGTGTGACAATAGGGGTATACAATCTCAGAACATTCTGCTGACGACTTCAATGAGGATAAGTTGTATTTGAGGTATTGAAGAATAGCTGGATCTTAAATTCGTCATTTGTGATTTAGCCGTCGTCAAATACAATAGAATCATTGGCAACTCCAGGCAATTTTCTGAACAAACAGCCGGAGCTGTTTACAACTGTTTTACTAAGTCTATGACAGGACATCACTGTTGTATCTGCACCATCTTATACCCTGCCGCCTTTTTCTCTGTCTCCATTGTCTCCTCTCAGCCCTATATCCTCTGCAGCGTTGGAATCAAACTTTTAAATAACATTTCACGATGGATTTACGCATCTTTCATTCAAAGTCTCTTATGAAATACTGACCGTTATTTGGAGCCTTTCTTCAATTTACCTTGAGAGTTTGACATGACGGATGAACAAACGTACATATAAATTCTGCAGAGATTGTTCTCCTTTTGGATCAAAATAGCAGTGCTTGAATATTTTCCGCAGTTTATGCAAACGATATCGATCAGTAGTCGATTTCTTAAGTGCAAAAAGACTTTTTGGAACGTTTTCGGCTGTAATAGTATCATAATAAGCTGTTTGTGCTAACAATATGAGATTATTATGGACAATCAGAAGACCTTCAAGCCAAACAAAAATGGGAGGATAGAGAAAATAAAATAACTGAATGAAAAGGCAAAAATGCTATGAAAAGACAGTAAATCTAAAGGGGAAGACAAACCTCAGATGAGCTAAACACATCCGGCAGCAAGAAGTTCAGCAAAGCCCAGAGTTCATGAAGATTGTTTTGTAACGGTGTACCAGTTAACAACAGCCTATTTGCAGATCGAAATTCCCTGACGATCTCTGACAACTGAAAGAAGGAGCATATTTCGAAATTTAAAGTCTATAGGGTATTGCAATGTCTAGACTTAAAAAATTTGTCCTCAGAGAAGCTCCGTGTGTGGGCTTATTCTGCAAAAAAAGATTTAGAGGTTGGGCCATGTATGCTTATTTGAGGGGGTATAATCAGGAGGGACTTATTTAGAAGCAGTCAAATATTACCAAGACTAATCTTATTTTATTTGAGCCTGGTAAAACAGCTGATGTACTGGAATATATTGTCTTGAAGGCAATATCTAAACCCAAGTTGAAACAAAACGCGAAGTCAATCAAAATATAGAATTAAAAGTGTTAACTAAAATAACAGACAGTTTTTATCAAGAACTATCAAATACAAAATATTGTCACGTCGTCATCCAGTTGTAGCAATACCTTTATCGCCTCTGCTATCCTCGTCGATCAGCAATTCAAGTTATTACATTTTGCGTAACTGAGCAGTGAATTGAGTCACTTTGATAATTGAGAAAAAATAGCTATACAAAGTTTTTTAAATCAATCAACCCCATGGGGGCGTTTTCAAGGGTGGGGGCGTATTTCACGATAAATATCTTTGGGTGGCTGCTCAACCGAGGGAGGGGGGGTGACAGCTTACATTCAAAGGTGACAGCTTACTCAAGGACCTACAGTATCTGGAAAAACAGCATGGATTTTTCATGAACTTCTTGTATGTTCAAGATGATCAAACTTGCTATCAGTGTCAAAGGTTGTTAAATTTTTCTATTCTTCAAGCACACGCAAATTTTAAACAAGATTGAGCCTAACTCTAGAACGGTAAAACCGATTCTATAGGAACAAAATCTAGACTCTATTTTAGCTTCTTCTCCGTTAAACAAAAATGTGCGAGTAACAGAACTTTGTACACAACTCGATGTTGTACTTTTCGGTGAATTCTAAAAATGCTGGCCACTCAGCATAACACTAAACTTACCTTTGATTTTTCGTTTTTGATTCGATGAGCTTCATCAATAACCAAGTACCTCCAAGCAAATTTCTTCAGCACAGCCTTTTCTCGAATACACATCTCATATGATGTAACAAGTGTATCCCATTCCCCAGGCAGTAATGTCTCCCTTATGAAAGCAGCCTTTGGAAAGAATGAAATTGTATCAAGGGTCATGCACACAAAGAAGATCAACAAGAATTCTGAGGCAGAGAAAGGTTGTAGACTTTGGGACAGACCCCAAGACAACAACTGAGGACACATCTTTGCGGCTCTGTTTTTAACATTTTCACACTTTGATGTTGAATTTCTCTATAATCAGTCACTACAGAATCCCAAGTGAATGAAGCAGACGCAAGTGCTACAAGTCATTGCAGACTTTGCTACAAGCCATCTAAATATGTTTTAGATGCTCTGTTTTATCTTAAAAACTGATAAGTTTCTCGTTCTCCTTCTTTTTCTAACTGGCTTCAAACCCACGCATGCATTTCCTTTAAATTTCTTTGCATTGCCAAACTATTTGAGGAAAACATCTCGATATGATTTAAATGTTCTTAAAGAAGCTGGTACAGTGCTTTCCTGTGCACTGTTGCTTGAATGATGTTGCTTTGGTAAACAAATCACAGTGAGAAAATCGACCCTACTTAGGCCTTGCAAGATCTGAACAGTCCTTTGTGATCCAAGCTTCAATCAACATTGTGAGCTTCACACTACCAACGTATGCTTGTAGACTGACGACGTGATTCCTTGTATTCGTTTAACATTTATAATCTGATGTTTTAATTTCACTCATACAAAGGACTCACGACCAAACGGATTCTAAACAGGGACTAAAATCTTACGAAAAATCAGAAGAAACTTAGTACATCTTCCATCCTACGAACGTCGAAAGAAAAGTCGAACGTCCCTTTGAAGGTCATTTCGAGCGTCGCTTCGCTTCGAGAAGTCGAAATTTGAACTAATGAGCCAATCAAACGCTAAAAATAGGCACGTGGGTTGACCATATTAAGAAAGTAGTGATCTAATTGGTCGCGCCGTGAACGCGGCGGACTTGGCCTAATTAGTCCCTGTATTGAAGCGTAAGGACACAAGTCCCTCAACTGAAGCGATAACAACAACGACAACAACAAGCGTAAGATAGAGGGACTTATGTAATGTAGTCTAGTATGCTAGCTGCGTTTTTATCAAACTACTTGCGAAATTGGTTTTTGTTGATTTTTGAATCTGCATGGGCCTGGGCATGGCCATCTTCCTTACAGTTTCACAGTGAAACATTGCCAAGCAATGTTTGCCAATGGGATACAAGGGACTTACGAAGTCAGCCTTGGTAGTGGTATGGATGAATCTAATTTGTCTGGTGAGTAGCTACCAGTTTGTTTGATGTTAGGTACGGATGTTGGAAAAATTTAAATTCAACGATAGTATTGCTTTGTCAGGCATTGAGTTAATATGCAGCCCAAACTTTTAGCTTTTATCTTATAAACTGGTTATGGGCCTTAAAGGAAAAGTCTGGGGTTATTATAATTGTTGATTATTCAAGAGATTGCACCGTTGTGAACGGTGTATAGTTCTTTTTTTTAATTTTTGCCGATTTTATCCTGCGAAGTTACATATTTCAATCTGCCAAGAAGCGCGAAATGACGTCATTTTATATGAAGTCACTTCACGTTGACCAAACGAGGCTGCCAAATGTGTTGATATTACACCACTCTAGTTACTAGCCTCCTTATTGTGCCTTCGCACATTCGTACGAAATACAAAATGGCGACGATTTGGCCTAGCTTACAAAGATCCATCAACCAACTTATGAAAGTATGAAAGTTGGAGGCATCAAAACTTGGAAAGAACTCACAACTGGTGTTCAGCTGTTGGTAAGGTTGCTTTTTAACAAACATTTTATCAACCCCGGACTTGTCCTTTAATGTCATTAGCAGCCCTGTGGCTTGAACTTGCACCTGTCATTTGTTATCTATCACAATGATCGTACTCATTGCATGAGTAATAATCGACAACTAACTCACTCTTTGTTCTTGGTTGCCAATGAGGCATACAGCTCTTACAGTTGGACACCATTTCTTGAACTCACTCATCCAATTGGTTAATGTTGACTTTGGACAAATGACAATATGGGGTCCTGGTTGGTTCCTGTGATGCTTCATGTAACCTATCAATGAAATTGTCTGCAATGTTTTTCCAAGACCCTAAAACAAGAGCAAAGGTTTGTTTCCATTAGTCGGACATTGTTGTGCTACCTTTTGAGTCAATAAAACTTCAAGCACCAGTTAATGATCATTTGCCTGAAAGTATGAGCAAGGTCTCATCACAACAGTATAGGCTAACACTTCTGGAATTCTTACATGGTCACATTTCCTCTCGCCATGATTCTAACTTACTGAAACTGGAGCTCATTTTTGCCAGCAAAAGGTAAAAGATGCAATGGACAAGTTTTTCTACACCCAGTTTATATGCCATAGTTCATATTCCACACACCATAAAAAGCTGATTCATCTAAAGAAATACTGTATGACTTGCCAATCATCATTCACAGTTGGATCCTGCAAATATGAAGTGAAGCTCTGCTTGTAATTTTAGCCTATTGTTGAAAACAATACATCATTGTTTTAGACACTGTCTTATCAAAAACAGAGTATCTACAGTATGTTTCTAATAGCTGTCAGTCTCTAACTGTGTGTTTCTCACTTGCTGGGACCCCACAGTATGTCACTTCTCACAGGAAAGAAGCCTTTATTGTTTGTATGGATTACAGTATAACAAAAATACTTTTTGCATGAAACCAGATATTTTGCAGAAAATTCTATAATAGTTTTGACAATGATCCATTTACTTTTCACTGATCTCTTTAGGTTCTACCTCTCCCATGTTCCATTGTCCTCTTCCTTGTTTTTCAGTCAAGTTAAGAAACATACCATTTCATCAGCA
Organism: Aurelia sp. 3 sensu Dawson et al. (2005); assembly: GCA_964020215.1. Lineage (NCBI taxonomy): Eukaryota > Metazoa > Cnidaria > Scyphozoa > Semaeostomeae > Ulmaridae > Aurelia > Aurelia sp. 3 sensu Dawson et al. (2005). The sequence goes on from OZ026583.1 coordinate 14,136,615, forward strand.
AGAATTCCATTGATTCCATTCTCATAGAGAGAAATTAGCCAGTTCAAACCACGAATTTGATAGTCTCTCATTGTACCATTCTTGATGTCTACAAGTAAGAAGGAAAATTATCTACTTACAGTACGTACCTCATCAAGCATGGCCCTTTAGCTATTCCACAAAAGCGCCTGAATTGTGCACTATTTCTATACATTTTTGTACCAAGGATATCAATTTACTTGTACTGCAGGTAAAAACACAGCAAAACAACAAAGAACAACAGTGAATGAGTCAATTTAAGTATATATATATAGTATATATATATATATATATATATATATATATTGCCAATATTTCATCTGCCTTGCAGGACTTCTTCAGGGTTGATATCAATTTAGCCTGTGAAAAGGGGTTATTTATCTGGGCGCAGGGGAGGAGAAAAAGAGAGCGAAGGGCCTGTAGGAATTGGTTGCATTTTTGAATTCCATATACCTGATTGGAGGTATATAGCTTTCTTTGTCATTTTTCCTAGAAACTGATATTCTGAAGTCCCACAATGATATTTCTGAGTAGCAACAGGTAAGATTGGTCAATAAAACCATTTTCATTGTCCATATTATTGAAATTTGGGACAAATAACAATAACCTTTTGTACCTCAGACCAGGTATATGGAATTCAAAATGGAGTCTATTCCTACAGGCTCTCTTGTTCCTTTTTCCATCAAACTTCAAGCCACTATAGTATATACAAATTCAAAGATTCTGCAAAATGTGGTAACATGCCATTTGATTCTGATTCTTTTCGGAATAGCTTAAAGGCAGTCTGTCACGCATTTGATTGGGTGATTTGGACAATGCGAAGAATAGGAAATTTCAATGTCTGCTAATCCTCTGACTTTCTACGGCCATAGAAAGTCAAGACGGTTAGCCCTCCTTTGTTTCAAATACACAGATTCACAAAGAAATCTGTTATGCTGAGCGCTGACTTTTCGCGGCCAATCAGAGACGTGATAGACTGCCTTTAAAGGCCTATTGTAATATTTCAGCCCCCTGCAGTTGGACATGACTGTTTCCATCACAAGATACAGTAAGGTTCATTACAGAGTACAAAACTTACATGCAGGAGATGATTCAAAATGTATGACTGATGTCTGTGAATGTCTTCCTTCTTCTAAGAGTTCCTTGTCTTCCTCTGCCTCTGTTCTTCTGTGACGATGACTACAATGAAGGCACATCAAAATTTTAAGATGAAACGGATAATTTATTTTTTAGTAATGACAACATTTAATTTGCCATAAAATCATTTTGCTATGTGCACAGCGAAATAAGTGTGCTCAAATCTTTCAAGACTCTGAATTCAAAAATATGGCCGGGCCTTGCAAAGAGAGGTGCTTGAGCTTCATCAAGCACCTCCACACACACACACACACACACATGGAAACTCTAGGAGCTTGATAAAGTGAGCATTTGGATGGATAACTTTCATAATAAATATGGCAAGTATGTTGTCCAATTTCATTCCAAAGTTTTTGGTTATGTATCTTTGGCCTGTTCTAATCATTTCTTGGTGTCTGTTCTTGCTGTCTCATATGCCAATAATAACTTAAGATATTCTGGGGTCAACATCTTTTTCCATGTGTTTCAATCAAGCCTCTGGAACTTTTGGGGTGCTCAATTTGCTAAATGCCTATTCTTTCTTTCCTAACAAGGACTGAAAATGGACATCTTAAAATAAATATGATTATGATTCAGGAGATTCCCCAAAACAGTGTGTTTGCACTTAAGCCAAACGCAAAAACTCTTGTTTTAAGGGAGAGGCAAATTGGAGTTTATGGGATCAATATTTCAACTTTCAAAACACCAGCATGGACAAACATGGGATTTGATGTCAAGTAAACTGTTGAGGATTACTTAAAAATGATCAAATAATCAATGACACCTGGTATACATTCACTGTGCATTTTTCATTGAAATCATGGAAAAATTTCACTGTCAAGGATCATTTTCTACAGGTGTGCAATTTTCTTTAATACATTTCACTTGAATTTCCTTTCATCCTAAGCTATTTACATCCTCCGTCATTCAGGTTGTCTTTCACAACGTATATAACTTATAGCTAGCTCACATTCAGATTGAACACTTACTCTCCAACACTACTCTTGGATGCACTGGCTGCTTTATCAAAATCAGGCATTTTCTTCATCTTCAAGGGACTAGTTGGGGGCTTTCTTCCAGCAGCATTTAGAAAATGAGAGAAGATCTCAGTTTGGGACAGCAAGTATTGAAATCTAGTTGCTTTGTCTCCTTCAATCTTCTTTGTGTAATCTTTTCCAAAGGAGTAATTTGGGTTTTTGACTGGTGGTAGGACTGGTTTCTTCTTTTTGGCATCTTCTTGGTCCTGCATGAAACAAACTCAGTTCAGTTGAATAGGAAACTTTCAGCCTGAACCAAAGCACAGCAGTGTGAAGGGCTTGTTTTGAGGGAAATTCAGGTTAAACACTTTAAAAATTGCATTGGAAGCAGTCCTGGCCGTAAGTAATTTTAGTGGCGTGCGGTAAATCACGCGCCTTGCACAGTGAGGCGCGTGATTTTAAGTGCTTTATTTCACTCCGTGACCAATGGCCTTTGGAGGATGAGGACAAAAAAAGAATGTTCAAGCACTTAGTGTTGCAAAACAACAGTGGAAATGAGTTGAAATAACAAGGATTGATGTCGTAGTTTGAACAGTAAACATCAACAGAAACAGTCACATTCTCCTCTGTGTGCAGACGCTTGTATTTTGGCCTTGTATTTAGGCCGTTTGATGATGAATGTTTTTCCGTGTAGTTACTCCGTATCACTGCGGTAGTCCTGGGATGAAGGGGAACTGAGTACCTTCGTTTCTTCCACATCAAATCATCTCCACATCGTTTTTATAAAATGAATTTACGATCAACAAAGTCCATAGATTCAGAACACATGTACTCTAGCGGCATGTTTTGTCTCCTTGAAATCTGACTTTCCTGTGACCTTGTCCAAATTATGATATTTCATCATTGCCACAAACAGGAAATTCTTGGAATGAAAGCAACTACCATTAGCAGCACTTTGACCACCAATACTGTATTTTGTTTAAGAAATGTATTTCTTTATTTTCTTTATGCAAAAGGATACCAGGTTCCAAAAATATCACTCACTCATTGCCTCAACGATTACAGAGGAGGTGCGTGATTTTGAGGCAAAAAGACTTTTTAGGTGCGTGACGAATCACGCTTCTTGAGGGCAGTAGGTGTGTGATGAAGCGTGCACGCGAAATCGGGCGCCTCAAACTGCCAGGTCTGTAGAAGCAGTAGTTTGGTTGCTTCATTATTTTTGGAATACTGTTTTTAGAGCTAGGATGCTCTATCATTGTGGGCCTTCAGCTTCTGTATTCTTAGATGGCGTTTGGCAAATAAGATCAAGACCCCCACTCCTCCTCCTTTACTGCCTATGCAATGGTGTTATGGTGCAGTGGTGTAATCCTCTAACTTTGCAACCAGAACAGTCAGGTGGCAGTGTTTGATATGTGGTAGGACCTTGCCATCTGAGCATCATAGCAAGGGGATCTACTCTATTGGTTGATTCCATTTTTTGCTATACAAGGGGATGGAGGCAAGATATTTGTCAGATTGGCACCCCTTGGAAACAGTCATTAGTTATGAGCCACCCACCTCAGAAAGAGCACTTTGAACTGATATGATGATCCCGTTGGAAATGATGAATACCATGCATTGGAAAACGGGATAGTTTTCACCCTGGAAAATGTCTGTGCAGTAGTCTAGGGGTTTTTTAGTACAGCAGAAGTTGTTCAGTGCAATAGATGGATCACATGATGTAATTGGAGGGATAACCCCAGTAAATTTGGGGTCATTCAGTTAGTTAGAAGAATAGCATTGTGTTGTTGGATGGCTAATATCAGTAAGGGAAGGGTCATTCAGTTATTGAGAGGGATAACAAACAGTGCTACAGTATTGAGGCATAACATCTTGTCAGTAGAGGAATAACATTAGTAAATGAGGGTCATTCAGCATTTCATGTTCATAACATCATGTCCATAGAGTGATTTCAGGGCTATTCAGTTACACAGAGGTATAACTTGCAGTGAGGTACAGGGGTGACAAACAGAGGGATACAGAATGGTACATCAGTCATTTGTCCTCAGAAAGATACATCAGTCCTTTGAAGGTTGTTCAGTTTCTCAGAGGGATAAGAAACGATATGATAAAATGATTAAGAGTTTCTGAAGACATTCTTTACATTATTGCTATCAAAGTTTTTTAGGGAACATTTCTCAGGCCCAGCCAAGCTCATCGTTATTGAAGATTTGAGATGCAAAGTAACTCAATGTAAGTATCAAAATTTTTCACTTAGGTTTCAAAACTGTAAGCTTCAAAATTTTTTACACAGGGTTATACCTCCAGCCTGTGAACAGTTCAAGTCTACAGACAACAAGCAAAACTCTGGTTTCTGACAAGAAAATGACCATAAATCCTCAATGCTTTTCTGATCATGTAAAGTTTGTTTTATACTCATTCGAAAATTTCCACTGAGTATTTCATCAGGCCAAGCTCCAAATCTCCTGACCAAATTAAAATTTGACAGCCAAGAATCCTTTCTATTGCCACCATCTATCAATAAACCAGCAAATTTTAACTTTGTGTTGTAAATCATTGTAAAACATTCCAGGCTTGCTTCACACTCCAACTGTTTGACCATGCTTTGTTTTCAAATTTCTTTGGGGAGTGCTGATGATTTCAGCTCCTATTAAGGATTCAAGGGGGGTAAAGTTCAACCTAGTGCTGACACGTCCTATCTCCAGTCTGTTCACACATGCTTTTCCATTTGTTTCTTCTGCACTTAAATGCCCTGTGGAAATGTGCAGGCCTTTTCTTGAGGAAAGTCGCATGAGAGTGCCAAAACACTCGCGTAATTTTGTTTGCGCGAGCAATTGCTCAGGTAAAGATTCACGAGCACGGTTTATTCCTTGGCAAAGCAAGTTACAATGAATCTCAATATTATTATTGTCAAATGAGAATGAATTGTTGGAACACTAAATGTTAGTCTTTTAAATCATCTGGTAAGCACAGATAGGATTCTATCGCTTTTTCATCTTGTCTCATCAAAACCGATGAATCTTTACTTGCTATCTTCTGTTTCTGAAAAGTGCATTTGTTCTTACAATTTATCAACTCTGAAGATCGGGCAGGGAAATTTTTTGCTCCTTCTTTAATTTAGACCACAATTTTATCCGCCGTAATTCCATTAAGATACGGTAAACAGTATGATGCTCTCATATCAAAGGACCTTAAATGGGAAGAAAGGTTTTGCATTCAATGATAACAGCCATAACAGTAAAGGATTGATGCAAGTTGATTGATGAAATGACAAATCTGATGTCTGGCAATCATATTTGTACCATCGATGAGCCTTCTGCTACAATGTTGATTCCCCATTTGCGGTTTCTATGAGGATGATTCCTTGTCTTCTTGAAAGACTTAAACTTTACACCAAAAAAGCTCTTCAAAAGTTGGTTCCCTTCTTTCAGTATTTTAGGACCCGCTCACGATGTTGAAATTCTCTAGATCATATTTCCGTTGCTCTTAGAACCAATGTTTAATCAACTCATCTCCCCTACCGATCCCAGTAAGATACTTTCCAGCTTTAACTTTGAGCTTATAATGTAGTTATTCCAATATCAGGTTTCAATCGCATGTTTATACTGTATTTCGTTTTCCAAAAAAGATGTTTTCTTGAAGTATATGATCATTTCCACCTGAGGTCAAATCCATTAATTCCAAAAGGAGGATTTTATCCTATTGCAATTCACAAGAAATTGTTGATAGCGATTTCCCCTAAGATTGGCAATTTTGCGGGAGCGATAAAGAGCTTGCGTGATCATGTTTGCGCGAGTGCTGACGCGATCGCTCGAGTAAAACGAAGAGGCCTGAATGTGACAATTTAGGTTCAATTTTTCTAAGATTTTATGATTGCTTTCTTTCATTAATTTTGGCTTGAATACAGATATTTTTTGAATCACTTTGATTTGCAAGGTATGGTAATGTCATACCAATGTTTAAATTGTTGGAAACATTCCAAAATAATGCACTTTGAGGCCAATTTGTGGTGAGTTTATTATATGTCCACAGACTGGAGGTAATGGTCATGAACTGGAAAGAGAGCAAAGAAGAGCCAAGAATTTTGTGTTGAAGAAATTGATTAAACTTAATATGGATATTCTGATAACTCGTGCTTCAAATTACTTTCGTTGCAATTCAAAGTTTTGTATGCAATCTCTATGTGAGATAATTACCAGTTGAATAATACAGTCCACAGACTGGAGGTACAACCCTAATGTCAATGTTATATGTAGGATTTTTAACAGCCCAACTGATACTTTCTTAAAGCCCTGGCAAAACGACTGGACATTTGCACTGAACATGCACTGGACAAATGTCCAGTGCAAAATGTTGTGTCATTTTGCCACCTTGTCCAATCTTGTTCAGTCGTGTTCAGCGATGTTGAGAGCTGCTCAGTTGATTCTGAAGGCAGTCAAAAATCTTCAGTGGACAAGATTAAATTTCTTTTGTTTGAAGAAAATGTTCAGTTGTTTTGCCACCCCACTGAACATTGTCCAGTTTGCGCAAGCGCGTTACAAATGCAAGAAAGGGGAGTTTCGTCATGACGGGGAAGAAATGGAGTCATCAGCATCAATTAGTTCCATGAACAGCAGGGAAAGGTAAATCAGGCAGTGACGAGGATTCCTCTGACAAGATCAATTGCAGTTCTGATGACCAGAGTGATCGCAGAGAACGAGGATACGATGATATTGATGGGACAAGCAGCAGGCCTAATCGATCTTCAACTTTTCTCTTAAAATCGATGATCATTAATGTAACAACTTTGGCAGCAGATTCGATGTTTTCATCCCCTTGGCATCCTATGACCAGTTTACCCCGGGCTCCTAAAACAAAAGTCCAGACCCCAAAAATTGCGCTCCCTTTATCACAGAGAAAATGTTCACTGGACAATGTTTAGTCATTTTGCCACCCCAAAAACTTTTCATGTGTTCACACACTGGAAACGGTGAGCAATGTCCAGTCAATGTTCAGTGCAAATGTCCAGTCGTTTTGCCAGGGCTTAACAGTCCACTGCTATCAAACACACAAGAACCAGCAGTCGATGACTGCTCATTTAAGGCCTCTCTGGACATAGTATGGTTGAATCAGCCTTTTCAATTAAGGGGTCATTGACAGACATTTTTTGTTACAGTTAACGGAATTCGACCATAGGGGGTCCAGCTTAAATCCATTAAAACTTTTACTTCTGTAACAAAAATTGAAATAAGTAATGTTTCATTATAAAACCTTAAACAATAACTTGTAGCAGTAAAGATTTTGGCATTGTGCTACTTAATTTTGATGTCACGATCCGCATGAAGAACTTGCAGGCTTCGGCCACACAGGACACATGATAATTAAGGGGCCATCGAATTTTCATATTTTTTAACAGCATTTGGCCATTAAGATCGGAACCCCATCCCCCCTCCCCATTGACGGCCTTCTACCAAACGGGCCTCCGATCGGTCTAAAATCTTTGGCCTAAGTATGACTTGAGGAGCAGCAAACAAATGCCTTGTGGAACACGCTAGACTTCAACTGAAGATACACAATATCGGGAGGCATAGTAAAACTGTTCTTTTCTCCTCTTTATGTGTTATTTGTAATGATCTTTTCCAGGGGCGGCGCCAGCCAAGAAAAACTGGGGTGGAAAAGTGATAGAATTGATGGCCAGAGGGTATACCTAATGATTTTTATGTCGTTTTTGCTTGGGTGGGAATGGATACCAACCTGAGGACTGTGGGGTGGACATACCCCAGTCCACCTCGTGGCGCCGCCCTTGATTTTATCAATGCTTTTCAAAAAATTCCCTTATGGAGATTTCCGTACGATTTTTTATTTTCTTAACGGCCTAAGGGTAAGACCCCCTCCCCCCATAACGGCCAATTGCCATTAAAAAATACGAAAATCGAAAGTTGATGGCCCCTTAGGGATGTAATGAAATGTTTGTGGGACGCCCGCGACAAGAGAAAATATGGTGATAAATAGTTGTCTGCTAAGGGGGAGGGGGTTGAACCGTTAATGGCCCAAGGCCAATTCCATTAACTATGATGAAAATAACTTGTCAATGACCCCTAATCCCCTACAGGCCTTTCGATCCGAATGATATGGAAAGACTTTCTTCAAGTTTTAGGCCTACTACTACAAAAGTGTATATGGAAAGCTCTAGGGTATCGGCGGCATTTGTCGGACGGCGGCATTTGTCGGACACTTTCGGAATCACTTCCGCTAAACAGATGCAAGCACTCGCAAAATAAACATGAATCGCACTCACCACCTTCATCACGTTATACTCTGACCTTTTTGTACAAATAGAGTTTAAATAACGAGCTTTAGACCGGGCAACATGCCCACAAAGGTCAGAAACGCTTCGTGCGAACCTTCAAAATGGCGACGAACACGCACATGAACAACAACATGCCTCGAAATCGGGATCTGTCGGGAGGTCAGCTTGAGCGCGAAGACTGGATCAATGACTGTTATGCATTGTTGAACTTGTGATAAATTACATAAACTGACAATGAACTCGATCGGAAGTGACAATCGCATTGACAGAGGGGTCTTGAAGGAAGAGGTCTCAAAAAACGTTGGCGGCATTTGCCGGACACCCTTGAAGTTATCCATCGTCATTCTCACAGAGTGCATGGTAATGATGTTCACTGTCTTATTGAATATGTTGAATGAGAATCGATGATACTTAGTTGCCGAATAAAATATGATAATTTACTTTTCATCTCAAATGGTGCATGGTTAATTTATTCATAGCAGGAATTTCTGCCTTGGGCCTAAGGTAAACACGTCTAGCAAAAGGGGAATTTCAAGCGCGGAGAAGAATTACTTTGCAGTTAGAATAACTCAAGATAAACTGAAGATAAACATTTCATTAATTAGAATGGTGGCTGGAAGATTTTGTCTGCATAAAAGGGTCAAATTCATGTTTTAGATACGTGTCCGACAAATGCCGTCACAGGGCGATAAATGACGCCACGATAATCGCGTGTAAAAACTGATGCAGATAACTAATGCGGAGAGAAATTTTAAGGAAAATCAAGTAATATGCCGATGAAAGAGCAAAACCACACCTGAATACCTTAACTTCTATTTCTTCATTTTGGTTTAGGAGTAGTGAATGCGAAAACCTAAACCGTCCGACAAATGCCGCCGATACCCCTATATTACAGATAATCGTGGTTGTTGAAGCCCCTTTCAAACCTGAATTTACATAATAGATTGTAAGCTGTTGTAAATAGATTGAAAACTTATGGTCTGTTGAGTGAAGCGGCTGATTTAATACACAGTCTACATAAAGCATTAACAAAAGGGCCTAAAAGAGAGAGGGCCTAAAATTCATAACAGAAAGTGATGAAAGTCGATAAAATAGTGTTATAAAGCCATTACTACATCTAATGATGCATTTCAACCTTACCGATGTACTTTCATCGTCACTTGAGCTTTCAGATGAGGTGCTTGCTCTTTCTTCTGCTTTTTCTGCCATGATTTCTAACTGCTTTGCTTTCAATGTCTGGCCAAACCTCGCGCGCGTTTCGCGAGGTGAAGCGCACTTGCTTGACAATAGAGCACATGCGCAAGACAAATACTGCTGTACAAAAGTACCGACGGGTCATGAGGAAGCATATCTCCATGCTCCAACTTGGTAGCCTAACCCCATACGACACTATGGACAGTAATATCCTGACAACTTTCGGGCAACTGGCAGTCTTTTCGGCAACTTTTAGGAATTTCGGCAACTTTTGAAACATTGAGCAACTTGTCCTCATTTTAGCAATATTACAAGAATTTCAATGATATTTTGAAATTCTTTGTAACAGTGATAAAAATTAGACATGTAAAGCATATGTTTTCTGGTCAGGCTGGGATTCAACGCCTTGATTTGTGAAGAGTTGCTCTTTGAAATTAGCGATTTCTGACAATGATGACAATTATGATGATGATCATGATAAAGATGATGATGATCATGATTATTGTTGTTGTTGTTGTTGTTTATGATCAACAAATGGTTCTTGCTAAAATTCTGAAGATGTGTCAGGTGAACCAAATAATATTAGCTTGAAAGGCTCAAACTTCCGACAAACTGCTGTAGGTGAAACAAAGAGCATCTTTGGTGCCGTTAATCCTATTCATAGATCTCAATATTCACATGTTTATAGCATAAGACCGTAAAAACTGACACTAAATGAGCAACTTTTAGCCAACTTTTTGATCAACTTTTCAGGAAATTATGAGCAACTTTTCGAGAAATATCGAGCAACTTGTGGACAGGGCTTAGTTCAATATCACCTCTATTGTCTGTAATATCCTGACATTTCTGGTGATAATGAAAATAAATCATCTTTTTCTTAAATACATTCAAATATGTTCCAGATCCAGCTGATTTTCATTGAATTGACACAATTCTAATTAGATTCAGGTAAATACAGTGTTTTGACTTGATTCGATTAAATCAAGTTCAATATCACCTCTATTGTCAGTAATATCCTGACATTTCTGGTGATAATGAAAATAAATCATCGTTTTCTTAAGAACATCCAAATAAGATTCAAATCAAGTTGATTTTGATTGAATTGAAACAATTCTAATTAGTTTCAGGTAAATACAGCGTTTTGACTTTATTCGATTGAATCAAGTTCAATATCACCTCTATGGTCAGTAATATCCAGACATTTCTGGTGATAATTAAAATAAATCATCGTTTTCTTAAGAACATCCAAATAAGTTTCAAATCCAGTTGATTTTGATTGAATTGACACAATCCTAATTAGTTTCAGGTAAATACAGTGTTTTGACTTGATTGGATTAAATCAAGTTCAATATCACCGCTGTGTCAGTAATATCCTGACATTTCTGGTGATAATGAAAATAAATCATCTTTTTCTTAAGGACATCCAAATATGTTTCAAATCCAATTGATTTTGATTGAATTGACACAATTTCAATTAGTTACAAGTAAATACAGTGTTTTGACTTGATTGCATTGAATCAAGTTCAATATCACATCTATTGTCAGGAATATCCTCACATTTCTGGTGATAATGAAAATAAATAATCTTTTTCTTAATTACATCCAACTATGTTTCAAATCCATTTGATTTTGCTTGAATTGACACAATCCTAATTAGTTTCATGTAAATACAGTGTTTTGACTTGATTGGATTAAGTCAAGTTCAATATCAGCTATATTGTCAGTAATATCCTGACATTTCCGGTGATAATGAAAATAAATCATCTTTTTCTTAAATACATCCAAGTAATTTTCAAATCCAGGGCACTTTGATTGAATTGACACAATTCTAATTAGTTTCAGGTAAATACAGTGTTTTGACTTGATTGGATTAAATCAAGTTCAATATCACCTATATTGTTAGTAATATCATGACATTTCGGGTGATAATGATAATAAATCATCGTTTTCTTAAGAACATCCAAATAAGATTAAAATCCAGTTGATTTTGATTGAATTGACACCATTTCAATTAGTTTCAGGTAAATACAGTGTTTTGACTTGATTGGATTAAATCAAATTCAAAATCACCTCTATTGTCAGTAAAATCCTGACATTTCCGGTGATAGTGAAAATAGATAATCTTTTTCGTAAGAACATCAAAATAAGATTCAAATCCAGTTGATTTTGACTGAATTGACACAATTCTAATTAGTTTCAGGTAAATACAGTGTTTTGACTTGATTGGATTAAATCAAGTTCAAAATCACCTCTATTGTCAGTAGTATCCTGACATTTCTGGTGATAGTGAAAATAGATAATCCTTTTCTTAAGACTATTAAAATAAGATTCAAATCCAGTTGATTTTGACTGAATTGACACAATTCTAATTAGTTTCAGGTAAATACAGTTTTTGACTTTATTCGATTGAATCAAGTTCAATATCACCTCTTTTGTCAGTAATATCCTGACATTTCTGGTGATAGTGAAAATAGATAATCGTTTTCTTAAGAACATCAAAATAAGATTCAAATCCAGTTGATTTTGATTGAATTGACACAATTCTAATTAGTTTCAGGTAAATACAGTGTTTTTGACTTGATTGGATTAAATCATGTTCAATATCACATGTATTGTCATTAAGGGAGCTGTCATAAAGAATGGAACAGAGGGGGGCGCAAGCAATTTCAAAATTTTGTCGTAAAATTATGTAGCCCAATGCAAGAGGCAGAAACGGTTTATATAGCCCCTGAACATCTGCAAACATGATTTGATGACCCAATGGCTTCAACATGCAGTCTTTGGCTCAGAAGCTTCTGAGGAAAATTTTCTGCTCTTTTTAAAAATTTCAGTTTTCTTTCTATTATCATGCTTTCCATAGTGTACTTTTGAGATCCGGTATAACGTTTTAATAAGGCAGGGAGTAGCTGCAGATACCACTGTAGTAGAAACTGAGATGGGGAACACTATGATTGATCAAGGGAACAGCAAAACTGACGCTAACAGTGTATGAAAAATTTGTAAAATATTGAAACAAATCCTGAAAAAAATAGCTTCATGGCCCATGTTTATCGCCTGAAGTAGTTTGATAGCACAATGTTTTCCATCAAATAGTTTTGGCGACCCTGTTAAATCCCTTCCGCCCCCTCCGTTCCATACTTCATGACAGCTCCCTAATATCCTTCTAGTGATAATGAAAATAAATCACCGTTTTCTTAATTAAATCCAAAAATGTTTCAAATCCAGTTGATTTTGATTGAATTGACACAATTCTAATTAGTTTCAGGCAAATACAGTGTTTTGACATGATTGGATTAAATCAAGTTCAATATCACCTCTATTGTCAGTAATATCCTGACATTTCTGATGATAATGAAAAGAAATCATAATTTTCTTAATTACATCCAAATAAATTTCAAATCCAGTTGATTTTGATTGAATTGACACCATTTCAATTAGTTAGAAGTAAATACAGTCTTCTGACTCGATTGGATTAAATCAAATTCAATATCACATCTATTGTCAGTAATATCCTGACATTTCCGGTGATAATGAAAATAAATAATCTTTTTCTTAAGGACATCCAAATATATTTCAAATGCAGTTGATTTTGATTGAATTGACACAATTCTAATTAGATTCAGGCAAATGCAGTGTTTTTACTTGATTGGATTAAATCAAATTCAAAATCACCTCTATTGTCAGTAAAATCCTGACATTTCCGGTGATAGTGAAAATAGATAATCTTTTTCGTAAGAACATCAAAATAAGATTCAAATCCAGTTGATTTTGACTGAATTGACACAATTCTAATTAGTTTCAGGTAAATACAGTGTTTTGACTTGATTGGATTAAATCAAGTTCAAAATCACCTCTATTGTCAGTAGTATCCTGACATTTCTGGTGATAGTGAAAATAGATAATCTTTTTCTTAAGACTATTAAAATAAGATTCAAATCCAGTTGATTTTGACTGAATTGACACAATTCTAATTAGTTTCAGGTAAATACAGTTTTTGACTTTATTCGATTGAATCAAGTTCAATATCACCTCTTTTGTCAGTAATATCCTGACATTTCTGGTGATAGTGAAAATAGATAATCGTTTTCTTAAGAACATCAAAATAAGATTCAAATCCAGTTGATTTTGATTGAATTGACACAATTCTAATTAGTTTCAGGTAAATACAGTGTTTTTGACTTGATTGGATTAAATTATGTTCAATATCACATGTATTGTCATTAAGGGAGCTGTCATAAAGAATGGAACAGAGGGGGGCGCAAGCAATTTCAAAATTTTGTCGTAAAATTATGTAGCCCAATGCAAGAGGCAGAAACGGTTTATATAGCCCCTGAACATCTGCAAACATGATTTGATGACCCAATGGCTTCAACATGCAGTCTTTGGCTCAGAAGCTTCTGAGGAAAATTTTCTGCTCTTTTTAAAAATTTCAGTTTTCTGTCTATTATCATGCTTTCCATAGTGTACTTTTTAGATCCGGTATAACGTTTTAATAAGGCAGGGAGTAGCTGCAGATACCACTGTAGTAGAAACTGAGATGGGGAACACTATGATTGATCAAGGGAACAGCAAAACTGACGCTAACAGTGTATGAAAAATTTGTAAAATATTGAAACAAATCCTGAAAAAAATAGCTTCATGGCCCATGTTTATCGCCTGAAGTAGTTTGATAGCACAATGTTTTCCATCAAATAGTTTTGGCGACCCTGTTAAATCCCTTCCGCCCCCTCCGTTCCATACTTCATGACAGCTCCCTAATATCCTTCTAGTGATAATGAAAATAAATCACCGTTTTCTTAATTAAATCCAAAAATGTTTCAAATCCAGTTGATTTTGATTGAATTGACACAATTCTAATTAGTTTCAGGTAAGTACAGTGTTTTAACTTGATTCGATTAAATCAAATTCAATATCACCTCTATTGTCAATAATATCCTGACATTTCTGGTGATAATAAAAATAAATCATCTTTTTCTTAATTAAATCCAAATAAGTTTGAAATCCAAATGATTTTGATTGAATGAACACAATTCTAATTAGTTTCAGGTAAATACAGTGTTTTGACTTTATTCGATTAAATCAAATTCAATATCAACTCTATTGTCAGTAATATCCTGACACTTCTGGTGATAATGAAAATAAATCATCTTTGTCTTAATTACATCCAAATATGTTCCAGATCCAGTTGATTTTGATTGAATTGACACAATTCTAATTAGTTTAAGGTAAATACAGTGTTTTGACTTGATTCGATTAAATCAAGTTCAATATCACCTCTGTTGCCAGTAATATCCTGACATTTCTGGTGATAATGAAAATAAATCATCTTTGTCTTAATTACATCAAAATAAGTTTCAAATCCAGTTTATTTTGATTGAATTGACACCATTTCAATTAGTTAGAAGTAAATATAGTCGTCTGACCTGATTGGATTAAATCAAATTCAATATCACCTCTATTGTCAGTAATATCGTGACATTTCTGGTGATACTGAAAATAAATCATCTTTTTCTTAGTTACATCCAAATAAGTTTCAAATCCAGTTAATTTTGATTGAATTGAGACAATTCTAATTAGTTTCAGGCAAATGCAGTGTTTTGACTTGATTTGATTAAATCAAGTTCAATATCACCTCTGTTGTCAGTAATATCCTGACATTTCTGGTGATAATGAAAATAAATTAGCTTTTTCTTAATTACATTCAAATAAGTTTCATATCCAGTTGATTTTGATTGAACTGACACAATCCTAATTAGTTTCAGGTAAATACAGTGTATTGACTTGATTGGATTAAATCTAGTTCAATATCACCTCTATTGTCAGTAATATCCTGACATTGCTGGTGATAATGATAATAAATCATCTTTTTCTTAATTACATCAAAATAAGTTTCAAATCCAGTTGATTTTTAATGAATTGACACAATCCTAATTAGTTTCAGGTAAAAACAGTGTTTTGACTTGATTGGATTAAATCAAGTTCAATATCACCTCTATTGTCAGTAATATCCTGACATTTCTGGTGATAATGAAAATAAATAATCTTTTACTGAAGGACATCCAAATATGTTTCAAATCCAGTTGATTTTTAATGAATTGACAGAATCCTAATTAGTTTCAGGTAAGTAGAGTGTTTTGACTTGAGTGGTTTAAATTTAGTTCAATATCACCTCTATTGTCAGTAATATCCTGACATTTCTGATGATAATGAAAAGAAATCATATTTTTCTTAATTACATCAAAATAAGTTTCAAATCCAGTTGATTTTTAATGAATTGACACAATCCTAATTAGTTTCAGGTAAAAACAGTGTTTTGACTTGATTGGATTAAATCAAATTCAATATCACATCTATTGTCAGTAATATCCTGACATTTCTGGTGATAATGAAAATAAATAATCTTTTTCTTAAGGACATCCAAATATGTTTCAAATACAGTTGATTTTGATTGAATTGACACAATTCTAATTAGATTCTGGCAAATGCAGTGTTTTGACTTGATTGGATTGAATCAAGTTCAATATCACCTCTATTGTCAGGAATATCCTCACATTTCTTGTGATAATGAAAATAAATAATCTTTTTCTTAATTACATCCAACTATGTTTGAAATCCAGTTGATCTTGATTGAATTGACACAATTCTAATTAGTTTCAGGCAAATACAGTGTTTTGACTTGATTGGATTAAATCAAGTTCAATATCACCTCTATTGTCAGTCATATCTTGACATTTCTTGTGATAATGAAAATAAATCGTCTTTTTCTTAATTACATCAAAATAAGTTTCAAATCCAGTTGATTTTTAATGAATTGACACAATCCTAATTATTTTCAGGTAAAAACAGTGTTTTGACTTGATTGGATTAAATCAAGTTCAATATCACCTCTATTGTCAGTAATATCCTGACATTTCTGGCGATAATGAAAATAAATAATCTTTTACTGAAGGACATCCAAATATGTTTCAAATCCAGTTGATTTTTAATGAATTGACAGAATCCTAATTAGTTTCAGGTAAGTAGAGTGTTTTGACTTGATTGGATTAAATTTAGTTCAATATCACATCTATTGTCAGGCATATCCTCACATTTCTGGTGATAATGAAAATAAATAATCTTTTTCTTAATTACATCCAACTATGTTTCAAATCCATTTGATTTTAATTGAATTGACACAATTCTAATTACTTTCAGGCAAATACAGTGTTTTGACTTTATTGGATTAAATCAAGTTAATATCACCTCTATTGTCAGTAATATCCTGACACTTCTGATGATAATGAAAAGAAATCATATTTTTCTTAATTTCATCCAAATAAATTTCAAATCCAGTTGATTTTGATTGAATTGACACCATTTCAATTAGTTAGAAGTAAATACAGTCTTCTGACTCGATTGGATTAAATCAAATTCAATATCACATCTATTGTCAGTAATATCCTGACATTTCTGGTGATAATGAAAATAAATAATCTTTTTCTTAAGGACATCCAAATATATTTCAAATGCAGTTGATTTTGATTGAATTGACACAATTCTAATTAGATTCAGGCAAATGCAGTGTTTTGACTTGATTTGATTAAATCTATTGAGGAAATCAAATTCAATATCACCTCTATTGCCAGTAATATCCTGACATTTCTGGTGATAGTGAAAATAGATAATCGTTTTCTTAAGAACATCAAAATAAGATTCAAATCCAGTTGATTTTGATTGAATTGACACAATTCTAATTAGTTTCAGGTAAATACAGTGTTTTTGACTTGATTGGATTAAATTATGTTCAATATCACATGTATTGTCATTAAGTCAGCTGTCATAAAGAATGGAACAGAGGGGGGCGCAAGCAATTTCAAAATTTTGTCGTAAAATTATGTAGCCCAATGCAAGAGGCAGAAACGGTTTATATAGCCCCTGAACATCTGCAAACATGATTTGATGACCCAATGGCTTCAACATGCAGTCTTTGGCTCAGAAGCTTCTGAGGAAAATTTTCTGCTCTTTTTAAAAATTTCAGTTTTCTGTCTATTATCATGCTTTCCATAGTGTACTTTTTAGATCCGGTATAACGTTTTAATAAGGCAGGGAGTAGCTGCAGATACCACTGTAGTAGAAACTGAGATGGGGAACACTATGATTGATCAAGGGAACAGCAAAACTGACGCTAACAGTGTATGAAAAATTTGTAAAATATTGAAACAAATCCTGAAAAAAATAGCTTCATGGCCCATGTTTATCGCCTGAAGTAGTTTGATAGCACAATGTTTTCCATCAAATAGTTTTGGCGACCCTGTTAAATCCCTTCCGCCCCCTCCGTTCCATACTTCATGACAGCTCCCTAATATCCTTCTAGTGATAATGAAAATAAATCACCGTTTTCTTAATTAAATCCAAAAATGTTTCAAATCCAGTTGATTTTGATTGAATTGACACAATTCTAATTAGTTTCAGGTAAGTACAGTGTTTTAACTTGATTCGATTAAATCAAATTCAATATCACCTCTATTGTCAATAATATCCTGACATTTCTGGTGATAATAAAAATAAATCATCTTTTTCTTAATTAAATCCAAATAAGTTTGAAATCCAAATGATTTTGATTGAATGAACACAATTCTAATTAGTTTCAGGTAAATACAGTGTTTTGACTTTATTCGATTAAATCAAATTCAATATCAATTCTATTGTCAGTAATATCCTGACACTTCTGGTGATAATGAAAATAAATCATCTTTGTCTTAATTACATCCAAATATGTTCCAGATCCAGTTGATTTTGATTGAATTGACACAATTCTAATTAGTTTCAGGTAAATACAGTGTTTTGACTTGATTCGATTAAATCAAGTTCAATATCACCTCTGTTGCCAGTAATATCCTGACATTTCTGGTGATAATGAAAATAAATCATCTTTGTCTTAATTACATCAAAATAAGTTTCAAATCCAGTTTATTTTGATTGAATTGACACCATTTCAATTAGTTAGAAGTAAATATAGTCGTCTGACCTGATTGGATTAAATCAAATTCAATATCACCTCTATTGTCAGTAATATCGTGACATTTCTGGTGATACTGAAAATAAATCATCTTTTTCTTAGTTACATCCAAATAAGTTTCAAATCCAGTTAATTTTGATTGAATTGAGACAATTCTAATTAGTTTCAGGCAAATGCAGTGTTTTGACTTGATTTGATTAAATCAAGTTCAATATCACCTCTGTTGTCAGTAATATCCTGACATTTCTGGTGATAATGAAAATAAATTAGCTTTTTCTTAATTACATTCAAATAAGTTTCATATCCAGTTGATTTTGATTGAACTGACACAATCCTAATTAGTTTCAGGTAAATACAGTGTATTGACTTGATTGGATTAAATCTAGTTCAATATCACCTCTATTGTCAGTAATATCCTGACATTGCTGGTGATAATGATAATAAATCATCTTTTTCTTAATTACATCAAAATAAGTTTCAAATCCAGTTGATTTTTAATGAATTGACACAATCCTAATTAGTTTCAGGTAAAAACAGTGTTTTGACTTGATTGGATTAAATCAAGTTCAATATCACCTCTATTGTCAGTAATATCCTGACATTTCTGGTGATAATGAAAATAAATAATCTTTTACTGAAGGACATCCAAATATGTTTCAAATCCAGTTGATTTTTAATGAATTGACAGAATCCTAATTAGTTTCAGGTAAGTAGAGTGTTTTGACTTGAGTGGTTTAAATTTAGTTCAATATCACCTCTATTGTCAGTAATATCCTGACATTTCTGATGATAATGAAAAGAAATCATATTTTTCTTAATTACATCAAAATAAGTTTCAAATCCAGTTGATTTTTAATGAATTGACACAATCCTAATTAGTTTCAGGTAAAAACAGTGTTTTGACTTGATTGGATTAAATCAAATTCAATATCACATCTATTGTCAGTAATATCCTGACATTTCTGGTGATAATGAAAATAAATAATCTTTTTCTTAAGGACATCCAAATATGTTTCAAATACAGTTGATTTTGATTGAATTGACACAATTCTAATTAGATTCTGGCAAATGCAGTGTTTTGACTTGATTGGATTGAATCAAGTTCAATATCACCTCTATTGTCAGGAATATCCTCACATTTCTTGTGATAATGAAAATAAATAATCTTTTTCTTAATTACATCCAACTATGTTTGAAATCCAGTTGATTTTGATTGAATTGACACAATTCTAATTAGTTTCAGGCAAATACAGTGTTTTGACTTGATTGGATTAAATCAAGTTCAATATCACCTCTATTGTCAGTCATATCTTGACATTTCTTGTGATAATGAAAATAAATCGTCTTTTTCTTAATTACATCAAAATAAGTTTCAAATCCAGTTGATTTTTAATGAATTGACACAATCCTAATTATTTTCAGGTAAAAACAGTGTTTTGACTTGATTGGATTAAATCAAGTTCAATATCACCTCTATTGTCAGTAATATCCTGACATTTCTGGCGATAATGAAAATAAATAATCTTTTACTGAAGGACATCCAAATATGTTTCAAATCCAGTTGATTTTTAATGAATTGACAGAATCCTAATTAGTTTCAGGTAAGTAGAGTGTTTTGACTTGATTGGATTAAATTTAGTTCAATATCACATCTATTGTCAGGCATATCCTCACATTTCTGGTGATAATGAAAATAAATAATCTTTTTCTTAATTACATCCAACTATGTTTCAAATCCATTTGATTTTAATTGAATTGACACAATTCTAATTACTTTCAGGCAAATACAGTGTTTTGACTTTATTGGATTAAATCAAGTTAATATCACCTCTATTGTCAGTAATATCCTGACATTTCTGATGATAATGAAAAGAAATCATATTTTTCTTAATTTCATCCAAATAAATTTCAAATCCAGTTGATTTTGATTGAATTGACACCATTTCAATTAGTTAGAAGTAAATACAGTCTTCTGACTCGATTGGATTAAATCAAATTCAATATCACATCTATTGTCAGTAATATCCTGGGACATCCAAATATATTTCAAATGCAGTTGATTTTGATTGAATTGACACAATTCTAATTAGATTCAGGCAAATGCAGTGTTTTGACTTGATTTGATTAAATCTATTGAGGAAATCAAATTCAATATCACCTCTATTGCCAGTAATATCCTGACATTTCTGGTGATAATGAAAATAAATCATCTTTTTCTTAACGACATCCAAATATGTTTCAAATCCAGTTGATTTTGATTGAATTGACACATTTCTAATTAGATTCAGGCGAATGCAGTGATTTGACTTGATTTGATTAACTCAAATTCAATATCACATCTATTGTCAGTAATATCCTGACATTTCTGGTGATAATGAAAATAAATCATCTTTCTCTTAAATACATCCAAACATGTTCCAGATCCAGTTGATTTTGATTGAATTGACACAATTCTAATTAGTTTCAGGTAAATACAGTGATTTGACTTGATTCCATTAAATCAAGTTCAATATCACCTCTGTTGTCAGTAATATCCTGACATTTCTGGCGATAATGAAAATAAATTAGCTTTTTCTTTACGACATCCAAATATGTTTCAAATCCAGTTGATTTTGATTGAATTGACACAATTCTAATTAGTTTCAGGTAAATACAGTGTTTTGACTTGATTGGATTAAATCAAGTTCAATATCACCTCTATTGTCAGTGATATCCTGACATTTCTGGTGATAATGAAAATAAATCATCTTTTTCTTAATTACATCCAAATGAGTTTCAAATCCAGTTGATTTATAATGAATTCACACAATCCTAATTATTTTCAGGTAAAAACAGTGTTTTGACTTGATTGGATTAAATCAAGTTCAATATCACCTCTATTGTCAGTAATATCCTGACATTTCTGGTGATAATGAAAATAAATAATCTTTTACTGAAGGACATCCAAATATGTTTCAAATCCAGTTGATTTTTAATGAATTGACAGAATCCTAATTAGTTTCAGGTATGTAGAGTGTTTTGACTTGATTGGAATAAATTTAGTTCAATATCACATCTATTGTCAGGCATATCCTCACATTTCTGGTGATAATGAAAATAAATAATCTTTTTCTTAATTACATCCAACTATGTTTCAAATCCATTTGATTTTGCTTGAATTGACACAATTCTAATTACTTTCAGGCAAATACAGTGTTTTGACTTTATTGGATTAAATCAAGTTAATATCACCTCTATTGTCAGTAATATCGTGACATTTCTGATGATAATGAAAAGAAATCATATTTTTCTTAATTACATCCAAATAAATTTCAAATCCAGTTGATTTTGATTGAATTGACACCATTTCAATTAGTTAGAAGTAAATACAGTCTTCTGACTCGATTGGATTAAATCAAATTCAATATCACATCTATTGTCAGTAATATCCTGACATTTCTGGTGATAATGAAAATAAATAATCTTTTTCTTAAGGACATCCAAATATATTTCAAATGCAGTTGATTTTGATTGAATTGACACAATTCTAATTAGATTCAGGCAAATGCAGTGTTTTGACTTGATTTGATTAAATCTATTAAGGAAATCAAATTCAATATCACCTCTATTGCCAGTAATATCCTGACATTTCTGGTGATAATGAAAATGAATCATCTTTTTCTTAACGACATCCAAATATGTTTCAAATCCAGTTGATTTTGATTGAATTGACACATTTCTAATTAGATTCAGGCGAATGCAGTGATTTGACTTGATTTGATTAACTCAAATTCAATATCACATCTATTGTCAGTAATATCCTGACATTTCTGATGATAATGAAAAGAAATCATATTTTTCTTAATTACATGCAAATAAATTTCAAATCCAGTTGATTTTGATTGAAATGACACCATTTCAATTAGTTAGAATTAAATACAGTCTTCTGACTCGATTGGATTAAATCAAATTCAATATCACATCTAATGTCAGTAATATCCAGACATTTCTGGTGATAATGAAAATAAATCATCTTTCTCTTAAATACATCCAAATATGTTCCAGATCCGGTTGATTTTGATTGAATTGACATAATTCTAATTAGTTTCAGGTAAAAACAGTGACTTGACTTGATTCCATTAAATCAAGTTCAATATCACCTCTGTTGTCAGTAATATCCTGACATTTCTGGTGATAATGAAAATAAATTAGCTTTTTCTTAATTACATCCAAGTAAATTTCAAATCCTGTTGTTTTTTATTGAATGGACACAATTCTAATTAGATTCAGGCAAATGCAGTGTTTTGACTTGATTTGATTAAATCAAGTTCAATATCACCTCTGGTGTCAGTAATATCTTGACATTTCTGGTGATAATGAAAATAAATTAGCTTTTTCTTAATTACATTCAAATAAGTTTCAAATCCAGTTGATTTTGATTGAAGTGAAACAATTATAATTAGTTTCAGGTAAATACAGTGTTTTGACTTTATTCGATTAAATCAAGTTCAATATCACCTGTGTTGTCAGTAATATCCTGACATTTCTGGTGATAATGAAAATAAATTAGCTTTTTCTTAATTACATCAAAATAAGTTTCAAATCCAGTTGATTTTTATTGAATTGACACAATTCTAGTTAGATTCAGGTAAATACAGTGTTTTGACTTATTTCGATTAATTCAAATTCAATATCACCTCTATTGTCAGTAATATCCTGACATTTCTGGTGATAATGAAAATAAATCATCTTTGTCTTAATTACACCCAAATCTGTTACGGATCCAGTTGATTTTGATTGAATTGACACAATCCTAATTAGTTTCAGGTAAATAGAGTGTTTTGACTTGATTGGATTAAATCAAGTTCAATATCACCTCTATTGTCAGTAATATCCTGACATTTTTGGTGATAATGAAAATAAATAATCTTTTTCTTAAGGACATCCAAATAAGTTTGAAATCCAGTTGACTTTGATTGAATTGACACAATTCTAATTAGATTCAGTGAAATGCAGTGTTTTGACTTGATTTGATTAAATCAAGTTCAATAATTTGATATTGAACTTGATTTAATCCAATCAAGTCAAAACACTGTATTTACCTGAAACTAATTAGAATTGTATCAATTCAATGAAAATCAACTGGATCTCGAACATATTTTGATGTTATTGAGACAAAGATGATTTATTTTCATTATCACCAGAAATGTCAGGATATTACTGACAATAGAGGTGATATTGAATTTGATTTATTCGAATAAAGTCAAAACACTGTATTTACCTGAAACTAATTATAATTGTGTCAATTCAATCAAAATCAACTGGATTTGATCTTTATCTGGATGTAATTAAAAAAAATATGATTTCTTTTCATTATCATCAGAAATGTCAGGATATTACTGACAATAGAGGTGATATTGAGTTTGATTTAATCCAACAAAGTCAAAACACTGTACTTACCTGAAACTAGTTAGAATTATGTCAATTCAGTCAAAATCAACTGGATTTGAAATTTATTTTGATGTAAGGAAGAAAAAGACGATTTACTCTTATTATCACCAGAAATGTCAGGATATTACTGACAATAGAGGTGATATTGAACTTGATTTAATCAAATCAAGTCAAAACACTGCATTTGCCTGAATCTAATTAGAATTGTGTCAATTCAATCAAAGTCAACTGGATTTCAAACAAATTTCGATTTAATTAAGAAAAACATGATTTATTTTTTTTATCACCAGAAATGTCAGGATATTACTGACAATAGAGGTGGTATTGAACATGAGGTGATATCCAATCAAGTCAAAACATTGTATTTACCTGAAACTAATTAGAATTGTGTCAGTTCAATCAAAATCAACTGGATCTGGAACATATTTGGATGTATTTAAGAGAAAGATGATTTATTTTCATTATCACCACAAATGTCAGGATATTACTGACAACAGAGGTGATATTGTCAGTAATATCCTGAAATTTCTGGTGATAATGAAAATAAATCATCGTTTTCTTAATTAAAAATAAAAATAAGTTTCAAATTCAGATGATTTTGATTGAATTGACACCATTTCAATTAGTTACAGGTAAATACAGTGTTTTGACTTGATTGGATTGAATATATATCAATGTCACCTCTGTTGTCAATAATATCCTTACATTTCTGGTGATAATGAAAATAAATCATCTTTGTCTTAATTACATCCAGATATGTTCCAGATCCAGTTGATTTTGATTGAATTGACACAATTCTAATTAGTTTCAGGTAAATACAGTGATTTGACTTGATTCGATTAAATCAAATTCAATATCACCTCTATTGTCAGTAATATCCTGACATTTCTGGTGATACTGAAAATAAATAATCTTTTTCTGAAGGACATCCAAATATGTTTCAAATCCAGTTGATTTTGAATGAATTGACCCAATCCTAATTAGTTTCAGGTAAATAGAGTGTTTTGACATGATTGGATTAAATCAAGTTCAATATCACCTCTATTGTCAATAATATCCACACATTTCTGATGATAATGAAAAGAAATCATATTTTTCTTAATTACATGGAAATAAATTTCAAATCCAGTTGATTTTGATTGAATTGACACCATTTCAATTAGTTAGAAGTAAATACAGTCTTCTGAATCGATTGGATTAAATCAAATTGAATATCACATCTATTGTCAGTAATATCGTGACATTTCTGGTGATAATGAAAATAAATAATCTTTTTCTTAAGGATATCCAAATATGTTTCAAATCCAGCTGATTTTTAATGAATTGACCCAATCCTAATTAGTTTCAGGTAAATAGAGTGTTTTGACTTGATTTGATTAAATCAAGTTCAATATCACCTCTGTTGTCAGTAATATCCTGACATTTCTGGTGATAATGAAAATAAATTAGCTTTTTCTTAATTAAATCCAAATAAGTTTCAAATCCAGTTGATTTTGATTGAATTGACACAATTATAATTAGTTTCAGGTAAATACAGTGTTTTGACTTTATTCGATTAAATCAAATTCAATATCACCTCTATTGTTAGTAATATCCTGACATTTCTGGTGATAATGAAAATAAATCATCTTTGTCTTAATTACATCAAAATATAATCGAGATCCAGTTGATTTTCATAGAATTGATACAATTCTAATTAGTTTTAGGTAAATACAGTGTTTTGACTTGATTGGATTAAATCAAGTTCAATATCACCTATATTGTCAGTAATATCCTGACATTTCTGGTGATAATGAAACTAAACCATCGTTTTCTTCATTAAAAATCAAAATAAGTTTCAAATTCAGATGATTTTGATTAAATTGACACCATTTCAATTAGTTACAGGTAAATACAGTGTTTATACTTGATTGGATTGAATATAGTTCAAGATCACCTTTATTGTCAGTAATATCCTGACATTTCTGGTGATAATGAAAATAAATCATCTTTTTCTTAATTACATCCAAATATGTTCCAGATCCAGTTGATTTTGATTGAATTGACACAATTCTAATTAGTTTCAGGTAAATACAGTGTTTTGACTTGACTCGATTAAATCAAGTTCAATATCACCTCAATTGTTAGTAATATCCTGACATTTCTGGTGATAATGAAAATAAATCATCTTTTCCTTAATTATATCCAAATAAGATTCAAATCCAGTTGATTTCGATTGAATTGACACAATTCTAATTAGTTTCAGGTAAATACAGTGAGTTGATTTGATTCGATTAAATCAAGTTCAATATCACCTCAATTGTTAGTAATATCCTGACATTTCTGGTGATAATGAAAATAAATCATCTTTTCCTTAATTATATCCAAATAAGTTTCAAATCCAGTTGATTTCGATTGAATTGACACAATTCAAATTAGTTTCAGGTAAATACAGTGAGTTGATTTGATTCGATGAAATCAAGTTCAATATCACCTCTATTGTCAGTAATATCCTGACATTTCTGGTGATAATAAAAATAAATCATCTTTTTCTTAATTACCTCCAAATAAGCTTCAAATCCAGTTGATTTTGATTGAATTGACACAATTCTAATTAGTTTCAGGTAAATACAGTGCTTTGATTTGATTCGATTAAATCAAGTTCAATATCACCTCTATTGTCAGTAATATCCTGACATTTCTGGTGATAATAAAAATAAATCATCTTTTTCTTAATTACCTCCAAATAAGATTCAAATCCAGTTGATTTTGATTGAATTGACACAATTCTAATTAGTTTCAGGTAAATACAGTGAGTTGACTTGATTTGATTAAATCAAGTTCAATATCACCTCTGTTGTCAGTAATATCCTGACATTTCTGGTGATAATGAAAATAAATTAGCTTTTTCTTAATTACATCCAAATAAAGTTCAAATCTAGTTGATTTTGATTGAATTGAGACAATTCTAATTAGTTTCAGGTAAATACAGTGTTTTGACTTGATTTGATTAAATCAAGTTCAATATCACCTCTGTTGTCAGTAATATCCTGCCATTTCTGGTGATAATGAAAATAAATTAGCTTTTTATTAATTACATCCAAATAAAGTTCAAATCTAGTTGATTTTGAGTGAATTGACACCACTTCAATTAGTTTCAGGTAAATATAGTGTTTTGACTTAATTGGATTAAATCTTGTTCAATATCACCTCTATGGCCAGTAAGATCCAGACATTTCAGGTGATAATTAAAATAAATCATCTTTGTCTTAATTACATCCAAGTATGTTCCAGATCCAGTTGATTTTGATTGAATTGACACAATTCTAATTAGTTTCAGGTAAATACAGTGTTTTGACTTTATTCGATTAAATCAAATTCAATATCACCTCTATTGTCAGTAATATCCTGACATTTCTGGTGATAATGAAAATAAATCATCTTTGTCTTAATTACATCCAACTATGTTCCAGATCCAGTTGATTTTGATTGAATTGACACAATTCTAATTAGTTTCAGGTAAATACAGTGTTTTGACTTGATTTGATTAAATCAAGTTCAAAATCACCTCTATTGTCAATAATATCCTGACATTTCTGATGATAATGAAAAGAAATCATATTTTTCTTAATTACATGCAAATAAATTTCAAATCCAGTTGATTTTGATTGAATTGACACCATTTCAATTAGTTAGAAGTAAATACAGTCTTCTGACTCGATTGGATTAAATTAAATTCAATATCACATCTATTGTCAGTAATATCCTGACATTTCTGGTGATAATGAAAATAAATAATCTTTTTCTTAAGGATATCCAAATATGTTTCAAATCCAGTTTATTTTGATTGAATTGACCCAACTCTAATTAGATTCAGGTAAATACAGTGCTTTGATTTGATTCGATTAAATCAAGTTCAATATCACCTCTATTGTCAGTAATATCCTGACATTTCTGGTGATAGTGAAAATAAATCATCGTTTTCTAAACATTCAAATAAGATTCAAATCCAGTTGATTTTGATTGAATTGACAGAATTCTAATTAGTTTCAGGTAAATACAGGGTGTCTCAAAAAAATTGTTCGACGTTTGATTAAATATTGAAAAATAAGGACAAAATGAACAGGCTCATGGAAACATAACCCTGTTCCAAAGATTATGAAATAATTTTAGAGACTAAAATCTTCCAAATCGGTTGAAAATTTACTGATGTACGAGCTCTCGAAGGTCAAAAATATGAGATAGCTGAAACCAGAGACCCCGCAGATTACTTGTATTGCAAAAAAGCTCAAAGACGGAGGTAAGAGAAACTTATCCAATGTCATCCTCTCGTTGATATCAGAGCAAACCAAATACGACTTCTAAAGTAAATTATTTCTTGCGATCATTCTCAAAATTCCTCAACATTGCATAGGTCCAAAAACAGTGGTTCAAAACAAAATCGGTGAGAGACTGAATCTGTTTCCTCAAGGCATCCATATGCTTGACAGTTAGGTTATCGAATAAGTGTTTGAATCCCACTTGGTTCGTCCGGAAACAATTGAGAAATAACAGAAACGACGGCCTATGGAACTTTTACCAAAAATTCCATTTCGAGGCCTCTGGTTTCAGCTTTCGCACAAACTTGAACATCAAAAACTTGTAACCCCATGAATTTTTATCGGATTTGCAAGATTCTTGTGTCAAAAATTAATTAAAAATCTTAGGACAAGGGTGACTTGACCAAAGGTCTATTCAGCTTATTGTTACTTTTTAGTATTTAATCAAACGTCGAACAATTTTTTTGAGACACCCTGTACAATGTTTTGACTTGATTCGATTAAATCAAGTTCAATATCACCTCTGTTGTCAGTAATATCCTGACATTTCTGGTGATGATGAAAATAAATTAGCTTTTTCTTAATTAAATCCAAATAAGTTTCAAATCCAGTTGATTTTGATTGAATTGACACAATTATAATTAGTTTCAGGTAAATACAGTGTTTTGACTTTATTCGATTAAATCAAATTCAATATCACCTCTATTGTTAGTAA
This sequence comes from Aurelia sp. 3 sensu Dawson et al. (2005), assembly GCA_964020215.1. Classification (NCBI taxonomy): domain Eukaryota; kingdom Metazoa; phylum Cnidaria; class Scyphozoa; order Semaeostomeae; family Ulmaridae; genus Aurelia; species Aurelia sp. 3 sensu Dawson et al. (2005). The sequence goes on from OZ026583.1 coordinate 14,165,650, forward strand.
TATCCTGATATTTCTGGTGATAATGAAAATAAATCATCTTTGTCTTAATTACATCAAAATATGTTCGAGATCCAGTTGATTTTCATAGAATTGATACAATTCTAATTAGTTTTAGGTAAATACAGTGTTTTGACTTGATTGGATTAAATCAAGTTCAATATCACCTATATTGTCAGTAATATCCTGACATTTCTGGTGATAATGAAAATAAACCATCGTTTTCTTCATTAAAAATCCAAATAAGTTTCAAATTCAGATGATTTTGATTAAATTGACACCATTTCAATTAGTTACAGGTAAATACAGTGTTTATACTTGATTGGATTGAATATAGTTCAAGATCACCTCTATTGTCAGTAATATCCTGACATTTCTGGTGATAATGAAAATAAATCATCTTTTTCTTAATTACATCCAAATATGTTCTAGATCCAGTTGATTTTGATTGAATTGACACAATTCTAATTAGTTTCAGGTAAATACAGTGTTTTGACTTGACTTGATTAAATCAAGTTCAATATCACCTCAATTGTTAGTAATATCCTGACATTTCTGGTGATAATGAAAATAAATCATCTTTTCCTTAATTACATCCAAATAAAGTTCAAATCTAGTTGATTTTGATTGAATTGAGACAATTCTAATTAGTTTCAGGTAAATACAGTGAGTTGACTTGATTTGATTAAATCAAGTTCAATATCACCTCTGTTGTCAGTAATATCCTGACATTTCTGGTGATAATGAAAATAAATTAGCTTTTTCTTAATTACATCCAAATAAAGTTCAAATCTAGTTGATTTTGATTGAATTGAGACAATTCTAATTAGTTTCAGGTAAATACAGTGTTTTGACTTGATTTGATTAAATCAAGTTCAATATCACCTCTGTTGTCAGTAATATCCTGACATTTCTGGTGATAATGAAAATAAATTAGCTATTTATTAATTACATCCAAATAAAGTTCAAATCTAGTTGATTTTGAGTGAATTGACACCACTTCAATTAGTTTCAGGTAAATATAGTGTTTTGACTTAATTTTATTAAATCTTGTTCAATATCACCTCTATTGCCAGTAAGATCCAGACATTTCAGGTGATAATTAAAATAAATCATCTTTGTCTTAATTACATCCAAGTATGTTCCAGATCCAGTTGATTTTGATTGAATTGACACAATTCTAATTAGTTTCAGGTAAATACAGTGTTTTGACTTTATTCGATTAAATCAAATTCAATATCACCTCTATTGTCAGTAATATCCTGACATTTCTGGTGATAATGAAAATAAATCATCTTTGTCTTAATTACATCCAACTATGTTCCAGATCCAGTTGATTTTGATTGAATTGACACAATTCTAATTAGTTTCAGGTAAATACAGTGTTTTGACTTGATTTGATTAAATCAAGTTCAAAATCACCTCTATTGTCAGTAATATCCTGACATTTCTGGTAGTAATGAAAATAAATCATCTTTTTCTTAATTAAATCCAAATAAGTTTGAAATCCAGTTGACTTTGATCGAATTGACACAATTCTAATTAGTTTCAGGTAAATACAGCGTTTTGACTTTATTCGATTAAATCAAATTCAATATCACCTCTATTGTCAGTAATATCCTGACATTTCTGGTGATAATGAAAATCAATCATCATTTTCTTAATTACATCCAAATATGTTCCAGATCCAGTTGATTTTGATTGAATTGACACAATTCTAATTAGTTTCAGGTAAATACAGTGTTTTGATTTGATTTGATTAAATCAAGTTCAATATCACCTCTGTTGTCTTTGATATCCTGACATTTCTGGTGATAATGAAAATAAATCATCTTTTTCTTAATTATATCCAAATAAGATTCAAATCCAGTTGATTTTGATTAAATTGACACAATTCTAATTAGTTTCAGGTAAATACAGTGTTTGACTTGATTGGATTGAATCAAGTTCAATATCACCTCTATTGTGAGTAATATCCTGACATTTCTGGTGATAATGAAAATCAATCATCTTTTTCTTAATTACATCCAAATAAGTTTCAAATCCAGTTGATTTTTATTGAATTGACACAATTCTAATTAGTTTCAGGTAAATATAGTGTTTTGACTTGATTGGATTAAATCATATTCAATATCACCTCTATTGTCAGTAAGATCCAGACATTTCAGGTGATAATTAAAATAAGTCATCTTTTTCTTAATTACATCCAAATAAGTTTCAAATCCAGTTGATTTTGATTGAATTGACACAATTCTAATTAGTTTCAGGTAAACACAGTGATTTGACTTGATTCGATTAAATCAAGTTCAATATCACCTCTATTGTCAGTAATATCCTTACATTCCTGGTGATATTGAAAATAAATTAGCTTTTTCTTAATTACATCCAAATAAGTTTCAAATCCAGTTGATTTTGATTGAATTGACATAATTCTAATTAGTTTCAGGAAAATACAGTGTTTTGACTTGATTTGATTAAGTCAAGTTCAATATCACCTCTATTGTCAGTAATATCCTGACATTTCTGGTGATAATGAAAATAAATCATCTTTTTCTCAATTACATCCAAATATGTTTCTAATCTAGTTGATTTTCATTGAATTGACTTAATTCTAATTAGTTTCAGGTAAATACAGTGTTTTGACTTGATTGGATTAAATCAAGTTCAAAATGAAACATGTCAAGGAGCGGTTGACGGAACAGGGAACAAACACAGCTGGAGAGGGAACAAGGGAACAATTAGTTTGCTTTGAGAGAACCGGCAACATTGTAAAAGGTTCGGTTTTTATAGGAAAGCCAGATTAAATGTTGATTTTGGGAAAATTTGTTGACTTTTACAAGAAAATCCTTTTGCGCTTTGTATTTATGACATCAGCTCTTTGTCCGAGACGACAACCTGCCTCTGAAAATGGAAAAACGATGTTTTGCAAAAGAATTTTACGACTTTGGTATGGCATAATTTTTCCAGGGAACATTTCAAATTTTTACTAGGAGCATGGGAACAAAAGATAATTTTATGAGGAAACAGGGGAACAAGGAATCCCCCTGTTCGACCAACCCTCATAAACACCCGAGAGATGGGCGTTTTGTGAATGAATGCCCATCGAAGATGAAACACACTTCATTTTATCATGCCTATCTTTCAATAGTTAATGAAAAATCTTTCTTCTTGAATACAAGAGGCACAAGATGCAAATTTTCCATCCTATTTTCACAATGCGTGAGTACTGTACTATCTACCAAACCAAGCTAAGAGAGCAAATCTAACCTAGTGTCCACAATGATTTTAAAACCTTTGGAAATAGTTTGTAGCTTTGATGACCATGTATCATTTGCTGTCATTTATTACACATTGGGCGTTGGGCATCTGAACTCTGAAAACGGTAGACTGCGCAGAGAAAAATTTCAGTTATCAAAAGAATGTGAATTCTGAAAACGGAAGAGTTGACAGACTTCGCAGTGAAAAATGCCAAAAGAATACGCGTTCTGAAAACGGTAGTGAAAAAGTTGATTATGTATTTTGTTAAGTTTAGTTCAGTTAAGTTTAGTTAAGTTTAGTTCAGTTAAGTTTAGTTTAGTTAAGTTTAGTTAAGTTTACTTATACTCCTGTAAAAGTGAGTCATGCATAATATGATGATGATGGTAGAGTTCGCAGACTTCGCAGAGAAAAGTTGTGAAAGAGAGAGTGCGAATGTTGTTGTTTTGCCATGCCGAGCGAAAGTGTTATAGTTTTTTTCGAATGTATTGGAAAATTTTTCATTCATGAAACAATGCTCTCTGCAATCTTTCGAAAGTCTACCAGCTTCAGGAGCAGGTTTCCGAAGCCTCGGATCTCTACGGTTTTCAGAAGATCCCAAAAGAATACGTCAAAAATCTCTCTGAAATCTACTGAAAACAGAATGACCAAAGAATGGGTTTTATAAAAAGCGATCTGGAGTCTGCGAAGTCTTCCGTTTTCAGCAGAATGATTGTGTCCCCCTGGTGGAAAGCAAGCAAAGCCCACGCCGGAGATTTTTGCGAAAACAATGGCAGAACAATAGATTATCGCGATTCCACGCCGGACTGGCGTAGGCTGCGTTTTTGTGTCCACCCTGGATTGTTGTGTCCCCCTTATGGTACAGTCAGTAACGACCCCCTGGTTCCCTAATGCGCAGTCCTTTCAAAAATTTTGCTTGCGCAGTGACAAAATGAAGTTCCCGCCATTTTCATTTACCAAGCAAGCAAAGATGTCTGCCTCCAGCACAGCATTCTAGACATCGTGGATTCAAACAGGCAGTGATCAACGAAAATTCTTTTATGTCCATCTTATTTGTCACTCTGAAAGGCATTGGTTATGTTTGACTTTATATGAATGGTCAAGGATGTAAGAGATCAATGCATCTGTTTACACACTGCTGTTGAATAACTAAAGCAAAGTCAAAGACTGGACTGGTTGTTTTACTTAGGCCGCACAGAAATTAGGCCAAACGAGCGAGAAGTTTCGCAGTATCCAAATTTCGTGAACTGATTGGAGGCAGAGTTACGTAGTTATTTTAGGGCTGCTGTTACGTGAGGATGTCTGAAAAGAAGGGGAGCAAGAAAGCTAGATCGAAAGATCTCACCCCAAAGCTCTCAAAGGATGAGCTTTTGCGGAGGCTGAAGGTGAGCATCATCATGCATGCAAGACGGATAAGATTTGGTGTCAGGCTGGCACCGCTAGCACCACAGGCAGGAAAGCAGATCTGAAATGCAACACCCAGTAACAATAGATATATCACTGAGGGCAGGACTAAGTGAGATTATGAATACCTCATCAGACTTAATCCAGGTCGGAATGTTTGCAAAGTGCGCACCAAATTGAAAATTTGAGCAACATTTCTAAGTTGTTGTTGCATCTCTGATAAGGAATGTCAAGTTCGCTATAATATTTTCACTGCAACTTTTTTCTCAGTAAACATACCTACTTTCATGCCCCAAATTCCTTGGTGCGCAGTAAGATTCAAATTTTTGATGCACCTCAAATGCAAAGGACTTGCAAATGCACACCAAAGCCTTCAACTGCGCACCAGAGTTATTTGGGGTGCATGACAAACTTTCCAACCAGGACTTAATTGCAAAATACCCAAAGAGGGGTGGAGTCACAGATTGAAAAGCTTGAAGAAGGTGCAGGAAATTTTCATAGGGACTGAAAAGTTGCACAGAAACCATCAGCTAATGTGCATGCCAGTTCAAAGCAAATATAATAGATTAGACAATATTTGTGGATATTGCAGTCCATTAAAAGTCTAGTTATTCATAAAATTGTGCTGATGGTTATGCCAGTGTAATAGGGGATTAATCTGTATCAAATTTTCCAACTCTGGATGGGATCCATCTAAAGATGATTCTGCTGCCAGGTTCAAATGCTGTCTGCCAGACAATAGCAAAACAGTTACAGAAAATTTAACTCAATGTTGGATATCTTCCGTGAAGATTTGTTAATTCATCCAAATATGAGAAAAGTGAAACATCCAACAGTGCCTTGGCAAGTTAGGAAAAGGTTCTGACATTAGAAAAATCTTGGGTCTTGGTTTCTTTAAGATATGTTTGATTTCAGTGACTATGATTTCAGTTGTACATTGGCACCTCCATATAGTGGACACCTCTCTGCAATGGACAATAGCATTGGTCCTACATGTGTCAGTTATATGGAGGTGCCAAGGTATAGATCAAAGGCCAAATTATTTTTGGCAATGTCAACAATGATTTTTAATTATTCAAAAGACTACTTAATTTTATAGCATCAAATGTCCAAGTCAATTTGGGAATTTTGAAATGCTTGCTTTTTGAAAGATTTTCTTTTCAAAATGGAAAATCTTGACCAATTTTTAAGTGTTACAAATAAAGCCTGATGTTTCAAAATGCCCTAATTAACTGTAGTGACTATTCTGTTTGTTGATGGAACTTTTTGTAGCATGTTTTGAAATCAAAAACTTCATCTTTCAGTCAGTAATGGAAGAACTGGCCAATGTGGATCAGGATGAAACAACTGAAAATTATGACGAGCTAGCTGCAAGTCTTGTGGCTGGTCCCTTGATCAATCATAAAGATAAAGACATCAAAGTGTGCCTTGCCTGTTGCTTAGCAGATATTCTTAGGATCTATGCTCCTGAAGCACCATACAATGAAGAACAGTTGAAGGTAAATAGGCTTTTATGCAAAGAGGTTTTTTATGTCATCCAAAAACAACATGAATGACTGTACAATGACTGTATCATGTGGTATGGATTTTGGTGCAATATCTACCTTTGCACCCAAATAATTGCTTGGGAGAAATGTTTCCTTTTTCATGTTCCTTTCATTGTAAAGCAACCTCTTTAAGAAGAAAACTTTTGTACCATTCTAGTCTTGTAGTTTACATGACAAGGGAATTAGATAGAGCAGACCATGTCCAGGTCTCATCAGAATTTTCAGTACCTGCAAGCACATTAGTGGGAAAGGTGTGCCAGTAATCAGATCATTCTGAGTACATTGAAGTTGCCAGCAACAGATTTTTAATGATAATTTGCGCATGTGAGTGGCTCTTGTTCACTCACACACATGAATTAAGTCTGACCGTGTCTATTTTGGCTCCAGAACAGGAAAACCATTTTTCAAGAAAATTTTGTATCAGTGAGCAAATGGTGCATTGCAAATATATAACTAAACAATTTCCAAAACTAAGTATAGACTCAGTTGGGTTTACAATTGACGCGATATATAAATTTCAAATGATTTTATTAATTTTTTCAACACAATCGTATTGTATATTTCAAGCAGTCGATACGTTTCTTGATTCAACTGGTATCATGTCAATCGTACAGAATTACTTTATTCTTATCTGTTTTCTCATCCCAAAGGCAATATTCCAACTGATTCTAAGCCAACTGAAAATTTTAGAGAATCCAGAGAGTGCACTTTTCAAACGAGCATACTACCTTCTGGAGGTAAGTAGTTTACACAAGACCAAGCTGTAAAGGCCTTGTGCACTGGTATGGTTTTCCTGCCTAAGAATTCTTTGTGAATTATTTTAAGTTGTTAAAAAGTCTTGCATAAAGAAAATTTTACAGTCTTTCATGTGGCTCAAGAATTCTTTATCCAAATGTGATGAATTCTTGTAAGAAGTCTTGAAGGGGAGTAGGATGGAATTTTTATCAGTTTGTGACAATCAATAGCCAGTGCTTCCTTTCCAGACCAGAGTAGAATTTCAAGATTCTCATTTTGTGGTCTTGCTGATTGTTACAGTACGTCAAAAGAGCTTTATAAAAGAAATTCCCAGAATCTACAGTATTTCCTTGCAGTAAATGTGCATACTGTAGATTTGTGTTTCTTTAACCCTATCAGGCATAGGGTATTTGATGCTCTAGGAAGCCTAAGGGGGCTGATTCGGCCCCCCTAATTTACCTTTGTTCTGGACGACCTAGAGCCTTGAAGCTTTGCATGTGTATAGAACAACTTATGATGAACCCAAAAATGAAATCTATTTTAGATATGTCACGTGACCTTTCCATGACGTCACATTATTCAATTTTCAAAGTCAATAGGGTTCAGTACTAAAAATTTTCAATCGTTGATTGTGAGAAAACAAAAAGCATTAAGGACATCAGTGCAATTTCACTGTATTCTCTGTCTAAAAACTATTTGCTCTGTGAAGAAAAATTAACAAAAAGTGATGACGTCATCACACAGGAATGCAAAGAATGTGCGCATACGTAGTGCCAAAATCCGCAAAACCATACGTTCAAATGAAAAATTAGCTAATTGGATAGAGCATCAAAAGAAGTGTGTATCCCTATCTTTTCATCATTTTATCACATTTGCTGTAGATTTTATTAGGAATTATTCAAAATTTTACACATACATTTCTTGAAAACTGGTCGCGTTTACCCCCTGGAATGAATTTGATTTTTTCAAAAAATTAATTCTACATCGTAACAAGGATAAAAACTAAAAGTCAGAAAGTTTCAGTGTTGTAAGTGCACTTGGTAAAAATCTACAGACAAAAAACCGCTAGGGGGGCTGATTCGCCCCCCCAGGCTTGATAGGGTTAATTAAGTCAATCTTGAAAGAGTGAACTTGATGATGTACTGTACTGTAATAGTATGTTATTGAATGCAAGGATTTTAACCCACTTAAACGCTAGACTACATTACATAAGTCCCTCTAACTTACGCTCATTGTTGTTGTTGTTATCGCTTCAGCTGAGGGACTTATGTCCTTACACTTCAGTACAGGGACTAATTAGGCCAAGTCCGCCGCGTTCACGGTGCGACCAATCAGATCGCTACTTTCTTAATATGGTCAACCCACATGCCTATTTGTAGCGTTTGATTGGCTCATTAGTTCAAAGTTCGACTTCTCGAAGCGAAGCAACGTTCGAAGTGACGTTCGAAGAGACGTTCGAATTTTCTTTCGACGTTCGTAGGATAGAAGATGTTCTAAGTTTCTTCTGATTTTTCGTAAGATTTTAGTCCCTATTTAGAATCTGTTTGGTCGTGAGTCCTTTGTATGAGTGAAATTAAGACATCAGATTATAAATGTTGAACGAATACAAGGAATCACGTCGTCAGTCTACTTAAACGCCAGAGTTACAAGATGTTTTTGAAACTTCCATTTTGTTTTGTTCTTGAAAGTCATTTAATATATAATCCTCATATCACCCCTAAGAGTAGACACATCTTGCCTTTAATGCAAAATCCTTTTGTCTTTAATTGTATTTTGTTTTTTTCAGAGTCTTGCAATGGTGAAGTCTTTCAATGTTTGCTGTGAAATTGATGCTCAAGATTTGGTTGTTGGTCTTTTTAGAACGTTCTTCAACATTGTGAAGTAAGTGTAGACATCAAAATTGTTAGAAGTAAGTTCGTTTTAATTTCAAAATCAGGACAGGTGTGTGAAAATTGCAACAGACCCATTTGTATTTTAAAACCATCTAAGGCCCCGTTTACACGGGATCGGATCCAAATGGGATCGGATCCATTTGGATCCGATCCACTTTTTGAGGGGCGTTTACACGGGATCGGATCCAGAACTGTTTGCGTTTACACGGGATCGGATCCATTAGGATTTTATGAACTCTTAGCAGCGCTCTAGTAACCCTTTTGTCTTGTTTTAATCAGATCCTTTGAAATTTTGCACTCTAATAGACTCTGTCTCATCTCTGATTCTCGTCTTTGAAATATCATCAAAGGATTGTCTGTTTAATCGTGTCACTGCCTATCCGTACCAGTTTGGATCCGATCCCACCCGTTTACACGAGACCTTCTTGGGATCGGATCCAAACGGGATCACCTTCGAAAGTGATCCCGTTTGGGTACGGATAGCAGATCCAAATGGGTTCGGATCCGTCGAGTCCCGTGTAAACGCAAGGTCTATCCGTTACAGTTTGGGTACGGATCCATTTGGATCCGATCTCGTGTAAACGGGGCCTAAGATAACGGACCTTTTAGAATATGGAATGTCTTATCCATAATTTCAAGAAAGCAGCTTGCCTCTTTGAGAATGGTAGTAGTGTCCACAAATTTTTAAACAGTGATCAATATTTCAGTTTCTCTTTGTTGTACAGTCTACTTCCTTGTAACCTTTTGCATGAGAATGAAAATCAATCATGAAAAGATCTGTTACCAAATATTGGAAAAGTATCATGTTAATACTTCTCTTTTGTTTGGCCATTGACAAATGCATTTTCCTTATTAAACAGATCTTCATTCGTCTGTGATGATATTAATTTGCCCGGACTTGTCATAAAAATGATTTATGTGCTTTTTCAACCTGATTTGTATAATAAGTATACATATGTGTTTCTATTATATCTACTACTTTCTAAACATTAGATTGTTTTTGGCCACCCTTTAATTTTTTCTTGTAAATGTTCTTGTTTGACAGTGAGAAACACAACATCAAAGTGAAAACATTCATATTGGATGTATTGTCTGCGATAATTCAGGAAAGTGAATCCTTATCCCAAGAGATCTTGGATGCAGTCCTTGTGAACCTTGTTGAGCCCAGGAAGGTAATGAAGCATCTACTGTCACATAACTGCTCTTTAAAAATAGCCTATTGGTCTTAATTCTTGCCTTACGTTTAAGAGCGTTTCCGTACCACCAAAAAGGCAAAATTTTCGTGAAAAAGGGAAGGTTATTGTCATAATTCTGCATTGGCTTTGAAGATTATTTTTATCTATCTCACTCTTATCATCTCCAAGGATAGGTCTGCTATGACCGTGCCTTTTTCTAATGGGCGATTCAGAAAAAGTGCCAAGCTCTTGAGAAAAAAAAGCTGTGAATGTGAAAGCAATGATATTGAAAACCTTTTTTGTTTAATTGCTGATACAGTATGTTCAACTAGATTCAGTTAATACCCAGTTTTAGTCAGTCATTCTTTCCTGTGTGGGAGATTTGCTACAGAAGGCCCCTTTCAAATACCTTTGAAAACAAGTCAAATTGGCAAGCAAAATTTTCTTTGGTTTCCTTCCTGACATGGTTACATGCATTCATTTTGTCCACTTGTATGAAGGGAAATACCCCAAAAAAGTTATTCGTACCAGGGGGAAGACTTGTTGTCCTCCCAAGAGGGTGGCACTTGATAAAGCTTGTTCAAGTCATTGTTTTAAGGTGAACAATATTGGGGAAATGTACTTGTGATTTTAGCACATTTTTCAAGGTTTTTCAAAGGGACTTTCTCAAGAGAGTCCCTTGTAAAACCTGAACTGAGTTACCAATTTCTGCCAGAAAAATTCAGAAGATAAGTAAGCATTTTTGCCTTTCAGTAAGTTATCGCAATAGATCATTGCTTATATATTTAGGAACCAGTGCAGTTTGCTTTTAAACGATGGACATTTTTCTGACTTGCCTTGCTGGGTATGCTTTGTTTGCCAGATGATAGGGTATATCAAGATATATTATCATTGTAGACTGCAAAAGGGTCATCGTATAAACTGGCAGCTAGTTTGATCGAGAGATGTAGCACTGCACTGGAGCCATATCTTCAAGTGGTAAGTGGCTAGGTCACATTTTTCTCTTTTTAAACTGCAGGCTGGAGCAAAATGTCAGGCTTCACTTCTTGAAACCATTTGTCAATCAAACATCTTAACTGCCAGAATTTCAAAAAAGCTGCAAATCCTAAGTTTTTTCCTAAGAAATAATATGCTAAGAAAAAGACAACTCAAAGTCTTGCTGACGAGAAATGCAGAATAAGACCATTAAGTGGAGAAAAGCTACAGTTATAATAATCTCATAAAGCTATTTTTTACTATGTCATCAGAGAGGGATAATATCCAAAACTTTGTATTATTATCTTAGCTATATATATATATGATCCATGTTTTATGATATTTGGCATTGAAAACAAGCTACAGAATTTACATGCGTGCATTTTAGGAACGGCTGATATATATATACAGTAGTAAGATGTTCACTTTGTTCACTTTTTATACAGTAGTAAGAAACAAGGGCAGATTTTGTAATACAATAGCATCAGTCGCTTTGGTTCACACCTCAATTCAAAGCGATTAGCGAATGCAGACAAAAGAAATTCTCTCAAGCAGAAATTGAAAACAAACGAAGCCGCAAAGTTGCCCTGAAACTAGTACGGCAAACTCTCGTTTGGTGCAGGCGATGGAAGGTTTTTAAGAGAAGGTATGTGCTTATGACAAAAGGAGAAGGCTAAATCTAAAGTTCTGTCTCGCGGATTTCGTTTGTTTGATTTAGAAACCGAGCAGAGGGCATTACAATTTTTGCATATTTATTGCTCAGACGTACGCAGTCACTCCTCAGCTCCTGAATCAAATAAACAAAATGCCCCAGACAGAACTTTAGATTTACCCTTCTTCTTTCATTATGAGCACATTACATCTCTTAAAAACCTCCCTTCGCCCGCACCAAACGAGAGTTCGCCGTACTGGTTTCAGGGCAACTTTGCAGCTTCGTTTGTTTTCAATTTCTGCTTGAGAGAATTTCTTTTGTCTGCATTCGCTAATCGCTTTGAATTGAGGTGTGAACCAAAGCGACTGATGCTATTGTATTACAAAATCTGCCCTTGTTGTAGTAAGATGTTTTGAGAAAAATTAGTTTTCAAATAACTTGACTTTATTAATATATAGAGTTCACAACAATTTATGCTTCAAATGTCATGGTATGTTTTGCAGCTCCGCTCAAGGGTGATGCAAATATCTTTCCCAGACCATAATATTTCAAATATATTTGTCTAGACTGTTTTTAAAATGTTTTTGATATAAATGATTTAAGTCAATTGCACAATGCCTCTTAAGTTCAATCATTTCAATTTTATTGCAGTTTTTCAATGACTGTCTCATACTTGGGAAGGAGACTGACAGTGATATGGAGAGACATATTTATGATCTTATTCTTGAGCTGAACAGGATCAGTAAATCTATTCTGTTGTCAGTTTTGCCACAACTTGAATTCAAATTAAAGGTAATTTTGTTATTTCCATCCTCTTATATCCAGGGCTTTCAGTGGGGGGCACGCGATAGCTCGCGCGCACGCAGCCACGCGCCCAAACGTTCGCTTAGGAGCGATTGATCATGTGCCCGGTAATACAATGTTTCCCTTGAAGAGAGCGATGTCCCATTCGGGAGTTCACACCGGAAAATTTTGTAGACAAAAATGATTTTTGTTCGCTCATTCCACTCATGTTTAATCAGCCTCATCTTTAGGCCATCTTCTTCCGAGATTCATGCCATCTTAAATGTCAGACTTCTCAAGCAGCTTTTGTTTGCTGATTTGTGTATTGATTTGTGTGTCCGTGCCTCACTGACTGGGTCTTGGGAAGTATGACACATACCTTTGGTACCGTTTGATATTTCTTTCGCGCGCCCCACACAGTTCACGCAAGTTTTTGGTCGCGCGCCTTAATTTCTGAACGTGAAAGCCCCGTATATCGCTGTTCTTTTTTACTTAATTTATTAGACAATATTCTAGTTGCTTTTTCTTGACTTTTTCCAGAAATTGTTAAAGTGCATATGAAGCGAAATTTTTTATTTTCTGTTTTGATAGAACTTTTCGTCCTGATTTCAATGGTGCAATCAGTTTTTTCATCCGCCGTATGGTTCTGGAGATATGAAGCTCTAAAGGTGGTCAAAAAGTGGTTCCACCAAAACGCGGTCAGACCGTTGCGTACCAGACCCCTGTGACGTTATAGGTTTGTCAGTTCTCAAAGGCCTCGTTGAAAGGACAAAGGATTATGCAGTGATTGCAATGGACGCAGTGCAAGTCGCTTCATGAAACTCGACTTCTTGTCGGGTTTGCAGGCTCTTTATATCAAGTTTTTGCAACTGAAGATGGAGTTCAGTATTTCTCAGTGATTATGAATTGGACTTCAGAGGCGAAACTTGCCGTTTGGTGTACATGAAAATGGCAAGAGAGAGATTCTGGCCTTGCATGGCCTGGCCGAGAGGCGCCTAACGAAAGCATCGAAGCAAAGTTGGGAGAAGAGAACTATCGAATCAAAGGCAAATTAAAGCAACTGATATCAATGATGATCCCTGCAATAAATCAATGCATTTGTTGGTGAAGAACTCCAGTCCTTCAGGTAACCATTTTTGCGACCAAACGTCAATGTTATTTTATCATGTTTTTGGAGAAAGCGAGTTGTCCTTTGTTGTCCTCGATAGATAAACATGATAAACAAATATTCGGGATGAACACTGAGACTGACCTGAAGACAAGCCACACGTTTTGACTAAGCTCTATCCATGGTTAGATTTAGAGAGCCATTAGAAATTGTTGTTCCTTTATCTCGAAATTCCTTCGATCTCTCAATTCCCCTGCTGATCTCCATTTTGAAGATGAAGGGGAAGTTTGAAATACGAGCCTAAACTGCTGAATGAATATCAAAACCGACCAAAACATTGTAACACCCTCCATGCTTTCAAGTTTAGCGTTGATTTTTCGGAATTCATCGTAGAAATAGATGGAATTCATACAGCCAATTTATATTTCTCTAATCAGTGTTTATTGCATGCTTGTATCAGTTCTGCCAGGGAAGTTGATAGAGGAGTAATATTTCTTTTCTAAACTCCCGCTGCCCTGCAGTTGTAAAACGGACATTATGTTCAATGTTTCATTTGAAGCTCAAAAGCTCAATGCCTTCAAAGTTCATCGAAAATCAGACTCAAAAAGAAACTATTTTCTTTCAGGACATAGTCATGAAGCCATGAACACTGATTGACCAGACAACGGCACAGTCGTGAAATCTTCGGGACACATGCAGAAACTACCAAGAAACAAACAAGACATTCGTTGCTGTTGCATTTTGAGGATCATACACTTGAAAACTCGCACACTAAGCAAAGACATTAGGCCTATAGTCTAATAATGTTTGGCTAAGGTTGTCAAAGTAGTTGAAACCGTCTCTGTATTTTGAAACAAGTGATGAAAGTAGGAGCTTGGAATGAATTTGAAACCATCAAGGTTGTCACTAGTACTCTTCTAAGTTTAGTGTATGCAACAGATGACAACAACTAGAATCCAGTCATTTTTTGCATCTGATGATACTATTACAAAAAGAAATGTCTATAAAGTTCTGTAAGCGTTGCACATCCACCAGGAAATTCCTTGCAGCCAACCTTCGCCATTTTAATCGTATTTTGATATGCAAACATCTACAATTTCATCAATGGTCGGAATCTGGGATAGCTTTGAGTGTTCTAAGGAATAGAAATGAAAATGATATCTATAAGTAAGTGACACATAATTTATTTCGGTTGCCTAATGTGTTTGAAGGCGACATTATATTGATGAAAATAATGTTTTGCAAACTGTTCTCTTTCCTCACGTAATTCTACCTGTCTCCTGTGGATCATCAAACTTCGAAATAACAACTTTTCTCAATCTTTTCTCATGGGAAAAATTATGCGATTCAACGGTTTAAATCAACGAAACTAAAGGTGATAATAGCCTAATTTGAGCCTTATCCTTCACTGCAATATGAACAAGGAAACATTCCCAGAAGAACTGAGCAACAACGGAAGTCTTTCAGGACGAGAGGTGTTTACAAATCGACTGTCTCGCGCAAATAACTGTGTTGCTTCATCGGCTTCATCGCGAGTTGCAGATACTCTTATGACCTCGCGTAATTCGAAGAAAAAATATTGGGCAGTTCTACATTAGTTGGATGACTGTCTCATTCACTGTTCTACATCTTAGCAATCAAACTATGCACTAAGATGAACTTACCCTTTGCTAGGTGCTGCAAGCAAGTCACTTCGACATTTTGTTCAAATTGGCCTAGGTGTTGTTATGACCAGGCACTTCAATGGATGAATATCCAGTTAATGAAGCCAACAGCTCATGTTAAAAGACTCTAAAGCCAACCATCAAGAGTCGAAGGCAATTCTTCCATAAAGTACCATTGTCTGGATACTCTTGATGTCGAAAATTTGCCTCTGAAAGCCTCAGAAAACTTCTTGAGAACGTCGAAGTGCAACAGGCCATCGACCGGCAATGCTGCGGAATGCCTTTGTTTCGCGATGTGCTTTTGTGGACTGTCAAACCTATTACGTCAAAACGCAACGCCCGGCCCAGACCCCCGAACCACATTAATCGGACTTTCGCGGGGTAATTACGTCGCTTTTAGACGTTTCTCGAAGGTTTCATCGCTATATTCGTGATCAGCGACATCGAATGTACCAAAATCAAGAATAAAAAATTTCGCTTCATATGCACTTTAAGCACTGTTCCTAACCAGAACCAGATGTTTTCTTGTCTGTTGCTGCTATGGATGGCACAGAATGTTGTACTAACTTTGTTGTTGTTTATATTAGTTCAAACATTAATATGAACAACTTATTCCAGAGCTCTTCAAATAGTCCTCTTTTTTAGCCTTGTTCTATTGTTAATTTCCTATGCAGCTCTCTGTCTTTTCAGTGTTTGTGAGTCAATTTAAGATGTCTGACACAACCTATTGCTTGATTTTATGTCACAAGATCCAATCGATTGTTAAACCTTGCTTTCTTGGGTTGTAAAGAATGTACCATTCACAGTGCATTCTATGAAGATAATAATGATGATGAAAATGTCAGATAACGACAGATATATCTTGTACATATACTGCATACAGTTCTGGAAAACTTGTGAACTAGGCATTTCTTGAGAGTTTCTCTTTTTACAGAGCATTGAAGAGCACGAAAGACTTGAGGTGGTAAAAGTCCTAGGAACGATGTTTTCAGAAGAGGAATCAGACTTATCAAATCTAAATAAACCTCTTTGGAAGAGCTTTTTAGACAGGTATAGAGCTTTCTTTAAAGCAGTAAAGGTGAATTTGTTCTTGAAATCATTTCTTGCACCTGTTCAAATAAATTTCTCTCTACGTTGCATACAATTTTAAAGAACAAGTTTGGGGTTGGTATCATTGATAAAATATAAGATTATACTGTTATGTTTGGTGTACTGTACTTTTCCCCACAATTGTTCGTCTTTTCTTTGTGAAGAGACTTTCATATTTCATTCAAATAGGCAACCAGAATATAGTGACATCACGGGGATCCGTGTCATCCGCAAAGAAAACAACGACGCCCCATTGTTTTCTTTCCTCTTAATCGCTGCTGGCCGCTTTGCTGTGTTTTGGTGAAAAATGATGATGAAATTACAGCGGTGTTTCACCTAAATTTGTAGAATATTTTACTAATTTAGGTACAGCTGCCGCGAACGTCAAAATTTGGAAAGAAGTTCATTATTCGCGGCAGCAAAGTTTGTTTTTTTGCATTTATCACACCAACCTCTGACTTATCCTTTGAAGATGAGATGTTTTTAGCAGCAATGATGAACTCTCTGATAGAGTGAATTCTGCTCGAGTCTTACTTGAAGAGGATATTTTCATGTTTAAGGGGGCTGGATCACAAGCTGTAAATGTATAATTCTGCAATCTTTATTTTTTTGTCATGTGCCCTCTGTTTTCTTTATTGGTTTTGGTAGATGTGTTGAATCCACTTTGATATGGCTACTTGAAATGTATGAATTCGTCTTTAAGACAATGCATACATTATGAAAAAATATTGAAAGATCTGTGTGATAAGGAGTGGCCAAAAAGCTGCGAAGTTGCTGCTTTGAACAAATTACTTGACCCAGCCCGTTCAAGCGCCTTTTTGTCAACAAGGCCCCGTCCACACGTATCCGGATCTTTTTGAAAACGCATCTTTTTTATCCGTTTTCAAAAAGATTCGCGTCCACACGAGGACCGTTTTCGAAAATATCCCCGTCCACACAAAAACGCTATGATATTTACGATTCGATATTCGATAACGAATTTCCATTATCGATAACGATATTCGGTATTCGAACTTCGATGAAGAAAACAGACAAGCAAAATGCCCTCGTGTGATCCCCAAAGCATAGCGCATGCTCTGATATGCAGTAAATTGACACTGTCACGTCAGCGTTTTCGAAATGCTCCGTTTTCACCCGTCCACACGACAACATGAAAGCGGCGTTTTCCAAAAGATCCACTCTGGAGAGCCTTTTCGAAAAGCTTCGTTTTCGGTGACTGAAAACGCCGTCTCCGTGTGGACGGGAACCCAAAACGGATAAAAACGATGCGTTTTCAAAAAGATCCGGATACGTGTGGACGGGGTCTAAGTACGAGGTTTGATGATGGAAAATCTCAGGGGTGGAAAAAATATTTTAGTTTCTGGGACCAAAACAAGTCATCAAACAAACTTCTGCAAGAATCGCTTCAAAAAGTGCCCATTATGGACAGGTTACGATATGTAAGGAATACGGCAGAATCCAGGACTTATTATCTGTCTTAATCACAATCGTAAATGTAATTTTTAGGCAAATTTTTTATTTTTTGATTTTGAGATGACCTTTCAGATTTTGACAGAAAATTGACTTTCCATTTGTTTCACTTTTCCGTATTTGTCCCTTTTCCTTTCTCCTTTTGATTCTTTCTGAAGACCTGAAAAAATTTCTGGGACCATTGGTGCTGTGGTCCGCTATTTTTTCCAACCCTGGAGAATCTCAACCATTTGCAAGCTTCCACTGACTCACTTGTCACAATGTTAAAATTGCCAGCTGTTCTTCATCTCATGGTTAAGAGAACGTTAACTCACATATTGGAGGGACCATTTGGCCCATTCGGAACAGTATGCTGTGAGCAATATTGGATTACCTAAATAAGCTTCTCAATGTTTAAAAGACAGCCATCTTTGTTTTTATAATTCA
Source organism: Aurelia sp. 3 sensu Dawson et al. (2005) (assembly GCA_964020215.1). NCBI lineage: Eukaryota > Metazoa > Cnidaria > Scyphozoa > Semaeostomeae > Ulmaridae > Aurelia > Aurelia sp. 3 sensu Dawson et al. (2005). The sequence goes on from OZ026583.1 coordinate 14,183,822, forward strand.
CAGGTTTATCGATATCAGTGCAGAAGTGAGAGTTGAATGTTTACAAAGTGGAAAGCAACTGCTGGTTGCAAAACCTGAACTTGTGAATGATGTAGCAGGTAATACATGGTATTCTGTCAAATTTTTAGTTTGAGAGAAGAACGCCAAATTGATGTCCATCTCGCTAATGTTGTTGCTTTAATCAATCAAGCAGTCAAAGACTCATTCAGGATGGAAGACCAATTTTTTTCTACATTCCAATAAAAGATATACAATACAAATTTACTAGTTACACTACTTACAGAATTCTTAGCGACACTACTAGGATGATGCCACTGGGTGCAAAATACTATGACTACTCTGTGGCATGACGAAAACTAAGACGACTTACATATGAATTATGATAGGAAAATAAATACAAGACATAAAACAGAAGCAAGAACACTACACTCGGTCTCAAACTAGATATCAGGTGAAGAATGTCCGTGAATAATAGCAGACAAGATGTTTGCTGTTTCTTGTAGATGAGGACAGAGATCTGTTTTAAGGCTTTGGTAAGGCATATATAAAGCTTTGAGCGCCTCGTTGGTGGAAGTGTTTAGCTTTAGATTTGTCATACGCAGATAACGGGAATTTCGAAGTGGAAATTTATGGAGCAATCTAGAGCCAAACAAAAGATCTTGTGCAGCAAATTGGTTGCATTTTGTAAGTCTTAACCTTTTGGTAGATCAAGGCTTGGCTAAGTAAGTGGTTTGTTTTCAAAAATAGTTAAAAGCAAACATTAGTTTCCAAATGCTCATTGCTATCTTTATACTTGCGCAAAATTTTATGACGGATATAAATTGGGCTGATGGACAGAGCAGAAACTGCGCACGCATGCGCAAATACTCGTAACTTTGAGCCCCCTTAGCTCCCTGCAACAGATCCCAAAATTAGGCAACACTTGATATTTTCTTCCTAGAACATAGAACTCTTGATTTATCATTTCAAAAAGCTTATCTGTCCAAACATTTCCTTATCTCAATATTGGTCGATGACGTCATTTTACGCAGTTTCTACTCTGTCGAGCTGATGTAAGTCTATGCTATTTTTCGAGTGCTGACAAAGAGACAACAGGCCGACTTTGGATATCTTCAGCTCATTTTAAGCCTGCTCCACTCTTCCATGATGTAATTTCGATTTTGATCGGTAGATCGTGTTTTGGGGAGGTTTCATGACAATGAAGAGAGAGTGAGATTGCAAGCTGTTATTTCTGTCTGTGAAGCTGCAGCTGAAAGAATTGATGCCGTACCTGAAAAGGTAAAATAATAATTCCTTAATTTTTTAATCTTTTTGCTGGGCTGATCTAAGACTGCAACTGAAAGAATTAATGCGTAATCAGAAAGCTTTGAATGCCTACAGAGATACACCTTAAGAAATTTATAGGAAATGTAACCAATGATATGGCCATTTTCCAAGGACAAACTTATCTACTTTAGGGGCAGAAACTTTCGCGGGCAGAAAGTTTCGCGATTTTCGCATTTTTTGGAATTTTTCGCAAAAGTTTCTGCCAAGGCATAATCTAAATTCAAAATTCGCGAAAGTTTTTGCTCGTGAAATTGCAGAAAATTCTCGACTCGCGAAAGTTCTTCCATCCAGTATTTCTCGTTTCTTCAATTTTTGTGTTGCTGTTCCTTTATCACCCGGATCTTTAGACTCCTGGGCCATAAAACCTTATAAATTGTCACCGTGACTGTTAAGGCGAAATAGAGGGTATTATCAATACTGGGACGAAACACTTGTTGCGTAAAGTTTTCCCCTCACTTTTCTTCAATTGCGAATCTTTTTTCATGCGAAAAAGCACTTTTTTCTCGATCGCGAAAGTTTTTGTTGCGAAATTTGCGGGAAAAAACGTCATTTGCGAAAGTTTATGCCCTCAATTTCGCGATTTTTTTTTCTCGTGAAACTTTCTGCCCGTAAAAGTTTCTGCCCCTGAAGTACTACGTTATGAGATTTTGTTTCCAAAATCTTTCAGTATTTCCCTGTGTCTTTTACGATAAGTTGTAATTCAGTAATTTTGTTTTAGTGACCATCCCTTTTAAAACACACGCAATAACTTGATTTTAAAACTAAACATTATTACCTCAAATATTTCGCTGCCCATCGGCAGCATCATAGCTAGGTAGGCATCCGATGGGTAACGAATGATTTGAGGTAACAATTTTTGCTTTTAAATTAAGTTATTGCGTGTGTCTTAAAGAGAATGTTCATTAAAACAAAATTACCAAATAACAACTTACCTATTGACTGCTAGACTGACGACGTGATTCCTTGTATTCGTTCAACATTTATAATCTGATGTTTTAATTTCACTCATACAAAGGACTCACGACCAAACAGATTCTAAACAGGGACTAAAATCTTACGAAAAATCAGAAGAAACTTAGAACATCTTCCATCCTACGAACGTCGAAAGAAAAATCGAACGTCTCTTCGAACGTTACTTCGAACGTTGCTTCGCTGCGAGAACTCGAACTTTGAACTAATGAGCCAATCACACGCTACAAATAGGCACGTGGGTTGACCATATTAAGAAAGTAGCGATCTGATTGGTCGCGCCGTGAACGCGGCGGACTTGGCCTAATTAGTCCCTGTATTGAAGTGTAAGGACATAAGTCCCTCAACTGAAGCGATAACAACAACAACAACGAGCGTAAGTTAGAGGGACTTATGTAATGTAGTCTAATTGACTGCTAAAAATTATAAAAAATTATTATACGAAGTGTTACCAACTCGTAAAATCTCCTTTTCCTTTGTATCATGAAGGCTTTAATTTACCCTAAAATTTAGAAGCGTTATAAGTTTTTAAGATTGCACAAAGATCTTTGTCAGTATTTCGGCTGCTCAAAGAATCCCGATGACTCATGGCTTGGGATGAGCAAACATCTACGTTAAAAAAATTGTGGGCGCTGAACTATTTGGACATTTCAAATGTCCAAAAATATAACTGTCCGAAATTGTCTATTATCAGAAATGCGTTCTATTCGGAATTTTCGCTGTAAAGAAAAATGACAGAAAAGCAATTTGTGTAATGTTTATAAACGAAGACTTTTTCCATGAATAAGAAATATAAAAGGAGAGCTACTTTGTGAAATGTCATTATCCCCTTCAACTTAATTCAGTTTAGCTATTATTCCCCGTACCTTCAAAATGATCATTGAATTGAAAACTCTGACTAGGGCCTCTTTTGAAAAAGTTAAAATGGAGGACGAGTAACCATGATTGGACTGTGTTCCATAATCATCCAACATGTTTTGTAAGACTTCCAAGTTCCCGTAGGAAACATCTGAAAATTTTTGTTTGAAAATACTTCGTCGGATATGTATCCATCCGAAAATGTTTGGATTTAAAGGGAATCTCATATTTGGGTAACTGATCTACGTCAATGGCAAATACTGGTTTTTTTATAGGCTTGAATTTGACCGCAAGTGGTTTGAACCGCTATTGTATGCTTACATTCCCTTTAATGTACTTGTATCTCATGTCAAAGACATTAAGACTCCCTTTGAGGGGAGAGCAGCCATCCAATTGGAACCAGTCACTTTCTGAAAAGAAGGTGAGAGTGATCTTCAGTAGGTCACCCATCACCTTCCGTTCCTTCTGAACCTCTTAAAATCTCACAGTATTTTCCATTCCTTTATTCAGCTCATGGCAGCAGTAAAAGAAAGGATGAGAGACAAAAAGGTGATTTTTTTGCTTTTTGACTTCATGTTGGTTATTTTGATTGTTATTAAGGGGCAGTTAGGACTGTTTAGGGAGATTTTGACATGAAATGAAAATATCATGTTAGAAATGAGAGGACGAAATGTTTGTAATTTGTCTTTTGTTGACCACATAACTATTCATAAATTTCTACTCTCGAGTACCGAATAATCGTTTCCCCGCTTATTAAGTTTTGAAAAATTGTCCAAACCCCCGCTCGTATTCCAACCCCCCTTTTATTAATTTTTGGAGAAATGAAATGATAGTAAACATAACTTCTGAATAAACGCATGAAAAAGTCTCAAGAAGTGCATTCAGCAGAACCAGAGTTCAAAAGTAAATGTATCAATAAGATCACTGTTCACATAAATGTATAAAAGATACGTGCTGACCTAAGAAGACGACTATTTTCTATTTCTCCAAGCATCCCCCCGATTATTCCACCCCCCAATTATTGTTATATCGAACCGTTTCTAACCCCCCCCGATTATTCTCACCTCCCCCCGTTTATTCGGTACTCGAGAGTAAGATAGATTTTTCTTCCTACACCCTTTTTTGAGTTAGCCAGTGGGTGTCTTATTGGCTATTTTAAATCAAATGCTTTTCTTGTCGTCTTGTTATTAAATTAAACGCTCTGTGTTAAAACAAGAGACTATGGTTAAAATGACATTACTCTTTGTCTTAACCGACCACTTATCTACAATAAATTTCAACAGAAGATATTTTTGTTTTCTGTAATATCATTTTCTCGTTCGCCTTTTTTCTAGTCACCCATTGGATCTCACATTGGCTCTTTTAAAAATCAAATACTTTTCGTTTTTCATGTTATTATTGAATCAAACATTCCGCAATAAAGTGAATTTATCTTAGACTGCGTTCACACGATGCCGGCACATTTTGAAAACGATAAAAAAAGTGACGGCAGTGAAATTTGAGCTAGCGTTCACACGATGCCGGCACAATTTGAAAACGGTAGGAAATTTGACGATAAAAACTCGTTGCGGGATTTGATGCCAAAGAATAGTACCTACACCCTAAGAATAGACCTGTCTCGATCCAAAAGTGTCGAAAAAAGTTCTGTTTTCATCTTTGTTGAGTGTTTAAACGATGCTGTTTCAAATTTATGCCGGTTACGGTTCCGTTTTCAAAATCTACCGTTTTCAAAATCTGCCGGCAAAAAATGTGCCGTTTTCGTGTGAACGGGAGGCCTAACCGTCGAATTTTTCACCGTTTTCAAAATGTGTCGGCATCGTGTGAACGCAGTCTTATTTTCTGTTAGCAAATGAACCCTTTCTTATTGTTTATTTTAGTGGCCTGTTCGACGAGCTGCTTTGACATGTATTGCCAAACTCTACAAAGGCATTACAATAAGGTAATATTTTCTTTCTAAACAGTAAACCATCGTATTTCTTTGGTCTTTTTTCACTCATTTTCAGATAGGCCAAATGTGAAAACGATATCATCGTAGAAATAGTAACTTTCTATGCCTTTGAATGAAAGACTACAAAATGACATCTTCCTGTTAAACTGTACTGTACCGTAAATTCCGCATAAAGAACCTGCGATTTTCTGTAACAGGCGAAAATGGCTCTTATATAGGATGCATTACAGGTAAATAGCCTCAGTAGGTTCTTAAAGCGCTTCTTAAAGGTGATCTGAAGTGAAATTTTTATTGATGCTAGTCAATGGTACTACTGAATGATGCAAACTTGTATCAAATTTTATTTGATACCTTGTTTCGTTTTCGAGTCATCCACTATTTTGTAGAATCGGTTGATAACGTCATTTTTGTTTGTACATAGTGAAGAAAGTATACAAGATTGACTATGCTTCCAAAGATACAGGTACATGTACCCCAAAAACTAAGGTACCCCAAAAACCACAAGGTCAGTTGAAAGGCAATATCTATAGAAGATCAACATACAACATAAAACTCTTACTGATCAATGATGCTTAGGTAACTGGGCTACCTAAAAATGTAGGTTTGCCATGAATAAATTGGATTAAAAAAAATTATAAGGTGTAAACGCAAAAATTTGAACTTGAAATTTTACAGATTATTTCTATGAACGAGTAGCAAGTCGCAAATTCTTACTATAAGTTTGCAAACAAATGTTTTTCAGTATCTTTCATGTGTCCTCTTGCCAGAAAAGCACAATGGTTACCTTGCAATATAGTGAACCAATCGAATGGGCATCCTGACTTTGGTGATTTTTTGTGTGGTTTTGGGGTAAATTTCACTGAAACATGGAAAACACAAGTACAGGGTGTGGGTGTGCCACAGAGAAACCAAATGAAATTATGTATTTCAGCAAAATCACATCTATATTTATATATCATTAACACTCTCTGAAAGCAATTAACATAAGGTATTTGTCCACATAACAAAATATCTTCTGAAAGTCAAGGTTTGGTCAAGTTTTTAACAAAATTAACAAAATAACAAATATTTCCTGAAAGTCTGTAAACAAACAGCAAGTAAATATTCCATTTTCAGCAAAATAACGAACACATCTTCAAGACAATCAACATACAGTTGGTAAAATGGTATATGTTTTAACAAAATAATAAACATTTTATGCAATTCAATTAACAGACAGTTAATTAAAATTGCCCATATTTTAACGCAGTAACAAAAATATCTTTCTAAAAGTCAATCAACATAGGTATTTGCTGTCCAGATATCATTAACTAACCAATCACTTTAGAAGACTTCTGTTAATTTTGGATACCACTGGAAAGTTACTCTCATTTGAGGTTACTCTCATTTGAGGTTACTTTGAGGTTAAACCATTTGAGGTTACTCTCAAACATTTTGGGGGTGATAAATGAAACCTCTGAGGTGGTTATAAGTCTGGTAGACTCTGAAATGAATGCAGTTGTGAAATTAAAAGCAAAGAAAATTTATCCATGGAATAGAAACATCAAAACTTTTCATTATTTATGAAAAAATTACCAGGAACATTGATATTCTCAAATATTTTGATACTTTATACTTGGAAAAAGCATGCACTTTGTAATTGCTGGTAAATGAATAACACAGTTCCTCTCTGTTAGGTCAGATTGTCAGCAGATTTCAAAATATATGCAGAATCAAGAAAAATAATGCTTTTGAAGATTGATATGCTGCAAACGGCTTTATAAGTGAAAAACTAATGTGGTTTTTGGGGTACACCCCATGTGGGTTTTGTGGTACATTAGATACTTCCACTGAAAATAAGTTTGCAGCTATACTTTCTATCCATTACTGATTTATAATGATGACTTCTTCCCAAATATCACAGTGATAGGTGCATCAGCTGTAATCTTTTGCGTGTTTTTGCTTTTGTGGTTTTTGGGGTACATATAGTGAAAAACAAGAAACTTTGTAACATCAGTACTCGGTCAATCTTAGGTAAAAAATAATAATACCCAACGGGAAGACCTCGTTTTCTGCAGCCCTTCATTGACACAAAACCATTTTTGAAATCAACTAGTAGGAAAAAAATTATATCCACACGCTTTTTTTGTGGCTTTTGGGGTACATGTACCTGTAAAGCGAATAAAAAAAATTTGCTTCAAATGGCATTTCTTTCCGAACGTCATATAAATTCACGAGACATCTCATATTTAATTTGTGTAGCAAAGCTGCAAAATTCTTTGCATGCACAACCTTCCAAAGACAAAATACAGCTATATTTCGGTACAGGATCCAAGTAATATGCAAACAAAATGACTTCATCAGTCGCTCCTTAAATTAGTGGATAACTTCACAACGAAGTGAGATATTAAGAAAATTTAAACGGGATGTTCATCATTCAACAGTGCTTTTTATTTGGAACAATAAAAATTTTCGCTTCAGGCCACTTTTAACATATCGCTAATTTATGTACTGAATTGAGCAAAAATTGCATTTTTACTCTGTTGAGTTTGGTTTGAGATGATTAAATTTTTGTACTCTACAGCTGTGCATATAGTTTAGTGATCCAATACATATACATGGGTTTGTATCAATACTGTTTCCATTTTCATTTATCTTTTTTATAAGAACCTGCTTCATTTGCCAGGGTGGGGTGATTCTTTTTATAAGGTGTTTTTAATTTTTCCAAAAATCAGCCCGGAACTTCTTAATCTGCAGTTTCTTTTATGCGGGTTTCTACTGAGTTTAAACGGCGTCCAATTTGCAATTTTTGATCACTGCATTCAAGTTAAGTCGTCAGAGAAATAAGAATTTCTTGGCTTTAGCTTCGTTTAATTATTGCTATGCTATATTACGGATTGCGGCAGTTTCATTGTGCGCAACTCTTTCATAAGGAATTTTAATATCCTTTCTATTTGGTTTACCAATTAATGCTAACTAAAATGTTTTGTATCTTCTTCAGTCAAACCCCTGATCCAGATGCAACGAAGGGTATTTCTTGGGCACCAGAAAAGATGCTGCAGTTATATTATCAAAATTCAGTGGAGGATAGGTAATTTTTTTAAATGTAGAGTGAACTCCCATTGAGGAATGTCGTTGATGTACATCGTAACTAAGAAATGTCAATCCACAAGGCATCGCCAAGAAACAACAGTCGCTGATCCGATCAGGATTTTCTGGTGCCAAAGGTTTTCTGCAGTTCTTGCTGTATTTGCTTGCTCTGTTCTTTTCAGTGTTGTTAATCAACAAAGGGTACTGGCGTTTTACGATATCCACAGTTGAAGATTATGCAGAAATAGATTTTAATGGACGCTTTATTGCAGAGACTTTAAGGGGTTATCGACAAACAGTTTTCGTCACAATTAACGGAAGGGAATCAGACCGCTAGAGGGGGGGGGTGCAGCAAAAATCCACTGAAATTTTATTTTTGGACGAAAATTGACATAAGTTAATGTTTCATTATCAATTTTCAAGGAAGAAGGCGTAGCAGTAAAGTTCTCGTCAGCGCACTACGTAATTTTAACGTCGCGATCGGACGAAGAAGTCAACGTAGGCTTAGGCCCCAACCCAGTAACACCTACAATAGGCCAACCATATACAGAGAGTTTGTGGGAGGCCTATAACAATGGAAAATCTGGCGATAATTTGGTGTTCCGTTAAAAAGGGAGGAAGAGGGTCAACCGATAGCGGTCCAATACTGTTGAGTGTGGTGTAGTGTTACGTTGAGTTTTACGTTGAGATTATTGTTAAAATTAATTGTGAGAGCCATTCATAGTGGGGACTAGATGACCATGTGTCTTTCCCCGCTATGATTGGCTCAGATTATTGTATTGTAGTTTCTTTAATGTTATATTTATAAAAAAAAAAAAAAAAAAAAAAACTGTGGTAAAAATAATTGTCGATAACCCCTAATGTAGATAAGCAATAGACCTTTTAGGCCTTGGTCAAACGCATCCAACATTTCATCCAACATTTGCTCCAAAAAGATTATGAATTTTGTTGATGTCGATGAGGGGGTGGTCAAACGCATCCAACAATTCATCCAACATTTCGTCCAACATTGCTAGCAAAGTCCATCATCGTCATTCGCCTGCGCTGCGACATGTTTAGGATGCTTAAACATATTCGTAGAGCAACCTACAATACGAATTGTTGATTTAGAATGTACACTACTGAAAAAGATTGCAAATGGCGCTCTAATGACAAAATATCACCTTTTTAGAGCGTGATGCGCATACCCACAAATGAAACGTTGGACGAAACGTTGGATCAAGCGGCCAAACGCATCCAACATTCCATCCAATATGTGAAAACAAAATTTGTTTTTGATCTCGATCAAACTTCATCCAACATCTATTTGCAAATGTTTGATGATCCAACATGGGTGGTCAAACGCATCCAACATTTCATCCAACATTAGTTTTTAGCATGTTGGATCATTTGTTGGATACGTTTGACCAGGGCTTTAGCTTTTCTAAAAAAGAGTCTGGATCGAGCGATATTTTTATATATTTTTATACGCAAGGTACTATTGAGTGGCGTTAGAGCTTCTAGCACGATTGTTCACATTCGAAAGTTCGTAAAAATCTACGCAAATATCGCTCGCTTCAGATTCTTTTTTAAAATAGCTAAAAGTTCTATTTATGTTACTGAAATAGACTTTTTAGCTATTCTGAAAAGGATCCGAATCAAACGATATTATGCCACATTCTGTAGAACTTTCGAATGTGCACAATAGTGATTGCAGCCCTAACGCCACTCGATCGAATCTCGCGTGTAAAAATGTATAAAAATAACTCTCGATCCAGGCTCTTTTTTAGAATAGCTAAAAGTTCTATTTATGTTACTGAAATAGACTTTTTAGCTATTCTGAAAAGGATCCGAATCAAACGATATTATGCCACATTCTGTAAAACTTTCGAATGTGCACAATAGTGATTGCAGCCCTAACGCCACTCGATCGAATCTCGCGTGTAAAAATGTATAAAAATAACTCTCGATCCAGGCTCTTTTTTAGAATAGCTAAAAGTTCTATTCATGTTACTGAAATAGACCTTTTAGCTACTCTGAAAAGAATCCTAATCGAACGATATTATGCTACATTCTGCAGAACTTTCGAATGTGGACAATAGTGATTGAAGCCCTAACGCCACTCGATCGAATGTCGCGTGTAAAAATGTATAAAAATAACGCTCGATCCAGGCTCTTTTGTAGAATAGCTAAAAGTTCTATCTATGTTACTGATATTGGTCATACCGTTCTAACGTTACTTTCAAATATCGTGGAAGCTGCTGCTGAAAGGGTCTGTTTCTGTTCATTTTCATTGCCTTATTCACCCGTTAAGAAAATGAAAGCCAGTCTAGTTTAAATGTTTTTGTTCCTGATGCACTTTGTTGATTGTTTTTCTACTCTTTCCATTTCATGCTTGTTTTCGATATGCTGAAATTGGAAAATTTGCCAAATTGATTGACTTTCTGATAGGCCTCGCTCGATCATTTTCAGAGTTTTTAAAAGCCGGGTGAGTCAATAAAAACGCCCGTCGTTTGAAAAAATCCTGCCCCCTGAATATCAAAGAAATGATATTGAAAACGGTCTTATTTTATCCCCGATATGTCAAATTAGGTTTAGTAATTTACCCGACTTTATTCGGTCATTCCTTCCCTTCGAAGTAGGAGATTTTCTGCAGAAAGCCCAACTCGAAAACCTGCAAAAATGAGTGAAAACACCAAGCAAAATTTCTCTTAATTCTCCTTCCTATCAATAATGACTGTCGGATCAAATCACCCATACCAACAAATGAGGCATCGATGTTCAAGTTAACTATCGAGGAACATTTTAAGCTATTGATTAAAGCTTAATTTACATCGCTGACGTAACCAAGTATGAAAACTTTTATGTCTACGAACAGCATATGGCCAAAAATGCTTTTCTTGTGGAGGGGCAAAACTATGGAATGGCCTGGACACAAATCAAAGTTAACAAAAATTTCAAACAATTTAAATCCTGTCTCGAAACTCCATAACTTAAAGGAACCTTTTTTATTCCTGACAATCGTTCCAAAACTTTTAACTGCGTTTACTTTGTTATTCTTTTTTGTATATTCATATTGTAAATTTTTAAGGTCTATGTTTTTCTCTTTGTGCAGGGAAGCTTGGAAAGCAATCTATGTATTTATAGTTGATAGCTTTACCTTGTTTAGGTAAATGAAAATGAAATAACATGAAGCTTCCCAAAGCTGGGGTGGGTCCTTGCATCTTGGTGGGCATTTTTGCTGTGGGGGGAGTGAATAGTGCGTGGAAATGGCTTGATTACTCGAAATTTTTTATGTACCGCACATCGGCGGACATTTTTGGCTCGGCCGGTATATCATATCACAACACAAAGCAGCAATCCCCTTCCCTTTACCTGTTTATCTTTTGTTTGTTTTTTTCTTATTGTATCTAGTATAGTTGAATTGTAAGTGCCAGCCGCAGTGAAGACCAGATGACCAAGTGTCCTTCTCCGCTGTGGCTGGTACATGGAACTGTATCGATTTTGTATTTTTAACGTTTTTTTAGCTCTATATATATATATATATATATATATATATATATATCTTTTTTATGTTTAAAGCATCTTTGAGAATGAGCTTTTGAGAATATATATATATATATATAATAAATATTTATATATATATATATATATAAATAACATGAAATACTTTCTGAGGCACTCGGCATATTCCACGGAGGTCTGTGGTAATGTGCAATTTTGTTATTTTGATCAAGCGCCTAAACTTTGATTCACACTTGCTATAAGGACAACAATAACAATTGTCTTTGAACATCGTTGATCTTGATTTTACATTACATCACATTTTGCAGATTATGCATAGAGCGCATCGTCCATGGCTGCCTCGTTCCAGTCAGTCTCGATCCCGAGCAACGAATGAATGTTCTATTGAATTTGTATACCTCATTTGAAGAGTATGCCTTGAAAGCATTCAACAGCTTGCTCAAACATCGATCAGGCATCAACAATGAATTCCGAACCCTCCTTGAATTGCATGAAGAAGATGCAGATGGAAAAGAAAGATTGATGTTTACAAAGATTCTCAAACTTGCACGGTCTTTGCCGGAGCCTTTTAAAGCACAAGAGAATTTGAAGAAATTTGTGGCGATGTTTAATGATAAGACACTTTTTGGTTTATTGAAAGTTTCTACTGATGTTTCAGTGGGATGTGGTAGAATCAAGAAAGCAGTGGTAAGGGCAGATTATTTACTACTTTGTTTGTTTGTATGTATTCAATATTGTTTTAATCCATGTAGTTCAAACAGACGATATTTTTTGGATTAATGCGAACATTCAAGCCAATTTTGAAGTTTCAGGTGGTCATTATTCTTTGCATTGTCTGAATATCTGTTGTTATGCTATAAATAGACACAGCTATATCTCGTAGCTGCTATAAATAGGCCAGAGAAACGCCTACAAATCCATTGTTTCTTTAGCGGCACAATGAAACCGGATGCATCTAAGTTGCTGAGTACAACAGATAATATTTTTGACTTGGCCCGGGCCAGCTTTTAACTATGTCGATTCCCTTTAATATTGCTGCAGTTTTTGTACTGTTGCGAAATCCTATGGAACAGCACCAATGATTCCGCGAATATTCCGAAAAGAGCCACATTGAGAAGGTAACCCTTGATAATGGGACGTCCCTTTTCCACAAACAAATTAGCTTCCCCGAAGTTGTCTTTGCTGTGACTCTTCTTGTGTTTGCTGGTCCTCAAATCCAGACGACTTTCCATACTTGTCGCTGCTCCTCGCTCCCCCCACAAAAGACTTTTTCAAGATTTGCAACACCGAAACTAGCGAGCTAGTCGGAAGCAATTTATTCGGGAAAATGTTATGCAGCGGAAGGCATCGACAGTGTCTGGGATTCACAGAGAATCGAAAGATAGCCCAACTATTGAGATACAGTTATGGTTTGATTTCAGTCTTTTGCTTTCCGTAGATGTTTGATTAAGCTTCCACCTTTATATCAGCCCCCTCCCCCCCCCCCCGTTGAATGTGCCCAACCTTCGAGTAAACCAGAGTCAGAGGTTATCTTAGTTTCACAGTGAGTGAATGTTACATTTATGGAATCATTTGGCATTAGCTGATTTGGTGAAATATATCTTTATCGAATAAGCTACGACAGTTGGAGAATTAAATGTGCTCCTGCTTTGGATCGAACCCGGGATCTTCGTGTCAAATGACTCTCCGAAGATCCACTATGCCACACAAGCCCAATGAAATTCCGGAGAAATCTGAAGTCATTCAGATACCAGGTCTTACACCACGACAGGAGCCCTTTTTATTATGTTTCACGTTAAAGCTTTCATCAGCCATGCAATCGTATATAGAATCGTTCGGCAGAATGATTTTCAGAGAGTCTTTTGACACGAAGATCCCAGTTCGATCCCTGGAAGGAGCACACTTTCATCCTCCCATTGTTACATTTATTGATAATTGTTGTCTAATTATTATTTTTCGTCCTTAGTCTTCAGTGTTACTTTTATATAACACTTCCTGTGAAATCTAGTTCAAACTTGAGATATTTGTTACTTTTCTTCACACCATTTAGGACAGCAATATGTAATCACTCATCTACCATGCTATTTTAAGCCTCTAAAATTCATTTACTCAAATAGACTCCTGCCGGCATTTTTCAAGGACATTCTTCTTGAAATGATTTGCCTTCCAAATTTCAACCAACTTGCTTTTGATTTTCAGGCAGATATTGTGAAGAAAATTTCTGCGAAGAACCCGATAATAGAAACAGTGAAAGCATTGCTGGATAGGAGCTGCCATATGTTAGTTGATTCAGAAAGTCTTCAAATTCTATTGAAATTCGTCAAGACATCAGTTGAAGGAATGGATGATGATGATGATGATGATAGTGATGGTGATGAGATGAACGGAACTGATGGAATACTGAGTCACAAGGCAAAGCGTGGATTAATGCTTTTGAAGGTACTGGTTTTCTTGAATCTAGGGATGGATTTTGTAACAATACGGGGTGTCCTAAAAAAATTGCGCTGCCTCGTTTGTGTGGCTTCTGTGGAGGAGCTGTAGATACAGTCGTCTTGGTTTGTAAACAGTTGAATAGGTCAGGCTTTAACTTAGAATTTGAGACCTTGTTCGAGTCAATCTGACAAGTGGTTGTGGATTTATGGAATAGAAAAGGCAAAATAACTGGGTTGCTTCAAAAACAGGACTTCTGTTGTTCTCCAGCAATGTCAAAATAAAGTAAGTTTGCAAAGAAAGGATTCTAGCATCGTATCAAAATTTTTGCTGAATATTTTAGAGGGTTGGTAGTGTCGTCTATTCATGAGAGACCACTTTCTATCTTTTAAAAAATGTAGTGAAAATTTTTTTACGATGCCAAAACCCACGCCCGACAACCCCTACTGACGTGTGACGTCACATTGAATCCTCGAAGCTGTGGAGGCAGGTGGAGGTCATGTGATTTTTGCGCGCCCTTTTCCTGATTTCATCACGCGTACACACTAAAAAACATTTCATTTTTGTAAGATCTGATATTGAGCGTGTTTAGTAATAAAACTGTGCAAAAATTGAAGATTTTGATGATTTGGAAGCAGAGAAACAAACGCTATGGATGCTAGCAGGTAAGCAGATCCTCGTCGATTTCACGAAAATCTCGCAGGCCCGGGATTGCAACTCAACATTAATCTTTGAATTTCTTATCCATCTGCTGTGATATTCCAAAGATGTTTGATTTTATTTGGAAGAACGGGCTTCACAAACTTAGTTTTCTTTTGTTTGGGATAATTTGAAATGAAATTACCCATTTTCAAGAAGCGTTTAATCGTAAGACTCCCTTTAGATTTTTCTTTTGTTTCGTAAGACGAAAATTCATGATTTTCATTCAGGGTTGTTTTCTCGAGAAGTGACGAGTTTATTTAAAAAGCGAACTATCCTATACCATGCAAAATTTATTTTTCTTTCATTTGATATAGCATTTTGCATCTTTTTGGTTTCCGTTTCAGATCCTTTGAATTAGGCGCGGATCAACTTCGCTTTGCAATTCCATATTTTTGTTAGGCCAAGAAGATTCCACCTAGACTTTTTGTCTCTTTCTCAGTCATAAGCTCTCTATTTGATCGATAAGTTGGCATTTTCAGGGAACGACATTCATGCTTTCTTCCAAAAACCAATTGAATTGTGATTCTGTAGCTTTTTCTGAACTCAGAGTTGCATACCACCAGCATGTTGAATTGCTGCAATTGCGCTCGTCGAATTTTACCAAAATTTAACTTTTTCATTCAAGGCCAATTTTCTTCCAAATGCAACGTCCTATGAGAGAGAAACCCTTCCTATGCCATGCAGAATTCATTTCTCTTTCTTTTGAGCTAAAGTTTGGTATATTTTTTGTTGTTGTTATGAAACCTATAAAAAAGGCGTGGACTAACTATGAATTTTGTACCCATTATTTTGGTTAGGCCAGTCTGTCTCCATCTCCATTTTTCAACGTTTTTGCGGCTTTCTGCCGCCTTGGTATCCAATTTTTTTCGATTTTATCTCATTATATCCATATTTCCATGCAAAAATCACTTCTCCCAAGAAATTTTGGCTTTATCTTGTTTCTAGGGTTTCTTTCAACTTGCACGCCATTCATTTGCTTATTGCTTCGTCAAATTTTACAGAAATTGATCTGATTCATTAGGAGTGTATTTTCTTGCAGAAATGACAAGTTATAGAATAAAGAAACGTCCTAAGCCACGTAAAAATTATCTGCCTTTTTCGTGATGTAAAATATAACTTGCTTGTTATTGGAGTTTGTGAGCCTATCAACTAGGCGCTGGCCAGGTTCATCTCTTGTTCTCTTCATTTTGGTTAGGCTAGTCAGTCTCCACTCCCACATTTTATGCTCTCTCACGGCTCAGAAGTGTTCTCTTAGCCTACCGTTCATGTATATATCATCTTACAGCTGAATATACAATATCAAACTCCTAGATTGTGTAAGTAGTTGTGTCATATTTTGTAAAATTCAGTCCCGTGACAAGAAATTTTTCTTCCCGAAGCGGCTCGTCGACCTGTTTGATGTTGGAAAAGTTTTGCCAAATAAGGGTGAACCAATACCATATATGGGGTTTACCAGAAGAATTTATGACCTGTCTTCAAAAACAATTGATACCCGGTCATTTAAACTTTTGGAATGAAAACAAATTTGGGGTGAACAAAATCTCTGATAAATTTGCTACAAGTTTTGCTCAGGTTGGTTGATACAGGTCATATATTTCTTTTGCAAAAATCAGGCCAAAGTTCGAGAAAAATTATGCTCCTATAGAAACACTATTACCATCAGAACGAGGCTACGGAAGTCGAATGATGGGTTGTCGGCCGTGAAACCCTTTCTTTGAAAATTTACTTTATTTTGACATTGCTTGAGAACAATAGAAATACCCTTTAGATCAGGGCAAGGTTACGTCAATCCCTTTCTTCTTCGTATTTTGACTTTGTGTGACACAGTAGCCCTCCACTGGTTTCTGTCCATTGCTGTTCAGCATAGGGCTCAAGTCTTTCAAGTATTTAAAAAGGTGGATGTGAAACTCTTTTACACTTTTCTTTCAATTGAACTTCTCGAAGGAACTTAGGGTATTTTTCTGTAGGTTTGTCGTGGGAATTTCTTCATATCTTAATTATTTTCAAAATGATGGCGTTTCTAGTTTTTTTAAGAATTCGTGGATCATGTTAAGAAATTAAAGTCATCGTAGATCTTAAACCAGTGGAGGAAAAATGATGCAGTCTTCACGAAAACCATACTATATGAAGGTCTACAATATGCTTGCAAGCAGAACTCTGTCGCTCTTCTGGTTTCGGATTTAGAAATTTGATGACGCTACTCTCTATAATTGTTGGGGAGATGAAGTGCTGACCCTATTGTTTTGACCGATTGTGGTTCAGCTTTGTTGAGAGCGAATCAACGGTGGGGCTCACACTGTCATGCGCAACGTTGCTATTATTTTCTTCTCCTGTTCTCAACCGTCAAGCTAATTTACATATTACGTTATTGACATAAATCGCTAGCACGCATGCGATCTGGAGCCCTTTTGGGGGGATTCCTCGAGGCTCTCAACTTAGCCTGTTCGTATCCCCAACAAATAATGTATGATAAATGCCGCCATTTCAATTTCACTGAGATATCAGAAAATGTCTACAGCAGATTTATAGCAAAGTAAGCTAAATTTCGTTCTGGCCATTTGGCTCAAAGAAATATGTGATAGCATGCTACCCAAACCCTTTTAAGATTTAAATCCTATGCATTGTTGTTCTTGTTGCACATTCACACGTAATTCTGGTGCAGGTAACCCTACGGCGACCTCTTCCACTCTTTGCATCTACATATTCCACTAGTAACCTTCTTTGGATGTTTAAGCCATATCAAATGCACAAAATATCTTAGTTCCCTTTCTGTGAAGATATTGACCATTTTATCTTGTATAATTCATTCTTTGGAGCACTGACTCTTTTGCTGCTTCTTCTGTCAATGAAAATTTCAGCATTTTTCTGTACGACCACATCTCTAATAGACCATTACGCTAAAGATGGCCGCGAGAAACTTTTTACCAAGATGCACTGCGTTCTTTAATCGAATTCCTATAGAAATGTTAAAGATTCGTAATTCGAACGCAATGCACCTTGACGAAAAGTTCCTCGCTGCCATCTTAAGCGTAATCATCTATTCTTCAAAACTTTTCTGAAATGTTGTTGTTACAATCAATCCATATCTCGTTTTCATGGTTTGGGGGTACTCCATACATGACATTTTGGAATTCGTATTCTATATCACATCCCTAGATACAGAGCAAACAAATGGGCTGCTTTGTGTAGAAAACGTAGATGGAAGCAACTAAAGTACAACCAACAACTATGTGGAGTGAAATGGTTTTTGGTCATTGAACTACCATTCTTAGCCAAAATAATGCAAACTTGGTACCGTAAGACATATTTTAGCAAGTGGAACTTGATTTTTGCAAGAAATGTAAAATTTTACTTACGTAAAGGGTGTTTAGTCTCTTGGGAATTTTAGGAAATTTTTTTGTTTATCTTTCTTGCAAAACAAGTTTTGTTTCTTTTGAAACTGTGATACCGTAAGAAAAGTCCATCAAAAATCCTTAAAAATTCTTTTGTTCTGAAAAAAATCTCGTACGCTATTTCCAATGAGTTAACTGCCAGCAGAACACAGAAAGAGTTGCTCCTCACGAAACAGTGAACTCCGGAATAGCCCCTGGTCCAGGTTATTTCAGTGAAATTTTATTTAAAAAGTATAGGAGCAAAAACTGACCACACTGCATTGTGTAACGATCGACTATCAAGCCAGTTACTTTATGCAAAGTCTATCTTCATATTACTGTTTACGAAGACCTGCATTTTTGAATGATGCATTAGAGGTGGGAAAAATTTGAGAAACAAAGAACTTCCTAAAATTTACAAGGAACTAAAGCCCCCTTAAGTAAACAAGGTTTACAACTCTTGCAAGAATCAGGTTCCACTCGCTAAACTCTTCGAGTGATATCTAATTTGCATTGATGTGGGAAATAGTGTCAAATGTTCTATGACAAAAACCATTTAACTCTACATAGTTTTTGGTTATACTTTAGACATTTCGAAGGGTTATTAAGGAGTTATTAGGAAGGAATTATTAAGGAGTTATTAGGAAGGAATTATTACTACCTGAAAAAAATCCCTGGATTGATGTGTGCAGGACTCGGAGGGTACCAAATACTAACTCTTCATCAATGCTTACCTTTGCTTCTCCAAATCGTTTCAATGTTTTGGAACATGAGATCATTTCACAGGGAGCTACTAATTCCAAGTCAGACCATGTGGTATCCAACAACTCACAGAAGCATTCTCCTGGCATCCTTGTTTCAAAATCTAGCAAACGCCCAAATGTTGTGGTTAATCCCTTTCCAGAGAGAATTCAAGTAAATCAGGGAAGAAGAACAGTTCCAAGGCAAAGCAGTTATAGTGAAGTTGTAAAGAAAGGTCGAAGAGTGGTTGTTTTTGGTGATAGCATACCATCCAGGATAAGGCATCAAGAGTTCAATGATAATCTACATCAAGGCCATTGTCAATTCAAGAAATTTCCAGGAGCTACCGTGAGAGACATGAAGCATTACATAGAACCTACTGTAGAGAGAAACACACCTGACACAGTAATCATCCATTGTGGAACTAATGACTTGCAACCAAGGACCGGAACTGAGCTGTCAGAAGATGAAATTGCACAAATCATTATTCAGATTGGTGAAAGATGTAAAAATGCTGGTGTAAACTGTGTCATGATATCTAGCATAACGAGCAGAAGACCTCTGAAATGTCAGAAGAAGAGGAACATTGTGAATGACAAACTGAGAGAGCTATGCGAGCAGTGTGGATTTGTGTATATTGACAATGCAGAAATTAGGGTAGACCAGCATTTATGGAAGGATGGTCTGCATTTAAATGAGAGTGGTACAGCAAAATTAGCCAATAACTTCATCAATGCTATTAACAGGTATTATTGACTAGACAAAACAAGGGCCTTGAAAATCACCAGTTCAGATAGAACTGATAAAAATTCCAACAGGCCTATCGATAGGGTCTCGTGTCCTCAGCAATTAGGATCAAAAAAGGGCATGGCAATCGCGTCCCTGAATGTCAATGGCATTCGTAGTCACTTAGATGAAGTTAAGCTTATGATGAAGAGGTTAGGAATTCATATTTTGGGATTAAATGAAACTAAATTGGACAATTCTGTTCCCAAAGAATTGACCAAAGTTCCTGGGTACCAACAAATTCGCCTTGATAGGACCTGTCATGGTGGGGGAATTTCTATTTACGTACGGGACTCAGTCAATTTTAAGCCCAGAGATGATATACCAATAGATGGGCTTGAACTTATTTGTATTGAAATTGAGCCCCCAAAAAGCAAGCCATTTCTTGTTATTACATGGTATCGACCACCTAGTGACCCAGTTGGTTCCTTTGACAAGCTGGAAAAAATACTTGCCTACTTGGATAGGGAAGGAAAGGAAATGATCCTCCTTGGGGACACAAATTGTGATCTCACCAGGAGATCAAGTGATCAGCTCATGGATAACAATGCCAAACACATGGCAGATATCTATGAGCTATTCAGTTTTAAACAGCTTGTTGAGGAGCCGACAAGAGTCACTCTTGAAACAGCAACTCTCATTGACCACATTGCCACAACATGTGCCAGAAACATTGTTAAGACAGGCGTCCATGAGGTTTCCCTCAGTGATCACTTTCTAGTCTATTGTATCCGAAAATTCAATGGAGCTGTTGAAAAAGGCCACAAACGGATAAAAACTCGGAGTATGAAACATTTCAAAGAAGATGAATTCTTATCTGATGTTTCTGACATTTGTTGGGAGCAATTTTTTCAACAGACCGACAATATTAATACACTTGTTGATGACTGGTCTACCTTGTTCGCCTTAATCATAGAAAAACATGCCCCTCTAAGGGAAATGCGTGTTTCTGAAAAACATTGTCCCTGGATTAACAAAGACCTTAAGAGTCTGATGAAGACTAGGGATAGACTGAAAAAGGCTGCTCTTAAGAGTAAGTCTACTATTCTCATGGATGCAATACAGACAAGCTCGAAATAAGGCCAACTCTGTTAATATCAAGCTCAAAAAGCAATATTTTGTACAAAAATCTCTGAATGTAAAGGGAATATGAAAGAGTCTTGGAAAACAATCAATGAAGTCCTGAACAAGAGATCCAAATCCTGCAACATTGATTGTATCAAGGACTCTGGGAATGCTATTGTTAATAAAAAAGACATTTCAAACGCCATGAATAGTTTCTTCTGTACAATTGGTGAGAAACTAGCCAGTAAAATTGATGCCACCCCTAACCCACTTCTGTCTGGGGACTTTACTGAAAGGAGTAACAATGTTCAGTTTCAGTTTCGGACCATTGGAGTGCAGGAAATCAGGGATGCGATTGCCAAGACCAAAACTTCAAAGAGCTTTGGGAGTGACAGTATCTCATGTTATTTCCTGAAACTAGCCTTGCCTTTTATTGAAAACTCATTGGCATGTTTGTTCAATACGTCACTTGAAACAAGCCAATTTCCAGACTCATGGAAATTGGCCAGAGTTACACCAATCTTCAAGGAGGGAGACAAGGCTGATAAATCAAATTATCGCCCTATTTCAGTTTTACCTGTCATCTCAAGGCTCTTTGAAAAACTCGTTGCCAACCAATTGTACCAGCACATGTATGATAATGGGCTCTTTTCATCTGAGCAGTCAGGCTTTTTGCCCCTTCATTCTACAGTAACGTGCTTGCTTAAAAACACTGATGACTGGTATAATGGGCTGGATCTCGGAAAGCTAGTGGGACTCGTATTTATTGACCTGAAAAAGGCATTTGATACAGTTGACCATGATATACTCTGTAAAAAATTAGAATATTATGGTATTCAGGAGCGGCAGTTAGCATGGTTCAAATCTTACCTTGCCAATAGGAAACAATTTTCTAGGGTGAATGGCATTGACTCATCAGTTGAGGAAATAAATTTCGGTGTACCCCAAGTCTCATGTCTTGGTCCCCTTCTTTTCCTCATTTATATTAATGATCTCCCACGATCTGTCCAGGGATCAAGAATGTCCATGTACGCAGATGACACGAGTATCTGCCATCAATCCTCTGATATTGCTCAGCTGAATGGGGCCATCAACAGTGACCTTGCACTAGTTGAAAAATGGCTCAAGGGTAATAAACTCTCTCTTAATGTAATGAAAACACATGCCATGCTCATTTCCACAAAACCGAAGCCTAAAACTTTAATGAATCAAGGTGAATCTTTGAAGTTAAAAATTCGGAATGACGAACTTGAAGTTGTGCAAAAAACAAAATATCTTGGAGTGCAGATTGACAACAAGTTGGATTGGAAGGAACACATTAAGACAGTTTCCTCAAAGGTCTCAAGAGCAATTGGCTTTTTGAAACATGCAAAATCATTTCTGCCAGAAAAGACTCTGAGAACTATGTACACTGGTATTTTGGAGCCGCATTTTCGCTATTGTTGTTCTGTTTGGGGCTGTTGTGGTCTGACTGAGATTAACCATTTGCAAAAATTACAAAACCGGGCTGCACGCATTATAACTGGCAGTCGCTATGATGCACCGGGCTTGCCACTTGTAAAAAGACTTGGCTGGAAGACCATTGATGAGCTAATCAGTAGTGAGTCTAATATCATGGTCTTCAAATCCCTTCATGGTCTTGCTCCACAATACATGTCCAATCTATTCACAAAGACATCCCAGCTAACCTCAAGGAATCTTAGAAATTCAGAAACAGATCTAAGAGTACCAAAGAAAAAGTCAGCAAATGGGCAGAAATGCTTCTCTTTTAGGGGTGCTAAATCCTGGAATGGCCTCTCAGCTGAGCATAAGAATGCTTCCACAATTTACAAATTCAAACGTGTTGACAATCAGTAGGTGTATGTATGTATTTGGATTTCTTTTTATTGTAAATATTCATTTTAGATCTTAGGCTATTTTATTAGTATTTATGAAATTGTAATTAGGTTAATTTAGTTTTTTTTTTCAATATATTTTAATTTGTATGTATTTATGTGGAGGGCCCCTTGTAAATCATCATTTTTATTGATGAAGGGCTACCCTCCTTAAAAATTTGAAAATGAAAATGAAAAATGAAAGGGTCATTAGTGTTGATACCTTGATCAATACCTTGTTGTTTTTGCGGTTTTTGACTAAGTATTTTTCTGTTAATTAACTAGTTTAGTCCAAATTCGACTAGAATCAAATTTATAAGGTTAAAGGCTGCAGTGAGAGCATTTTATCTGCAGCTATGACATTAGACAAAAGTAATTTCTGTAAAGATATTTTCTCGCAAATCAGAACAAATGTTGTAAGCATTTTTTTTTGTTCACTAGTTGTTCGTTGTTCCTCGCATTCTACTACCTGCTGAAACCGATTTGAAACCAGTGGCAGACAGGGCGAAATATTGTTTCTGACCCTTTGGACAAATCTGACGTTTTGGTTGAATGCTTATGCTGTTGAGGGTTTCTGAAAACATGCTGCAAACATTTGATTCTTTTAAAAAATACGACTTTGTACTTAAGAAGTAATATTCTTGTAGAACTTATATTACTTCTTAAGTACAAAGTCGTATTTTTTAAAAGAATCAAATGTTTGCAGTATACTAACGACGTACTACACGCAAAATCAAGTTTGTTTTTCTGAAAACATGCTTTGCTTGCCCCTCTTGTGTTGACCAAAAGTTATGTTGCTCTCGCCACCCGCCACTATTGGGGGTTAGTTTATTTTTCTCTCGCCATCGTCCAGTTTGCAAATGTCTGACACATGTTCCACTAATGTGCTTTCATGATCAAAGTACCTGCTCGTTAAAATATTTTACCTTGGTTAACTTTTTTTGCAGACTCTAGCGTCAGTGATTCCGGAGACTTTCAAAACTGAGGAATGCTATGTGGAATTGCTGCAGCTTATTAAACACCAAAATGATTTTGTCGGTTAGTATTTTTGTTCACAGTACTTTTTTGTACTTTTCATTGCATAGTACCTTTAGTATTCATAGCTCGATATTCTTTTGTTGTCTCAAATTATTGGGTGACAAATTTACATTCAGCTGACATCTGCTGTCTTGAAATTCGAGAGGAATTCTGAATTTGCCCAAAGTAGCAAATGTTTGAGATAGTGACCTGTGTAATGTCATCTGCAAAACCTCATTGTCAACTTGAAGGTTGTAGCTAAAGAATTAGAAAATATTTGGTAAATTCTAGAATTTTGTATAAATGGGGGGAGGCTTAATAGAGAGGGGGGCTTATTTCAAAGTTTGACTTAGAGGGGAAGGGCTTATTAGACAGAATTTATTAAACAGAGGCAGAACTTTCAAAGTGATAGCTTGTTGTATCTTTTAGTTGAAACTGGCCTGCAGATTCTCTTTGCTGCTGGAGAAGGTCTAGAATCATTTGATAGAAACCTCTGCTCGTAAGTCAGTCAGTGATTATATGATGTATTTATTTCTCTGTAAGAAGAATTCAGCTGAAACCCTGGCACGTTTGCCAATCTATGTAGCTGCCATGAATCCAAGGCCAAACGAGTAGACATTGTTTTTTGCTTTAAGAAGAACGTTGGCCCGTTTTGCCACGACGAATAGATATGGCTTGACAAACATTTTTTGCTTGTGACAATCAGGAAATATTACGAAATTTATATAAGGTGTTGCCAACATATTCGTTCTGTTGCTCTTGTTCAGTGCTGTTTAGTGACTCGGCCAGATGGGAAATAAGTCTTGGTAAGGACATGTAAAATGTTTGGCAAAGAAGGCACCGTCTCTTGATAACTAGTGTACAATCTCCGTAGCTTTCGAAAGTATAAGTTATTCTCACGATGAACCTTACGATTCTTTATAGAAACCTCATGAAATTTTGTAGTAAGTCTATAGTGGGAGGCAAGATCTTTCGAAATCAGTAACCAGCCACTGTCAACCATTTGACGCAATCAATTTGTACAGTGACGAAAACTGCCAAAATTTAATCCTGCAGAAAATGCTAGCTCAGAATAGCACCTCTGATACATGTGCAATGTTCTTTGAATTTTATCTTGGCTCAAAGGGACTGCAAAAACTAAGTTATAAAAACTATGAATTTCTCCTCATAGTGTAGGCAAGTAGATGTAGATACACTGCAAATAAGGCTCTTCTCTATTGGTTTGAACTCCTTAGGATTAGCCATTGTAATTCAGATCTTTCGTACCTCCACGGAGATCTAGCTGGATTCGAAGTTGCAAGTTTCAGATGGTTTAGACAGATCGCACTGCAGGCGTAATAAATTCTATGACACGCGCTATTTGTTTGCGGAAACCTTGTACCGCCCCTATTAGTGGACCAAGTAATGTCTCAAAAGGTAACCAAGAAAAGCCTTTCAACTAAACAGTGATGTAAGTCATGTACGTATTAATTTTTGGTTGAGGGACATCAGGATATTAAGAAATATCTAGTTCCTAAAGTCATCTGGTTCACTTTTTCGTTGTAGGTGTTTCCAGCCTGTACTAAGCAAACTTGCTGTGAGTGGGACAAGAAAACAAGGGATCTTTGCTGTGCGGTGTCTCTCAAAAATATTGAAAGATGCTACAGTTGATATTGATCGCCTTTTGAATGTAAGTTTTCATTATTTCTATGTGCTATCAAATTGTTGATGGTGTTAGTGTGCAATAAATTGCTAAGATATGAGTGGTAAATATTTAAACCACAGGAAATGAAGCAAGTAAGATAAAAAGTACATTAACATCCAAGAATAAAATTAATCGTACCTTGAGCAGAGTTGTTTGAAATACGACGTTTCGAGCTGAGCCCGTTATCAAGATAAAAAGTACCCCAGGATTGAAGGCCTAAAATGTACTCGAGATTTTTGTTAGCTTCACGTAAAACTTTAACATGGAATGAAAATTCAACATCAGGTGCCGATTTTCTTTTCAAAGTCAGCAAACGGTCTAAAACTATCATATTGTTGAGGGAAGATTTTGCAGTAAAATGTTGTCATGAAAGATGTTTGGTTTTCCCACATACAGATGTGCCGTCTATTGTTCGAGACTGAGTATATGAATTCATTGTCAAGCGGTAGAAGCTGAATAATCTATGCTTTTCTCCAGGGTGTCCCAAAAAAGTTGCTCGACGTTTGATTAAATTTTTAAAGAATAAAGAAGTAATGAGCGGGCTTCAAAGTATGATAGCGATATTACTGAGATTTTAAATTGATCTTAGACATCAAATGCTAGCAAATCCGTTGAATATTCACGGAGCTACAAGCTTTTGAAGTTCAAGCTTGTGCAAAAGCTGCAACCAGACGCCCCTAAGTTGCATTTTCTGTGAAAGTAGAATCTCGCTTATATTCAAAACGAATCAAATGGATTTTAAAAAGCACAAACAAACTTTGATAAACAAAACTTTCTCTCAAACATTAAATCAAGGTTATGGAGCTTAGAGGAATCCTGTTTAGCACAATTTGAAATGACCCCTTCTCTCATCGATTAAGTTTCATTCAATGTTTTTGGACACTTGCATTCTTAAGTAAATTTGGCAGCGGTTTCAGGTATTGAATTACTATTGAAATTCTATTTGGACTGCTCTTATATCAACGAAGGGTATGACATTGCACAGTTTTCTTTTACCTCGATTTTGGGACGTCTTTTTAAAAAACAAATCAGTTAGGAGCTTCTCGTTTTAGCTTTAACGCAAACGTGAACTTCAAAAGCTTGTAACTCTGTGAATTTGTAGCAGATTTGCAAGATTCTAGTGTCAAGAATTGATATAAAATCTTAAGAACAGGGTTAACCTAACTAGGGAAGACGAAGTAGCGGTTTTAATGGTTCTTTCCATTTGATTTCATTTTCAAATTATAAGCGTGCAAAAAACATTGCCGAGAGAGAAGCATAATCCAGACCAGGATTCTGTGACAAGCAAAAAAAGAGAAGCGATTGTTCCCTTTGCCTTATCCTGGGTCGTATTTTGAGATTTCTAATTGTTTGATAAGCCCATAAGTTGACTTCAGATGTCAGAACAAAGTCAAACATGCCCCAAAATTCTCCAGAGGTTCAAAACTTGACATCAAAAATGTGTCGTGGCACTGATAAAAACTCTTCAGCGAAACTTTCATGTAGCTAGCGCAGAAACTTCAATCATGAGTTTGTATACATCAAGAAAGAATACGGAATTGATAACATAATTTCTTCAATGTTTACAGAAATGAGGTGACACCAAACCAAACTTTCTCCAGGCACAAGACCAAGTAATGTTGTTATGCGATTGGCGTTTGTTTGTTTGTTGTTGTGGAAAGTATTTGTACAAGTCCCGTGTGGTCTAGTGGTTAGG
The DNA here is from genome assembly GCA_964020215.1 of Aurelia sp. 3 sensu Dawson et al. (2005). Taxonomy (NCBI): domain Eukaryota; kingdom Metazoa; phylum Cnidaria; class Scyphozoa; order Semaeostomeae; family Ulmaridae; genus Aurelia; species Aurelia sp. 3 sensu Dawson et al. (2005). The sequence continues at coordinate 14,210,862 of OZ026583.1, forward strand.
ATCCGGCGCTCTCACCGCCGTGGCCGGGGTTCGATTCCCCGCACGGGAGCAATTTTATCTCAGATTGTTTTTTCAATTTTTGAAGATGAATTGCACATTGAACGAGAGAGAAATTAAGACTCGTTCACAAATTAACAAATAAACGGAGCACAGATTTGGATACAGCTAAAATAGAGCTTTGAGCTTTTCAGCCATATATTTTTCAACCTCGCCGGCTGCGTGGGCCAAGAGTTGCCTTTTTTGAGGCTTGATTTCAACCCACTTCTGTAAGTTTAAATTTCGAAAATGCTGCTTAAAGGTGATCTGAAGCGAAAATTTTTATTGATGCAGATGAAAAGCACAGTTGAACAGTGAAGAATGTCATTAAATTTTTTTTATAGCTACTTAGTTTCATCTTCGAGTTATCCACTAATTTGTACGATTGGCTGATGACGTCATTTTGTTTGCAAAACGTAAGAGAAAGTATGCAAGGGTGACCACGTTTCCAAAGGGAAATAAAGTCAAAGACCTTTCCTTCAAATGAAATGCCTTTCTAAATGTCACATTAGTTGATGAAACAATGTTTAGCCCATTTATTCTCTTCAGCTGAAATTTCCCCTGCAACTGTAACCTTCCAAAGATCAGAAACAGCTTCTTTCCATACAGAATCCTGGTAATTTGCAAACAAAATGACGTCATCAACTGACACTTAAAATCATTGGATAACTTAAAAACGAAATGAGATATCAAAAAAATTTCAACACGATATCTTATCAATCGACAGGGCCCTTCATTTGCATCAATAAAAATTTTCGCTTCAGATCACCTTTAAGGATATTACGCTTCTCTTCCTCTTTCGAAAGAGACCTTAACTTTTACTATTAAGCAAAGAGAGCCGAAATGGCATTGAAAAACGTTTTAGCTCTACATAGTTTTTGGTCGTACTTTAGATATGATAAGCATAGGTTCCAAATCTTTAAAACTACGAAAAAAGGCGGGTGTAAAATTCAGGGAGCCATTTCTTTAAACTGAATGACTTGAAAGAAACTTTAGCCACTTTTCTATGATTCTACCTTTGGACTTTTCAGAAATCTTGAATATTTGCCCAAATTGCAACCTATTTTAAATTTCACCTCATTTTATTTCGGTGGCCCACAACTGCCACGGCAAAATCAAGTGTTCACGGCAAAATTTCAATTCCCACAGCCAGCCAGCAAATCAGTTTTCAGTTTCACGGCATAAAATACAATTTTTCACGAAGCAAAAGCACTCTTCCATGGCACAAACACTTTCTCACGGCACAAAAACCATTCACGGCACAAACACTTTTTGAAATTGGAACATCATTTGGGAACCGCAGCTTGATGATAAATCTTAGGGCGAGTACGACGACAAAAAACATGTTCATTTGCATATTTCAATGATGCTATATTGACAAATCCATTTTAGTAATAAAATAAAGATGACAAGTCCATTTTAATTATTGACAGAAGACAAGTCCATGATGACAAAATCGAGTGGCTAAGCCATAATAATTATTTAGAACGTTTCGAACCTTCCTAGGTCCATCCTCAGCAAGTAACTGGGTGGAAACAACGATTAAATACTAGACGAGCTACACGTTAGTGGGACTTGGGAATAGTCCAAAAAAGGGCAAAATGGCCATAGAAAGAAAGGCTGTGTGCAAACCAGGGGAGAAAAACAACTAAGGAAACCAGTAATACCAGTAATACTGGTGGAAAAACGGAGACAAACAACTCAGAACAGTACCAGGGGGATTGAGGATGGACCTAGGAAGGTTCGAAACGTTCTAAATAATTATTATGGCTTAGCCACTCGATTTTGTCATCATGGACTTGTCTTCTGTCAATAATTAAAATGGACTTGTCATCTTTATTTTATTACTAAAATGGATTTGTCAATATAGCATCATTGAAATATGCAAATGAACATGTTTTTTGTCGTCGTACTCGCCCTAAGATCAAACACTTTTTCACGGCAAAATCACTCTTGCTTATCCTCTCATGGCTTAGCCCTCTTGGATGTGTTGCTCTCATGAGGGCCCGCACTAACATAACATCCTCACATCATGTTCTCAAACATCAGCATAAAGCATAGCTATCTCCTCGGACCCTTGGTAAAATAATATCTTATCAACTCAATCTCGTGTTGACCCGCAACGTCTATCCTCGTAGGCCCATTCCCAATGCAAGAGCATTTTTTCAAGATTAGTGCATTTGAGCTTGACCCGAGATTGAGATTTTGCCATGAAAAAGTGTTTGTGCCGTGAGAAAGTGTTTGTGCCATGAGAAGTGTTTGCCCGTGAGAAAGTGTTTTTGCCTCGAAAAAGTGTTTGCGCCGTGAGAAAGTGTTTGTGCCGTGAGAACGTGTTTTTGCCTCGAAAAAGTGTTTGCGCCGTGAGAAAGTGTTTGTGCCGTGAAAAACTGTTTTGCTCCATGAAAAGCTGTTTGTACCATGGAAGAGTGAATGAATTGGTTTCATGAAAATTGTATTTTCTGCCGTGAAAATTGATTTAGTGGCAGCTGTGGAAATTGAAATTTTGCCGTGAACGATTGATTTTGCCGTGGCAGTTGTGGGCCACCGTATTTTATGATGTGACGTCATCAAATTTCTAAATCACAAACCAGAAGAGTGAAAGAGTTTTGCTTGATACCATCTTGTAAACATTGATTAACTATGGTATTCTTGAAAATTATTTGATCTTTCGTCGACGGGTTTAGAAATTACGATAGTTTAAAGTTTTTTTTTCGAAAATTTCCTTGAATTCTTAAACAAGAAGAAAAACACTGTAATTCTGAAAATATTGAAGACTTCAGAAAAGTCCGACGGCAGATTTGCTATGGAATAGTACAAGTTTCTTTGAGGCCATTCAGTTCAAAGAAGTAAATCATTGAATTTTACACCCAGCTTTTCAAAGATTTGAAACCTATGCTGATATGATATACAAAATAATAGGGCCGTTTTAGCTTCTTGAGGGGCAGGGGGCCTAGGTGCGAACCTTTATCCAAGAAGGATTTAATAATACGATCTGTCAGCGCCCTAGGGAAACAATTTTTTAAATAAGATCTCCTTTATTCTGACAATTTCGTCGTGAAAGTTTTGATACGTTGAGCAAATATGAATTGCTCGATAAACTAGAACACTAATCAAGTTGGCCTTGTATTTATCGGGAGAAAGGCTGGCGAAATCAGTGTTGAGGCCAGTGAATGTTATTTTCCTGTACAAGCTAGTTGAAAAATTGGTCCCTTCATGGGTAACAAGGACATCCAAAAAGGCTAATGAGTTTTCCGACTCAATTTCAGTTGTGAAAAGGCCTTTACAGTATATGAGAGAGAAGGAAGAAAAGGCCTTCACATTATATGTTTTCAAACAATTTAGTACTTTGGTTTCAAACTTTGGAATACTCTCCCATTATTCATACGCACTGTTAGCTTTGTCTTATTCTTTCGATCAAAGCTTAAAGGCATTGTGTCCATATATAAATAAGTTGCATGCACGAACCATGAAATTGCTGACACGATGCTGACATGCATGTAACTGTTCGAGGATTGGATTGGTTAAGAGCTGGCTGTTTTAAACTGATCACATGAAAATAACAGCCTCATTGTCAAGACCATATACGAGCAATGGCGGAATGGCGGCAAGTCAAGCTTCGACCAAGTGACGATACACATTTAGTTTTAAAACATTTTATAGTAGGAGGGATGAACAGAGATAGGAAAGCAGTATCGAGCTAACGAAACAGTTCCCAATGACAGTGCAGGCGGACAGAAATAGTGGACTCAGGTTGTGTGGCGATTCGAAAACAAAGTCAGGGCCTAAGCCTAAACAACTGGTCACATGAAAACACGACAAAGATCACATGTTTCCGAGACACGTCCCTCAAAGCCCTCTATTTACATGGACGCACTGCCTTTGAAAGGGTAGGGTCACGTAACCGTAAACAAACCAGTTATCTCGAGAATCTATATTGTTGCCCACACGTGGCCATTGTGTCCCGCACAGATTTTGGTGGATGGGGTGAATCCACAGTAAAGTTACTTCTAAAAATCTCTGCAATCGTACAACATATGGGTGTCTCGTTTGTGACTCTACGAAGTACAAGATTCAATCTTCAAAATAACACTTTCATTCTGAGAAAAGTAGTGGAAAGTCAATGTGATGGCCTATAAAAAATACTGCAAAAGCGTCGTTTGGAAAGAAGTTTGTTTACATTATGTGACCCTGCCCCTTTAAGACACACATCATCAATCACAGGTAACGGGGAAAATTGATAAAAACAACAAGTACCTCTCTGTTTACTTTAGTGTTTGCCAAATTTGCCAACTTTGTCTAGATAAGGCCAACGACAACGATGTTTATCATACAAACAGTTAAACCGGAACTGTTTGTATGATAAACATCGTCGTCGTTGGCCTAACCCAGACAAAGTTGGCAAATTTGGCAAACACTAAAGTAAAAAGAGAGGTACTTGTTGTTTTTATCAATTTTTCCCCGTTACCTTACCTGTGCATCAATTCCTTCTCTCAACAATTATAAGTAAGGAATCTATTACTACTTACACCAGTCATCATTTCAAGTGCACATCTAGACTCGATTACATGTCGTAGTTTCGCTTTTTGCCTGAACTGATATCACTACAACTATACAACAACGACTTATTCCCAAACGCTTGCGGAAATGGTAAAGCTCCGTACTGATTAATTTGCGCCTCTGCGAAGCAGAAGCAGCAAATTATTAAAATGCAGAGGCTCTGGAATGCGTTCCAAGTATCGGCGGTCGAGCTTGAGCGCGCTCGTGTCCAAAAGAATTCAGCCAATGGGATTATCGAATATGTCTGATTATGCGGAATTTCACGGGATGATGCAGGAATGTGTTTGTTTTGCGTTCGTTGTCCAACAAAGAGAAAAATAGTTAATAAGTTCCTCCTAAAATCTGTGCGTACGCATTTGGTCAAGCAAAGGATGACTATGAGCAAAGAGAATTATTCCTTTTTGTCAAGTTTGTGATGAAGTGAAACATAAGCAGGCCAAAAGACACACTCAGATGTACGAGGAAGGCTGTGTGGTGTGGCTGTGTGGTGTGGTCGTGTGGTTACTGAGTTTTCGAACTCAAGATGGGAAGGTGAGTGAAATAGTATATATACAGATTTTATCTTCAAGTATTTCATCGTTGATTTTGTGACTTGACTGTGCATATTCTTCTGATCTATCTAATTCTGCCATCAGCCCGTTAAATTCAGGTCATACTGTGGTCTACAGGCAAAGCAGCAAACTTATGAAACATGAACCGTTCCTAACGCAAATATTCGCCATGTTGACATTGATATCATTGCAGTATACCCCACTGCTTATCAGTTTGATCGGTAAACTCCTTATTTTGTATCCTTATTTTCAACTTTAGTTACGATTTGCAGTCAACACAAAATGCAAAAAAGTCGTATGGTCACTGCATTTTCACTGTCGGGCTTGGAAAGGACAGGTGAGTCAAATAGGTACCACCAAGATAAAATAAGAGAAGAATTCTAAGAGCAGAATAAGAGTTTTCTTATTTCATCTTGGTACCACATACAAATTTTATTTTGAAATATTTTGCTTTGACTGTTTATTTAGATTGCACATGATATTCATGTGGTCTAACGAAGGACGGTTTGGCTTCCTGCATCAAACAAAACAAAAGTTATGTTGGTACGCCCCCTTTGTGCTCCTTCCTGCAGTGCTTTCAGCATACTCCCACAGTGTCTCCCAGCGTGTGATGACAAATATTTTGACGAGTGGTGAACACCAGCCCGGTCAAGGAGACTCCAAGGAATTTAGGCCAGAGACTGCGAATGACATCAAGCAAAATAAAAGGGCTGAGAAAAGCCTGCATGAATGCAAAGTATCTCTGATAATGAAACTGCTCGTATTATTTCTAGATCCTTTTTCTGGCGTCTGGTGCCCATTGTCACCAGAGAGGAAGTGCGTCATAGCCTTACAAACTGGTTTTTGTTTGCCTAAAAACCAAATATTCAATTAACGTAAACGTCGGAAACACGGAACGAAAGTGAATGAAAAATTTGGAACCCTTTTCAATTAAAACAAAATTCCATTACGCAGCACTCATTGATCAGCTATTGTAGCTTGATGCAACGCCGTTTCGGATGTAGCCCTTGTATTGGCATGCTGTTGCCCACTAAATTCCATTTCCATTCCATTCAACAGGAATGTCCAGTGTCTGCATGTGGAAAGATGATTGTATGACAGGGACTTGTAGTTTGTAATGTTGGACAGTTCGTAATCCTGCAATTCTAATCTATGGTTCTAATGAATGAGTTTTTTTAATTGAATTGTTTATAATAGCTACATGGAATTACTCTCTGTCTTTCTATCAAATTCAAAATGAAATATTTTCTCTTCACTAAGCAAGTTAACGTTGTAGTAAAAAGCATGGTCCTAGCAGTTAGTGACCAGACTTGCTAAATCCCACCTGATTGCCACCTTGTACGGAAATGATACCATACTGTCAAGGCATTCAGGCTAAACCAAGTTTTGTAAAAATGATACCCTTGGCTAGACTAATTTTACATCAAAAGTGCCATGAGTTGGCATTTTCTAGACATAAATTGCCAAATTCTCGTATTCTCTGGACGAAATTGGGTTTCTATACAGGAATTACCGAAGTTTGACTTTTCTTTGAGCAAAATTGCCAAAAAGCATACACTTGCGCAGACTAAAATCGACTAAAATTGCCAAGAGTATACCCTTGGCTAGACTAGCATTCTGAAAAACTATACCCTTGCGGGTGGCACATCCCCAGGTACCTTAGCTATGGAAGAACACCCCCTCCCTCCCGTGGTCTAAGCAGATAATGGTAACCAATCTGAAAAATTTTTAATGATAAAACTCGATATTCATTGTGTGCAAAAGAAACGGAAGCTGGTAGACCAAAGCAGCGTATTTGTGTAGTAGGGGTGTAGTACAGCTGGGAGGTTACCGTGAAGGTTTTTACCTACCAATGTGGGCGCAAATTTTCGGATAGTGATATCCCTTGTTCTATTTGAAACCTTTCTGCTGCTCGACAAAAAAGTTCGATTGAGCAGTGTTGGAGTCTCTATCACTATTGTGTACATTCGAACATTCTACAAAATGTATCAATCTATCTTTCGATTCGCATTCTTTTTTAGAATGTAGCTGTGGGCCTAAATCATCTGCTACTTTTTTCTCACCACCACTGGGTCTAAAATGCCTTGAAAATCAGTTTTCTAGAACTGCTTTACCATCAAATTAGGTATCAGTACTTCGGTAAAGGATCATTCTTGCCACGAAAGCAAAAACTGCCTTGTTCTAAGCCACCTGCTGATCGGTAGACGACGGGCGACAGAATCCTGTCGCCGATTGAAATTTTTTGCCGTTTTTGCAGCTCTTTGTCCATAAGGCCAAGACTGATGACGATGAGTCCCTTGTATCCCTGAGGTAAACCTTGCTCAAGAGGGACTCATCTAGACTTATTACGTTTAGTCCTAGTAATCACTACCACCCACCCACCCCTCGCTCATACTAGGACTCATGGCTTTCCAGCCCCACAGCTGGCCCTGCAAAGGACTTGCCTCGCTTTCAGAATTTACCAGTGCTAAATTGCGGAACAGCTTCGAGCGCATAGCAACAACAGCAACAACCTGGAAACAACAAAGGCCGGCAAACCGCCATCGTGCACATTCTTCACGAAGTCAATGATTCACATTATCATGGAGCGATCTTGGAAAGAAACAGGTAGGATAAAGTTCTTTTTGATTATGGTTTGCTTAGAAATTTATTAAGTGGCAATTAAACAGCTAGGGTAGACTGATATCGTTTTGTCATCGAAATTTTGGAATTGACCCTCTCTCTCGTATGTCAAAATGTTTGGCAAGCAGTTTGTTTATCGCAGTCAAACTGCTTTGGACTGGCTTGCTCATTTCATCAAAACATAATTGCCAATGCTGCAAGACGAGCAGAAAATCGTTTAAAAAAAAATAACTTGCAAAAAGTCAGAGCTAAACCGAGTCACCTATAAGGTAAGAATGCGATTTTATTGTTTATGGAAGGCCAAGGGGACTGAGGAAACATATTTTACATCACATCAGGTATCTTAACTTTACATATGAAGTTTTCTTGTATTGCCTATCTTCTTTATCAACAGATTGAAGTCCAGGCTCATGACAGAAACAAAAGTGCAACTGCTAGACAAACAATCCTATAGCTTTGGTCAATGAAGAAAGAAGAAACCTCATTATCTTCAAAATCTTACTAAACACAACTCTAGTTTGCCATAGCTGAAGATACAAATGTAGGCAGAGACTGTAATATCAGAAGTGTTTTATTTTGAGTTATCTTGGAATGACAATATTTCAATATGTACTTGAATCTATTGTGAAAAGGAATTGACACGTTGTGAACTTTAATATTTTTTGTTTCTCTTGTACATAGACTTTATAAACTATAGCATTGCAAGTTTGGAATGAAAGCAGCAAGCTTCAAACTAGTTTAAAATATTTGCTAAAGAACAAGAAGCATCAACACATTAATCCAGGAATGCTTTGGAATGAACTTTCTTGAAAGGTCTTAAATCTGATTCTGTGTTGCAGTTCTAATTCTGTGTGATTCATCTGAAGTAAGAACTCTAAATGCACTCCTCAAGAACTGTGACAACAAGGCTAAACAAGAGTGATTTAATGAGGAATTGGGTATTGTTTCATTTCACTTTCAATTGGAGGGGAAGAAGTTTTTGAGTTTATCATAAAAGCCGACTCAGGATTCAAACGTAAACAAATAATTTTTGGATGTGCTCAGAAGAGAGGACACAGCAACGAAATTTGACCATGAATAGGAGCCAAAAAACAAATTTGACTGAGTAAGAGCAGGCATTTGACAAGAGAATGTTCTATCGATATTGAAGAAATTTGTAATCATTTTGTAACGAAAGATGATTGTTGTTGTGGAACATACGACCTCGAAGCCTAGTGTTGCGGCCTTTGACCTCGCAGCTTTGCGAGTCGTTGGCCGTTATAGTCAATTAGTGGTCCGGAAAATATAATTTCTAGCCTCCACTTGGCACTGACTAAAAATAAACCAATCATTGGTAAGAAAAATATCACGTGACCATGAAAACAGGTCATGTGACCAAAATGAAGCGCTGTAATTGGAACCACAAGAACTTGTTGCAAATGGCCTAAATAGGGCCAGCTGTGGGGCTGGAAAGCCATGAGTCCTAGTATGAGCGAGGGGTGGGTGGGTGGTAGCGATTACTAGGACTCAACGTAATAAGTCTAGGACTCATCTAGACTGATGTCTTTTCATCCCTTGTTTCCCTGCGTTCCTTGGTCAAGAGGGACTAATAACATTACTCTGAAATAGTGGGCCCACTTTAGGCCCGCGTAGGATGGTTCCGTATTCACCAATCAAATCGCTAGAATTCAGTTTTTAACCAATCAGGGGCCGCTATTCAGGATGTTGTTGTTGTTGCTCTTAAAGAACGGTTGAAGAAGCCTGGAGTTCTCGCAGCTTCGATGGATCTATTTTGCTTCTACAGAGGAAGATTACTGTCTGAAAGGTAGGCATTTTGCGTTTTGTAGGTCAACACAACATCATTCTTTGTACTAAAACTTCTCTTTTAAATGTTCGAGCTCTTTAAACCAGATTTTGAAGCGATTTTGTTGAGTGTACGAGAACTCCCACCTTTTTAGGCCATTTTGAAAGAGGGGGCCCATTATATAACCGTAACATTATGAGTCTCTCTTGACTGAAGCGCCATCGTCAAGTCAAAGAGCACAGGGAAACAAGAGACTCATCGTCATAAGTCTAGTAAATTAGTAGTTGTACAGTAATGATTATATAGGCCTAATTGTATTTAAGATTGATGGATAAATAAATGAAACTGAAACTGAACACTGAATCCGGCAAAAATTCTTTTGCTTTCAAGAAAAATCCGTAAAAAACTCCTAAAAATCCTATTGTGTTAGGAAATTGCGTACGATTTTTCGAGTGAGTGAAATGTCCTTCGAGGCCAGTTTCGAGCCACGACGGTGTTTGTCAGGTTCCACTCAAAGAAACTGGAACTATTTGTATCAAAAGCATCGTTGTAGTTGACTTGATCTAGACAATATTGGCAGATTTGGCAAGCATGGAGTTAAAAAAAGGTACTTGTTTATTTCATAAAGCCCCGGTCAAACCTGCCCAACATTTTACCGAAAAATGTTCAACGTTGATGTTCTGAGAAAGCTCGATTCGTTTGACCACTTTGTTCGGTGGTGAAGATCTTGTTCGAAAATGTTCGACGTTGTTTGACGGGGTTCAAAAATTTCACCGAACTGCTCCATTGTTCTCAATGTTCGCTTGTTCGGTGAAATTATGCGTTTGACCACTTTGCCAAACATTTCGTCGAACAATCTAATTCTTTTTTACATCCACGTGTTTTTACTGTGCCCTTATGATGGCACAATTGGGCATGTTGGAATGTTCGATGAAATGTTCGGTGCATTTGACCACCCTCGATCGAACATTGAAAAGTTTTGGCTTTTTTCCAACCACAATGTTCGGTGAAATGTTCTCTTCAATGTTCGGTGAAATGTTCGGCACGTTTGACCGGGGCTTAAAGGACAAGTCCGCGGTTGGAATGATTAATGCTACAAAGGAAACTTGTCATCTACTAACACAAATTCTTAGCTTTATTTCACATTTTTATTACCGTAAAAGCTCTATTAAGCCCCCCTCTCTATTAAGCCCCCTCTCTATTAAGCCCCTTCTCTAATAAGCCCCCCTCTCTATTAAGCCCCCTCTCTATTAAGCCCTCTCTCTATTAAGCCCCCCTCTCTATTAAGCCCCCTCTCTATTAAGCCCCCTCTCTATTAAGCCCCCCTCTCTAATAAGCCCCTCCCCTCTGAGTCAAAATTTGAAATAAGACATCCTCTCTATTAAGCCCCCCCCCCCCACTTATACAAAATTCTAGAATTTACAAAATATTTTCCGTTTATTTAGCTATACAACCTTACATGTTAATTTTAGTATGATTTGGGATAAAAACTGAGTCGAATTTGTGTATTTGAGCCGGAAAATTGTTTGTTGAATCCGCAAAATATGAAATAAAGGAACTGAAAAGCTACTAAATATATCCTTTTCGCTTGATTTTGTGAATAAGCCCCCCTCTCTAATAAGCCCCCCTCTCTATTAAGCCCCCTCTGGAAGGTCCAAAATTAAATAAGCCCCCCGGGGGCTTAATAGAGCTTTTACGGTATTCCAATTGCTTTTATTTCCAGAAATGTTTTGACAATTTCTCGTCCACATCTCGTCTCTACGTCGCCATTTTCTTGCAAGTGCACACGATAAGGAGGCTAATTACGATTAAGAGACGAGAAAACAATAAGACAGCCTCGTTTTTTGATTGTGCGATATGACGTCATTTCGCGCAGATCGCTTAATTAACTGAGTCTGTAATTTCACAAGGAAAAGGCGAAAAATAGTGGGAAAGAATATGGCACACCATTCACAACAGAATTATCTTGTATCTCATCATCAATTGTATCAACCCCGGACTTGTCCTTTGATGCTTTCAACTTTATGCTAACTTTTCCCTGTTACTGGTGGGAGGGCAAGAGATTTACTCACAGCTTTCCCTTTTACCCATGTTGTCCCTGAAGGATCTTGCCACAGGCTTTGAGACAATTCAAAAATTAGTGCCTCGTTATAGAGTCCAGGTCCTACTGATATATTTGCCTGTTCATTTAACGATATTTGCTGTTCATTTAATGATATTTGCCGTTCATTTAATGATATTTGCCGTTCATTTAATGATATTTGCCGTTCATTTCATGAGTGGGTCCTGCAAGGTCATTAAAGCCCTGCATCCTGCAATTGCGCTAGAAATCGAAAGTTTCAAATTCAAACTAAGACCTTTACTTCTATATTACTGTTTATCATTTTGAGCCAAAAGGGGCTCATATCTGGCAAATTTTGGCAGTGAAACTCACTCATATGGACCCATATGAACATTCCCACAGCTTGAGTATGTTAAGAACCTCTTCGGGCACCGTTAGTGCTGGAAAAAAGCCGCAGTTTCTTAGGAATGGGTTTCCTGCTTATTTGTGTATTTCGTATAGTAAATTAGGTTACACAAGACTGTAGTTTTGAGGACTTTGGCTCGTATCTTGGCAAGATAGAGCAGTGTTTTTCTAGCCTGCGTGCAGACTTTACTTGCCATTGTGAATGAGAGCCAAGGCGGAACTTGTAAAGTCTGCGAATTAGCGTCCATAATTGAGTTCTGACACCTTGCGTAATAATTCTCACCTTTTGTCCAGGTATTATCTTTCAGCCAATCAGCATCTGGTTTGAGATTCTAAGGACCCAATCAAAAGTTGACAGAATCGTCTTGGGTTTCGCGACCCTTTGTGATCATTGTTTGAGAAACAAAAACAGCAAACCGTCATCGTGACGTGAAGATTGAGGAACATGCCGCGGTAAACAAGTTCGCCGACAAAGTTTGCCCAGTTTGTCTGTCTTCGGGACTTGATAACTTGGAATGAAACTATGTTTTGAAAGGAATTATAAACAGATAAGTATGTTCTCACGGTTACGGAAGTCTACAACGATCAAGAGGCAATTCTTCGAAAGTTTCTCCGGGGATAGAAAGTATACTCGACTCGTTTACTTCAGGCTTAGGCCTGTGTTCGTCAGCGTCAGATGTGCAATGATGTGTCGCTAGTACCCTTAGCTTCTTAGATATTTGTTAGCAAGTGGGGTTTTTGAATTACTGGTGAGTTTTATATCCTTATTGCCTCTGCAGTTTGTAAATTGTACGCACTGAAGTTGTGTTGGTGGAAATCTCTTCACATGACGGGATTATTTCTTCCCGTTTGCGGAGTCAATTTATTGCGCAAGATTGAGCTCCTCTTCGCAGGAGGGACCTGTCGTTCAGAACTCAATTATGGACGCTAATTCGCAGACTTAACAAGTTCCGCCTTGGCTATCATTCACAATGGCAAGTAAAGTTTGCACGCAGGCTATGTTTTTCCAGTAGATTACTCCATGTACTCCATTAGCAATTGAGCAGCATTCGCTTAACAATATTAACAGCTAGTTTTAGGAGTGGTTCCTTTGATTTCTAAAGGAATGCCAAGCAGTGGTGTGTTGTTTGTTTGGGTTTGTTTGTTTGTTTGTTTGAATTCAAGTGGAAGCATGTCCCGTGTGGTCTAGTGGTTAGGATCCGGCGCTCTCATCGCAGTGGCCGGGGTTCGATTCCCCGCGCGGGAGAAATTTTTCTTGGAATTTTCCGCTCCGTCAGGATTTGACGTTGTGCTCTTGGAAGCAACGTTGTGTGATGTGAACGCAGTTGATTCAACTTGGAGGCAGAGACTTAACAAGGTGATGAGAAACTATCTAGATCATTTTATTGTCAATCTTGTGTTATTTCGATCGTACACCACAGCATAAAATACAGAAGATTCCCGCAAACAAGAAACCATTGTTTTTCCATTTTCTTTACAAAATTTAGTATCTGGGTTTATTTTAGATGTGTGTTTCTTATTTGAGGATGCCTACTGTACAACATATAGGCATAAATATTCAATTTAGCCGTAATGATTTAACATTCTTAGCGTCAAAAATAAAATCTAGAAAACAAGTTGTAAGATTCATCGTTCAGAAATACATTTACGTTTGTTCATGAATATGATGTGTGTTGACTGTTCTCGGCACTTTTCTGTCAAACTACACAGTCCAGAAAAATATGTGCCAAATTTACTGTCTGCAGATTTCCCAAAGTAAAAAGCATGTGCTAAATTTCTCAAATGTTTATTCGTGCCTCTTGGTATTCATAAGGTTTTTTCTCCTGGCAGCAATTGCATCCACAAGATCTTCTGTTTCTCCACTGTACAAAATGAGTTCAAATGTCTTTCTTGCCAGTTCATCTTGCTCAACACAATGCTCGACGATTTCATAGAATTTAGTAATTGCAGTTGCTGCATCTTTCTTTGACAGACATCCTCTTTCTCTCAGTTGATTGATAGTACCAACAGATGCTGCTTGCTCCACAATACAATGAAACTCTTCAAATTCATGACATCTTGGTGTAAACTTGTAGACACTTTGGAAATATACCCTTTCTTTGATTCCTGCTAGTTCTTTCTTTAAAGACGGAGTGTTCTCTATAAATGTAATTCTGTCGTCTGCATCGTTCAGTGCATTGATGAGCTGCCCGTTGGTTGGGAACAGAATGAATCGTTTGGGAAGCTTATTGAGTTCTAATGCATACCTTGAATTGTTGATACAATTTGTGAGAAATTTTGCTGTTATTTTCAAATATCCATGATAAAAACCCCAAGCTAAACCAGAGGCAACATCGAATTCAAATTCACTCTTGCTAATAAGACAAATGAGAAGAAGACTGACAGGGCTTAGCAAAATGCTGATTTTGGCCAGCTCGCTGTTTCCAAAGTAAATCGAGTTGAAGAAGAAAGCATTTTCTCCTTGTGTGTAATAATGTGTCAAAATATCAGCAGCAGATTTGCATGAAATAACAGCAATCCATTTTCTGTTGAGTCCATTGGTAACAGCCTTGACTCTCCTCATGAATAGGCCTAAGAATTGATGCCAACATGTATGCTTAGGCAATTCAGATCGTAGTTGTATCCATAATGGGTCGAGTGCTACGGTGTAAATTAGGCCTGAAATAAGATTCATTGCCAGTGCTTGAAAAAGCGGGAACACCGCTGCAATAGCCATCATGTACGGAACTCTGTTGTCGCGTGTTGTGTTGTGCAGGACGAGTATGGTTCAGACAAGACTCAACGTCTAAAATGAAAATGATTATCTTCTATTTGATATGGATAAATGTTGTGGCAAATCCAGCTTTTATCGTGTCAACTTGGTTTCTAAGAAGAGGGGAATCCCCAAGGTATAGTTTTGACAGGTACTTTCCCAGCTCCGTCACCAGTGGCCTATCCGCCCTGTTATTCCCCTAAGATAATTATGTTTCTGTCTTTGAAAAAGGAAACCCCCTACTTTTTAAAACAAAGGACTATTAAATACAGTACTCTTTCTGTATTTCTCACTTGCAGTAGCGTTTGCCAATATGATGATCGTTTTAAAACAGGACACTGCACTCAGATTCATTGAAGTTCTCATATCAAAAATTGCATGTAGTCTGGAAACTGGAAACAGTTTGTGAAGATTCTTTGGAAACCGGAGTCACTTAATCAAATTCGAACGAAACGAAAGAGAAAATATCTTGCTTTTGTCACAAAGAAAACCGTTTTCGCAGAAAGACTAATGTTACTGGCGCTGTGAATTTGTTCAACAATGGATCTGTTAGAGTTTCTTTTGGATATCATGATTGCAGCTGTCGTCCTAATGTCTTCACGACTCCTCATTGCTTTGCAAGACAGCTTGAACGCTAAAGTTCTCGTAAGAGCTTCCCCAAAGACTGCCCTTTGGTATATACGGAGTGAATTCAATAAGACAACTTTGTGGTGGGAGACAGTTACTGTTCTTGCTGTTGTTGTTGTGAAAGTTGTGCTGATCCTCTTTGTGAACTTCATCGGTCCAAGAATGATTCTCATGGGAATCCTCATGGCTGTAATTGTTTTGAGAAAGCGACAATGCAAGTGCAGTCCTGCCATCGTCTTGGCGTGGAGTTATTATTTTGGCTACCTGACAAAGGTACTCCCAAAATTGGATCAGATAGTAAATGAATCCAAAAGTTTTAGAGATTATACGCATCATAAATTGCTCATTTTGGTGCCAGAAGATTGCTGTATCCATCACGATATTAGCAAAGCCGATAGCAGACTGCGTTTTGCTGAGAATCTTCAAGCTGTGAATGAAACTGTCTCCGGCACACGATGCAGGCGTTTCACCCACTCCAGCTATCGTATTGATGCAGAGGGTGAAATTCTCTATGCTCCACTGGAATATGCAACCCCCTTGAATACCTTGCTGGAAATGAGTAAGCATAAGAAAGCAGGTCTCTCTGAAGAAGAGCGTGATCATCAAGTTGGGATTTTTTATGAGACAATTCAGAATATCGTCATTAATTATTCAGTTACCGATGACCCATGCATCAAGGAAAGAGTTGAGTTCATATTTCTGAAGAAAGGATCT
The DNA here is from genome assembly GCA_964020215.1 of Aurelia sp. 3 sensu Dawson et al. (2005). NCBI lineage: Eukaryota > Metazoa > Cnidaria > Scyphozoa > Semaeostomeae > Ulmaridae > Aurelia > Aurelia sp. 3 sensu Dawson et al. (2005). The sequence continues at coordinate 14,226,971 of OZ026583.1, forward strand.
AATGTGGTTGATGAGATTCTGAAAACATTATATGCAGATCCTAAGCTTAAGACTTGTTGATTTTGCAAAATTTTGTCGCTGCTGGATTTCATGTTATTAGAAAGAGATTGATGTTTCAAATTCAATTATCCTTTGAAAACTTACGATTAATTTGTGTCCTCAGGGGGGTACTTCCTAACTTTCTATGCGGGGAGGGGATCCATGCCACTATTTCTTTGCTGACCCCTAAATATTAAGCCTAATGTTTTGGTGACCCCAAATATTGAGTCTAATATTTTGGAGACCCGCACCAAATTCCATGATTCTTCCTTTTTTTCAGATTTGTGGACCCAAAATATTTAATCTGTGTACATGTTGTAGTTCACAGACCCCAAATATTGATTTAACGTAAAATTTGGGACCCCAAGTATTGGCATGGTCATTGGTATTGAAAGTTATGGAGTACCCACCCCCTGGGTTTGTGTCTTGTTTTACATGGCGCCGTGTAGAAATATGCTCTCCCTCTTTTTGGGGAATCGAACCTTGCCGCGGTGCCCATTTTAACCTTGCAGATTCTGAAGTTTTTGATGTTGTTTTCAAATTTTTGCGCCATTATGCTATGACGTCACAATGAAATCTACAGAAGTTTTCGTAAATTAGTAGTTCCGCGGACAAGGGATGTGACCGAAAAATCTGCTACTCAATTGGACTTTAGATCGATCTATGCACAATTCATTTCTACGATTTGTTTGTAGAATATCCAAACTCCACGAAAAATATTGCTTCAGGAAATAGTACTTGAGGGCCTTCAGTCCACAGCTGTAGCCATAAGCTAAAAAAAGCCGCTCTTATTGACGAAGCTTGAAAAACATTTTGTGCTTACAATGTTAGAGCCTTTGATGTTCGATAATTCCAATAACTAAACAATCCTAAAGAATTAACTCGAATATCTATGCTATTTGCTGCTTCAAACTAAAAATCAAGGACTGGTTTTTAGCGACGAGTGTAGAACTTGTAGGGGCGATGAGAGCTCAGTCAATAGGCTGTTTTAGCAGCAAGACGCGGACGTCTTTGAAAACGCAGCTACTTTTTGATGTTTTTAGAGCATTTAATTTTCCAGGCTTTTCCCTCCCAGAAAGCTGCTCACAGACAGGCAAAGAACAGTTTGCATCCTTGCATTTCCATCATTTGTGAATGTGCTCATATTGCATTTGCTTCCCTTCTCGACGTCCTATTTTTACAGTGCGGCCTTCAAAAGTACACTTTTCAGGTTGTCAGTTTCAGAATAGAACGTACAATTCGTCTCTCGAGACCTCGAGACTCGCAAAAAGTTTCGAAGTTGATTTCACTTTGTAATTTACATCCTCGAACAAAAGAATTATGCTGGCGTCTTCTTGATTCGCGTCTTCTTGCTAAAACAGCCTAATGCTCGAAATTGCTCGAAAGAGACGAGACTATCGGTATTGCTGTTGTTGCTGTTGTTCTTATCACAATGAATTGAAATGAACTGTTGATCACTTCTTTCTGCGTCTCTGACGTGAATGGGTGTATTTCATGTCTGATCTGCCTGTTGTCTGATCACTTCGTTGAACATACTAGGGACATGCTGCGCATTCCTTCACTCCAACCTTTTTTCGGTTGGGATGGTTCAGTAGAAGTACGCTTCACTACCAATTTGAAGGTTAATGGTTAGAGTCCCCTGCCCTGTGGACTTGCTACAAGTCTCTCTCGCAGAAAAAAGGGAGAAGGAAAAAATGCGAGAGAGACTTGTAATATTTGGCATGCTCATTAATATTCATGAGCTATCGAGCCTTCTTCCATTTTCAAAATGACAGGGTTGTTGTCAACTGTCCCATCGAAGTTTGAGTCGGCCATTGTCAAAGAACATCGCAGAGCCTCGCTCTGTTGTACCATTGTCCTTTCTAAGCATATGATTGGATATTGGCTTCTTGTTAAAGGATGCCGACTGGACAGAATCCTGTCCAGCCAACGACCCAGGCTACCAAGTATTACAAGTCTCTCTCGCATTTTTTCCTTCTCCCTTTTTTCCGCGAGAGAGACTTGTAGCAAGTCCACCTGCCCTGCCAAACCTGCAATGTAGAGTTAGGAACTCTCTAAAATTCTAGGCTACAGGAATCACGACGTGTGTTCACATTGAGAGGAAGCAACAGAATGCTACTTCGATAAATTTAGCTCCTCAGCGTAGATTCACGACCTAGTCCCAGTTATCGCAACAACAACATCAACATTGACAACAGCAACAACAATTTTATCTTTGCTCAAACTGCGACTTATGGACTTTCATGTAAGAATTTGAGATGGAAATGAACAGATTTAGGTGTCCGGTCTGAAAGGAGGCGTAGGTGTAGTCTCAGAAGTGAGGCAAGCCACCCTCGACAGTTGGAAAACGAACCCTTTATGATTTGATCAATGTCTTAGGCTCTCCTTCCGTCATTTTTCAACCATGACATCCTTATAAAGTTAAATTTACCCATATTTCATGTACTCGTGAGACAGCGATAAAAGTCACAAAAGTAATTTGATCTTTGACTTTTAACTAGAAATTGAATCATTCAAATATTTAAAGTACTCTTGATGCTATGAATGTTCAAAAGTAGGAACATTTTTCTGGCTCACCCGGTAGTCATTGACTCACGAGGACAAAGTCCAAGTGAGGTCTATGGAGGGGGAAAAATTCCTGTGTGTCGTCCAAAATTGATTGTTTTTTAACAAACGGTTATTGTTTTTTTATTGTTTTTCAAAAAAATAGCCGTGATCATGCCTTGCGACTTTCCTTGTGTCCAGAACGAGCATTGTTTAAAGGTTTTATTTGATTGGCGGAGAGGATAGACCAACAAATTGCATTCTTATATCGATGTCATGGTGAGATGTTCACCCATGATGCCAGATAAGCATAGACTCTGTGAGCCAATTCAGTCTAGGGATGACATATATCATGTGATTCAAGAGGCAGCAACACTGCGCTCGCGGCCATTTGCAATTTGGCAGGCAGGCTGTGGATGGGATTTGTGTTGCGTGATCTTTTGCAGTGAAAGTTCTCATAAATTCACAGCAAAGTCATTTGAATCGCAGTGTCCAAGCCATAGTCTTTTTGTAAATTTTTGGTATCATTTGACAGAAAATAAATCGAAAATCAGAAGTGTTTGCCAAAATTTTTACATATTCAAATGCCGGGTGCAGAATGGGCGAAACGATCATTAGAAATAATTTTGAAATTGGACCACAAGATTTAGCTATTCATAATGGGAAAAAATTTACATTTTACTCTATCGCAAATTTCAAATTTTAATGTAAAAGAATTACGATTATTGTCAAAAGAAATGAATAACCACACCATATTGAATAACTTACATAAAACGGTAAAATTAAAACTTTGAAAATTCCATAAATAATAAAGAGGACTCTTAACTGTTTTCAGTACCCAAATCGGCATGAAATGTGGCTTGATAAAGAAAAGCAAAGAATTTCGATATAAAACGTGAGAGGGCAAAAAGTGAACATTGCACTGAATAGGGATTGAACTTACGACTTTCACTCTGTCAGGTCACGGCGATGCCACGAGGCCATCTGCTCATCATTAAAACTTACGAGTTTCCAGTATAAAAGTTTGATTTTGATAAGAATCGTATGTAATCTGCTTCTCATTGTTCTTGATAAACACGGGAAATGGCGACTGTTTGAAGTAGTTTTATGAACAACAAAAACAAATAGTCGTGGTCAAGCCTTGCAACTTTGCTTCTGTCCGCCATAGACAGGATTGTATCAAAGCTCCGTTTACAAGGTCAGGTGCGAATCTGCGACCGGTAATGCTAATGGTACATTCATTTCATTAAAATACAATGAGACAACAGGATGACTAGGATCCAGTCCTCGATTTAAGGTGGAGTTTCAGGATAACAGCCAATCTTTCAGTGCTTTGCATGATTTTTTGTGTTATTTGTTTGTTTTTCATTTTTGTTCTGATCACACACAGTGGTCTGAACTCAGAGTTTTGTTGGACCAAATGACAAAGTCTCGTGAGTCACCTCAAAGGTCCTTTGTTTTTTTGTGATAACGGTTTTGGCTGAATTTAAAGACAGTTTTTTCGGTTCTTCACGAATATTTTGGCAGTTTTACGGTTTTCGTAAAATATCTTGGCAATTTGACTGTTTTCGAATTCCCCATACGACTCCCGCCAACATTGTCCCAGATTTCTAAAGAACATATTGCCTGAACTTCTAATACCTACTATTCCCAGAAATTGAATAGTATTTCATCCAGTCCTGAATTCGGTTTTCTATTTTACAGACACTGCAAGAGTCACTTGATTTTGATTCTGAAATGTTGATGACAACTTTAGCATCACTTGGAGAAATAGCACTGTATGCACCAAGTATTTTCGAATCAAAACACAAGTCAATCATTCGTGAATTCGTTGTTAAAGAACTGATGATAGTTGACAGGGTGAGTAATTGTGTCTTCAGGCTGAGAAATGTTTGAAATGTTTAGAAATGTAAGCAATGATAATTTGCAATACCTGATTGAATAGCTAACATGTTCAATTATTTTTAGACATTTTTCTGGTTAAAATCGGCCACTCCGTTCAGATTCTGTAAGCGATTTTCTAAAATGAATCCCTTTGAGAAACCTCAAAGACGTGCTGAAAATACAAGCAAGAATCCCTAATGTGTTTACCTTACGACGATGTCTTTCAGCAAGCTTTAGCACGTGCTTTCCTTTTGACGGGATGAAAAGTCTTCCCCCTTGTATGAATAACTTATTCAAGGGGATTCCATTCTCCCATGAGGACGAAATACATGAACACATCCAATAGTCATTATTGCTAGGAAGGAGAACAAAGGGAAATCTTGCTTGGTGTTTTCGCTGTTTTTGCAGGTTTCGGAAAGGGGCGTTCTGCAAAAAACCTCCTATTTTGACGGGAAGGAATGACCAATTAACGCCGGGTAAATTACTGAACCTAATTTGACTCATCGCTGATAAAACAAGACAGTTTTTGATACCATTGCGTGATATTCAGGGAGCAGGACTTTTTCAAATGCCGGGCGTTTTTTGTAGCCTCATGATAATAGAAAATACAGTGCAGCCTCAATGTAACGGACACTGGTGGGACCAATGTTAATGTCCGTTGTAGAGAGGTATCCGCTGTATGGAAATTTCATCTTTTTTCATATTATTTCAATTTTTGAAATTTTTTTCAATTTTTTAAACATGGTAGCCCCATCACTTGATAAGCAACTGCATTCTGGGACCAAAATATGTGTCCGTTGCTCGGAAGTGCTCGTTGTAAAGGGGAGTCCGTTATGGACGTTCCACTGTAGACCAGAAAAGCTGCCATAATACAGGAGCCCCTTTGTATAGCTCGTTCGGGTGCCAGGATAGGCAAGTAAGGTTTTTGATTATGATACCCCTTGGGCTGAATTTCAAGTAAATTTGATCAAGGCTGTTAGGCCAACATATGTTTCAGGAACCGTGCAGCGATTTTAAAGAGGATGGGCTGAATAGCGAACGAAGAGAGCAATTGGCGGTCTGGGCGCTTGCCCGCTGATAAAATCGTGAGACAACGCCCTTGTGAAAGGTCGGAAATTGGCCTATTATGAAAATTTTGAAGTCTTTATTGTTGAATTTGCAGTCAAGAATCGTTACGGTATTACTGTCAGACAGTATAGGATGGTTTCAAGGCCGAAAAAAGCCCAGTGTTCAATCAAAATTTTACATCGTGAGTTCTACGATGACGAAATTCTTCGGACTTAAAACTTGTAACTCCGTTCGAAAGACATCAAATCGTGTGATCGACCTATCGAAGCAGCAGTTTCTAAATTTGCGACGATTCCAACATTTGTTTTTAAAAAGTATTGAGGGAATTTAGCCCCTGATAGCCCTGTGGCTGCGCGGTCCCTGATATGTTGCTAATTTTTGAAAAGGTTCATGTAAAACTATATGAACTTATTTCTTCTAAGTAAATCGCTACAAAGAAGCTTTAGATATTTTCCTATAATTCAACGTTTGGACTTTTCCGAAATCTTCAATATTTTCAGGATTACCGTGTTTTTCTTCTTTAAGAACTCAACACAAATTTTGAAAAAAGATCTCAAAACCTAATTTCTAAACTTTTTGATGAAACATGAAATTATTTTCAAGAAAACGATAGTATATGTATGCCTATCAAGACAACTTTTTGAAGGATCAGAACTTCACCGATTCAGTATAAACTTGGACTAAGTGGTTAATGTTTCACCACAATACGCTCGAAGTTTTAAAATTTGCTGGAGATATTTTTGCACATCGAAGTTACTTTTCCTGCAAGGTTATTCTTTTTAAAATAAATCGAAAAAGGAAAGGCCACGATATGAACGTCGCTCGTCGGATCCGCAGATGCTTGCGATGACGGATAACGATTGAATTTGTAGGTAGAAACACCGCAAAACGACGAAAAACAACAATGCGAATGAGTCGGTTAACTGCGATTATATATTTTTTGCCAATATTTCGTCCTGCCATGCAGGACTTCTTCAGGGCTGTTATATGATAGTAACATTTAAGATTTGAATATGTACAACGATTTGGATAGGAGAGGTTACATGTGATTGGTTAGATATGATGGCTACGCAGGGGCTATGTCGGTTAGGTTACGAGGGTTGCGTTATGTGGCAATAATGGTGATGATGCTGATGGCAATGATAATAATAAGAATGATGATGATGATGATGATGATGATGATGATGATGATGATGATGATGATAAGTAAGATAGGAAAATTGGGAGGGTTAGCTTGTAGATTCGGTTAGTATAGAATTATTTTTGTTAGCGGTCTGTGGTTCTGTTTAGTCCGTTAGGTGATAGAGTGTTGGCCAAGCCAATGAAGTATGCTTCCTTGGCTCGTCTTACACTCTCTCTGGTGTCGTGTAACTGGAGTAGCGGTAGCAGTTGTAAGTCTTGTATTGAGTGTCCGGGTTTACAGAAGTGCTCTGCAACCCCGGATGTGTCGGAACGTCTGTTTATGATGTCTCGTCGATGTTCGTTGAATCTGTCTCTTATACGTCGTCCCGTTTGTCCTATGTATTGACAGTCAGTCTTTTTGTTCCGTAGGCATTGTTTGCATTGTAATAAGTATATAAGATTTGTGGAGTTGCAGTCAAGGCTTTGTCGTATGTCGAAGGTTTTGTTAGTGTTATAAAATGTGACTGTGTGTGTTCCGTCTTGTATGTGTTGACATGTATTGCAGTTGCGGCGTGATGGACATTTAGATATACCTCTGGGAGTGGTGGTGGCGTCATTTTTTATTTTGGCGCGCACCAGGTACTCCCTGAGGTTTTTCGGTCTGCGGTTGCTTAGTATTGGTGGGTCTGGGAAGACTTCCTTACAGTTCGTCGAGTTTTGCAGTATGTGGAAGTTGCTGTGGAGGATGGACTTGAGTTGTGGAATGCTGGGGTGGTAGGTGACAACGAATGGCGTTCTGTTGTTATGTCTTTTCTGTTTCGTCTGTAAGCTTGATTGTCGCGTTACTTTGGAAGCCTTCCGTATTTCGTTACGTACGTGTTTGCGTTTGTATCCTCTGTTTGTAAGGTATGTAAGCAGTTGGTTTGTACGTTTATTGAATGTAGCTATCATCGTTGGAGCATATGCGTCGTAATCGTAGTGCTAGGCTGTATGGTATGGACTGTTTCGTATGTTTAGGGTGAGCGGATGTGTTGAGGAGGTATTGATGTGTGTCTGTCGGTTTGACGTAGAGGTCTGTGGAGATGGTGTTGTCTTCGTTGAGTATAACTGTGACGTCGAGGAAATGTGTGTTGGTAGGTGATATGTCACTGGTAAATTTGATGTTTGGGTGGATGTTGTTGAGTGTGGATATGAATTCTGTGAGTTTGTCATGTCCGTGGGTCCAAATTAAAAAAATGTCGTCGATGTAACGCCACCAAACAAGGGGTTTGTGAGGTGCGTTATATAGGGCATTTTCCTCAAAGGCCCCCATAAAAAGATTTGCATATGGGGGTGCCATGCGAGTGCCCATGGCAGTGCCGTGTTTCTGTAAATAAAATTGTTCGTTAAACTCAAAATTGTTGTTGCGTAGAATGATGTCTATGAGGTCGCATATGGTTTGGGTTGGTGGATTTTGTGTGGTGCGTTTGTCAAGGTACGCCCTGGCAGCCTGAATGCCTTCAGAGTGAGGTATGTTAGTGTAAAGTGAGGATACATCTAAAGTTACGAGGAGGGAGTTAGCAGGAAGAGTGCCGATGTTAGAGAGCTTGTTTAGGAAGTGAGTGGTATCTTTAAGAAAGGATGGAAGTTTAAAGACGAGAGGATTTAGGATGTCACTGACGAATTGGGAAATGCGTTCTGTAGGGTGGCCATTAGCGGAGACAATGGGTCTGCCAGGGGGTTTGTCTCTGTTTTTGTGCAGTTTGGGTAGTATGTAGACTCTGGAGCATTTAGGGTCACGTGGAGTCAAGTAGCTGTATGTGTCGCTTTCTATGTGTCCGTCTTGTTTCATCTGTTGTAAGTACTGTTTCACTGTATTTGTAACTTTATTTGTGATGTCTTTGCTGCGTTTTTCGTAGAAGTTAGTGTCGTTGAGTTGCCTGTTGCATTCGTCTATGTACATCTGTCTGTCCATCACGACCGTTCCCGAACCTTTGTCTGCTGGTTTTATGATTATGTCAGTCCGTTTTGATAAAGTCTTCAGTGCTGTGCGTTCGTCTTGATTCTTTTTATCAAGGGCAACATCACATTTCCGTTCTTACAACTCTCCTTCAGATCGCTGGATAATCCAGAGAAGATTGCGAGACTATTACGGAGGAGGGAAAGGAAAGGAAGCGAGTTGGGATGTGGCTACAAGTAATAAAACTGTGGAGAATGTTTATAGAGGCTAAACAATAGGCTACAAAAATAGGCCAACAGGTTATGTGAATGAAATGAACATTTTTCAACACTAGCCGAAAAGATTAGAATGTCAGGGAAAGATGAAGAGCAGGAAAGAAGGATGTGAGTGATTTTCTCAAGAAGGACAGGGACGGGTCTAACTTGAGCCTAGTCTACACATTTTATGCAGCCTTTATTTATATTTACTGTATTTTAGGAAACAACGAAAGAATCTCAAGAGAGTGAGGACGAATGGGGATCTGACGATGAAATTTCTACGGAAGCACTACTGAAGGTATTTATTTTCATAATTTTCCATAAAAAGATCCCCATAAGTCGAGATGCATACAAGTTGTTTGTGAGAAGGACCTGCAAGCAAGTATTGGTGAAAAAACATTTAACGTTGCATATTGAAGGTCCTTTCTGAAACCTAAAAGTAATTTAAAGCAAGAATGTTTTTTTATTTAGGTCATAAATCATCTTTTTCACGGAATTCATGACTAATCTTGGCTTTTTTCGGAAAAGAAACTTTAAAGAACTTTCTGAAAGAACTTCTGAAAAAATTTTTTCATCTTTTCACTGTTTTTTTCCGGGAAAAGTATCTCTAAGTTGTGAACATAGAGAAAACGAGGAACTACCGAGTAACTTCTAAAATGAATGTTGGCTCTGAACTGGTGAAATTGTAAAAAAAGTGAGGCAAAAACTTGTTCTTGTTGTGTGTTGAGCAATTGTACAAAAATAGACAAGCAAATAAAGTAAAATACATTAAGAGCCTAAAATTTCGGACGAAGAAATTTCGGACATGATATTTTTGGACACTTTTTCATGGAATTTCGAACTGCTTTGCAGAAATTTTGGATGCCTACCTAAAAATTATATATTGTCAGCTTGTATTTGCATATTTCATACTAAAATGTCATAAATTTATAGATCTTGCTTCATTTTAGGCGCGTTTGGTCACAAATTTCTACAAATCACTAATTCATTGATAAACACTCTCACCCCATTCTGTTTTAATGAAAGCGTTTTGTGAGCTCGGCATTGCGCTTTCAAACAGTGAAGTTGTTTTCTGTGATTCTTCGATGCTGCAAAAATTTCGGACACTGAATATTTCGGATTACAAGAAATTTCGGACATTAACATTTTCGGACGTATGAAATGTCAGAAGATGTTGGCATCCGAAATTTGCGGTTTTTAATGTAAATGCACATTCACAACACAGATGCACTTTCAAATGAATAGACCTTGACCTTGACCTGGACTTTGACCCTTAACTTTTACTTTGATATTGATCATGATCTTTGATGTGACTTGTTTATGCTAAGAAAATGAATGTTTAGTGAAATTCATAGTATGTTTCTATTAAATGTCTCTTGTGCTGTCTATCAGTGCTTGACATCCAGCTTTAATCTTCTCCTTTTTTCAAGGTTCAAGGAATAAAACTGATGATAAAATGGCTGCTAGGCCTTCAATCAAATCATAAAAATGCTGCAGTTCCTGTTTTTCGACTTCTTTGCACAATATTGCAACATGACGGAGATTTAAATGGAAACGGGGCTCTAGGGTAAGGCTTTTTTCTTTCCTTCGCTTGCCTAACGTGAATGCACCTTTTTATTCATCAACATATCCCGAGAAGACAGCAAAATGGAGCTTATACTCAAACTCTTTAACAAGGCTCTTTTAAGATTCTATGAACTCTTTCTTTAAATTAGATGGCTTGAAATAAACTTAACCTTAAAAAGCTCTGTTTAGCCCCCCACCTCCATTAGGCCCCCTGTCTAACAGCCCCTTCCCCTCCCCCCTGAGCAAAATTTCAAATAAGCCCCCCTCTCTATGAAGCCCCCTCACTTAAATCGAATTCCAAAAGTTATAAGATATTCTCCATTTATTTAGCTGAACAATGTTGCATGTTGGGTTTGACATGGTTTTAGGATAAAGCTGTATCGAATCTATGTATTTGACCCGTAAAATTGCATGTTGAATCAAGGGTATTCTGACGATAAGCAAGTGGCCTAGGCATTTATTTGATCGTCCTAATTTAGTTAATTCGGGTATCACAACAAATAAGGTGGCTAAAGTGTTGATTACCTTGATTAACTGAGCAAGTTGATGGTATTTTCTCTACTTCTTCTTCTCTGTTCTCCTCGGTGTAGAGCAGTTTGTAACCCACATCACAGCATCAAGAAAGATCCTGTCACAAATGGTCGGTTTTGGGCCTCACCATATGTGATTCCGAATTCTTTTTGTTTACATTCCAATGGTTTATTTCTTATATTTCGTCGCACAGACAGCTATGAAACACAAAACGTGCAACGCAACATCACCTAGAAAATCAAGGTTCCTGGTGGCCTAAACACAAAATTGTTTCTTCAAAACAACTAACAAACGAATATCATACGATCTGCTCTCGTATCTACTGTTTCCAACAGTCAAATGTCCAGTTTCTTTCTGCACAACATCTCTTCTTTTCTTTCTTCTCTCCTCGTGTCTCCTCCACTTGCCCAAAAAAAAACTTTTCTTTTCAAGTTCACACCTTCCAGTTGTTTCCGCCACGGTCCATCGCCCAGATCCCGTACGTCATACGTCGTCATGTCCCGGATGTGATTCAGGTCCCGGATGTGATTCTCCGGATGTGATTCTCCTCTTGGGGGGGTCTGATTTGTGAATTTAATCGCAAGGTGTGACAGATCCGACCGCCACTTTGCAGTCTCACTCGAACATGTGACAGCCTTCTCTTGCCCAGCGAAATTAAAGTCTGTGCGAAAAATAACGAAGAAGGGAAGAGTGTTAAAGCCTCCTCTCCTCTTTTCTTCTTTTCTTCTTCCTTCCTGCGCAGGAAAAGGAGGCTGTCACTGTCACATGTTCGAATGAGGGTGCAAAATGGCAGCTGCATCCTTCTTGATGCTGTGATGTGGGCTATAGACTGATCTACACCGATGAGAACAGAGAAGAAGAAGCAGAGAAAATGCCATCAACTTGCTCAATTAATCAAGGTAATGAACAATTTAACCATCTTGTTTGTTGTGATACCCGAATTAATTAAATTTAGGACGATCAAAAGTCGATCAAATGCTTAGGCCACTTGCTTATCGTCAGAATTCCCTTGGTTGAATCCGCAAAATATGGCATAAACGAACTAAAAAGCTATCATATGTATCCTTGTCATTTGATTTTGTAAATAAGCGCCACTTTGTAGTAAGCCCAGTGGCGTAACGCACAGTGTGCAACTTTAAGCACAAAACTAAGGGCCCCCAAATATTTGGGCCCCGAAGGGGCCCCCGAGTAGCTTGGCGTAAAAACGGGTTTTTGGATAAAAGCATATGTTTCAGCATTCACAACATTATCAAAATGAGTGTAAGACTGGATATGATTTCTGAGTAAGCACATGATAATGATGTAAAGTGACAGTTTTAACTCACTTGATTCTCACCTCAAAAAAGAAAGAGGAAAGAGATGATGCAAAAATCCTTAAGAAAAGTCTCAAATTGGAAGTATTAGGGAAGGAGGAGAATTATTTCATTTCATGTGCCATTGATAATTAAAAATATCTACGGCAGCAGGCTTATAGTACCGGGTGTCTCAAAAAAAAGTACCCCTTTTTGACTGGAAATGGAAGTGAAGTGACAAGATATCGGAGCATTCGAAGTACAAAACTAGATTTGTTAACCTTCAACTTAGATGCACATACCTTGCATTTTTAAATCGTCCACCAAACACCAAAGATACAGGCTCGCAAGGTCAAAATTTAGAGTGCACTCGAAACCAGAGGTTTTGTGAAATGGCCTAACCATGATTTGATATCACGAGCAAATTGCAAAGGAATTTCGGCCTCCAGCCCAAAGCCCTTACTTCTGAAAAGAAATGCTCTTTGAAAAATTTCAATTGTTCTTCAACTTACATGACTTAATATTCGTTTTAGGCGTGGGAAGTCAATCCTTACAGTCCATTGCGAGAGTTTTCGATTCTGCAAAGGAAGGTGACGAGGAACATATCCACGTTCTTTTTTGAAGATGAGGGGCAAGCTTTTTATTCTTTCAGCATTTTTTTTTTGATGCATTGAATTGAAATTTCTTCGAAGAAAACGCTCAGAAATTTCAAGAACTTGACACCTTCTAAAAATAATCTACTTTGAAAAGTTTCAATTGTTCTACGAATTACTTTTCATTTGAAATGGACAATCGATCCTTACATTCCATTTCAAGCTTTTGTGCCAAAGTACGGGATAAGGAGCACATGCGCATGCATCATTTTCATTTGGTGGCGTGGTAAAGTTTTCATTCTATTCAAGCATTTTGCTTTGTGCTTTTATCGTCCAATAAATCCATATGTGCTGCAAAAATTTGTCCCCGTTCCGTTTTTGTAAGCTGCTAAACAGGCTAGGTCCCGGTTTCTTCTTGATGGTTTTGACATGGTGCAACTTACTCAAGATCAAAGGATTTGGGTATGCATAGAAATGGCACGCTTGGGTAATGCCAAGGCAGTTCAGAGGTCATGGTTAAACCGTTGGCCTGGTATCAATTCACCTACGGCTAGAACGATTAGGAAAAATTTTAAGAAATACTCCGATCATGGAACGAGCTTGAATAGGAACAGAGGGAACAGTGGACGTCCCAGAACAGCACGCTGTGAAGAGAATGTAGCTAGGGTACGGAGATCGTTACAGAGAAATGGAAACCTTTCTGCAAGAAGAAATGGCCTTGGAATTTCAAGGGCTTCATTCAGTAGAATTATTCGTTCTGATTTACGGTTTTACCCTTATGTGTTGGTAAAGCACCAGGAGTTAAAGCCGCAAGATCCTGCGCAACGTCTTCAGTTTTGCCACTGGTTTACAAATAAGTGCCAAGAAGACCCGACATTCCTAAGCAATCTTATTTCTTCCGATGAAGCTATCTTCTCAATGAACCCAGAGACTAACAGAACAAATGTAACCCAGTATGCAAAATACGGAGAGGGACATCCTCATAACCATTACATTGAGCATGCCCAAGGTGCACCTCAGTTGTTGGTTTGGGTCGGCGTGACTGGCAGTGGTGATGTTTTGGGACCTCACTTTGTGGAGGGAAACTTGAACACAAGAGAGTACCTTCGCATTGTGAGGTACCATGTGATTCAACAGGATTTTCGAAATCTGGGCATCCAAAGAGAAGTAATGTGGTGGCAACAGGATGGCGCTCCGGCACACACAAGTATCCAGACAATAAATTATCTTAGTCGGCAATTTCCTGACCACTTGATCAGTAAACGTGGAGACGTCCTTTGGCCTCCAAGGTCACCAGACCTGACAGTCCTTGATTTCTTTGTCTGGGGGCACATTAAGCAGAAGATTTGGAATGTACCTCGAAATCAGCAGCCTGCAAATCTTAACCAACTGAGGGCAGCAATCATAAGAGAGTTCGCGGCGCTTCCACGAGATATGATTCAAAGATCGTTTAATGCCATGCTCGATAGATGCCGCAAATGTATCGATTCCAATGGTGGATGTTTCGATAATGAGTGATGATGTAACAAAGTGGCAGTCTTATAATTGTAGTCTCACTGGTAAAAGTGTTTTTCTGCGTTTATTGTCTCTTCTTTGTAAGAATTTCAAGGAAGTTCGCTGTTGCTAAGGCCTGGTTGACACAAGGTTGTTTGGGTCGTTAAGCTCGTGCAGAAAGACCCAAAAGATAAAGGAGTCAAGCTCCGAGTCTTTGTCTTCTGGGTCTTTTTGCACGACCCTAACAACCCAAAGGACCTATTGTGAACCAGGCTTAAACGACCTACCAAAAAGGTGTCAAGCAATTCCTAAAATAGGCAAGACTTTTCAAAGTAGATTCTTTCAGGAGGTGTCAAGTTTTTTAAATTCTGAACGTTTTCTTCAAAGAAATTTCAATTCAATGCATCACAAAAAATGTTGAAAGAATAAAATTTTGTCCTTCACCTCCAAAAAGAACGTGGTTGTGCTCCTTTTCAACCTTCTTTGTTGATACAAAAACTTTTTGCAAGGAAGCGTAAGGATCAATTTCCCGCGCCTAAAGCGAACAGTAATATTAAGAACAATTGAAAGTTTACAAACAGCAATTCTTTTCAGGAGTAAGGGCTTTGGGCTGGAGGCCGAAATTCCTTTGCAATTTGCGCGTGATATCAAATCATGGCCAGGCCATTTCACAAAACCTCTGGTTTTGAGTGCACTCTAAATTTTGACTTTGCGAGCCTGTATCTTTGGTATTTGGTGGACGATTTAAAAATGGAAGGTATGTGTATCTAAGTTGAAGATTAACAAATCTAGTTTTGTTCTTCGAGTGCTCCGATATCTTGTCACGTCTTTTCTTCTTGTCAAAAGGGGGTACTTTTTTTTGAGACACCCGGTATATTATGTTATTTCCTTTGGTCTTTCAGGAAAACCCTAAACAATGAGTAATTTGGTCTGAAAACTTGCATCGAATATAGTTAAGTATAAGGGCCCCTAACCACTATTTTAACAAAGGGCCCCACACTGCTACGCTACGCCACTGAGTAAGCCCCCTCTTTTTAAGCTTCTCTGGCGTGTCAAAAGTTAGATGAGCCCCCTAGGGGCCTAGCTTTTACGGTATTCGCTATTTTGAAACAATCAAGACATGAAAAGTTCACTATTTATAGAAGTGCAGCTAAGTGCATCAAGTTCCCCTCAATTCAATTCAAGGAGAGAGGAAACAGAATTTTACATCACTCTTGCCAAAGATTTAAAAGATTTGGAGCCAATGCTGCAAAATGGAGAAAATGCTGTTTTATACCCAATAATTGCCCAACAGTTAGATCTAGAATCTGTCTCAAATTAGATGTCACATGGAAATGCCCACGAATAATGACAGTTGAAGTGTTTCGCATGGTTGCAAATCTCACGTTACATCTGGTTGAAGACAGACTTCAGCTGCATTATATGCTATCGTGCATTCATAATTGATTTTATCATTCTTCAACAGCAACAAAGACAAGTCAAGGTTAAGATTAGCAGCAGCAAATGGAATGATAAAACTTCTACAGAATTTAAACTATACTGAAATTATTACCATCGAGCAATACCTACAGCTTGCATTGACCGTCCAGGTAACGTTACGTGAAAACTATTTTTCATCCTACAGCTCTAGAATTTGTCACTGCTACCGCATTGGCGCGGATATAAGAGCATGCCTTTATAACTGCAAATATTGAGAAATGAGGTTTCTGTTTTCCACAATGAAATAATGCCGGTGAACCGCTGGAGAATCGATCTCCATGTCATCACTCGGTTGCTTTCGAGACAATAGAAACTGAAATGAGAATTAAAGAGTTGAATCAAAATTTGTAGCCTTCGCTGGCGATCCCTGAAAAATTCAAGCAACTTGAACTCTAGGGCAAAACGCAGCGACTGGCCTGAAGGTGTGAAAAAGTGAATTACGCATGCTCAAAATGTGGCAACCGCTGACGATTGCGGCGATTCGCTTTAAGAGAGATTGGCCTTAAGATATTCTCCAATGTTGATAACATTCGAAAAGGAGATGCGAGAATGAAATGAAATACCTTTTCATCCTTATTTTATTTATTTTATGACAATATGTGATTTAGTTTAGTTAGATATAGCAAATCTTGTGCTTGTTGTACATTGTTTCTTGTAGCATGGCCTCCAGTAAATCAATTTTCTAACAGAGGGGCTTTCGCTTTCATGATTTAAAAAAGATAAGATAAAATCAAAATCAAATCGAGCATGAGGGCATACCCATATATATATACCGGGTGAGTCAGAAAAAACGTGGGGCGTTTGGCGGACTGTGACATCGAATTTAGCCATCCGATTGCCGTGAACAAAATTTTTCTTTGAAGCCAAAGGTCTAACTTAGATCATAAACCTTTTCCCATCGAAATCGGTCATTTGGTGAATTTGTTAAAAAATATTTTCTTTCGTAAGAATTTGTATGGGAGTCTTGCAAAATGGTGAAATCTTTTTCCAATCCCCTTCCGCATTTTATCTTGGCAACGTTTACAGGTACACGTGGTATTATCAGGGGAAATTGAAATAGCCATGACATACTGTTTTCTTCCCTGGGATGTCTTATGATAACTTGCCCTGAGTGAAGAACATATTTGAAAGACATTAATAATGTAGATATTTCTTCAAGCAGATAAACGTTGAGTAAATCGCAATGGGACTGCTTGCAGACAACACTTTTCCCTAAAGCCTGGTGCACACTAGGTCCTTTGAGTCCTTAGAGTCGTGCATCAAACCCCGAGTCTTTGTATTTTGGGTCTCTCAGCACAACCGCAATGACCCAAAGAACCAAGTAGTGTGAACCAGGTCTAACTATTTCAGTATGCCCTGATAATACCACCTGTACCTGCTACTCTGGCAAGGCTAAAATGCTGAAGGGGCCTAGCTAAAGATTTCATCAGTTTGCCAGACTTACATACAAGGTCTTACGAAGAAAATATTTTTTAACAAATGCATCAAATGACCAATTTCGATGGGAAAAGGTTTATGTTCTAAGTTAGACTCTTGGCAAAACGGAAAAATTTATTTCACGTAAATCGGATGACAAAATACGGCGTCACAGTCCGCCAAACGCCCCACGTTTTTTCTGACTCACCCGGTATATGTACCGGGTGACCCAGAAAAAAGTGACCCTACGCGATCCGTTATAGAAGAACAACCAAGAAGCCGATTGAGATGATTCAAACGTAGTTCTGTCATTGAAAGACTACGCTACATTACGAGTATTTTTCGCAATTTTTTTAAGCACGGTAAATTTCCAGAATAAGGATAAAGGATTTCGAAGAAAATGGCAAGCTTGAAATCCTGGAAAAGTCATCAAAAACAGAGGATCGATTTACAGCCATTTCAGATCTTCAAAACAATGAGAAACGTGCTTTATTTCAGGCTGGGAATAGGCAACTCATTCGAAAGTTTTCAAAGCAAGTTTATTGTCCCTAGGTACCTACAACATTCTTTTCCCAAGGGACAAGGGTATTCCTGCTTTTTCTGCAAACAAAATTCTTGAAGATTTCGATTGGCGTGGAAAATTTAACATCTTTGAAAATCCATGAGCCACAAGGCAAATTGATACCAAATGCTTAGGTACCTAGGGACCAGCAACGTTTGCTAGAAACTTTCGACTGAGAAGCCTATTCCAAGCCTGAAGCAGGGCATGCCCCTCATTGTTTTCATGATGTGAAGTGGCTTGAAATCGATCTCCTGTTTTTGGCGATTTTTTCACGATTTCAAGCTTGCCATTTTTCACGAGATCCTTAATTCTGGAAATGTACCGTGCTTAAAAAAATTGCGATAATACTCATAAAGTAGCGTAGTTCATTAACGACAGAACTGTGTTTGAATCATCTCAATCCGTCTTTTAGTTGTTTTTCTATAACGGATCGCGTCGGGTAACTTTTTTCTGGGTCACCCGGTACATTTGATCCTTATTTTTGCGTAATAGAACGAGGAAAAACAACAGAGGAAATTTAATTTAATTGCCATATACTCACCGTAGTAAGGGACAAAAGGAAGTTATGCAACGAGGCTGTGCAAAGAGGCTATGCAAAGAGGCTATACAAAGAGGCTATACTATGTGCATACTAACCGGATTTGTGTTGTACAGGAATATATAAAGCCCGAGATCTTAAATGTACAGACCGAGCTTTCGAGGTCTGTGGATAAAGACTGAGGGCTTTATATTTTCCTGTACAACGACAAAACCGGTTAAGTATGAGTTTTATTGCCTGACAGCTTCCAATCTTGACTCGCACCATTTAATAAAACACATTTTGTTACAGTCACTTCGTTTGACTTTACTGTAAAACTCACAATCCTAAAGCAGTTGCTGTGGCGACAAAAACGCGTCCTTGTATCGTATTATACAAGGCTACCGGAAACCCGCAGGAAATGTGGCGATTAACCAGTAGGACTGGCGGGATTCTGTATTGCCTCATTTTTGAAACTTAAGTCAGGTAATAAAAATTTATATAAATAGTCTGTTGATACGAGACTTTTTAGCACAATTAATGAAAGAATCAACGAAAGGTGTTCCGCAAGGTTCAGTCTTGGGACCCCTTCTATGCAACATTTATATAGTAACATTTTCTTTAAATATCTAGTTTTCCCTGTCTAAAGATTTCCTACTCAGAGGGGTACATCATATCATAGTTGGCTTCCTTTTTTTCTCTTTTTTTCTTTTGTTACATGCAATAACCTTCAGCTTGTTGAAGTTTGCATTAATTGATAGATAGATAGGCAGGCAGACAGGTAGATAGACAGATGGATAGATAGTCTGTGTATATGATGCTTCATCTCTTATTTTGGTGTAGAAGAGTTTTGCCCTTGTATTCGGTGGCGCCCTTTCATCCTCGTCTGTTTGGTAAGTGCAAATCAAATAGTACCAAGCCATTTCACCTTGAGAAATTTGCAATATCTTACCAGATACGCACTTCGAGCTGACTCCAGCTGATCCTGCACCAGGAAGCAAATTTGAAAAACATTTGCCGAGATACCTTTCGCTTCCATTGGGCTGAAGTCTCTTTGCTACTTTCTCAAATTTTTATAATCCGACTTCTTTGCAGGATGCTTGCTACGAAGTTCGTCAAAGTTTCTCCGTGAAGCTGCATAGAGCTATGGATTCACTGAAACTGCCACTAGAATATCTTGCGATGTTTATGCTCTCTGCTGTGGATCCATCAAAAGATCGGAAAGCACAGGTATGATTTTGCACATCAGTTAGAGTCGCAAAAGTAAGTGAAACTAAGGCGCTGTTCCCAATATTTCGTGTTCTTGATCTTGTGTTCACATTAATCCGCAGTGAAGACGGAGCCAAATGAGCACGGATCATTTCGGAGACACGTCGTTTCTAATGTGAACACCAAAACATATACCTTTTGTTTAAGGTAGCCTAATGGAGTTATGATAATGTAATTTCTTTTCAAGGGGCTTTCAAAAGGCCAAAACTAGTAGTTATAGAGGGGGAAGCGAAGAACAGGGGGGGGGTAGAAATTGATGGTTTAGGGGGGCGGGGGTAGAAATTGATAGTAAATATTGTCGATGTAATTATGTACAAAGTCCGGCAGAAATTCAAAGCTGAACCGCCATGAAAATGTTTAACTTTATGTTGATGATGAAGAAAGTTGCGAAATCTCTGATTTATGAATCATGAAGTTCGGATCGCAAAATTTTAACCGCGTTTGCTTCATTTTTTGCGTTTTTATCAGGCTCGTCAAATGATTTCAAGGAATGCAGAGAGAAGACGAGATTACCTCAAACAACATTCATCAGTGGCAAGTATGTACAACTTTCATTCTTCTACCTAAAGTACCAAGAAAACGCGTAGCAGATTTCAATTTGTTGATATTGATTTAGATGTTAACATGTGATAACAAAATCCCCGGTTAAAGCCTAGTTCTCAATGAATTTCAAAAAGATATTATTAGCGAATGTATTATTTGATAGTGGAAATGTTCAATTGCAGTAATCAGCAACTCCGTTTTTGACTTATGTGAGCTTTTCGGAAGAAAGCCTCTTCAAGAAGTCTTCAAAACGGCATAAGATCATTATCAAACTTCCCTAATGCTTCTATCATACAACAGTGACTCTTATATACTGTAGCACGTGTCATCATTTTGAGAGCATAAAGGTTTTTTTATATTCAGTTAAAAATTTTACAGTAAATGTTACTATCTGCTCTACAAGTTATTACTATACAACTGTACAACACTACAGGTAGACGAGGGCACGAGAAGCAAAAAGAAGGACTAACCCCTGGTCATCACATTTAACAATAAGAGACAAGACGCTGCCTGTAGAACACATATTTAAAAAATGTTGTATGGTATTATAAATAGTATTGATAATACTATACAACTGCACAACACTACAGGGACAGGAGACCACAAGAAGCAAAATAGAATGAGTACCCCATTGCCATCACATTTAACAATAAGAGACAAGACTCTGCCAGGACAAAGCACAAGAGAAAACAAGAAAACAATTACTTGTAAATTAAACACTACACGCTCATATGATATAAGCTACATACAAAGGACGTTTGCGGTAGAGAATTTGGGGAGAAAATTCTAAACAACGAACCTCTGCATCGCATCAAACGGAATTTAAGTCGTCCTTGAGAGCGTTATCCTTGAGCATGAACAAAGTATTTCGGGCAATTTTATCCTCCCAAGAATATAAAATGTGCTGATATTTATTGGGGTTGTTGCTGCAAGAAAGACATGTGGGGAAAACCTTGCAATACTTTTAGGAAATATTGCTAAATTGTCCTTGGTAGAACGTTGATTGTATCATATATTTACTTTTGCAGATCGTCCTTTTAAAGTTCTGCCTGAATATTCATTACCCTATGCAATATACATAATGGCGCATCACCCAGATTTCGATCCGAAGAGAGCAGATTCACTCAATGAGGCAAAAGAGTAAGATTTTTTATTGTGAGTTACTCTTGTTCAGAATGCGCCATAAGGAAGTAAGGCCGTTGACTGTTCTTCGTATTGAGGTATTGTAAATATTGTCAGTTCGTGTTAGCTGTTGTAAAATAGTGAATGTAAGGTCGAAACTGTTTTTGCATGGCGGCATAGAGTTTGACAGGACTTGCTGGAACTTTCAACAAAGCGCACTGTTTAATGATTTGCTGTCTTCTCTCCCTACGAAGTTTGACTAATAACGAAGAATCATGCTATTAAAATGACATGAACGTTTATTTAGCTAGCCTTCCCGCTACAGAATGAGCTTTCATTTGCTAGAATTGAGAGAACTGGGCGATCAAGCAAGCATTTTTACAAATTCGGCATTTTTACTATTTCATTTGTCATTTTTTAGGTATCTGTGGTTCTTTCTTGAGCCTCTTCTTGGAACGAAGGCTGAAAATTCAAGTTTTTTGAGAAAGCTAACTGAAAATATAAAACAAGTGAAAGATGCACAAGACCCCGATGATGACGCTGCAAATGAGGTATTCACTTCTACTTTTTCCATGTGAAAACCTTACCTTAACCCTAATCCTACCAGATATCGAACCCTGTCCGCCTGACTGTTCTGGCTGCAAAGTAAGAGGATTACACCACTTCGCCACTACACCTTGTGTGATATAAACCAACACAGCAATGGAAACATTTCTTGCGGTATTTACCTTCTTTTGGCATTTTTGGAAAAGAAAGAAAGTGCTGTTTTTGAAGTATCACTTTTTTGAATTTCGTGCGCCATGAATCAGCAACCATCTGTCACACTGGCATGGTCGCAGAGTCTAAGTTAGAAGCCTACCCTGAGTAACTGTATCAAGAACGGAACAATAGAACTTACAGCTTCTTCACGGCAGTCTCATTTGCACAAGTTTTTAGGGTACCCTGTTGTTAATTAGAAACAACTGAACACAGTAAAAACAAGAGCGATTATGGTACAATTGATATTGATAAGTATTGGCAATGAATGTGTTCATCATTATTAACCGTTACTGTATTCGCCACTCTTTTGCCATGCAGAGGTTTTCCAGACTCGTGACTGAATTGAACTGTATAATTTGTCGTGCCATATTTGGTGTAACTTACTAGTGTTGATAGGCTATTATTAGGTTGACTTAATTTTTCTGCCTTACGTTGCAAGTTACGTTCTTCCACATACTTCCTAGCTAATGATAGTTGTTTGTGAAGCATGATTAATCCTTTTCTCTAGAAACTATATGTTGTCTGCGATGCAGTGATTTGGCTTCTTACGAACAAGGTAACCATATTGCATGTGATCTGTAAACTTTTTAGCTCCACTTTTCACGCATCAACACTTTCTACCACCAGCTATACGCCATATATATCTCACAGCTTCAAACTACGTTAAAACTTTCTCCTCTCCATAAGGATACAATAATTGCAATAAATTCCCGCATATAAGAACCTACTTTTTTGAGAGCCAGGCTGAAATAGGTGAGGCAAGGAGGCTATTCTTATTTTGAAGGCAAGGAGGCTAATTTCAAGGTATAAGGTTCCTATTTGAAAGGTGCCTTGTCGGAATCTTTACAGCAGATGTTTAGCCCTGTTACTTGTTTTGGCGACGTTCTTATGGACCCAGTAACTAATGGGGAGGAAATTCAAACGTTAACAGCCAACTGGGACAACTATTATCTTAATAATGACAATGAAAGATCAACCTTGCTACCCTTGCAATAAGAACCTATGTTTCGTCAAACTGAAACAGATTCTTAATCAAAAGGTGCATAATTTAGGAAAAACAGCCTCTAGGCTCTTCTTTTGGTAGGTTCTTACACGCGGGGATTTACTGAAATGTTCTTCACTGGTATATTAAACCTCCTCTCCGTCAAGCCCAGAGGTTATCATTAGATTTTCCGTACCTTTAGCCAGAGAAATTTAAATTCAAATCTTCGTATGGTTTTAGATTAAGCCTGTGTTGAATGTGTGTCATTGACCATGACTGTGGTTTGGCTCGTAACATTGCAAATGTTGATTTCACAAAAATACAACGCAAGGCCCAGAAAACTATAATTTATAGCCATGTCATAACTTGTGTTGCAAGTCATTTCTGTTAAGGGTACTACAAAAAGTATCCTCTTTTCAGCAGGTCATACATTGTATATATTTTGGAAGTTGATTATCATTTTTTAGTTTCAATCTTAATCATCCTTTGCAAATGTTGTTGACTGTTTGGGCGAATTCCTCTTAAGTTATAAACAGTGGCTTCACAATTCCTCGGAAAACCTTGAATTCCTTGCTTTGCAGAGTCATACTTTGGTATTAAAAGATTTTCCTGGTAACCCTGTGCTTCCAAAGAAACTATTCAAAGCAGCAAGTAAAGATGTAAGTTTCTTAAGGAAGATATTACTTTCATAATTGACTGTTATTTCTGTAATTTTCATTGACTAAGTTATTTGGCCTCTAAGCAGAGTCTACAGCTTCATGTTTTGGGCAGATTTTTGCTTTCAAGACCTCCACTTCGGTGAAACTTATAGTTTTTATTAGATTGGAATACTTTATTTTGTAGGCCAAGCCAAACACGAAGAATTACCTACCGGCTAGTTTCCATTTGGCTCCTAAGGTATGCCCTACAAGAGTGGTAACCGATTTGCAGTTTATTAGTGACACGGATATTTTCTGATGAAATTGAGAGAAATTACATATCAACTTTAGTCTTTAACTTGCGTTTTTAAACACAAACTGCTACATTGCGTTTCAAACCGGCCCGAAGAACAAGATCTATTGAAATGTTTATAACCCAATGACTTCCCTCTGATCCATCGGTCTAACTGCATCCGAATCTATGCACTACAGTGACCAGATTTACACTGAATATTTCTACCTCACGGCAATAATTTCAGCAAATTTCAGTAAGCGATATCCTCTTGGGACATGAAATAGTCCGGATTGATGTTGCTATGCTTCCAGTGATGAAACTCATTCTCCCAAAGGGATAACACATGCTAAAGTACGTAAAGCCACTGTTGTAAAGTTAGTTTTAGGTACTTGTATCGTTTGTTTTATATCTTTATAATTGTATTTAATGTAGTTTATATTGAAACTTGTATTTTGTTTGAATTTTAAACATGAACATTGAACCTGAAACTGCAAAGGCTGATTTTCACTCACTCAGCGGCATTTTCCGAGCGAGCGAGCGGAAATTTTATTGTTTACGAGAGAAAATGTTGCTCAGAAGTTGAAATGAAAGTTACAGCTGAGCGACTTACGTTGGTGTGAAATGCCATTCGCTCGGAAAATGTCACTTATTGGAATTAGCCTTAAGGCAGAAAATTTGGTTGTGGTGTTATGCCTATTTTGAAGGTTTCTTGAGGGGGCTTTCGTGAAAAAGCCCTCATAATTTCAGAACGGAGTAATATAGGTGAGTAAAAATATATTTTGGAATGTATTTGAATATGTTAATGATTAAGTGATGTACTTGCCAGTATTATTGTAATGATATCTAGGGAGTTACTGCCTTTCAACAGTGGATTGTGTTTTACGTACCCACTTCATTTTGGCAAACACCGATACATCATTTTGGGACATATGGTAATCTGGCCACCATGTTATTAAAATGACATCTCCTGATACAATTTTAATGCCCCGTCCACGCATATCCGGATCTTTTGAAAATACATCTTTTTTATCCGTTTTGAGTTTGTGTCCACACGGAGATGGGGTTTTCGGTCACGGAAAAGGAAGTTTTTCGAAACGCTTCCCAGAGTGGATCTTTTCGAAAACGCTGGTTTTTTCTTGTTGTCGTGTGGACGGATGGAAAAGGAGCTTTTCGAAAAACGCTGACGTAGCAGCGTCGATTTATCACATATTTGAGCATGCGCTCAGTTCTTTGGAGATCACGCCAGGGCATTTTGCTTATCTGTTTTCTTCATTTTATATTCTTTATACACGGTAACCCCATCGGCAAGGCCACTTTTCAGGGGGCCGTGGTTCTCTTGTCGCAGTTCGAATATCATTATGGAATATCGAGTTTCGAATATCACATCGTTTTCGTGTGGACGGGGGATAGTTTCGAAAACGCTCCTCATGTGGACGCAGATCTTTTTTGTACGGATAAAAGAATTGCGTTTTCAAAACTATCCGGATACGTGTGGACGTGGCCTAAGACAGTACTACTATTCTTCCTTAGCCAAAGAAACCCAGCGTAGTTGATGTGAAGAAGGATGCTAACAAACGACATGCCACAAAAAGGTAATCATTTCTCAAACCTTTCGAGCATCACTGTTAAAATTGAAATAAGGAACAGCAAAATACAATAGTCTGCTCCGTCCATAGCAGAAATAGACCTGACTTCATCTGGCTGGCTATAAACGGCACTTAATTTCATATTTCATATGTGATTTTTTAAGAAGGACTAACCTGCAGCAGCAATTGTTTTCACTAGGTCCTCCGAACGATTTCTTTAACTTCTTCAACTTAACAACTTCTTTAACGATAGCCTTAAAAAGAAAACTGAAAATTTGAGCACTCAGTGTAGCATGGCACCATCCCATTTGGACGGGCGCTAGCATGTGCCAGTTATAGAGCAGGTGAACTGATGTGAAAAACTATCCACATGTAGAACCTTTAAACGATTCCAGATTCCTACCATGCTTACCTTGTAATTTTTGTTTTGCTAATTCCAAATCTGTTGTATTAAAACGTTGAACCATCAGTCTTTTCATTTGCGAATCTTAAGTGAATTTGGGAAGGGCAACATCGTACAATTTGTTACGCTGAGTGCTTTAAAACATTGGAACATCCAATAGGAGCAGTCAAGCAGAGCTGCAAAAAGTATCGGAACCTGGGAACTACATTCCCTAAAAATTTTCAGCCTTGGGAGAAAATTTTTAGGTAGAGGTTTGCCAAAGCAAGGGAAAATGATTGTCTTTCGCAATTTCTTTGAAACAGAGAAAAATTACAGACCTTTCTATACTATTGGTCATAATCCCTTGTAAATATGCCGGGTTACAGGCCTTGGGCACATCAAAATGGCAAGAATTCTCAAGAAGCTTTAAGAATTCTTCACATAAGTCGTAAATTCTGAAGAATTTAAAAAATCATTCACATAGATGATCAAGTTTTTTCGACCAGTAGCCTTTGTTTGATACACCCAGTAGTTTGGTTAGAATAGCCTTTGAACCTTTCTGCAAATTGCCGCCCGAAGAAACAAGAAGTATTTTGCATAACATCATTGACTGTGCAGAAAAATTTTCCCTGTTTGCCAGGTTCCCAGGAAAAAATATTTTGTAAAGCTCCGTAGTCAAGGTTAAATAGCTACTTGCCTCGCAGATAACGTAAAGTTTTGTATATGATGATCTTGGTGCATGTATGAATAAAGCAAATGCTAACCAAAATTTGTTTATGCATAATTTTACTGTGTCCTATATATAGGTGTTTAGATTTTAGTATGTCTTCTTCCTTTTAGCAAGGGGAACAGGTTTGCTTTTCACAAACAAATTTGGCTTATAAAAGAGAAGCAAAAGGTTGTTTCTAATCGCAGTGGTGCTTTTCAGGGGCTAGGTCTTTCAGTGAGCAATCGTTAGTTGACCTTTGAGCTGTAGGAAACTATGCTCCACATTTTGGCAACTGCCTCACATTTCCTTGCATAGGTGACACCACTATCCCCACACTTCCTACCCTCTGATGCCAATTGACAAATAACGCGCTATCTAGTGAAAATTTTTCACGCTCCTATGCTGTATATCCAGAGAACATTGATTGATTCACTGATAGACTTACCATTGGCTGCAATCGTTTATTATTTGATGGTATGTAGGATATAAATGATCATCGATATCTTTTTTCCTAGGACGACAAGGGTCCGAACGAAGGGGAAAGAATTTAGATCATCAGTAAAAACTCTAGCAGAAGAAAAGCAGGATGGAGATTCTGATGATGAGTCATGGGGGTAAGTTAAAGAATTAGATAAAGAAAGAGATACATTACTATAGTTCGATTCTTTAGTGCATCCTTTGCTGATGAGAAGCGATACAGCAAAGTCTCGCTTTTAAGAAACTGCGTTATAAGAAGCTCAAACCCTGAGTTTGTGCAACAACAATTGGAAAACTGCAGAGTAAATATTGGAGAACAATAGGCTAAGTAGACTTATGCCTTTTCGTCCCTTGTTTCCCTGCGTTCTTTGACTTGCTGATATCACTTGGTCAATAGGAACTCATAATATTACGCTTATATAATGGGCCCACTTTTTCAAAATGGCCTAAAAAGGTGGGAGTTCTCGTACACTCAACAAAATCGCTTCAAAATCTGGTTTAAAGAGCTCGAACATTGAAAAGCGAAGTTTTAGTACTAAGAATGATGTTGTGTTGACCTACAAAGCGCAAAATGCTTACGTTTCAGGCATTAATCTTCCTCTGTAGAAGCAAAATAGATCCAACGAAGCTGCGAGAACTCCAGGCTGCTTCAACCGTTCTTTAAGAGCAACAACAACAACATTCTGAATAGCGGCCCCTGATTGGTTTAATACTGAATTCTAGCGATTTGATTGGTGAATACGGAACCACCCTGCGCGGGCCTAAAGTGGGCCCACTTTTTAAGAGTAATGTTATTAGTCCCTCTTGACCAAGGAACGCAGGGAAACAAGGGACGAAAAGGCATCAGTCTATAGGCTAAGGTCAATGAAAGGTGAAACTTTATTGTTCTTCAGTGCCGGTGTAATGTTGAAAATAGTATTGTTATGTAAGAACTGCAAGTATTGTTTGTGTTTTGCAACCTTACATTCAATACAAGGGTGTTAGGACACGGATGTTTGATTATTTATTTCCTTCGTTTTGATCCATGTTTACTTTTGTTTCGTCTTAAATTTGTGTCTGCAGCTGAACGTGGGTTTAGGCCTAAAACCGCTCTCAGCTATTTCAATATAACTCCCTTATATTCCATTGCCTTGGTACGTCTTCGCTAGAGAAAAATGTCATCAAACAGCAAGCCATCAGAGAATCCATTAACTTTCAGGTACTAAGTACGCTTTTCAGGCTTTGCGGTTTTAACTGTTCTTCTGGGATGGAGCAGTAAAACACATGAATACAAGGGAGTTACATTCGCATAACTGAGGGCCATTATAGGCCTAAAGCGACATATAGTTGCAGACACGAGTTGAAGACGAAAGAAAGAAGAAAACAAGGACCAAAACAAGGTAAATAGATATTTGATTGAAACATCTGTGTCTTAACACCCTTGCCGTGAACGGCTGTTTTAACTTTTCTGTCTTCACCAGCGATAGTGAAATGGAAGTTGAGGAAGACAATGTAGATCCACAAGATACTTCACTTCCCAGCAAGAAATCAAAGCAAGCGTCGAAAGAAGAATCTTCTAATGGAAGAACAAAGATTGTCGACAAGGGTAAAACGCAAAAGACAATGGAGGAGTGTGTTAGTAAAGGCAAAAATCAAGACAAAAAGAAAAGCAAAGAGAAAGAGACAGCTGAAGAGGATGATGAAACTTTTCAAAATGATGATGATGTTGTTGATGATGAGGAACGTGAACAATTAGCAGATGCTAGTCCACTGCGAGACGATTCAGTTGAAGATATTGCGCAGGAGCCTATGAAATCTAAACAGCAGAAAACGTAAATTATTTATTTTATGTAACTATTCAAGCTGATTTTGTCTGTTAATGCGCTTAAGATGACATGGAAGATTTTGTCATGATCCTCTGAGATAAATTTACTGACCTAATCACTTCAAATTCAGTTTAGCGCAAAGGATCATGGTAAAGTTCCTTTATGATATCTTTTCCGCATTCTTTCATTGTGTTTAGTACCCCATGTTTTCATTCCTTGGCCCGGATGATCTTTTTTGTTTCCTGGTTCGGTATCCCTTGTAGAATTCTTGTGGATACATGCTGGACGTAATACGTACTGCTCTCGACAGATCTCAGAGATGTTCGACCCACGTACCATGCGTCACATCGCCACAAACATTAATAAACAGCTATAATGCATGGGGGTCCCTTGAATAGTGGAATCCTTTAAATAATCACTCAACTTTGATCAATGATGACATATTTGATCAGTGACTAAATAGGTTTGATACAGGGTGTCTCAAAATAATTGTGCCCCGTTTGTGTGGCTACTGCGGAGGAGCTGTAGATTCAACCATCTGAGTTGTTGCACAGTTGGATAGGTCAAGCTTCATCATAGAGTTTGAGACCTTGCTTGAGTCAATCCGACGTGTGGTTGCTGATTTATGGTAGAGAAAAGGCAAAATAAGTGTTTGCTTCAAAAACAGCACTGTCAAAATAAAGTTTTCAAAGAGAGGGTTCTGGCATCGCATTTAAATTTTTACTATATTTTTAAAAGGTAGAAATTGCTCTCTTATGAATAGAGAACACTGCTAACCCGTTGAAAGGTTTAGCAAAGGTTTTAATATGACGCTAGAACCCTTTCTTTGAAAACTTACTTTATTTTGGCATTGCTGGAGAACAATAGAAGTACTGTTGTGTTTTCAAAGCTTCCATTTATTTTGCCTTTTCTCTGCCATGAATCAACGACCACTTGACAGATATACTCATACAAGGTCTCAAACTCTAAGTTAACGCCTGACCTACCTAACTGTGCAAAAATCGAGATGATTGAATCCACAGCTCCTCCACAGCAGCCACACAAACGGGGCAGAATTTTTTTTGGACACCCTATCGTTATTTTATGCCTTAGGAAGAACAATGAAAATATTTTTTTCATGAACTATTGTGCTTTGGCCAAAGAGCTGCATATTTATTGCAAGTCCAGGTTCTCGATTATGTGAGAGCTATGTCAAGGACATGACGAACCAAGTCAAGTTTGTGAGCTAAAATTCAATTCATATTCATCACTTGTAATTGAGCAATATGCTCTAAAACTAAGCAGCTTGTAAATATACCAATTCACACGAGTGCAAAACCATTTTAAGACTTTGCAGTTTGGCTAGAAGTAATTTGGTCCTTGACACATGCATATAAAGAAATCTATATGATCAGTAAGATTATCAAATTCTGATAATTTTTCTGATAAAGGTTTCATTTTTTTGGGTCACCCGGTATTGTCTGGTAAATGCAATACATGTATTTTGTTTATAAGAATTTAAGAATTTGGGCCAGTACTGAAAATTTCTTACAGTTATCAGAGTTTGAGTACTCAGAGTTTCTTAGGAGTTTCTCAAAGGTTCCATAACAATCTTCATGTTTACTGACTGCGCCCTAGCGCCCTCCTCGCAAAACAATTTTTTGACAACTTTCCGATGTTTCGACATCACTCAGGTACATTCCTAGTACAATGATGCAGGAAACAAGTGACAAATAAAGTATAAAATATGTTAAGGATTTCCTTTGTTAAAAATAGATAGTTTCTTAGCTATAATTTTTTTATATTCCATCAAAAATTTACAAGACAAATTACCTATTACACTACCTACTAATTACTCTACGAAACACTACAAGGACGATAATACCACAGGGAACAATAGACTATGACAACCCCTTGGCAATTAACATAGAAAGAAATAAAAACGACTGGGCGAATCAGGAAAGATGCACCACCCGCCCGCAAAGCCGCACCCAAGAGCGACCAACCGCTTCGCACAATTTATTGCGAATTGACGACACAGTAAAGAGGCTTAAACAAAGTTATGCCCAGGCCTCAGTTGAGGAATTTGAAATTAGAATTTGGGACGAAGCTATATTTGCTCAGTACTGGAGTTTCTTAATCTTTTGGCGATCTATAAGAAGTTTCTTTAAAAAAGAATACGTATATGTGACATGCAAGATTTCATTTTCTTGGAATCTTTGATACCATTGACGCGCCAAACGTAAAATATACAGCCATGTGAATAATCATCGTTAGGTTGACTCGATACTCCAAGGTGTTTACTGGACAAAACTTCTGAACTTGACTTTCTTTTGCGTTTTTTTATAGTAACATCCGTGTGGCAACTGGTAAGCGACATCCATCTAAGGAATTGAAAGAACCGACGGAAGAAATTACTGTATCAGAGAAAAGGGCTAAGATTATTAAACCAGAGAGGTAAAAAAGATTTTTGATAAATTTAAAGATATCATCAATGTAAGTCCAAAGCGTTTGAAAAATATGAAATATCATAAAAAATTTATTTATGTGTTGCAGTAAATCCCCGCATATAAGAATCTACCAAAATAAGAACCAAGAGGCTGTTTTTGCTAAATTATGCACCTTGTAATTAAGAAGCTGTTTCAGTTTGATGAAATACAGGTTCTTATTGCAGGGATAGCGACATTGATTTTTCATGGTTGTTATGAAGCTCATTTTGGTTCCAGTTGGTTTTCGAAGTTTGATTTCCTCCCCATTTAGTTATCAGGTCCGTAAGAACATTTCCAAAACGAATCATAGGGCAGAACATCTTTGTAATACTTTGAAGGGGCGTACACGAGGCACCATTCAAATAAGAGCCTCCATAACTTGAAATTAGTTTTAATGCTGATTTCCACTCAGTAGAATTTTCCGATTGGACAGGAAATCCTTTGTTAATGTGTGAATATGTTGCCATGAATTTGAATAGGATATTACGAGTGACTAACATTCATTGTCCAAAATTCAGTCCGCCCGGAAAATTTTACTAAGTGGTAATCAGCCTTTAGTGCCTTTGAAATAAGAACCTTTTCCAGCCTGGCTCTCAAAAAAGTAAGTTCTTATGTGCGGGGATTTTCTGTAATGTCTTCAAAAAGCTCAGTTTGCTAATTTGTAAAAAAACTTGATCATGTCGTATTACATGCTCTTTTTTTGTAAGAAAGTTCAATCAACACTTGGTACCATAATTTTCTTTTTTCACGTGAATGTTGCTGTCCCTTAGTATAGAAAATTTCTCAAGGTTTTTCTTAGATCTTTTGTTGCAGAAGTTTGACGTAGTTTCCACAAATGCTTTAGATACGTTTCCTGACTAAGAAAATAGCCTTTGAAAGGAATATATGCTTCATCTCAGTACATTCAAAGCACATACATAATTCCATTAGTAAAGGCACTGAGTCGTGTTAAATGATCTTCGTGCATACGATAATGAAGGATCTGCTGACTCATGGTGTTTAATGGCGCACCTGACTGGCTAAATGTCGTTTGAAATGGAACTGTTGACATGAAGTGCATTGTGTTTTAGCAATTCTTTTCGTTTGCTTGGAGTGATGCTTTATCTTTATTACATACGTCACATGATACATGACAAAGCCAGACTAGTTCTGGTTTCTTGTTTTGTTTGACCGCTTTTTATGACAAACTATACAATCATCTTTGAAAAGTTTCCTCCATCGCTTATACATTTTGTACACGGGTTGCTTAAATTTTTGGCCATTATCTGCCGGACTGCAGCTTTGTGCGCTCTAAAGAAATTTATGCGTACTAAAGGAATATTCAATCTTGAGATTTTCACCATGAATGAGTTTAAAACAATTTGTGTTTCTTTGCAGAATGGAAACGAACGAAGAAAGTGCTGGGGAAGACGAAGAAGTAAGAGAAGAAAAGGTGAATTACCTGTTAAATTCATTCAGTACCGGCTGAGTAAATCAAGCATCTCTATTTTAAGAGCTGTTTCAACGAATTACCATAATGAATGCTTCGTCGAAGAGCCAAGATCTTTGAATCATGCTGGGCCTTAATCCTGTCTAAATCACGCCTTGCGCTCCAAATTTTAATTGATATTCTGAAAGAAGTCTCCTTTAGAATTTTGTACTCGGTCCAAAGCAGTGATTTGATGTCTTCGACTCTAGGAACACGTGAGAAGAATTGAATGCGACGCACTAAAATGTGAATCCTCGATGGATGACCCCTTCCGCTTTCTGCTACAGTAAAAAATGTTTTCTTTACAGAATCAACTATACGGAATGAAGAAAAGTACAAAAGTAGATGTAAAAACTTTCCTTTTGTCAGTTGATTCATCCTTAGTCATGTTTTTCTTGTTTGTAGTTATCATTAAATCGATGATAACCTCAAAGATGCAGTAACGTATCAATTTTAAGCAGCGTCTTGCGACTTTATCGATTTTTTTTACATTTCCTCCTTAAAGGGGCAGGGTCACGTAATGCAAACAAACGTCTTTCGAAACGACGATTTTGCAGTATTTTTGATAGGCCATATCACAGTGATTTTCCATTACTTTTCTCAAAATGGAAGTGTTATTTTGAAGATGGACTCTTGTACTTCGAAGAGAAACAAACGAAACACTCTTTCGTTGTACGATTGCAGAGATGTCGGTGGATTTTTAGAAGCAACTTCAGTTTAGGTTCACCCCATCCACCATAATCTGTGCAGAACACAATGCCCATGTGTGGGCAACAAAATAGATTCTAGAGATAACAGTTACGGTTACAAACCCTGCCCCTTTGATGATAGCTACCAGATTTGTGCGCTCAATCCAAACCTCTTTTCTGGAACTTAATTGGTCATTTCTGATTTCATTCAATTTGATTATCGTTTACTTCCCTTTGTAGGAATCAGACTTATCCAAGGTAGAAAGCACATCCATACCCAAAGAAGAAACGTCAATTGTATTGAACGTGAGCATCATTTGTTTTTATACAGTCGTATTATTTGTTAAATGGAAAATTTTTAACGATCAACTGGTTTTTAAACTCAGTACCTCCAAATGTATATTAAGTTTAAACTGAGAATGATTTAGTCATAGAACTGCCTTTTTATTGCAAAATACCATAAAAGCTCTGTTAAGCCCCCCTCTCTAATAAGCCCCTCCGTTATGAGGCAAAATGTTGAATAAGCCCCCTCTCCATCCAGCCCCCCCCACATATATCAAATTTCAAAAGTTACCTAAGATTTCAATTTATTTAGCTGAAATTTGAGTGTATTTGTCTCGTAAAATTGTGTGTTGAATCCGCAGAATATAGGATAAAAGACTCGGACCTCTTTTTTCGGATCTAATTGCTTTGATACTTTATCAGCTGTACTTTGGCTTTGCTTCACTTTAGCCCTTACTACGTGACATGAATTAATGATGATGATGATGATGATGGTGATGGTGATGGTGATGGTGATGGTGATGGTGATGATGATGATGATGATGATGATGATGATGATGATGATGATGATGATGATGATGATGATGATGATGATGATGATGATGATGATGATGATGATGATGATGATGATGATGATGATGATGATGATGATGATGATGATGATGATGAAGATGATGATGATGAAGATGATGATGATGATGATGATGATGAAGATGATGATGATGATGATGATGATGATGATGATGATGATGATGATGATGATGATGATGATGATGATGATGATGATGATGATGATGATGATGATGATGATGATGATGATGATGATGATGATGATGATGAAAATGATGATGATGATAATGATCATGATGATGATGATGAAAATGATGAGAATGATAATGATGATGATGATGATGATGAAAATGATGATAATGATGGTTATGATTATTATTATCATTATTGTCTCTCTTCCAGGTGAAAAGAAAGAACACCCGAAGAAGATAGATGGCATTGAATCCACCTACTTATTATATAAAAGGTCACATAGTGTAAGACCTGTAGCATACAGGTGATCAAGATTATGAATATGGACAAAGTGCTCGGAAGTATCAGAAAAAGAAACATGAAAGTTCAAGTAAGAGAGTGCTTGTTCTACACACGTTGCATATGGTACATTGTTACATTTGAAATCAAAACGTTCGAATTTTGAAAGAAATGAACTTGTTGATAGTTAAAGTTTGAAAATTGGACAACTGTTTGCTGACCGATGTCGAGCTGTATGGTGCCAATTGGGGTATAAGAGGACACAATCTTAAAATGTACTGGAGTGTGCTGCGGAAACACTCAGTTTCCTTCTATGTCCAGGAGAGAAAATTCACATAACAGTAACTTGACCAAAAAGACCTCCTTTCCCCTTTTCCGAAATATTTTTACATTGGTGTACTGTACGGTTAGAAGAGGGCGCTCAACTACACAAAGAAACGGGCCTTGATTGTGTATCTTGCGCTTTTCTTCCAGTGCTTACTAGTTTCGCCCACTAGAGTACCTTCATAGCAAAGTTGAATTTGTTCAGTTGCTCTGAAGATGCCTTGGTGGGCGAAACTAAGGGTGTGTTTGATTGGTAATTCAAAGCCTACCAAATTCCTATAACGTCAGACTTCATAGAGACGGAAACACAGTTCCCTATCGAACACAAAGTTCTTCAAAGCAGCAGGTTTCAGATTCATCCTGGCGAAGACGAGGTTTCCTGGTGAAAAACACGAAGACGAGTTTGGTGCTTTCCAACAAAGAGTGAAGTTTCCAATTACCAGTAACCTTCAATACCGTAGCAACGCGAGCAAAGTCGCCTCGTTTTCGCAGTTCTAGAACTGAAGTCGAGAATCTCTCCAAAGTCTGCCAAACCTTCTGCCTTCTGGAGCAGAAGGTTTAGCAGGCCTGCCAAACCTGCAAAACCTGCCGTTTTCGGAATTGGGGAATCAAACACCAATTCCGAGTCTTCCAAGCCTACCGTTTTCAGAATTGGTACCAATCAAACACACCCTAATAAGCACTGGAAGAAAAGGGCAAAGACCAAATCGATGTAAGTTTCTTTGAGTACAGTAGTGTTCCGCATATAAGAAACAGCATGTTTAGTTTCAGGTCTGATGTGTTCCTTATAAAATGACGTATAAAATTTAAATCAGGGTAAAGTTTCTTTAAGTTTCCTATTAGAAAAATCATATACTATCAATGAACTACTCAGACAACAGCTCTATGATGGTAATGCAAAACACAATATTTTGATTTGTATTTGTTAATGTCATTTTCAAGAAAAGCTACAATTATTCCTGGAACCTGCCTTTGCTTTATAGGCATGCAAAACTCTTGTTTTCATTTTGAATAGAGACAGTGTGACTCGATTGGAAAGCTAAAGATATAAAAGATTCTTGTGTAAATGATCTTTAAATAAGAATCAAGCCTTTTTCATACTTGGGCCTGTTTCTTATTAGAGGGGGTATTGTTTTAAAAATAAGGGCTGGTGTTTCTTAAATTTGTGTTTCTTATATGCGGGACACGAATGAAGTTAGGCCCTCTTCTAGCCGTACACTAGGCATATTTTTAGATTTAACCGACTTTCCTTTTTAGAAGTTTGTGTAAATTCGGAGACGATTTTAATGCACATTTGTTTTTAGACATGTAAAAATACGAAATACTTGCAAATTGATTAAAAAGGAGAAGAAGGCTTCGCACTCAAAATCCTTGGAAGATATGCCATTTAGAAATTCGACGATTTCGGAAGCATCTGCTTTGAAAGAAAAATGAAAGAAGAACCTAAGTTGAGTCATGGGATTTGGGCAAATGCTAGAGCCAAGCCGTTTGATTCTACATCGATTTAGGCACTTGAAAATCACGCAGAAACTGGTTGAGACCGATTCAGGGAACTATTCTTTGTTCTCTATTAAGAAAAGAATTCAGGTTTCAAGTTATTCTCGGGATCAAAATAAAATGATAAAGTTTCAGTCTCCTTGTGAACGATCTCTGTTAACGATGAGATTTGAAGCCACAATAGGCAATTTAGCATTAGGATGGAGTTTCAGTTTCAATTCAGTTTCATTTGATTGTCAATCTGCTATCCTACATACAATTACATGCTTTTACAATACGTTGGAATACAAATACAATCTACAATTAATTACATCAAAGGGTTACATAACTACCGGGTGAGCCAGAAAAAAGTTCCCACTTTTGAAAATTCATAACAGCAAGAGTATGTCACAGATTTGAATGATTCCAATTCTAGTTAAAAGCCAAAAGGTTGAAGTATTTTTGTGATTTTTCTCGTTGTCTCACGAGCACTACAAATATAGGTAAATTCAACTTTACAAAAATTTCATGGTTGATTGATTACTGGAAAATGGCCCAAAACATCGATCAATGCATAAATGACTTCTCGCACAAAATAATTAAGAAAATGCAATTTCTCATTGGTGAGAGATATCCTCTAGGAATTAACTTCCTTGGGATTGAAAATCTTTCGCATTTGTTTGAAAATCGATGTCTTATAGCTCTTGAGGGAGGTGAAACGCCCATGGCCTATTGTTCGATTTGAATAGAATTCTTACGATTTGATCAATGTTTTAGGCCCTTTTTTCGTCATTTTGCAACCATAAAATCTTTATAAAGTTAGATTTACCAATGCTTATAATGCTGGTAGGACAGTGAGAAAAATCACAAAAATACTTCAATCTTTCGGCTTCTAACTAGAATTTGAATGATTCAAATCTGTGGAGTAATCTTGGTGCTATGAATTTTCAAAAGTGGGAACTTTTTTCTGGCTCATTAGGTATAAACTAAAACAATTACTTTAGATGATTGTATATAGGATAGACTGATTTAGGAGGAGCTCTCTAAATAGGTTAATTAATCGAGAGAGAGCCCTCCCCCACCCCAGTGAAACAAAGACACTAAGAACTTTATAAATAAAACATGAACCTGATAAACCTCAAAAAATCTTTAAATTAGACATTTGAGTCAATGAAATGGGTTTTTAATTTTAGAGCGAAAAATTGAGATAGAACCAGCAACACGTATGAAAAGTGGAAGAGTATTCCACAGAGCAAAAATAATGAACCGTTTTGAATCCATTGAGGGTGGTCCTTTTTAGAAAGGAATAGATCACCTCTGGTGGCCTGACGAGTTCCAAAGCCATGGGTAGAAGAGTTTGGAATGAAATATTTATGGAAATAGATTGGTGATAGTTTATTGATAGATTGATGGAGTGCTGAAGTTTCTTATTTTTTAACAATCAGCAGCAACAGTTTGATGCTACATAGCTTTTAACAATTTAAATTACACAGCTTTGTATTTTGGTCTGCGAGAGGCCTTCTTCCCTCCCCGCTGTGTTACAAAAGAGGACGACATTTATGATCTTATCTCGTTGGTGACTAAAGACGAACGGTTTAATGCGTTGATAGTTATGATGTACAGATATCTAGTTTGCTTATATCAAAATCTGTTTAGCTCCCGTCTTTTTAAAACCATATTGTTAATGAAATCTTGAAGATATATGTATTGTAAATCAAATATGGCTCAGTGGTTTGTTGTTGTGAGTGTCCAGCGTGATGTGGGCATGGTAGCAGCGAATTTCTGTTCAGGAACCAGCAAAGTTGATGCGCTGTTTTCTTGGCTAAGGTGCCGTGATTTCGGCATTCCGGGATAAGAAATTCGGTTGCCTTTTTTCATGTTGTGTTCTTTTAGACACGGTAACCCCGTCGGCTAAGGTTGCTTCCAGGCCAAATCACTCGTTCTGGCTGGCATGCGAGATTCATCACTATGGCGCATACAAAAAATTTATGACCACAGGAGATTATTCGTAGATCCCGAAAATTTCCAAATGTCTTGGCGCATGTTGATAAGCTCGCCTCATACACATTCTTTTTCAGGATACTATTCGTTGAAGGATACTATTCGATCACTGTTCGTGAAAGTCTTTCGGATTTTCTCCAAAAGTGCTAGATCTCCGTCTAAGTGCTTCGGATTCTTCACAGTAGCGATTTCAGGGTCCTTGTCCTGCATTTTTTCTTTGTGAATTCGGGCATGCCCTAAACACTTCACTTGTCGCACTGATCAGCGAGCCAATCAGAGCTAACGTCTTTCCACTGTGATTTAGAGGGGCTGCGTCCTAAATGGCCGGGTTTCAAGTCAAGATCAATTTAACAAGAATCATGGGCGGTAGGAAACTGCTGTGTTAGCCTGAAAATACTTAAATCGCCTCATAAAGAAAAAAATTCATTCAAACTTACGATGCTGTGGTTGTCTCTTCTTCTTTATTGTCTTTGTCGCCATGTTGCATTGATTCTGCACTTGGCCTCGATGTGGGTCATGGCGGCGCCTAGTAGGCTTCAGTCGTGGTGTGCATATTGGTTGAAATATTTGGGCAAAGACAATGAAGGGGAGACAACCACAGCATTGTAAGTTTGAATGAATATATTTATTTATGAGGTGATTTAGGCATTGTCAGGCTAACACGGCAGTTTCCTACCGCCCATGCAAGAAGAGGATGCGCCAGGATTGGGAAATCATGATAAAAATGTTCATAAACTCTTTGTTGAAACTGAAGTTAAATGCCACGTCTAGCTAGTTGTTTGTCTGGTAAATTTTCAGCTCAAACGCAAGTTGGTCTGAACGGCTCATGAGCTGCGTAGCTTGTCTTGACACAAGGACCGAGATAAAGGGGGTGGGTCCAAGGAACCATGTTGTCCGCCTCAAAAATTTTCAGCAGTTGCTGCAGCAAATCTTTATACCTTTATTATTTCAGTATTTCAGAATATCAGATAGGTTATCCATGTTCTTATGTATATCTCGTCGATTTCTACCTTTCATTTTCATTAGTCTAGGAAGCCCTTTGGTGGTATTTACTAGCTAACAAGCTTGTATCACACCAGAAACATGATGCTATTAACTCTGCAGTAGCTTTCGGTTAAATTTGGCTTTTTACCTTGTTGAGAGATGTGCACTTCGCAACGTAGATTTACCTGTAAAGCAAATCTATATCGAGGAACAAAAATCTGAAGAACGTGGTCTCAAATTTTTCCAGGGGGAGTTACCCCAGACCAAGTTTCATTTTTTGGCTCACTTCGCTCGTGATCCGGTTTCCCTCAAGTAAAAAATTGTATCTCGGTCCTTGTCTTGACATGAATAAGTTTTTAGTTTCTTCAGGCATGTGGGTGGCACAAAAACTGTGGAAACGAAGGGCAAACCTGATTTTAAATATTATGTGTTGTTATGTTCTAACCATGCGATACTGTTCTGTGACTGTTAATAGTTTTGAATGCTTGTCATTAAATCATTAGGTCACAAAAGTACGGTTTGTTTTACGAGAAACATATGTGTAACAGCAGAAAACCACCGACACTACTAAAATCTGTTTCAAATTAGATGCCACTTCAGATTTTGCCAAATTTCTCATACAAAACGCTTCTATTTCTTTATATTCTTGGACGTTTTC
Source organism: Aurelia sp. 3 sensu Dawson et al. (2005) (assembly GCA_964020215.1). Classification (NCBI taxonomy): domain Eukaryota; kingdom Metazoa; phylum Cnidaria; class Scyphozoa; order Semaeostomeae; family Ulmaridae; genus Aurelia; species Aurelia sp. 3 sensu Dawson et al. (2005). The sequence continues at coordinate 14,267,232 of OZ026583.1, forward strand.
ACGTTTTGTCGAATTTGAAACAGGCTTTAATGTTAATGGCTAAGGAACATATTTAAGTTGTTAATAATTCTCATCGATGCCGTTTGAAAAAAGACTTGATAAGGAATACATATTTTACTCTTCTTGCATAAGCTGGTAAAGTGGAGTGAATTTTTTACGTGCCCTCTTGTATCATTTCATAGTAAAACTTAAAGTCGCTTTCATTATCAATCGGTTTACGATTGCATCTACCTCCATAATTATTCAGTCCTCTATAAGCTATGTTCTAATGAATTGTATCGAGAAAAAGCCAAGATGGCACGCTGTGCGTCGGATCTTCCTTGAATGAAAGATGCTTGCAGCGAAGAACAAGTGAAAATATTTTAAGGCAGGAACACCACAATACAACGCAAAAGAAACGGTGACAAATATTCGGATTAAATATTGATTATATGAGCTGATATTTCGCCTCGGCATACGAGGCTTCCTCAGAGCTAAACTTTTCTAATGCTTGGAGTAGAAACAGTGGCGTGCTGGCCGGGGGGGGGGGCAGGGGGGGCAACTGCCCCCCCTGCGAGTGAAATATGAGGGGCGCCGAAACGACAATCTCAAAACATGGGCGCCGAAGGCGCCCTCTTTGTAGTGCTAGTCAAATAGTTTCTAAATTTTCTCCAAGGTTTCTTCTTCAAACGTGAAACCTTTTTTCAGGAACACTCAAATAGAAATGTGGAGATGCCTGAAAGTATCAAACTTGGGGAAGAGAACAAGAATATAGGCAGATGGGCGACTTTTGTCGGATTATGAGTGACTTCTACCCTGGGTACCAGAGCCTCGAAGTTTAGGTGAAAGGAAAAAGTGACTTCCTGCCGAGCTTCCTGCTACCCTCAAAAACTTCGAAACGGGAATGAAACGGGGGATAAACTTTTTTACAAAGGAGAGAGAAAAGGAAACAATTTCCTTGATTGGAGGACAAGCGATAAATGTTAACTCCATGCTTGAAAACAAAATTATAGCTCTTTCCAGCTTCGTAAATTGTGCCAAGTTTTCTTATCATTTATAAACAATGCCAGAAACAGCTTCTACGACAAAAAGCTCACAAGTTCTGACCATGAGTTAGAATTTAACTGAAAAATATCTTGGTGATGCTAAACTATATTAAAAATTGTTACAAAATATAGTTTAGCACTGGAAAACATGGTAATGGTTTGGAGACGTTTTGAGACAGAGTAGAAGGTACGTCCTCAAAAATTTTCTTGGGGGCTTCGCCCCCAGATCCCTTCATTCTACTTTTCCCTTGCCATTTCGCTCCAAATTTATCAGCATCTTATAACGTGACTTTTAACTTAATGTATCTCTACTGCAGACCGTTGAAGGCGACTAAATCCACGAAAAACATGCGGTAGGAGAGCTATGCAGACTGCATAAAAGTGGGAATTTGAGCATGTTTTGAGCAATAACTAATGAGGGGGCGCCATCTTCACATTTTGCCCCCCTTGCTGAATGAGCCCCAGCACGCCACTGAGTAGAAATTTATGGTTTGTTTTCCATCAAATGCAACCAAATGTACAGCATCGTCTTCAACTTCCATTTAATGACTCCTCATGCAGGAAAGTCCCTGCAGATTCCGGATTCAGAGTTTCAGATACATCTACATTCCGAATGGAAGTGATTATGGAAGGCAATATGTTACACGAATTTTTTTATAAGAAACCAAGAATTTGGGCTGGTACTGAAAGTTTCTTTAAATTATCAGATTTTGAGTACTCAGAGTTTCTTACGAGTTTCTTAAAGGTTCCATAACAATTTACATGTTCACTCGCTGCGCCCTCCAGGGCTTTCCAAAACAATGTTTTTGACAACTTTGCGATGTTTGGACATCACTCAAGTACATTTTGAGTAACATGGTACAGGAAACAAGTGAAACAAAGTTAGATTGTTAAGAATTTTCTTTGTTGAAAATAAATAGTTCCTTCAGTCATATCTTCCCAGTACTGGAGTTTCTTAATTTTTTGGCAATCTGAGAGTTGAGTTTCTTATAACCAGTTTCTTATAAAAAATATGCGTGTACTACGACGCTTGCCAGATGACCTTCAGTAATATGTGGATGACCTCTGCGAAATACCTCATCTTTATAATGCTTTTTATGGCCTTTGTAAAGCTAATGATATCTAACAGCTATCAGTATCGGAAGAGACTCAATTTGGAATGGCTTCATCTTTGGTTATGACCATGAAGTGCTGACATATACACTCCTCGTACAATTTAAATTGCAACTTAATATAGCGTTGATATTCTTCTTTCAAGTACTCCCTTGGGATTCGTAAAGTTCATGATATTCAATAGCTGCTAATAGTTATTAATAGTAATGGTCCCTTGTTGTATCCAGATGGAACTTTGAATTTAAAATTGTCTTGGTTAGACTTGGGTGGTTCAGAGCTATCCTCATCCTCATCGATTAGGCTCATGTAGTAAGTCTGCCCAAGGCTGATGTTTTGCACTGGTCACGAAAAGCAGTCTCTTGTCGTGCCTAGATGGAACTTTGAATTGGGCTCGATCAGACGAGGGTGATTCAGAAATATCCATCATTCCCTGCGGCGAGGCCCATATAGTAAGGCTAACCAAGGATGATGACTTGCAGTGCCAAAAGGCAGTCCCTTGTCGTGTCTGGATGGAAGTTTGAACTTAAAATTGGCTTGATTAGACTGGGATGGTTCAGAGATATCACTCTTCATCCCCAGAGGCCAGGCTTATCAATATTTATGGTTTGATGATATCATTCCACCGTTACGCGTGTCATGTCGTGTATGTATCTAATCGATTCTTATCTTGTCCCATCCATTTTTCATGGCAATGCCCTAAAACCGTTCTAATTAACATGATATGTTTTACAGACAGTTGTTCTATGATTCCAATGAATGATCGCGGGTTTAAACCATATCTCATTTGCTCTGGCGTTCTCAAACCGATTATATCTAACCTTAATGTTGCTTTTTCAAATTGAATTTCATTATTACACTCATCGTTCAAACATTAAGCCAACGCCTTTAAGTCAGATGCTAGCCTTTTAAGTCGATTTTGGCCTATTCTAAGAATAAGATTACCTGCGAATTGTATGGTTTTCTAAATTTGAAGAGACATCATGTTTTAAAGATTTATAGCATTGGTCGACAAGGCTGCGAAATGGGCCATTACCTTCATCTACCTTCTGTCTTAGTGGTATCTTGTTACGGCATAGGTTCTAAGCATTTAAAGCAGTTAGTGTAAATTTTATATAACCTATTCGAACCCGAAGGGCTTGAAAGAAATTTTCGTTACTTGCCCGTGCATGAGCGATTGGACACCAAGTGTGTATCAGATTAAACTTCACATCAGTAGCGACCCACCTTGACTTAGTAGTTTTTGTACGTTGAGCTTATCTTTAGGTGAAGTGAAGTAAAGTGAAGGTGAAGTTGCGATTTTTAGCGCCAAGCGCTGGGATCGCAGAAGTAGCGAAGCGCTAGTCGAGGCCGCGACTCCTTGTCATGACGCTCAAGTGGTGGGGCCCTAGGGTATCGAATCCACTCCTCTTGACTGTTTTGACTGCAAAGTCAGAAGATTACGCAACTGCGCCACAACACCAACACCTTTTACTTGGTATACAGCCACCTCTCTCTGTTTCGTAATTTTGAAATTTTCGGTAGTGAGTCACCTTAAGTGCAAATCCACCTTAATCGTAAAGCTCCAACCAGGGAGCGCCGCTCCAACGGTAAAACTAGTTCGGGGGCCTATTATAGTGTGGCGGTTTGGCGGATTCGGCCTTATTTTAGATGCGGAATACGTTTGCTGCAAGACAATTAGTGCGGTATACGGTTTTGTATTGCTACGCGTTTGCAGAATATTGAAATTTAATCGAACGGTTTACAGTTATTTGCTTACTTCGTAGAACCTTATACTAGATAACCGTTATTATCTATCAGGCCTTTGCATAGCTGTAACAGTACGGTCATCGCAAATTGTAGATTGAAACAAATTAACTTAGGATTCCTGCTTCATTTACATGAAACAGCTTGAAGAAGACTGACGGTTGCGGTCTATTAGAGAAAATTGATTGCGGCTGACGGGTAAAAGTGCAAATTTTGGCGGTTTTGCAGTTTTCAGGCACCCCATAATAGACCCCCTTCATTTCATTTCATTTATTCTTATTTAGACACAATACTCTATCAGCATAACAAAGTAAATATAAATATTAATAGTATCAAGAAAAAATAAAGCTGCTCTTCCAAGGGGTTGTGTTTGTGTCGCTCTACCTCAAGAACTCTCTCAATCTTACTTTGAAGGAGCTCAATGAGGCGGAGTCTCGTATTTGCTTTGGGATCTCGTTCCAGGCACTTGCTCCCTGGTATCCAAAAGACCCCCTAGTTCTCTTTGTGAATTGGGGGCGCCATGATTCCTCTATACCTTCAGGACCTTCAGATATTTAAAATGTTCTTCAAAAAATCCTTGTTGCGTTTTATGAAGGTAGGTAAATTTGGCAAAATCTTCACGATTTCCATGGTCTTGCGATGTCTGTAATTCGCTGTCTGATTGCTGCTTCGAAAATGAGGATTCCGAAATTTAACGGATGCCATGTACGATAGCAATGGCAAGTAACAGCAAATATCATGAAAAGTGTTTGATTCTTATCTTCCTGTCAAGTGTAAATTATGCTGATGCTGTTGAACAATGTTGCACATTGCTCATAGACTTAGGAACCGGGGGGCACTGGGGGCTCGTGCCCTCTAGATTTTGCTATAAACAAAGAAGTGCCCTTATTAATTTTAGAAAATGCCCCTTTTTCTTAAGGAAAAAGTGGTCTCGAAGTGTCGTGCCCCCCCAAGTTTGAGATGCTTCCTACGTCCCTGTCATTGCTGATATAGAGGTCTACCAATAGAGTTCTTTCAATATCTTTTGCATCCTGAAACACATCCACAAATGAGATCAATCAAAATTCCTTAGTTGCAGCAAAGGATCATGGTTCTTACTTACAATTCTGATCGCAATCGCCAATTTCCCCACCCACAATTAGTCAGGGCCAGTTAGGACATTCACAAAAATTGCAAACTTTGCAAATTAACACGAAAATCTATCGTAACAAAATTCAAATATGTACATATTCATGATAAACAAGCTAAAATTCGTTGAAAAATTTAAGCTTTACATTCGCGAATACTATGTATCGTTTACGTTCTACTAGTGCTTCAATTCTGGTGTTTCGAAACATTATCTAAATTTGAATAAAGAAACAAGACTAAATAACCGAAGTCAAGTCACCAAAAGGCTCCTAGCCTGGGCTTGAAACTTAAAGGACAAGTCCGGGGTTGATAAAATTATTGTTAGAAAGCAACCTTACTAACTGCTGAACACCAATCCTGAATTCTTTCCATGATTTGATGCCTCTAACTTTCATAAATTAGTTAATGAATCTCCGTAAGCCAGGCCAAATATCGTCGCCATTTGTATTTTGTACGAGTGTGGGAAGGCGCGATAAGGAGGCTAGCAATGTGAGTGGTATAATATATATCAACACATTTGGCAGCCTCGTTCAGGTCAACATGAAGTGACGTCATAGAAAATTACGTAATTTCGCACTTCTTAGTAGGTTGAAACAGGATTGAAATATGTAGTTACGCAGATTAAAAGAGAAAAAAATTGAAAAAAGCACTACAAACCATTCACAATAGTGTAATCTCTTGAATAATCAACAATTATACCAACCCCGGACTTGTCCTTTAAAGTGGAAGCTCCAAAAACAAACACCTGTGGGACCAATGTTATTGTCTATTGTAGGTGTTCGGTATATCAAGGTGTCATCTTTTTCATGTAGTATTTGGGACAAAGATAGTTTTCCGTTGTTCGGAGGTGTCCGTTAATGGAGGTTGCGCTCTACATCAAATTGTCAATGCAAGCCAAAAGTTGTGTAAGCGCTTTGACCACCTTAGTTTGAAATAACAAAGCGACGAAGGTGGAAGAAAGCTGACTTCAAAAGGTATCCTGTCCTGAAGCCTATTTCCCGAGTCTCTTGTTTCCCTGTGCTATTTGATTCAACACTTCCGTCCACATAACAGGGACTGATGACGTCGCTTTGCAAAATCTGACCCTATTTAGGCCCTCGCTGCGCAGTTTATGGCGTCATTCCGCCCGCAAGATTCGACGACTGCCATTGTGATTCCAGCTTCAATTTTTCTTGCGATTTACTGGATTATTTATGGCAGAAAATCGTCAAATGGAGACCAAGCACAGCCTGGCACATACACAGAACTACAGGATGCCTTAAACAAACGAAAAGAGGTGGGTACCCTTGAAATTTCTTACTCAAAAATACAATTTAGCACATTTTAGAGCTAGGCCATGTTTCGGACATCAAAGAAATCATGTCAGATATGCTCATCTGCGAAGCAAGAAAAGGTCCCCAGTCCCACGGTATCGACTTTATGGTAATTAATGCTGTTTCAGGTAAGTTTTAGAAGACTTTTTAGGAATGAGTTGAGTACTAAGAATGCTGGAAGCTCAGAAATGCTGAAAACGAATAAAGGTCGTGAGTTTGAGGTGCAAGAACTCCTTGGAATCGGGAGATATTTTGACCGGCATCCAAAATTGAATGCCTAAACGTATGGAGAGTAGATTTCTTCAAAAAAATTCGGGAAATTTCAAGCAGTTTTTTGTCCTGGTTCCGTTTTATGAGGGTAGGCAAAATTTAGAAAAATCTTAGCACGTTTCTTTTGTTTTCTTCACTTATTCGCCGTCTGATTGGTCCGTAAAAACGAGGTTTTGGTGGTTTCATGCCATGGGCCACGAGCAAAATTCGGCTAAAACATTTGATTCCTATCTTTCGCCCATGAGGAGTTGCATTTCCTTCATTATTCTGTGTGAGAAGTCATTTATGCATTGATCGATGTTTTAGGCCTTTTTCAGTCATTTTGCAACCATGACATTTTTGTAAAGTTGAATTAACCTATATTAGTAGTGCTGGTAGGACAGTGAGGAAAATTACAAAAATACTTCGATCTTTCGGCTTTAAGCCGGATCTCCACTAGGCGGAAAAATGTCGAGGCGGAAAAGTTTCCGGCAATCTAATTGGCTAATCGAATTGTCGCCGCGGAAAAATGTCGAGCCGCGAATAGTAGGACTACGTTCTACTTTTCGCGGCTCGACATTTTTCCGCCTAGTGGAGATCCGGCTTTAAACTAGAATTTGAATGACTCAAATCTGTGAATTAGTCTTGGTGTTATGAATTTTCAAACGTGGGAACTTTTTTCTGGCTCACCCGGTATATCTGCAGGATCGTTGGACTTCATTCACAATTCATGCATTTAAAAATAAGGAACAAATTAAGAAACTCTTTGCTGTACTTGGAAAGAGAAAGGCTTCGCCGTTGACTGTATGGAGAGTTGGATCTTTGATGCTGCATTCATTTCTGTGACGTAAAAATGAGACTAGGGCTGTGTAGGGTTATCTTTCCTCTGTTTTGGAAAAAGATTTTGTCTTTACTGTGTTGAAATTGAATGCAAAATCGGTTGATTTAGCCTAAATTCTGACTTAACGTTGCTGCCATAGGAAGGCAGGGGGTTTCTAAACCTTCTATGTTTTGGACCACTGCTCCATCAATAGATTTATCGTTGCACTCCTGGGGAGGGGGGGGGGGTACTTAGCATACTTGTCCGACGGGGATATGCCGTTTTTCAGGGTAACGTTTTCGCCTATCTTTTCTAGACAGGGTATCAATAGAATGCAAGTGTTATGGGCCGGTTCGGTTGTCAAAGGGAAATTTTGTAAGATGGGGTTATTATATAGTCCAATTTTTGTGTTTTTATACTATCACCGAATTTTCTAGAATCGGGTATCATTTGAAGGCAAGAATTCTGGAGCCATGTAAAAAAATGTTCGTGGGCACATCCCCGTAGAAAATTAGGTCAAGCACCCCCCCCCCCCTTCGGGGTTGCACTGCACTGCACTTGAAGATTTCTGGTGACGATGAGGAATAATATGTAGAGAGAGGCAAAGTTAGTACACATTCAGTCAGCCAGGTAATTGTGTTAAAGTAGGGTAATGGAAATCAAAGTTCGCCAGCGTCGGGCAAAATGGCTCTCTGAAAAATTCACATTTCGCTGTTATGGTGATTTGATTGCAGGAAATCAGTTTACGTCATGAAAAAGACATTTCATTCATTGAATAAACTGCAAATTTTCAATCAAGTGACCAACTGCGTCCTACTCTGACCCTTGCATCAATTAATCATTTCAACCATCTCTGCTCTACAAACCCGGGGGACCCGTAGGCCTATGTCCAAATGAATTGGATAAAATTAGGACTGGAATTTTTAGTATCGAACTGCTCTGGAGCTGCTCGTTCGTTCAAATTCTCTTGTCTGTAAAACATCCTAGAAGGGCACTTTGTCGTTGCGTAGTATACTTTTCTACCGGCACTTACATTACTTAAACTTAGCTATGGTCACTACGAGCCGGTACAGGAGCGTGCATAACAAAAGGTTGCTGCGGAGGTGATGAATACATCACTCCCGTCGTTGTCACTGGCATCATACGATAAAAATTTGGATCAGGAACGTAATTAGGAGTCTTCATGTAAAATTCAGGGGGGTAATTTGGTAGTCTTACTCCATTTCCTTGAATATTTTGATGTGGAATGTGTGCTGAGTCATAGGATGATTCTCTCCCTTGAACGAAAGTTGGCCTGGTCATCATTTGCTGCTGTTGCTGCTGTTGTTGTTGTGCCATAAATCGATCAGGGCGGCTCAAAGATGGCGAACACTTTCCTTCCATTAACGGTTTTTCTTCTTTTGATCCATTTGAACGAGGTTTGCCTTGCGAATCATAATCACTGCTTAGATTAACAACATCATTTCCATCATCAGATTCTTCCTTCGCCTTTTGCTTTCGATGATGCCTTCTCACTGCCATAAATACAGCAACGAGGATAATGATTGCAACGCAAGCCGTAATGCCAATTATCGCAGGAACATTCGGTCCTTTGTCATTGATTTTCTTGCTACGTTTTTGAACTGGTCTTTTGACTAGTTTTTCTGCGGAGTGAAAACCGAATGCAAATAAGAATTAATAAAGGATTAGTTAACGAAACAGGTATTGCGGACACGATTTGTGTGTTGATCGTCTCCGCTATACCTGGCCTAAATCTTCTTAAATGAATAAATATATTTCGCTACTTTGCTTCTCTTCAATTCATTGCTCATCTTCTCTTTGTTGCTTGGGAGCCGATCCCTTTGCTCTCGACAATTTCATATGGGCCTAAATGTCGACCTGCACAGCGCCTTGAAAATAATGACTGGAGAACTAGCTCCCAGATCTGTGCGGCCTTCCAGCGAGTCATCCAAGGCCGCACTTTTTTGGGTCGAGAATTTAGGCAAAAGCTTAGTATTTTGGGTCAATAATTTGCACAGTTAGCTACTTTTTGGGTTCCTGAAGTTCAGGATTACTTTTTTGGGTTACAAAAAGAAAATAGACGATTACGCTAAAGATGAGCGAGGGGCATTTCACTCATTCGAAAAAGCGTACGAGATTTTTTCAGAACAAAGGGATTTTTACGGATTTTTGATGGATTTTTCTTGCAAACAAAAGGATTCTTGCCAAAGGCGTACGAGGTTTTTTGGAGTGAAATGCCCCTTTAAGGTGAGTTTGAGAGCAGGAACACCGCAGTGCGACGAAGAACAACGGCAAATATGTGCAAAATTAAGAAATATATGTTAGATACCAATATTTCTTAATTTCGCACATATCTGCTGTTGCTCTTCGTCGCATTGCGGTGTTCCAGCTCTCAAACTTATTCACGTATTATCAATGCAAGCATCCTCGGATTTGACGAGCGACATTGGTGTCATGTCCTTTCTCGATGTTCTTTCTCGATTTAAATTACGCTAAAGATGGAACATGTATTGCGTTGTTTGAAGAAAGTAACATTACTAGAAATCAAAATACTTAAAAAGATTACTAGAAATCTAATCAGTTAGGGCACTCTTTCACATACTGATTTCATAACCTCTGGGTATGTTACTTGGGACATTAATTTATTTTTTGGGATCATGCTTCGCACACTAGCCTCAGCACCACTAACTTAAAAATATCTGAGTACCTACATGGGCGTAAAAATGGTGTTAACAGACTTCTTCACAATTTTGGCGACGAACCCCTTCAGGAGAAGGCACTACTATATAGTGAATAAAGAAATATAGATGCAAACATGTGTCTCGTACTTTTTCTAAAGAAACCCTTGTCTAAGAATCACGCCGCCGATCTTGCGAAGTCATAGCTGCCATCTTAGGCCACCATCACTACCTCTTGGATATATTTAACCCAGAAAAGAAGACTTCGTCAAAAGACCCGTCTTTAAAATATTGACGTTTTGGCGAAATCAGCCACTTGTTTGCTAGATCCTTGGCTGAAATCCCTGTCAAAATTTTACGATAGACATCAATCAGACATAGTAACCTACTTTCAATTTGCTCATATCTTGCTGATAAGTACGTGTTCCTGTGACTTGCACCAGATGCATCAGGATATGACAAAAGTTCTACAGTTATCACATTCCCTTCTGACTTGAATTTCCATGGGTATTTCGGCTCTGGTCCGGGTTTTAATAATGTAAGAAATGCTGTCGTGCCACTTGCTATCCGAATCCATCCTGCTTTCAAAACCAATCGTGTTATATTCAATGCAATTGTGCTTCCCTTCTCAGCTGTAATTCGCCATTCACAACTTTTTGTCTCTTTGCTTGGCAGTTGTGACATAATTTGACCAGTTTTAGCTTTGAGTTCGCACCCGCAGTTACAAGGCAGAATTTTCTTTTCTGCAAAGGGAAGAAAATAAATAGTTGTTTATGAATTAAACTATACCCGGTTGGTGAAAGAAGCTGAAAAGTTTGGCGTGCTGTAAAATAAAAAGTATGTAGCGCGCTGATATTAAAAATTGATGTCAAATATTTTTTTCGTAAAATCGTTCATTACTCTCGAGTACCGAATAATCGTCCCCCCCCGCTTATTAATTTTTGAAAAATTTTCCAACCTTTTATTCCAAGCCCCCTTTTATTCCAAGCCCCCTTTTATTAATTTTTGGAAAAATGAAATGATAGTAAACATAATTTCTGAATAAACACAAGAAAACGTCTTAGAAAGTGCATCATTCAACAGAACCAGGGTTCAAAAATAAATGTATCAGTAACATCACTGTTCACATAAATATGTAAAAGATACTTGTTCACTAAGAAAACGACTATTTTCTATTTCTCCAACACGCCCCCCCCCGATTATTGTTCATCGAACCATTTCCAACCCCCCGATTATTCTCATCCCCCCCGTTTATTCGGTACTCGAGAGTACTCAGATAAGACCCAGAAGACAGAGCAGAAACTGCGTACAGTAACGTCATCGACGAATCTGAGCATGAGTGTCAGGACACCAATTATATGTTGAATTGAATATGTTGTATAAAATTCTTTGCTTACCTTGAAATGCCAAAAAATTCTCTTCATTGCCATTCGCAGCCTTTCTCAGCCATACTTCCTTGCCTTGAACTGAAGAACCGCAATGCGCCGGAGATGGCAAAGGCCTTTAGGCCCAAATATTTTGAAAGCACATGTGATAGTCCAAGGCAAAGAAGTATGGCTGAGAAAGGCTGCTAATGGCAAGGAAGAGAATTTTTTGGTATTTCAAGGAAAGCAAAGAATTTTATACCTCATATTCAATTCAACGTATAAGGTGTCCTGACATTCATGATCTGACATATGGAAGTGTTTGAATAGACAAATTATCTTAAATGAAAAATCAAGAGTTTAAGACCCTAGGAAGAAAATTTCGAGTGTTGCCTAATTTTGGGATCTGTTGCAAAGAGCTTGGGGTGCTCAAAGATACGAGTTTGGCGCATGCATGCGCAGTTTCTCCTCTGTCGACCCAGAAATGAAGAAACTAAGGGTAAGAGGGGTTCGTATAGAAACGAGAATTCCACGTTCCATTCTGATCCATGATTTACTTACTTTTAAAATATAAATTACATATTATTGTCTATGTCAGAACTAGAATTTAAATATCAATGGTAGTTAAACCATAGACCAGAATCGTGGAACGCTCCTTCCCATACAATTACCAGTTTTTTTGTAATTTCTGGGTCTTGGAGTAGTTTTGGAAGAGTTTAGAAAGTTTAGAGTTTGAAAGAGTTCAGAGTTTTGGAAGAGTCTTGGAAGAGTTTTCACATCAAAGTTAGCCTTTGACTGATGAAATAACATTTCAGTTTCAATATCTATTGAAAAGAATTTGTTTAGACCAAAACGCCAAAGCCCGGTTTCGATGTGATAGCAAACTGAACTTTAAAATTTTATATTTCAACACTGAAAGCACTCAGCCAGGGTACCTATGTTCAAGTGTTCAAGTGAACTGTCACGGAACGTTTTGAAATTGATTTGCCTCTTAACGAAACCAAATTCTCATCGCTGAACCCAATGAAATCTGTATACTTCTTCTAGGACACGGATGATGAAAATCCAAAAGCTAAAGAATACTGGCACTTACTAGGACACGCAAGCATTTGGCATGGTGCATACATTTCCTTTGGGCCTCTGCAAGTACCAGTGTCTGTCGGAGAAGTTTTGATGCATTGTCTCTGCCTTCTTTGTCTCCCTTGGCCACATGATACTGAACATGTTGAATATCTTGACCATGAAGACCAGTTCATTTGTGCTGCAAAGAAAGAAAGTCAGTGTTTAAACCTACTAAGTGACTGTCTACGGTAGCTGAAATACCGCGCGCCCCAAAAAAATTCACGAGCTAGATCGCAAATTATACACCCATGTCTCTAAGTGCCCCGGTACATCCTACCTCGGGGATTTCGCCGGCGGAAAAATTGGAGCAAAATTAGTCACCGGATGAGCTGTGAATCTCCCCGGTACAAAACGCCTCACAAGTGAAACCTCGGCAGCAAACAGGCGAACACCGGAGAGAAATTTGAAAAATTATTTTCACGTAGAAACAGTTCCCCACCAATAATTAAGCTGTCCTCGTTACAAAATTCGAGATCCCCAGAGAAAATTTGGCCATATCCTTCGGTCACTAGGACCCCGGTGAAAATCTGACCTCCCACCGGGGCACTTAGACGGGGGTGTAATTATTTTGTAAAAGCAAATTTATGAACATAAACAAGGTTTCAGCTCTGAAGGACTGAGCTATCTTTCGAGATGTTGCTTGGTCAGTTTGAGTTATTCATACCGTCGGATAAATATTACATTCGTTTATTTCTCGGACTATTCCATCCTTTTCGGCCCCCCTTTTCCAGTCCATGTTTTGCAAGATGTGAGAAAAGAGCTGCATTCCATATTTGCCTTCGACACGAAATTTGAATAAGGAACAGAAGTCAATCATTTTGCAAACAAAAGCTTTCCCCAAACCACTTCAAATCCATAGCAACGTTGAGTTTTCACAAAATGTTGACTGGAAAAGGATGGCAATTACTTCACTCTAAATGGAAATGCAAGATTGGAAATTTTCTTCGAATCTTGTCTTTCTTGTGTGATGTCTCTTGTGTGTTCATGTGACCATATGCAGCATCTTAAAAGACAGCTTAGCCATTCAGCTGTAGTTCTTTGACCAAAATTGCCAAAAAGCATACCCTTGCCTAGGCTAAACGTTACTAAAATTGCTAAAAGTATACCCTTGGCTAGGCTAGTGGTCCAAAAAAGTATACCCTTGTGGGCGGCACATTCTCAGGTACCTTTACTATGGAAGAACCCCCCCCCCCCCCGTGGATCCGTGGCTCCAAAAATCTGTGATTCGAAACATAACCTATGACTGAAAAACTTCGTGGCCCCGACTTTCAAATTATTCGAATAAGCCCTGATGGAATAGGCCCCCACATAGACGTAGGAACCTGGGGCACTGGGTTCAAGTGCCCCCAAAATTTTGCAATGAACAAAGAAGTGCCCTTTTATTTGTAGAAAATGCTCTCTTTTTCTTTGGGTAAAAGTGCCCTCAAAGTGTCGTGTCCCCGCAAGTTTAAGATGCTTCCTACGTCCCTGAGCCCCCACCTCAGAACTGATTCCAACAAATGATCCTTGCTCGAATAAACCCCCACACCACGGGGCATTTGGATTTCACAAAACAGTGTACCCTGGGTACCAAAGCCTCAAAATTTACATGAAAGAAAATTGTCCTACCTTATTTTTTTCTTTTTATTATTTTTTGGCTCTGGTACCCAGGGTAAAAACAGTGAAGTTTACATAGCTCCATTGGCCCCTTGTCTGGATTTCATATTATCATCGTTAATAATGTCACATTTCGTTTTTATCACTCCCTGTGAATTCCTGTTCAAACTGAAGATTGTTTAAACTTATCTCCACACTTTTATCAGTTAGAATTGCAAACAAGGACAGATTTTATAATATAGCAACATTTTCTTTATTGGCACCTCCATTCAGAAAGATTAGTGGCTGCAGACAAAGAAAATTCTCTCAAGTGGTAAGTTAAGACAAACACGTCCGCAAAAGTTGCCCAGAACCAACAGGGCAAACTCTCGCCTGGTGCAAGCGAAGGGTAGTTTTTAAGAGAAGTTCTGTGCTTATAACGAAAGAAGAAAGGCAGATTTAAAGTTCTAGTTCGCGGATTTTGTTTCTTTTTATTCAGGAGCTTTGTGGTAATTGTTTTATTTAAGCCCTAAATAACCGAAAATTATAATGCCTTCTGCTCGGCTTCTGAATCAAATACGCAAAATCCCACAAGGGATAACTTTAGATTTACCCTTTCGCTAAAAGCACGTAACTTCTCTTAAAAATCACCTTTCGTTTGCACAAAATGTGAGCATTTGCCCTACTGGTTTCGGCGCAACTTTTGCGGCCGTGTTTGTTTTGATTTACCGCTTGAAATAATTCCTTCGTCGGCAATCATTTATAGCATTGAATTGACGTGTCGATAGATTTATTTAGAAAGATTTAGAAAGCAGTGATCTAGACAGCTCTAGTCTAAAAATGCGTTTCCAAGATAGTTATTTCTTGAACGGTAGCACTAGCAAGGTATTCATAGAATACGAAAAAATGTCAATTTCATTTCATTGCCATTTTTGGGAACTGAATGCAACTCCTCGAACAAGCCCCCTAGGGAGTTATTCGCAAAAGTTGATTTTTGGATTCGACGTGGGTTGTCAAATATTACAGTACACAAGTGCGGGAATACTGCAGTTGTAAAGACAGACTTTGTAATAAAATAGCAACAGTTGTTTTAATAGAGGATTGCGCTAACGATGGCGGCTAGGAATTTTTTACCGAGATGCACTGCGTTCTTTAATCGAATTCCTATAGAATCGTTAAAGATTCTTAACTCAAACGCAATGCATCTCGCTAAAAAATTCCTCGCCGCCATCTTTAGCGAAATCTTCTATTGAAACAACTGTTGCTATTTCATTACAAAACCTGTCTTTGTTAGAACTGCAGTATTCTAGCACTTGTGTACCGTAATATTTGACAACCCCCGTCGAATCCAAAAATCAACTTTTGCGAATAACTCCCTAGGGGGCTTGTTCGAGGAGTTGCATTCAGTTCCAAAAAATGGTAATGAAATGAAATTGACATTTTTTCGTATTCTACGAATCCCTTGCTAGTGCTACCGTTCAAGAAATTACTATCTTGGAAACGCTTTTTACGACTAAAGCTGTCGATGCTGATCACTGCTTTCTACCTGAATATCCCAAAATCTATCTTTTTAAGTGTTTTCACTTTAAAATGACGCAGTCTAAATTTTTCACAGTCTCGATTAATTCCGGCGGATGTTCTGTCTAGATGTTACTACAGGGCCCTATCCGTTCTAGAAATCTTAATTAAGCTCCTTTAGAATTCTCACGATAAGGAACCGATGTGAAAGAATTGCTGCAGTAATGATTATACCCAGGGATTTGTGGGAAGGTTACACATTGTCTTCATATATGATATAAATCAATTTAAAACCAACAGAGTTTGTGCTATTAGTATTACGTTTGAAATTTTATCACCTATGTATTAATGTTGTGAAAGTTTATTCGCAACAGCAGGGTTCTCCTTGGGGTTTGCTGTTTCAAAGAAAAATATGGTAAAATTTGGACAATACAATAGAGTTCTCTCTCGCGGATTTTGTTTATTTGATTCAGGAGCTGAGGAGTAACTGCGTACATCTGAGTAATGATAATGCCAAAATATTAATACCCTCTGTTCGGTTTCTGAATCAAATGAACAAAATCCGCGAGACAGAACTATAGATTTACCCTTCTTTCGTTTTAAGCACATAACTTCTCTTAAAAAACTCCCTTCGCCTGCACCAAACGAGAGTTTGCCGTACTGGTTTCAGGGCAACTTTGCGGCTTCGCTCGTTTTGAAATTCTGCTTAAGAGAATTTCTTTTGTCTGCATTCACTAATCGCTTTGAATTGAGGTGTGAACCAAAGTGACTGATGCTATTGTATTACAAAATCTGCCCTTGTTAGATGATTTCTGAAATCAATTCAATCCTTTTATACAACTATGCATCACAAAATTTTCAAGATGAGCATCTCTATCAGATTTAGGCTATTTTCGTCAAGTTGGAGTGTTTTTCGGTCACGGTGCTTTGCAGAAATCTTGTTTTGACGACATTTCTTGTGACATGGAGTAGCTACTTCCATGAACCAGAAGGAGCCACCTGATTTCTACCATTCAAGTCAAGCTTTCCAGAAAAATATATAGCTTTGCAAAGAGGTGAGAATTTTGACTAACCCTGCGCAGATGCATTGAATGCAAGCTGTAAAAGCCATAAGTAAACATACGAAAGAGAAGCGGCGATAGGCACGATCCTTGCGGAGCATCATCAATAGTTTACTCATATAGGGCATAGGGCTTATGATATCCACATCAATCGACTCAACAGGCGAGCAAGTAAGATAAAACCATTTCATTTGGGCGTGTGCCTTTAATTTGATAAAATTAGATTGCCTTCAGGGTGATATTTATCTACTGAAATAACATTCTGAAAGAAAAGAATAAACAGTTTTGATTTCCATCCTTTCCACCCTCGTGATATTCCTGGAGGGTGGATTAACAATGTTACTAGAACGTAATCAAAGATCAAACAATTAGACACGATAACGCTTTACTGTAACGCCCCTAATCGCTATCAAATCATTAACATAGTTAACCTTATTATTATGTTACACCACCACTACTTCATGATTGATATTCGTTCACTGGCAGGCGGCCAGTCATCCAAATAGCAGACTTTACTTTTAACGTATAATTAATTCGCTTAATGAAATTGTCAATGATATTTTTCAAACAAAAACACTTTTCATGGTTCGGCCTGTGAGGGCTCGCCAACGAATGGTTAACTTTCAAAATATGAAATAACATGTCAAATGGAAATCTCTTTGGCGGTTCAAAGCACATGAAGTTGGATCTATTGCTATCCTCACCAAGGGTGTTAGGACGCGGATGTTTTAATTGATTATTTATTTACCTTGTTTTGATCCCTATGCCTTGTTTTGTTGTCTTGTTTTCTGTTCTGCTTCGTCTTCAACTGAGCGTGGTAGGCCCAACCGCTCTCAAGTTGTTCGAATAGAGCTCCCTTGTATTTTTGTGTCTTAATGCGGCCAGGTCGAAAACACGGAACTCTCGGAAATCTCGGAACTCTCGGAAATCACATATTCCGAGGTTTCCGCGATTTCCTAGAGTTCTGTGTTTACGAGCAGACATATGCTATACTCGAAACACAGAAATGTTACAAATGTATGGTAACAGTGTTATTAAAGCCATACCAATTAGCGTTTTGCCTTACTTGTCTCATGCATGACTTTAACAAACAATTAAAGGAAACCATACGGGAATCTTTCGACAAACAGCTAAGTATCTTCGTTAATACTTAAATTTATGCATCGCCATCACGAAACGATTGGACGGTTGGATCATTGAGACGATCTGCCTTGGGACCTCTACAGAATCATCTCCAATCGTCCTGCCTTGTGCCCCTCTAACTACCGAAGCAATACTGAATCCTGCAATGTTCTTTATGTTGTGCTCGAATCTCAGTTTGAGCCTTCCACGTTTTTGTTTTCCATACACCATTCCAATTTATGCATACATGACATTAACATCAACGTACAGTATTCATTTACATCTTGTTCCGAGATATCCGAGATTTCCGAGATTTCCGCGTTTTCGAATATGCCCTATGTCTACTCGAAAACACGGAACTCTAGGATTTCTCGGAAATCTCGGAACCAGCTGTTTTTATGCAAAAAGGCACATATTTTGTATGATATTCATTTTACATCGATACCTTGCTCGAGGGGCATTCAGTAATCGCTATTGCCAGAGGCATTTCAGTGACGCTCTCGAAAATCTTGAACACTTTTGCCAATCCTTTTGTTTTCAAGAAAAATACAGCTATTTTGTCCAATAATGGGGGTAGTGACAAACCGTACGAGATGGCTTAGCAAACAAGCTGCTTTCGAAACGATGATTTTGCAGTATTTTACATAGGCCATATCACAGAGATTTTCGTTGCTTCCCTCAAAATGAAGGTGTTATTTCGTAGCATATGCGTGAAGCCATCACGTAGGTTAGGTATTTTGAAGATGACCCTTAAATTCTTAGAGCAATAATTGAATTTTTTATGCAAAAAGGCACATATTTTGTATGATATTCATTTTACATCGATACCTTGCTCGAGGGGCATTCAGTAATCGCTATTGCCAGAGGCATTTCAGTGACGCTGTCGAAAATCTCGTATACCTTTGCCAACAATCGTTTTGCTTGCAAGAAAAGTCCATCAAAAGTCTATCATTGGCCCCAACTGAGACCCACAAAGGGAGGTCGCTGGAGCCCGACATTTTGAATGCTTGGAGCCCTGGAGCCCAAGCAATTCCCATGGTGATTTTCTTGAATTTCGAGAGATGGAGGCAGTGGAGTCCTGAAAAGGAAACAATGGAGCCCTGGAGCAGGGCAATTTTCCCTTTGGGAGCCCGGAGCCCATTAAAATATGCCCTGGAGACTCGGAGCCGAGATTCCTTAGGAGGCCTCCCAACCAGCAAGAAAGTCAAAGATGGCGCCATAACTCAGTCCAATGAAGAAAGAGTGGATTGTTCTGAAATGCAGGAACAGCGGCCGGAGGACTGACAAGTCGTGTTGCTGGGATGAAGCCCGCATACCCGAATGGGGGCTGCCTGCAATGGTACTCGAGCTCCTTCAAAAGCCGAAGAACAAATAGCTTTGAAAGCTATTTTTAGGCTTTGCAAAGTACTGCTGTTCAAAATTCGGTCCCAAATACATCTACCCCCGCCCCCAATGATCTTCTGGATGTACACTCCTGACCCTGCCCTGCCCTGACCTCCGAAACGTATCTCAATAAGCTTGTTACATAATTTGAAAAAATTTTGGTAAACTTGGCTGTTCCGAGATTTCCGAGATTTCCGCGTTTTCGAATATGCCCTATGCCTACTCGAAAACATGGAACTCTAGGATCTCTGAGAAATCTCGGAAGACATTTGTTTGCAATGTATCATGAGACGATTCTTGGCCAATAATGCTCTGATTACATTCCAGTAAGAAAGCACAAGAATTGCAGTGCAGTATTGCCTTAACCTATGTTAGTAACTGATGACAACTACAAAAATGACAATAATGCAACAAAGCTGGGAAATTACAGCAATCTCAGCAATATTCAATCACGCCAAAGATTGCGGTAAGACACCTAATTTGTAAATTTACTATTTGCTAGATTTTTAACGTCTCTTAAAGGGCCTGGATCACGTAACCGTAAACAAACCTGTTATTTCTATCATCTAGATTGTTGCCCATATGCACGGATCTTGGCTTATGGGAAAAGTCCACAATATAGTTAGTTCTAAAAATCCACCAATATCTCTGCAATCGTACAACATATGAGTGTTTCAATTATTGCTCTAAGAATTTAAGGGTCATCTTCAAAATACCTAACCTGCGTATTTTGATTTGATACTTACTAGTGATACCACAAGACTTAAAAATACTACAACAATCGAAACTGGGCTGTCGGACTTCCACGTTATGATAGCTACCGCTTTGAAAGGAAGCTTTCGTAAAAGAGGCCCTAGAATTATAACGTACAGGGATTATAATAAATTCAATAACTCAGTTTTTAGAGCGGAACTGCAGGAAGAGCTTACCTCTAATTCTGATGGCAATCAAGATTTCACGACTGTCAATAGAATTTCTAAAAAAGTGCTAGATAGGCATGCTCCATGCAAGAAGAAGTACGTTCGAGCAAATGACGGCCCTTTTATGACCAAAGAACTTAGAAAAGCAAATATGAAGCGTACTAGACTAAAGAATAGGTTTAACAAAAATAGGACAAATGAGAACTGGACTGCTTTCAAAAAGCAAAGAAACTTTTGCGTAAAATTGCTCCGTCAAAACAAAAGGTCATATTACAATCAACTGGACCCAAAAGTTGTGAGCGACAACAAAAAGTTTTGGAAAACAGTAAAGCCCCTTTTTTCGAACAAGATCCAAGGAAGTGCTAGTATTACACTTCTCGAGGACGATGTTGTTGAATCAGACGATACTAGGGTTGCGGAAATCTTGAATGGTTATTTTGTTGATATTACCAAAACTTTGGGTGTAGCTTGCGAAGAGGACTCCACAAACCTGGATATATCTTCGCAAGATACTCTACAAGCGACTGTTCAACGTTTCCAGTGCCACCCTAGTATTGCTAAGATTAGGGCTGCTGTTAACAGCTCTCAAAGTTTCTCATTTCACCAAATTACTGTCCAAGAAATGTTCAACCAGTTAATGAAATTAGATCCTAAAAAGGCGTCGCCGCAAGAAGCCATTCCAGCAAAAATACTTCAAGCAAATGCGGATCTGTTTTCATTGCCACTGACTGGAATTTTCAACAACCTTGTGGTTGACTGTGCTTTCCCAGATGATCTAAAACTTGCTGACATTTCTTCGCTTTACAAGAAAGATGATAGCATGAGAAAACAAAATTATAGGCCTATAAGCCTACTTCCAGCCGTTTCTAAGGTTTTTGAACGCATCATGTATAATCAGCTTTTTGATTACATTGGCACCTTTTTCTCTCCTCTTTTGGGTGGTTTTCGAAAAGGATATAACACGCAGCACGTTTTGTTAAATTTTTTACAAAAATGTAAAGCAAGTCTTGACAATAAGGAACTAGCTGGAGCAATTCTGATGGACCTTTCTAAAGCATTCGATTGCATAAATCACGATCTTTTGATCGCAAAACTAGCTGCTTATGGTCTCGGCTGGGATGCTCTCAAGCTTATCAAAAACTATTTATCAAAGAGGAAACAAAGAGTCAAAATAAACAGCTCATATAGTAGTTGGAGAGATGTTACGATAGGGGTACCGCAAGGATCAGTTCTAGGGCCTCTTTTGTTCAATATTTTCATAAATGACATTTTCTTCTTTGTAAATAATACCAACATTTGTAACTATGCTGACGACACCACTATCTATGCATGCAATTCAGATCTCAATACTATAATTAATAGATTAGAAATAGACAGTGCAGTACTCGCAAAATGGTTTTCAGAGAACTACATGAAACTTAATGAAGACAAATGTCATCTTATGATATTTGGTAACAAATGTAAAGACTCAGTAGTCAACATTGGAAACTCCACAATTAAAGAAAGTGATTATGAAAAGCTTTTGGGAGTTACTTTTGATAAAAAATTAAGTTTCACTAAACATGTCGAAGACTTATGCAAAAAGGCAAACCAAAAATTGCATGCACTTGCCCGCCTCTCTAATTATACGGACCCTGTCAAGTTGAAATTGCTGATGGATGCATTTATCAAATCACAGTTCAATTACTGTCCACTCGTATGGATGTTCCATGACAGGACAATCAACTCTAAGGTGAACAAAATTCGTGAAAGAGCATTGCGAATTGTATGCAAAGATGGTGGAAATGATTTTGTAAATAATGTAAATAGTTCTGCAACCACACACCAACGCAATCTGCAGCTGCTTATGATAGAGATTTTCAAAACAAAGAACGATCTTAACCCAACTTTTATGAAAGACATTTTTGCAGAAAGAGACAACTATTATAGTCTGCGGAATATAAATCATTTGCAACTGCCGAAAGTAAGGACGACAATATATGGTACAGAGAATATTCAATACAGAGGCTGCCTTTTATGGTCCTCACTTCCAAGTTTTTTGAAAGACTGTAGCACAATTCAAGAATTCAAAAGAAAAATAAAACAGTGGAATGGCGATTCATGCACCTGCAGATTGTGTAGAGTTTTTATAAAAGATTTGGGGTTTTTGTATTAATTAATTTTGTCTTCTTTTAGTGTTTTTTGCATTGTAAATTATAAGTTATTTTCTTTTAGTTATAGTTGGCCTTAATTAGCTGTTATTTTAGCTATTTCAATTAGAAAGCCAACTTTAAATAAATCAATAATAATAATAATACGTGATGGCTTCACGCATATGCTACGAAATAACACCTTCATTTTGAGGGAAGCAACGAAAATCTCTGTGATATGGCCTATGTAAAATACTGCAAAATCATCGTTTCGAAAGCAGTTTGTTTGCTAAGCCATCTCGTACGGTTTGTCACTACCCCCATTATTGGACAAAATAGCTGTATTTTTCTTGAAAACAAAAGGATTGGCAAAAGTGTTCAAGATTTTCGAGAGCGTCACTGAAATGCCTCTGGCAATAGCGATTACTGAATGCCCCTCGAGCAAGGTATCGATGTAAAATGAATATCATACAAAATATGTGCCTTTTTGCATAAAAACAGCTGGTTCCGAGATTTCCGAGAAATCCTAGAGTTCCGTGTTTTCGAGTAGACATAGGGCATATTCGAAAACGCGGAAATCTCGGAAATCTCGGATATCTCGGAACAAGATGTAAATGAATACTGTACGTTGATGTTAATGTCATGTATGCATAAATTGGAATGGTGTATGGAAAACAAAAACGTGGAAGGCTCAAACTGAGATTCGAGCACAACATAAAGAACATTGCAGGATTCAGTATTGCTTCGGTAGTTAGAGGGGCACAAGGCAGGACGATTGGAGATGATTCTGTAGAGGTCCCAAGAAAGCAGATCGTCTCAACGATCCAACCGTCCAATCGTTTCGTGATGGCGATGCATAAATTTAAGTATTAACGAGAAGATAATTAGCTTTGAAGATAATTAGCTGTTCGTCGAAAGATTCCCGTATTGTTTTCTTTAATTGTTTGTTAAAGTCATGCATGAGACAAGTAAGGCAAAACGCTAATTGGCATGGCTTTAGTAACACTGTTACCATACATTTGTAACATTTCTGTGTTTTCGAGTATAGCATATGTCTGCTCGAAAACACAGAACTCTAGGAAATCACAGAAACCTCAGAATATGTGATTTTCGAGATTTCCGAGAGTTCCGAGATTTCCGAGAGTTCCGTGTTTTCGACCTGGCCGTCTTAATGCGCCTTGGCACAACATAGGTTTGTCGGTTTTAAAACCTATGTTGTGCAAAGGTGCATTAAGACACAGAAACACAAGGGAGCTCTGTTCGAACAACTTGAGAGCGGTTGGGCCTACCACGCTCAGTTGAAGACGAAGCAGAACAGAAAACAAGACAACAAAACAAGGCATAGGGATCAAAACAAGGTAAATAAATAATCAATTAAAACATCCGCGTGGTAGGCCCAACGACGCTCGGTTGAAGACGAAACAGAACAGAAAACAAGACACAAGGATCAGAACAAGGTAAATAAATAATCAATTAAAACATCCGTGTCCTAACACCCTTGTCGTCACTTGTCGTTGTTGTTGCAAAAAGAGATCACTGGAACTACGTAGTGAGCCTAACTGGTATGTACGAAATGGTACAATCTACCATCCATTGTACAGTGCTGTCTACGAGCAATGTGAGGATCCCAGCAATGATAGCAAACCTCCTCAGAAAGCATGACATGTTGCATGTCATGGCTTACAATAGGCTCTCAATCTTTCTAACAACTAGTGCAGATGAAATCTGGACGACACGAAATTCAGCATTTTATGTTATTTCTCACTAAAATGTTTCCCAGATGTTTTCGTTGCACCAAGATGTTTCTTAAAATAATCAACGATAATATCGTAAATTTGAGAAAATAAAATTCGTTTGCTCAGCAAACTTTGCTTCTTAGCCAGGTTCAGGACAGGACGTAGGAAGCATCTCAAACTTGGGGGGCACGACACTTTGAGGACACTTTTCCCTAAGTAAAAAGGGGCATTTTCTAAAAATAAACAGGGTCTATGGCCAGGTTAACAGTTCATAAACTAGTTCTGTTACCTCCCAGAATTTCACAGCCTCAAGCATTCGATATGACTTATCTTTCAGTTTAGATGGGCTAGAGGCAATGAGAAGGAAACAGCTAAAGCCAAGAGTCCGCCTAGCGAGACAGATTTGTCTGTGTTGGTAGAAACCACAGAAATTACAATACGAAAGAAGTTATGGCTTAAACATGCGGTGTAATTACGTGACGAAGAAAACACATCTTTTGGATATGATTTATATGCAAATAAAGCCCACGAAGCTATAAAACTAAGACTGTATAGTCATCAAAACGCATGATGTGGATCTGACCAACATGACCTGCACCCACTAAAGTACGATCCATTCAACAGGCAGAAAAGAACCAAGGATTCCAAGCAAGGTACGTTCAACAGCCAACTAAAATTTAGGACCATCAAATATGACGTTGAGATGAAAACTGAGATTTTTCTTTTCAAGATCCCATTCCCTGATCAAGTTGATCATGTGATCCCAGTTATTGTAGCAACAACAAGGACAACAACAACATTCTTACTCAGAATGGGGCCCCGTTTCCATTACTCGCTGGAAATTCTCCCCTTTGGCCTTGACTTAGACGATCCAAAACGGAGTGCTTCATGGTGAACATGGTCGAGTTTCTTGGGAGAAATTTCAACTTCTGCGATATCCATTTGCAGAATGTCAACTTTATAGACACAGATTGAACTGTTAGCGTTGTAAGCTATCGACAATTCGTTGGGTCAATATGTCAGGCCTGTCACAAATGGAGAAAATTCCTGAATTTCAAAACTAAAATAAATCGCAAGAGCTTCATGGAGAGTTTTATCGACCTAATACCATTTTGGAGAGTTTTATCGACCTAATACCATTTTGTTATGGCTTTTGTATCAAGAGTGCACCTTCAAAGGTCAAGGACTACAGTTCCTCAAGAAGATTTCCTGTGCGTTCCAGCAATTTTCGAAAAGTGTGTTATGCTGCTTTGCGATTTTCTATTCGGTGCTGAGAGGATTACCACCATCCAATCTGAGACAAGGAAGGAACTTAGATACCGGATGGCCTAAAAAGCCAATATGTTTAGCTTCTTATTTCTTAAAATGCTGATCTGGGAAGATCGGTCTTGTTGCTAAGTCACATTATCAAAAATCACGACTTGGGGCCTTGGAAATTCTGTGCCCCAGGCCTCTTTCCCACGATGGTCAGAAGTTGGTATCCTTTGTTCCCATGAATATCAGATCTCGTTCACGGATTAAAAAAGCCTCGCTTTGGTGTCATAATGCCTAGAGTCAAAGTCGACTTATTATTTTTGACTGAGTTGCTGACACACTGATATGCAATGTAACTCTTTGTAACTTTAGAAGTTCGGTTTTGGTCTAACGTTTGTTAAAGAAATGGCATCGGCACAAAATTCAACGCACCATGGCAATACACGTATTTTTTATAAGAAACTAAGAATTTGGGCCAGTACTGGAAGTTTTTTTCAAGATTTAAGTACTCAGAGTTTCTTACGAGTTTCTTAAAGGCTCCATACCAACTTTCATGTTCACTACCTGTTCCCTTAAGCTTTAACCCTATTAGTACTGGGCGATTTTTTACTCACTTTGTACTGGGGGGGGCGCTTTTCGCCCCCCTCTTTTTCTCCGAAACCACTAAAGATATAGCAATAAGACTTACTCCTATTGTTCCTTAGACAATTAGCTATTGAAATGTAACAATGACAATTAATTAGTCACGTGTTTCGTTGGTAGGCAACCAAAAAACAAAGGAAAATTGGCAATTTTTTTCCTTTTTAACAAGACAAATCCTATTTAATTTATCTGTAGTCCAATTTTCTCCAAATTTGTCTCAAATTGTAGGAAACATGCTGCAGATTTAAAATACATACTTTTTAGATATTTTCAGTTTCTATTTTTAGCACAATTAGCTTTTAATTGGCTTTTTGTTCCATGAACAGATTTTCTTTGCAGTTATTTCTAAGTCTTGTCCTTTTATCTACTAAATATGGACTCAGAAGTAATCAAATAAATGAGTTGAAGCAAAAAAGACAACCATTTTTCACATCTTACATTTATTCATTAGATCAATGACGTCATAAATGTCAATGACGTCATAGATATTAAATTTTGCTGATGTCAGCAAATATGAAATATATTTATATCAGATGAAACTACTCAGCAAATGCAATCGAATGGTGTATGTTTGAGATCAATCGGACAAACGAGACAAAATCTATTGTGGTTTTAAGAATTTTTTTGTTGACTACTCTCCAAACATGGTATTGCTGTGGTCACATGATCATAGTTAGAACAATGAAATGTTAAAAATTTAATTGCCAATTAAATTTGACTAAAAGTCACAAAGTTTGGTGGTTGAATTACAGGCCGTTTTCATGCAATGTAGAAAAGTGGGTTAGGGGGGGGGGCGAAAAACGCCCCCTCCCAGTACCAATAGGGTTAAACTTTTCCGATGTTTATACATTACTCAACTCCGTTACAAGTATGATGATACAGCATGCGCAATCGGAAGCGTATAATGTAATCACCGAATGTGTGTTGTATTTGTGTCAATTTTCTGTTGGCGCCATCTTGACTTTGATTATTGTCTGACTGCGCATGGTTACGATGGCCCACAGGGGACATGCAGCATGCACTAAGTTTAGCACACACAAAATCAGATTGCTGCACACAAAATCAAAAATCGCCCACAAATTTACTTTCCATGCACAAATTCAAGGTTGCTGCACACAAATTTGATTTGCTGCATACAAATTTTGTGCTGCAGCACACAAATTCAGATTTGCTCCATACAAAATTCTGTTGCTGCACCCAAATTTGATTTGCTGCATACAAATTTTGTGCTGCAGCACACAAATTCAGACTTGCTCCATACAAAATTCTGTTGCAGCACAAAAATTGCGGCCTGCTGCATACAAGTTGTTAGCAGACAAATTTAGATTTGCTGCATCTGTTCCAGTTCACAAATTGAGGCCAACAATTTTGATCAAGTCTTTTAGGTCTGCAAGTTTGATCAAAATTGATCTTGATTTGATTTTGAAGACGACTGATTTCTTGATTACAATGTACGGCAATCAAACCAATGGTTTGCACTTAGAGAATTGTACGGAAGCCCACAGGGGCCAACCAAACTTTATTTCAGGGGTATCAAACTTTATTTCCAGGGTACCAAACTTTATTTACAGGGCACCAAACATTATTTACAGGGTACCAAACTTTATTTAACAGCAACCAAACTTTATTTAACAGCAACCAAACTTTATTTTCAGGGTACCAAACTTTATTTAACTTTATTTATCATTCCTGTTTCAAAGCTGTTATTGTTTCAACTCCACCTGAACCTTTGTTGCTATTTATCCCCTATCCCCTATCCCTATCCCCAACGGTTGCCGAGCACCCATTTCATCTTGTGCATAAATAACAGACATGATAAATGATCTCAACACCCTGCTCAACACCATTACACGTTTTTTTAATAAGAAACTAGGATCAGGCCATAGTACTAAAAGTTTCTTAATTGGTTTCTTATTTTTTGAATGCATGAATTGTCAATGTGGTCGCTAACACTGCTGCTGATATGAATCTTGACATTCAAAACATCATATAGGAATAAACAGTGTTCTGTTATGTTGAAAACACGAATGGTTAGATAATATTGCCCAATGATAAAGGTTCAACGATCTATTTGCTATAAAATTCACGCTTGTAACTTTGAAAAGTTTCTTAGCACTTCCCAGACATAGTACCAGAGTTTCTTAAAATTTTGGCCATCTTAGTACTAGTTTCTTGTAAACCAGTTTCTTATAAAAAAAACGTGTAGTCACATACCTCAGTATTGGTCTTTCCCTGAGACAATTGGAGGCAATTTAATACCAGGCAAGAAAGGTATATTATGCAAATTATGCCTACTAGTTTTTATGTTTATCAGAAATCAAACAAACGACGGGCCTAAGGGAATGTCAGCAAAGAATCAAACTGGTAAATTTGATAAAATGAAGTACACATATTTTTCCATAAGAATCTAAGAATTGAGGCCAGAACTGAAAGTTTTTCTCAAAATTAGTAGATTTGAGTGCCCAGAGGTTCCATCAAATGCTGGGTCTGTCCTTGTGCACTATTCCAAACAATGTTATCTGACGCCACTCGGTCTTCGGATAGACATCACTCAAGTACATTCCGAGTAAGAAATAAAGTAAAAATATGTCAAGGATTTCGTTTGTTAAAAAAAGTTTCTTTAGTTATATTGTCCCAGTAGCCTAAAGTGATCTCTTTGTCTTCATACAATTGGCAATACATTGTATACAACAACAGTCATTGGTAAGTGAAAGCAAGCATAGCAACAACAGCAACGCTCTTTGCATGCTGCAACACCCACTTTGTATGCAGCAGGCCACAATTTGTGTGCTGCAACAGAATTTTGTATGCAGCAAGTCTGAATTTGTGTGCTGCAGCACCAACTTTGTATGCAGCAAATCAAATTTGTGTGCAGCAACCTTGAATTTGTGCATGGAAAGTAAATTTGTGGGCGATTTTTGATTTTGTGTGCAGCAATCTGATTTTGTGTGTGCTAAACTTAGTGCATGCTGCATGTCCCCTGTGGGCCATCGTACATGGTGCTTCGCAGTGGTGTTTTGCTTTAACGTTAGGGACATTGTGTTAAACCAAAACACTGCAAAGCACCATGCGCAGTCAGACTATGGTCAAAGGGGTCAAAGTCAAGATGGCGCCGACAGAAGAACAATATTTCTTATTGCCCATGGATACAGCAAACAAGTAAAAATAAAGTAACAGTATGTGAAGGACTTCCTTTTTCAAAATAACAGTTTCTTAAGTTCTATAGTAATATTCTCCCACCGGCAATCTGAGAGTTGAGCTTCTTATACTGTAAACAGTTTCTAATAAAAAAATACGTGTCGTGGAAACCTGGTAGGTGACTAGCGAAAGACAAATGACGGATATACCCCGGGGGGTGCACTACATATATTTTAGGTACGGGGACGTGCCATCGGGAAGGGTATCGATTTTCAAGGTTTTGGTATGAAATATAAGGTAGGATATACTTTCTCAAAAAATTGGTATAAGGTCGGGTATACTTTTTTCAAAAATTGGTATAAGGAACGGGTATGTTTTTGAAACCTCGATGGCACGTCCCCGACCA
Organism: Aurelia sp. 3 sensu Dawson et al. (2005); assembly: GCA_964020215.1. NCBI lineage: Eukaryota > Metazoa > Cnidaria > Scyphozoa > Semaeostomeae > Ulmaridae > Aurelia > Aurelia sp. 3 sensu Dawson et al. (2005). The sequence goes on from OZ026583.1 coordinate 14,296,671, forward strand.
AAATCTGGTCAAGTGCACCCCCCGGGGGATATACAGGCTATCGTCCGAAGGATGCAAGAAGGTAACGTGTCTTTGGCGTCTTTACTTGTCCAGTTGTTCTGGTAGTCTCTCGAGATCATCAAAATCAATAGAATACAGTCTATGTTTCAATTGCCCATGCCCCTAATTTCAAGTTGCCTTATTTCTCCAGCATTTGCCTAAGCTTTAGCGCTGATAATCTAGAAAATAGTAACTGTTGCGTAAGTTAGAGAAATATTACTAGGGGCCTATGATTTGCATCATGTGCGTGGAATTCCTTTTTCAATGTGTCATCTGTAACTGAAAAGCTGCACTAGAAATGCAAGCATGCTCAGTGATGATGTAACAGTAAGAACTTAAAGAACTAACGACTAGATCTATGAGAATTAGATCCAATTAACGAAAACGTATTAACTTATGATCAGGGTTAGTTGTGAATAAAATGTTTTAGAAAGCTTCAATTAGGCTAACATGTGGTGTCGAATTGGTAAACTCGTTCTACTTAATCCACTCTCCGTTCTTGCCACAGAAAATAAGTAAGGCTTTGAGATCATCCCCCTGTTTGTATTCGCATATCACGTTTCTTAAAAGCAATCCTATTAGAAGAATCAGAGACGAGTCGTAACATTTCTTAGCCGTCCACAGTCGCCGCTATGTACTCTAAGAAGTACCTCATTAGACATTTTCACACACAGACCAGTTTCTTCTGTTTGTATTGTTTCAATTGTAAGCCAACACACAATATTGCCTGTTTTTAATCCTGTTTTTAGGCCGGTTTTTCGTGGGCCTGAGCCACATATCCAGCAACCTTTAAGCATCTGTAAGGTAGACTTAATACAATCGTTATAGTTTTGCTCCTTGATAAACTGATAATCTGTACAACTACCATTTCCAGTTGGGGCAAAGTGCCATCATCCAGTTCAAACAACGAACTGGGAATTGGCATTGAGGTATTAAGTCTATCCATGAGGTCCTTTGGACCTGAAGTTCGCCAAATACAAGGTCGTCGTTATACTAGATGAGAGCGAAAGTTGAGGGCCTCCGCGCCTAAGGCTAGATCTAACACACACATCAAGCCAATTATGTATGGTTCAGGCCTAAAGTAGAATTATTGCACAACTACTTTTACTCCATACAGAAAGGTCATTGAGGATTAGTTGAAATTCTAAAAATTGTTGGATAGAAGGATTATGCTCAGCACCACAGGATGGTTTTGCCATTTTCCACTTCTAGATACCTGAATTTTGAATTTTAGCGTCGATGATTTCTGTTCGACAACTTAGGCCTATTATGGCTTCAGCTTACACCTAGATAAAGCAACCAGGCCTAACGCTAAATTGGAAAATTTATGACTTTGTTTCTTCTATGAAGCACACATCATTCACCTCAACAACAATCGTAAAACCTAAATTTCTGCAATCAAAAAAATTTGGCGCTATCTTATTTTAGCCCTTTGGAAACTTAAACATTCGTTGAAGATGAAATTGTAATAAAGACATAAAAGTTCCAGAAAGCAAATGTCCTCCGATGATCTCGAGAACAACAATGGCTTTAAAATGAAAATTACTTTGTTGGCGGAATTTTGGAAGATTCCATAAAGTGACTCCTTGTCGGAGCTCTGGACTCCCCGTTGAATAACTTAGCCTCCTACCGGGAAGGCATTAGCGCAATCTCTGGTCTAAACTTTAAACGGTAAAGATATCAATTTTCACTTAAGCAGAGCCCCTGAACTTTTAACTTGGATTAAGCGTAATTCCAGCTTTGATACGCTGGATAAAATCCTAGCAAGGCTACGATGGAAACCAAACGCAAATAACAGACGTCATATTTGAGACTTTGAGGCTTTATTGGAAAGTAACCTTGAAATTCAACATCATCTTGCTGACAGGACGATTGGCTAGTTTGATTGCGTTTGACAACTTTGGCCAAAAAAGAAAAATTGTGAAGACCAGAGACATCTAACGTTTCTCTACAGATGACCTCAGTGATCTATTGATTGCGGCTTGATAATGCAAATGCCTCCATTCTATTCAATAACCAAACTGAAACTGTAACCGAGGTAGCCAGTCTAACCTCTAAGTAGACCCACTAACTTGTTCCAGAAGTGCAGAACTGTCGCATTCTGATCTCAATTAACCAATCTACTTGCGTTTTTCGTGGAATAAGAAAATTCTGGCTCAGTTCAAGTGTACGTCCTATGCTGGACTTGCTCCAAATCTCGCTCTTGATATGGAAACAAACGGGCCGGGGAGAAGAGGAAGAAGAAAGAGGAAGGGATTTGGGAAGGAGAGCGAGACTTGTGAACTACGCATTCCAATAACGAGACCGGTCAAGATCTTGACCGGCGGCTTTCTTTCATGCTAGCAGGAGAGTTAATTAAAATTGAGCAGGTGAATGCCGAGCCTCGTTTTCGGAACGCGTAGTCCATAAGTCTCGCTCTCCTTTCCTTTTCCCTTCCCTTTTCTTCTTCCGCTTCCCTCCCGTTTGTTAATTTTTTATGTTTTTTCCACTTCAATGCTCTACCTAAATACAGGTATGACAGCAATAATGTTAAAAAACAGAAAGGAAATCAACAAAAAAGAACTAAGCATCAATTTACAAATTTACAGCTGGAACAAAACAATAACTGGTGTGGAAGATTCACCGTCCTTGGTGGTTTCTTCGGATGTCACTTTCTTCTTTTAGAAAATTAGACAAGGCCTCAATAACACTGGGCTCATTATTGATGAAGAGCGAGACTTGAAGCAAGTCTAGTCCTCTGCTGGTATTGGGATGAAGCTTGAATTAGTTGTTATTAGAGCTATAGTCATTATAATGTTATCTCACCAACTGTTGATAAATTGATGATGATGATGATGATGATGATGATGATGATGATGATGATGATGATGATGATGATGATGATGATGATGATGATGATGATGATGATGATGATGATGATGGTGATGGTGATGATGATGATGTGATGATGATGATGTGATGATGATGATGATGATGATGATGATGATGATGATGATGATGATGATGATGATGATGATGATGATGATGACGATGATGATGATAATGGTGATGGTGCGGTGCTGGTGATGATCTCTGCACACCACAAGTTGTCCGCCCAAAGCAAGCCAACATAGCAACAGCAACAACATGCATATTTCTCACAGAACCAAGAGACAAAGGACAATGAAGTCGTTACAGTGAAAAGCTGTCTCTCGTTGTTGTGATTGCGATAGAACGATCACCATAATTGAGCAGGAAATACTAAATGTGCTAATTGCAAAATAATTTGAATGCAAAATCTTATAGTCTAATAATATTTTCATTCGAACATATGCATCAGAGATAGTGGTAAACCGCGCGTTAATTCAATCGGAACTTGGTCAGGCCATGCTAGACATACACCAATTTAGAAAGTAAGCAAGCAGTTATATTCAGTGAAGCATGGGCTTTGAGAAATGCAAGTTCCCCACTTGCGTTTGCATTCGGATGGTCCCCTCCTGGGTACAGGGATATAAGGAAGAATTAATTGCCGTAGGAAACATAGGGATTTCCCGCCTTCAACCGTATTTTCCAGTTGAGATTACAGTCTTACAGCGTACTTTCTGGCAATTTTGGCTTCATTGGAAAATTGTATGTTTGGAAGGTTTGGTCTTCAGGGAAGGTAACATTCTGGTAAAATTAGTCGTCAAAGCAAGGGCCTCATTTTCACAAAAATTGGTGTGAATGGCATCGTCGATAAAAAGCTGGATTTTTATTTTTATTTATTATTATTATTTTATTATAAAATTCTTTAAAGTTGGTTTACAAAATAGCTCTAATATGAGAACCAATAAAGACCAACTATTTACGAAAGCAAAATAAATTACAGTTCATCAACAGCCAACGTAATACTTAAAATACCCTATTTACATATTTTACAGCGACAGTTCTCTCCATACAATTTTTTTATGCATGATTTGAAGGAACAGACGGAGGTGGCAGTCTTCTTGTCATTAGGTAGGGAATTCCATAATATGCTACCACGAAAAGATAAACTATCGTTGCCATAAGTAGTTGTTTTGGTTGGAGGCAACATCAACAGATTTTTTGATCTTAAATTATATTCATTAACCTTTTCGTGGAACATATCCCACAAGAATGAAGGATTTTGCTGTGTTAAACTGTTATAAACCTCAAGCATTAATTTTTGAAAGTTCTTTTGATGAATAGTGCACTCATTTACTCTGTGTAACAACTCATTAAAGGTGGATGTACAATCATTGAGGAGAATTCGAAGCGCTCACTTATGGGTGCGATTCAGGTCACTGTTTGCAACCTTCCCGCAAAACATCCATATTAACGGACAGTAATTGAACTGGGACATTATGAAAGAGTTCTACAGCAAACGAGATTGCTTCTCATTTAAATAGTGCGAGATTCTAGAGAAGGCACTGATCTTGTTGTTTGCTTTTTGACATAATTTTGCCACATGTTGGCCATGTTGGTCAAACTTTAGTTTCGAGTCTATCGTGATCCCCAATAACTTAACACTACTGACAACATCAATGGATACATTTCCAATATCGAGAACAATACTATCATCTGTCTTCAAACCTAGTAGCATAACTTGAAATTTTGATGGATTGGCTACCATTTGATTAGTTTTGAACCACGAGATCGCTTGAGACATATCTTGTTCAAGGTTTGAAGCAGGGGCGGCGTGGCAAAAATTAAGGGCCCGGGAAAAGCTTGTCGAAAAGGGGCCCATGATAGCCTCAAGTCCCTTTCTGAAAATTAGAATCCTGCCCCCTTTCACAATTTATGGTTCCACAAGAATCCACGCAGCCAGTGGCGGCGCCACAGGGGAACTTAGGGGACTTCCAATCCCAAAAGTTGTCTAAAATTATCAAAGAAAAATGGCATAAAATTAGTTGAGCATACCTTTAGATTGAAAAATTACGTCGAAATCCCCTCCCCCCCTAGTTCTTTCGGATTTTTCAGCGGTGGCAGCGCCACTGGACGCAAAAAACTGAAAAAACAGGTTAACCAAAAAGAACTAACTAGCACACTTTAGAATATTCGCAAACAGTAGTAATTTATGAATGTAAATGGTTAAATTCATCATAAAGCCATGATGATGGATTCATCTTAACTAGAAATTCCTATTATTGATTAAATAATTTTGGAGGCATTTTTCTAGCTGAAAAGACCTTCACAAAAGTAAATCTTTCAAGGAATGGCGTTCAAGGTTGTCACAAGCAAGGGCGGCGCCACGGGGTGGACAGGGGTGGACATTTGCACCCCACTTTCCTCAGTTCGGTATTTATTCCTGAGCAAAAATGATATAAAAAACTTTAGGTATACCTTCTGACAACGAATTTATGGCCATTCATCTCTTGTCCACCTCACTTTTTTTCAGGGCAGGCGCCACCCCTGGTCACAGAGCTTCGTATGCTCCAAGTCGTTAAGAAGATTAATAATACTTGAATGGCTTGACAGAAACTTATACCGATTGCACCACAATTCTTCTTAACCTTCACACTACCAAGTTAATAGCTTAGTGAATGAGTTGTGAAATGTGCAATATGTTTTGGCACTGATGGTAAGTGACACGGCCAAGGCAAACCAACTAGCAGGGTATGAAAGTAAGGGGTGTTGGGGGCGAAGCTCCCAGGGACAGTTTCGATGACACGTCCTCTACTTTGGCCTAGAATGCTTCTCTCCGACCCTATGTTTTGCCGGTCCCGAAAAGAATTATTGACCATTTTTAGCAATGTTTGTCTGAATTAGCATATCCAGGAGAATTTTTGAGAAAACATCTTTTCATTGGCTTAGAGGGCTGAGAATTAGAGCCCCTGCGAGCGAAGCGAGCAGAAAATTTTTTCGATCACGCCCTTTAGATTAGCTGAAAATGCACTTCAGAGCACAGGTGGTGGGGAAAAATTAGTAAGAATAACAAGTACCTCCTTCTTTACTTTAGTGTTTGCCAAATTCGCCAACTTTGTCTAGATTAGCCAAACGACGACGATGTTTCCCCTTTACTTTGGCTTAAAACGACTCTCCGAGTCACCTCCTAGTATTTTTCGGAAGTATTCTTACCCTACTTTACCTTCACCGAACTTCTACTACATTCTCCTTGTTTTGAAAGAATCTCGAGACCCATCTTTTAACAGAAGTGGAGGGGGCATTTCCCCAGCTTCACCCAAGACCACGCCACTGCTTCTGGATCTGCATGAACTAGATCACGGAGGGCAAGTGTTTTCGATTCGAGACACACGCAATTTCACTCAACTTCAATTAAATACATGTCCCCATTGCACCATTATGAACAATCAAGTATCGCAAGCATCAACTCTGCAGCTACCGGGACCTTCCATCTCACTTCAGTTTCTGAATCAGTGAAGATCAGACAAAACTGAAGATTTAACAAAAAATGGCTCAAAAAGTCTCTGAACTGAGACCAAAGACTTCGCTAAAGCGAGACCTTCGAGAGGAGGTTTGGAAGTATGGAAGTTTGTGCAAAGCAATGATCTTTGCTTTGTGTGTCAAGTGAATTTCTGGGTCTTGCCCGGGCTCTTGCCCAATTGTCGTAAAATTCAAAGTTTTTCAATGCGGGACAGCGTGAGAGCCTAGTGGGGCAAATGCTTTGATAGTACACAAGTTAAACTAGTCTTGTCTTACATTTTATAAGAAATGCGTGCACCTATAATTTTCTTCTAGCTTAGCTTTGGGGGCCCATATCTGAACGATTTTCAGGGGCTACCGGGACGATTTCCCGGTGTCCCGGTGGGCCACGCCGCCCCTGGTTTGAAGCCACACTTTCAAAAGTTTCATCACAAGAAAAGATGGTATTATCATCAGCAAAATTACACACCTCCGAATGTTCCATAATGTATATAAAATCGTTTAGGAAAATATTGAACAGTAGAGGCCCTAGCACAGAGCCCTGGGGTACACCAGTTTTTGTTTGTAACCAATCGCTATTTGTTGAGCCAACCTTCACTCTCTGCTTTCTATCAGAGAGGTAATTTGCTATTAATTTGGATTCACATTTGTGCCCAAAATTTAGGTTTCATGAGTCATGTATCTCGTCTTCCCTCCTTGCTAAACAAAACAACGCTCGAGCATAACATCTAAGGAACAGTTAAATTTTGGGTTTAAGCAACTGAAGTGACAGTAACGATGGATCGAGGACAGCGTATAATTCTCTGGACTATATAATGATCTTGCAGGAAGCCTAAATTTGAGCTACCTTTAATGGATGAAACTGGTTACAGTTTTGCAACAAACAGTATCAAAAACTACTTCGTTATGCAATATTCCAAGTGTTTATTTTGTGCAGTACAAGGGCAGTGCTCAAAAATTTCCAATGGATTCTGCTCGTATCTATTCGACAAAACAGAAGAGCTGAAAACTTACTCGCTTTCCCCTGAGGAATCCAATTAAGAGCATTGGAATAAGTTGAAAACATTTTCACATTTATCAGCGAGATAGCAAAGGATAAGAAATAATCGTTACAGATCCCTTTTCTATCTAATGAGATATCAGGTAGCTTAGATTTGTGGACCACAAAATGGTTTGTGAAAATACAGCTTGATACAAATCTCTTTTATTTGCCTTGAGCTTCGACTGGACTTATCTTTTCTTTTCATGAAATGGGCGTCGCTTTAAAAAGAAACTTTGTGTTGATTGTCCAAAGGCCACTGTTAGCTCATCAGCAACAACGATTTTGTGTTAGGCCTACTCATAAATCTCGAGGCTAATGAAGGATTATCACTGTCTGGTGACAAAAATCTCGAGTCACGCTAAATGCAAGAAGCATTCTTCATCATGGGTCTTAGGTTACCCTCTTTTGTTGACTTTGAAAAATGGATGCATATGCATTGGAGAAGTCTTAAGCGCACGACAAGCCTCGATGCATCGAAATAAGCTGGGCTAAAAATGAGCAAGAAAACCGACAAGGTCTGCACAGTTCAATTTTTCTTACCGCTTTCATCAGGCTAAGCCATCCTTCAAGTTACTTCACATTAATGTTACATATATACAGGGTGTCTCAAAAAAAATTGCTCAACGTTTGATTAAATACTAAAAAATAACAATACGCTGAATGGACCTTTGCTCAAGTCACCCTTGTTCTGAGATTTTAAATAGATTTTTGACACAAGAACCTTGCGAATCCGATAAAAATTCATGGGGTTACAAGCTTTTGAAGTTCAAGTTTGTGCGAAAGCTGAAACCAGAGGCCTCGAAATGGCATTTTTGGTAAAAGTCCCATAGGCCGTCGTTTCTGTAATTTCTCAATTGTTTCAGGGCGAAACAAGTGGGATTCACACAGGTATTCGATAACCTAACTGTCAAGCATATGGATGCTTTGAGGAAACAGATTGAGTCTCTCGCCGATTTTGTTTTGAACCACTGTTTTTGGACCTATGCAATGTTAGGGAATTTTCAGAATGATGGCAACAAATAATTTACTTTAGAAGTCGCATTTGGTTTGCTCTGATATCAACAAGAGGTATGACATTGAATAAGCTTCTCTTACCTCCGTCTTCGAGCTTTTTGCAATACAAGTAATCTGGGGGGTCTCTGGTTTCAGCTATCGCATATTTTTTATATTCGAGAGCTCGTAGCTCAGTGAATTTTCAACCGATTTGCACGATTTTAGTCTCTAAAATTATTTCATAATCTTAGGAACAGGGTTATCTTTCCAGAGCCTGTTCATGTTGTCCTTATTTTTCAATATTTAATCAAACGTCGAACAATTTTTTTGAGACACCCTGTATCTGTATCCAGTGATATTTTGTACGTCTTTATTCGAGAGGTTCGATTGACCCGCGTTAAAGCTTTCTCTCAATATGAGTCAGATCCTACAAAATATATCACAACCAAGCTCGAAGCAGACCCTTTTTTGACATAGACATGTTGAAAAGTCTGTGCATAAATATGGGCTAGACTCACTAAAAAGCCCCAGTTGTCGCAGCAACAGCAACACCAACAAAAACAATTTTGAATTTCTTAATTGAATTTGAAGAGTTACTGTAATAGTAATCAATCTAAATTACGACTCGTGCATCTATTTCTGAGTTCAATGAAAGGTGGCACTTCAAAACGTGCCTTGAACAAAATCCAGATTTATAATCCAGATTAATCCGTTGCAACCCTTGACCGCAATGTTCCGCCGATCTCGGCTTTGATCACAGATTATTACCAATGGGAAAGTGCGACACATTGCTCATTCGTGAATTCCTGGGTCCAGGATGAAACCATTATAGGTCAACAAAGATTGAAATCAAACTCCTCTGATGACGTTTTGATCCACTAGTTCATGACTTTCGCTTCTTCATTTTACAATGGTGTTTCTAATAGGCCTAAGCACGATGAAGTCATCATGGCGCAATACGGTAACCAAACGGTGATCTAGCCTGCGTGCAGACTTTACTTGCAATTGTGAATGAGAGCCAAGGCGGAACTTGTAAAGAGTACGAGTTCCGCCTTGGCTCTCATTCACAATGGCAAGTAAAAAGTCTGCACGCAGGCTACCGGTGCTCCAGAAATGAGCAGAACGATTTTCGACACTGGACGAGAGAAGGAGTGCTTTCTGTGACCAATTTTTGAGTGCAGATGAAATAATACAGCCTCGGCATCCAGGGACGTAGGAAGCATCTCAAACTTGGGAGCACGGCACTTCGAAGGCACGAGTTTCCTTACAAAAACGGAGGCATTTTCTAAGGATAAAAAGGGAGCTTCCTTGTTTATTGCAAAATTTTGGGGGCACATGCCCCCGGTGCCCTGCGGTTCCTACGTCTATGTCGGCATCGATTCCTTTCTCGAGATTACGTAATTGTTCAAAGAAATTTTCGTTGACGTAGGTTAGTTCGTCTCTTGAGGCTGTTTCCTCTCATTTTGTGGACCTTCGTTGCCAAATCCCAAGTAGAAATGGGAGCCACGAAACTGGATGCAATTCCTGTTCAATTACTTTATCAGTCTTCAGAACCAGTCCAATCTATCTCTTCTCCTAAATCAATGACTTTTCAGAAGACAGTCTTCAAATCGATGTTGAAGTGCAAAACACATCCAATTCGCAATAGAAAGAGGAGGTCAGTAAAGTGCTGGAAGAGGGCATCGTCAAAAATTAAAATAGCCTTGTAATGTAAACCAATACTCATTCTGAATTTAATCAATTCTCAAAGAAAAATAACATCTGATACAATTTGTCTTGTCACACATAATTACGGTAAGGCGAGTAGAATATATGTGGGCTGGGATTAAAAAAAGGTCAAAGTTACTAATATTAGAGATTTTTGTAAAAGGAAATGTTGATCATGACATACTTAATATCTGTGCTTGGAGTGAGAGGTGTGAAAATGTGGAATATAGAGATGTCGCTGGGAAAGATTAAAAAAGACCAGAGTATTATTGTCACCCACAGAAATACTCTCCGCTACAATGATGCCCTGAAGATTGTCTAATCATCTCAAATAGATGAAGTGTTGGATTACTTGATCATATTATGCAGATGGTCATTGGTCTAATTTATGAACCTTCCCAATTTATGGCTTCGAAGACTATCTATGAATCCTCAATCTTTAAGGGGAAATGGGAGTGTGTCTTGTCAAGGCTAGGCCTAACGTGTCTCAATAGTTGTCCAGAACACAGGTAGCAGCAAATGGTTGTCGCAGTTGTAAAAGTAAAATTGCAATCCAACCTCTCTTTTCTTCCTTATCGTTGTTCTGTTTGTTGTGATATTCGTATTGTTCTCCAAAATGCTAGGACCATCGACAGACCCAATCCCAAAGAAGCGATCTGTTCTTCGTATTTGATTCTCGTTTGGGGACTAGACTACATTACATATACCTAAGTCCTTCTAACTTACGCTCGTTGTTGTTGTTGTTGTTATCGCTTCAGTTGATGGACTTACGTCCTTACGCTTCAATACAGCGTAATGAAGTCCGCCGTGTTCACGGCGCGACCAATCAGATCGCTACTTTCTTCATATGATCAACCCACGTGCCTATTTGTAGCGTTTGATTGGTTATTAGTTCAAAGTTCGACTTCTCGAAGCGAAGCGACGCTCGAAGTGACCTTCGAAGGGACGTTCGAATTTTCTTTGGACGTTCGTAGGATGGAAGATGTTCTAAGTTTCTTCTGATTTTTCGTAAGATTTTAGTCCCTGTTTAGAACCCGTTTGGTCGTGAGTCCTTGTTATGAGTGAAATCAAAACATTGGATTATAAATGTTGAACGAATACAAGGAATCACGTCGTCAGTCTATTTGGGGACTGGGTCTGTTGATGGGCCGGCTAGTCTGTACTTTAGCGGACCAGCTTTCAAAATCGGCACACTATGTGTCATGGTGTAAGGGTTAGGGTCAGAGTTAGGCTTTGGAAATGGGGATTAGGGTTAGTTAGGGTTAGTTTAGGGTTAGTTAGGGTTAGTTTAGGGTTAGGGTTAGTTTAGGGTTAGGGTTAGTTAGGATAAGTTAGGGTTAAGTTAGGGTTAGTAGGGTTAGGTTAGGGTTAGTTCCTGAGAGATATGACATAAAGCTGGTCCGCTAAAGCGCAGTCGTCCCGATGGGCCTAGGATTTTGATGGAGGGAGTTGGAGGACAACAAGAACATCACAGCAAGCAGAAAAACGTTAAGGAAGAAAAAAAAGATTGGTTTGCAACTGTACTTTTATAATTACTACAACCATTCGCTGCTACCAGTGTCCAGACTTATGAACAGTTATAAAATGAACATGACTACCGGGTGAGCTAGGGGAAAGTTCCCACATTTGAAAATTCATAACATCAAGAATACTTCATAGATTGGAATGATTTAAATTCTAGTTCAAAGCCGCCAAAAGATTGAAGTATTTTTGTGATTTTTTGCTGTCTTACGAGCACCAGAAATGTAGGTAGAATCTGCTTTACAATACTTTCATGGTTGCAGAACAAATCATACAGGACTCCTTGCACAGAACAATAAAATGCAATTTCTCATGGGTGAGTGCAATTCTCCACACACATATTGCCATGGGATTGAAAATCTTTAGTACTTGTTTGAAAATATATGTCTTATAACTCTCGAGAGAGGTGAAATGACACCCATTGCCTATTGTTGTGCGTGAGGAGATTCCTAACGATTTGATAAATGTTTTTAGGCCCTTTTTCTGTCATTTTGCTACCATAAAATATTTTAAGGTTGAATTTACCTACACCTCTAGTGCTGGGTAGGACGGCAAGAAAAATCACAAAACTACTTCGATCTTTCGGCTTTTAATTGAAATTTGAATCTTTCAAATCTGTGATGTGCTCTTAGTGCTAGGAACTTCCAAAGGTGAGAACCTTTTTTTTCTGGCTAACCCGATATCTAGAAGGTAAACCGTTCTTTTCTCCCACAGATCGCACACAACCAAAGGACATGAAAAAGGTCTTCCAAGGTCCAGAGCAAAGTAAAGTCGTAAATAGGAGCGTGAGAGGACGAGCGAGAGAGAGAGGAGTTGAGGCTGGCATGGTGCTTTTCTTAAGTTCATCTTTATTCTCAACAAAAGCATAGCACTCAAATCTTTGCAAAAATTCAAGATCATTAGTGCAACATGTTATTACCCCGCTCTTGCAACTTTATCGATCGAAGGGAACTTCAAGTAATTTGCCATAATCCCAGAGAAGGCATTTTGGATACCTTGATTATTTTCAGAATACAGCGTTTATACGTTTTAATAATTGATGTACAAGAAGAGGTGTTTAAATTCCAAACTAAATAAAATCAATGTGACCAATACAAGAAATATTCGGTTTTCGAAGGTGAGTAAGGCGGAAGCAAACACATTTTGGCAAGCTGAAGACATCACGACCAAGTAATAAACAACTCGTAAACTTTTTTTATACTGTAAATGCTGTAATTCTGAAAATAATAATGATGTAAAAGACGCTCTCGCTGGGATTAACGTAAATTACGGCAGAGATGGCGCCAGGGAAGAAATGCTGGGGGGGCAAAAAGTGTCAGAGTGCCGACGGCGAGCGAAGCGAGCAAAATTTTTACGGGCCACACTTTTCAGCTTGGCTTAAAATGCGACTACACTCTCTAAAAGCATAACTAGCAAGTTACGAGAGTGCCCACAGTGCACAAAAATTTTCAAAAATTCAAGTGCCGACGGGGGGCTCAGTGAATTTTTGGGGGGGGGGCTCCTGCGCCCCTCAAGCACCCCCGGTCGCGCCATCCCTGTCTGTTCGATGTTTGATTGGCGCCAAAAGACGATTACGCTAAAGATGGAGGGAAGGAACATTTTATCAAGATGCATTGCGTTCTTTGATCGAATTCCTGCAGAAACGTTAAGGATTAAACGTTGAGTATTTCGAACACAATGCATCTTGGTAAAAAGTTCCTCGCCGCCATCTTTAACGTAATCGTCTATTCCAAAAAGGATAGTCTTGGAAGACTCGGAATTTGTGTTTGATTGACTACCATATTCTGAAAACGCCAGGTTTAACAGGTTTGGAAGGCTTGCCGAGCCTTCTTCTCCAGCAAGAGGATGGTTTGGCAGACTTTAGAGAGACTCTCGTTTATATTTACGAAACTCTGAAAATGAGGCGAATTTGCTCATGTTGCTATTGTCATTGAGTCGCTTCAATCTTCATTGCCAACAAGCACCGGACTCATCTTTGCATTTTTCAACTGAAAACCTTGTTTTCGCCAGGATGAATCTAAAACCTGCAATTTGGAGAATTTTGCTTTTGATTGGGGACTGTGTTTCCGTCTCTGCGAAGTCAACCGTTTTCAGAATCTGGTAGGCTTGGAATCACCAATGAAACACACCCTACGTGAATTCAGCTGAAGGAATAGGGCAATAAACATTTTGCACAAATGATTTTGAATTTTTGCAGACTCCAGCCCCATGCTCTGAAGAAACTGTTTGGCATCCCTTTTTGGTAGTCATTTTTCCAACCTACTTTTGCAAAACAAGCACAGCCCAGGCCATAGCAAGGTCATAGACTACATTACATAAGTCCCTCTAACTTAACGCTCGTTGTTGTTGTTGTCATCGCTTCAGTTGAGGGACTTATGTCCTTACGCTTCAGAACAGGGACTAATTAGGCCAAGTCCGCCGCGTTCACGGCGCGACCAATCAGATCGCTACTTTCTTAATATGGTCAACCCACGTGCCTATTGTTAGCGTTTGATTGGCTCATTAGTTCGAAATTCGACTTCTCGAAGCGAAGCGACGCTCGAAATGACGTTCGAAGGGACGTTCGACTTTTCTTTCGACGTTCGAAGGATGGAAGATGTTCTAAGTTTCTTCTGATTTTTCGTAAGATTTTAGTCCCTGTTTAGAATCTGTTTGGTCGTGAGTCCTTTGTATGAGTGAAATTAAAACATCAGATTATAAATGTTGAACGAATACAAGGAATCACGTCGTCAGTCTAGCAAGGTCATGGTATGATAATAAAACGGCAAAATATGCATGGTCTATAAAATTTGGTAACTGAAATGTTTACAAAGATCTATTATCCGTTAACAGCTGCTGGATTTATTCATTTTGGGATCCTGGGTGGGGCTTAAAGGCCCTACTCCATTTCAGCTACCTCTTGAGATGGCCTTCAATCCTTGACACAGCTGCACATATCATAGTTGCTAAATCTGGCCTCATATGTTTGTGGTTCAGTCAACTTTCGAGGAGATCAAATAACATATCTATGCACAGGGAAAAATGTGCATGGAAATATGACATGGGATGCATCCTAAAGCAAGTTCTAAATTAATGTGAAATTTCTTCTCCGTAAGGGATACAGACCAATGATTTCTATTGTTTATGGAACCACGAAAAGTCCACTTCGGATAAAGACTCGTTACATAAGTCTCAGCATCGTTCATTAAATTGGATGGCTTGCAGAGAAGATAAAATATCAGATTAAAAAATGAACGAATACAAGGAATCATGCCGTAAGTCTAGTTCTGATACATTTATTCGGCATTTGGATCCTTCTGAACCGTCTAATTCATGATTTTGATCTGAAAAGGAGCAGAAAAGGAGCAGAAAAGTGATTTCGATGTGTCGATCAATGTTAAAGGTTTCCGATTCAACCTTGTCGTCGAATCAGCAAGTGAATTTTGAAAAACAAAAGACACATTTCTGATTAAGACAATGCATTTGGCACCCTCAAGAACAGAATTCACACATTCTGTGCATCTGTTGCTAATGTTTTGCCCTCTCTCTGTTTATTTTGATTTGATTGAGTGCACTTGGAGGTGTGAAATTTTTTCTTCTGGCAGACAAATCGCTTTGTCTTTTCGGAAACGTGAATCTTTTTTTTTCTCAAAATTCGTCCTTGCTCGTTGAATAAGAATCATTACCTAAAAAAGGGGTGGATCCAAGTACCTTACAAGATTCAGGGCGAGGGGTAAATCACTTCTCAAATTAGCGTACGTGACTTTTGTGATTTTAAAATCATGTGATTTTGGTTTGTAATTTTTTTGTGATTTTAATAACTTTTTGGTGATTTGTTATGTGAATTTTCTGTACTTTTTCAGTGATTTGTGATTTTTGTGCTTTTTGCATGTGATTTATTTGTGATTTTGTGATTTGTGTAAGTGATTTTTTTGTGATTTCAAAGAGGGTGTACGAAGAAAAAATCAGTGATTTGCCCCTCGATTCAGGGTCAAATATTCAGACAACAGTGAAGTCTGGTAGTCATGGCTTTAGTGTGAAGTAATGTCAAATTTTGGCTCTCATCCCTGTCTCATGAGAGATAGCACTAGACATGCGAGATTTTATCACTGTAGTTTTCAAAACTTGAACGATTTTGTTGCGATCATCTGACAACCACAACGATCCAACATTTCAAACGTCAGAACACAACACCTGATCTTTGATACTGAATAAACAAAAGATTCCTTAAATTTAACAGACATTGTTACATCTCAACGCCTCCATATTTTTTGGCACACTGATAGATTTCTGTTTTCCAAGGAAAGTAAACAAATTTACCACCCAGCCTGGCGGAAAATAGACTTCATATGCCAAGGTCGATTTTCAAAGAAATGTTGCTCGACGAGGTTCTCACAGCAATAGCGAAGTAGGGAAGGCTTCTCTCTGTGTCGGTTCTGAAAGTGGCCCATCTGCAGAGAAGCGAAAAACTGCCCCCTTGGTGGACTTATTTTTAGGTCTTTCATGTTTGCTTGCCTTTTCATCAGGTCTATAATATTCATCACTCCTTGTTGAGGTTGTGGGGAATCGGATAGAAAGATATTTCCAAATCAAACTCGATCACATAAATTTGGTCTGCCTTGCTTGAAGTTTCTGGACAGACAAAGAAGCTACAAGAGAAAAGAAAATTTGGGGCGGGGTATAAAACGCATTGTTTCCCTGCAGGACGGCAAGATAGTACTTTCTGTATTTTCCAAACGTATCAATAATTTGTGTCTTCGTGTTAACTGGGAAGACGCTGTTTTGCTAATGCCCCTCGCATTGGGGGTTTAATTGCTGCTCCTCCCATTTGACAAGTCGATACCTTGTCAGACACAACACTGCTGTTCCTGCTCTTTCGCTATCATTCGTAGGAGCCAACATGGCCCTCGGAACTCCCAGAGCAAAACGAACACTTTTGAGTCTACAATTTCGAAACTCTTGAGAGTTGAGACACTTGTGCGCTATGAGAGCAGAATAATTATGACGTTTATCTGGAACGTGTTTTGAGTAAATACTCATATTCTGTTTTCTGTAGCTCGACATGCTTTCCGATCGGAAAAATTACCCAGTGATCCGGTCGAAGAGAACGACACGCACTTTGCAATTATCGAACACTTTTGTGTAACATGCAGCTGGGTCCTTCCTCTACCAAACCAAGTTGTTTGCCCAGACACATTCAGCCTAACTCAATCATACACTACTCAAATGCGATTTTCTCCACAATAAGTCTTTTGAATGTAACCTTGATTGACTTATGGGAACCCAGCAAGCAAAATTCCTGTTTTCCACATGGCTGTCAAATAAAACGCGGGAAATTTGCAAAAATTAAAGTAAGAGCAAGTTATGAGTTGAGAATTTAAAGGTTAAAAGTCGCGTATTCCATACGTTCTTACCTGAGATATGGCTGAATGTTGAGATGAGAAAAATAACTAACCACAGGCCACTAATTTCATTGGAAATCATCATTTTGTTAAACAACTCTTTTCTTCTTCAAACAGCTCTATTGTGAGATCTGCACGCAATCGAATCAAACTTTATTAGCAGACTCGCTACCTGATAAACTTCCAAACAGCTTTTTTAAATGATAGTTGATATTCTGACGACAGCGAGCAACTATTTTTTATATCATCTGCAAACTCAGTACCTTATCAATTTGCAGACGCTCATCAACTCTCCTGAATGTTTTTCCACTGCAAACTGTATCAGATGTCTCGTACCGCAAACCAAACTCTCTAAACTGACAACGGAAATGGAAAACCTCTCTTTCGTTTCAACAGAATACCACAATTATGATGATTCGCATAAACGCGTCATTGAGACGGCTGGAGCCCAAACGATTCTCTACACCTCGACGCGGCACGTCAGTACATCGTTGATGGTCAATACTGGAAGGCCTTGAGCAGCACCATGAACCACTGTCCAAAGACCTGTGTCTGCTATCCTTCAACTTGATTTATCTAACAGGTTTATGCGAAGATTTTTCCTCCCTAAGAAATCTTGATTGGATTAGGATTTGGAATATGCTTGAGTGGCTCTCTTGAATCCGGCCCTTCGTTTTTAGCTGAAATAAATCCCAGTCAAGTCTATTTATCACTTGTTTAGATTATGGTGGATCAATGCTCCATCACAGTGACAAATGAGAAATTATAACCTGTAACAATGGCAAAAAGACGTCGTTTCATGGATACAAAACGAACTGCACCAAATACATGGACCATTTATGAACACAACACGTTTTTTATAAGAAACTTGAATCAAGCCATGGTACTTAAATTTTTTATTCAACATGAACATTTTCGCATTTAATTACTAAAAGTTTCTTAATCTGTTTCTTATTTTTCAATTTTTCAAATGCGTGAATCATCACACAGTCTCTAACACTAGTATGGCTGCCCATTTGTAGCAATATTTAAACCTTTCACATTTACATTTAAACTTACACTTTTATATTTAAACTGTGTAAATTTACAGTTAAACCATTACATGTACAGGTAAACCAACGCATGTACACTTAAACCATAATATATTTATATTTAAACCTTTCTATATTTCTATTTAAACTTTTACATTTAAACTTTCCTACGTTTACATTTAAACCTTTCTATATTTCTATTCAAACCTTTACATTTAAACTTTCGTCCATTTGTATTTAAACTTTTACATTTAAACCTTCTTACATCTATATTTAAACTTTTGCAATTTAAACCTTCTTACATTTATATTTAAACTTCCTGGGACCGAGTGACCGAGCACGGTCCGTATTGCAAACGAGGCTTTCATAGTTTGGCGGGCCTTTGCTTTGGGCTGGACCTCACATGTGCGTTATTTAGGCCCTTTCCTGCTGTAAAGCGCAAATAGAAATGGACGAAGGAGAAAAAGAAAGGATTTTTTGCGCTGCAGCTTTGCTTCAGCAAGCGTCTTCACTCCTAACGGCTTGGACGGTCGCTCAATGTTTTGATCCCTTGACAGCAAAAGATCTGCTGCAAAGTTTTCCAGGATCACATCCAGTGGCGGCCTGGCTAGGGGGTGGCCGGGGGGACTATGCCCCCCCAGCGGACTTTTTCAAGGGACGCCAAAGCACCAAAAACTTTATGACTTTATGAAGTTTGATGCTTCAATCACTTTTTTCCAGCACCACGTGGCAGGTCACACGGTCGGTCCATACGGATGTAACTGATGCAGATGCATCAGTCATTGTCACAGACAATTCGGGTCCATCTTAAGTTCTTAAAACTGACTGTTATCCCATTAGCCACAGCGTTCATGTGAAAAGATAAATTAGCACAGGTAAGAAACTCGGAGATGTCGGAGCAAGTTTCTCCGACATTTCTCGACCCCTACTTTTTTATTAGCCCCATGTGATCTGCTAGATGTCGCAGATATCTTATCTGCGAAAAATTTTGATTCAATTCCAGTTTTTCTAAGAAAAGAAAGGTATGCCTTACATATAAAAGAAAAAATTCTTTATCTTTTTTCATTGCTAAGCCATCGCCTATTTTTGCTCATCATAGATAATTAATATTTTGGTTTATAGAAAGCCTGGTTTTGCATCCTCTTTATAATTTGAGAACGATTAAATACCTTTCGAGTAGTAATACAATAAAAGATACATGTGAAAAATAAAGTAAAAATTTGCAATGAATTGCCTGAAAATTCTCTATTTTGGTGACCTGAGTGTTATGTGTTTATATCTTTTTAAAACACTCGAACTTGTACGTTATGATCAACATGATTTTGGTCCTTGAATTGATACTTCAATGTGAGACCTGCTACTGTTTTTTTGCCAACAAAGCAGCTAAATCTTACGAGTTTTTTGCAGATCAGACATCTCTGATTTCTTTAGCAGAGCTTGTGGAACCAAAAAATTTGGAGTTGAAAAATGTCGGGGAAACATGCTCGGATATCTCCGACATTTTGGAGCTTATTACCTGGCCTAGAAAATTACTGTACTACAAAATCCTGGTTACTCCTATCTTGCCAAACATTGGTGATGATTCTTTTCCCACTGTTTCCAATGATCCTACGTAGCAACCTCGTAAACTTGAACTCTGGTGCAAAGCCATAGCCGAGAATTAGACCCAATTTATTCAAAATAATAAAGTGTCCATGAAACAACTATAAGTAAAATATCTCTTCTTAGTACATAAAATATACAACCTTCGAAGGTGTACCAGAGAATGTCGGCAAGGACAAAGCCCTTGTTTTCCAACAGTGTAAAGTGCATGGTCACATAAAATTTTCCTTGGGGCTTCGCCCCCAGACCCCCTCGCTTCCTTCAGTCACTCAAATGTCTACATCCAGCCCTAGGCCAGGTCAAGGTGTCAAAGAATACGAGTAGGAAAATCAGGAAAGTTTCAAGGCTGCCAATCTTGTCAGAGACTTGATAACGATGTTTGATTTGAAGGGCCATTTTGCTGCTGGTCCCACTGACGAAAAATGCCAGGCCGCCACTGATCACATCTAGGCTTTCTAAAAGTTTGTCCCCGAAATTCAGTAAACGATCATCCAAAGACTGGAACCATTCCCATGACTGGAATCAGGGCCGCCGAGAGCTTTTCGAGGCCCAGTGGCAAAACTGTTAATTGAGGCCCCCTGCGAGCGAAGCGAGCAGAAAATTTTTCAATCACTCCCTTTAGATTGGCTTAAAATGCATTTCAGAGCATTTCCTCTAGTCAAAATGTCAAAGTTCTCCAACTATGAGGCCCCTTAGACCATGAGGCCCAGGGGAAAAGTGCCCCACTGCCCCCCTCTCGGCGGGCCTGACTGGAATAGAACTGAATGTTTTCCCGCCAAAAATATGAAAGCCTCATTGCAATACGGACCGTGCTCGGTCACTCGGTCCCAGGAAGTTTAAATATAAATGTAAGAAGGTTTAAATGTAAAAGTTTAAATACAAATGGACGAAAGTTTAAATGTAAAGGTTTAAATATAAATGTAGGATGGTTTAAATGTAAACGTAGGACAGTTTAAATGTAAAAGTTTAAATAGAAATATGGAAAGGTTTAAATATAAATATATTATGGTTTAAATGTACATGCGTTGGTTTACCTGTAAATGTAATGGTTTAACTGTAAATTTGTACAGTTTAAATATAAAAGTGTAAGTTTAAATGTAAATGTGAAAGGTTTAAATATTGCTACAAATGGGCAGCCATACACTAGCTACCGCGCAGACATGTTCTTTTACAACATAGAGGTAGGAAGCCGGGGGGGGGGCACTTCGGGCACGTACCCGCCAGTATTCTGCAATAAACAAAAAAGTGTACTTTTAATTTTCAGGAACTCCCCCTTAGGCTTAAGGAGAATGTGTCTTTGAAGCGTCGTGCCCCCAAGTTTGAGGTGCTTCCTTCCCTCTTTTACAACATCATATGAAACAGTGAGATGATACGTTTAAAGACAAAATGGCATGTCAAATGTACTCAGGATCAACGATATGCTTGCCATAACATCTATGAACTTTTTAAAGTGTTCTTATTACTTCTCATTATTTTCTCGAAAGCTTCCTCACATTGATTCTCGTTGTTTTTACTGGCGCAAGGGAGTAATTCCTTTCATTCCAAATCTTTCACAACGTTCCTTGTGAAGGCATACTGGGGCTCTATCAAAAGCTCCTGATGTCTTTATCAAATATATGTATGTATGTTAGAATTTGCCACTAAAAAAATTTACAATGGTAAAAGAAAAAGGTAAAAATAAATGTAAAAATAAATAAAATATTTACAATACATTTTAAATAGCAAATTTGATATATACAAGTTAAAAACACCCCTAATTATTAGTGGTAGGGATAGCATTAAAAGATCGAGTTGACCTTATTTCCATAGTGGTCCCCTTAGAGGTGATTGCAAAAAATCATAAACATCAAATTTGTACGTGCTTTTGTGTAAATCATAAATATGGTAAGGCCGAAACATGAATGTGAGAGAGGATGCGTGGTTTTAGTAGAACACATATACTATGTCTTTTTCCTCTCTCTGTATATTTTTGGAAAAAATTGTCCTTGATCTTGTGCTTAAACGAATTGATACTATTTGTAGATCTAACTTAGATCAAAGCATATCAAATGATCCTAAGACGGTTTGTACAAGAATTCCTGGAATAATTTTTCTGTTCCTAAAGTTTCTCAACTTTTGGATTAACAGAAAGTTCAGATTCTGATGCAAGGAAGCAGTTACCCTGGGTACCAGACTCTCCCAAAAAAGGAATTTCTTTTTGGGAGAGTCTGGTACCTACGGTAGAAAGCAGTATTTTGAGGGACACAGCTCTCAAGGAAAGAGGGAGTGGACTTTTTCAGCGCTTGAAGGCCACCAAGGCCACTTTTCAGAATTAAGTCTGAAGAAGAAGGGAGAAGTCGTTCTGAGATTTGAAATACATCAAATAACTCTTCTCGGAACCATCTTATCGTCTTATGTTAACTGCCAGTCTTCGATCGAAATAAAATGAATTGACAGAGTGGTCAAAAACAATAATTCGCATCATCTCTGTTACTAACAGTTGGAAATGTGCCTGAGACTTTGAATGGCTTGAATCTAAGTTTTTAGCACATCATCAAGAGCAGAGAATTTACCGGAGGCGTGGAATTCACACTCTAATGCAAAGCAAATATCAATTATTTATCCAAATAACAACTTTATTTCAATCCACAGACCAGCCATGCCATTCTACTTGACTGATTACGCAACGAATTATTTTAAACCTAACGATGAAACGATGAAATCTGTCCTGATAGAAATAACTTTGCAAGCGGATGAAAACCTGCACTCAGAAATACTGAAGTGAAATCCGGGCGTTGGCGCTTATACCGTTGTAGAACCATTGTTATTAATTTGCGCCTCTGCGAAGCAGAAGCAGCAAATTATTAAAATGCAGAGGCTCTGGAATGCGTTCCAAGTATCGGCGGTCGAGCTTGAGCGCGCTCGTGTCCAAAAGAATTCAGCCAACGAGATTATCGAATATGTCTGATTATGCGGAATTTCACGGGATGATGCAGGAATGTGTTTGTTTTGCGTTCGTTTACCAACAAAGAGAAAAATAGTTAATAAGTTCCTCCTAAAATCTGTGCGTACGCATTTGGTCAAGCAAAGGATGACTATGAGCAAAGAGAATTATTCCTTTTTGTCAAGTTTGTGATGAAGTGAAACATAAGCAGGCCAAAAGACACACTCAGATGTACGAGGAAGGCTGTGTGGTGTGGCTGTGTGGTGTGGTCGTGTGGTTACTGAGTTTTCGAACTCAAGATGGGAAGGTGAGTGAAATGGTATATATACAGATTTTATCTTCAAGTATTTCATCGTTGATTTTGTGACTTGACAGTGCATATTCTTCTGATCTATCTAATTCTGCCATCAACCCATTAAATTCAGGTCATACTGTGGTCTACAGGCAAAGCAGCAAACTTATGAAACATGAACCGTTCCTAACGCAAATATTCGCCATGTTGACATTGATATCATTGCAGTATACCCCACTGCTTATCAGTTTGATCGGCAAACTTAACAATTGTATCCTTATTTTCAACTTTAGTTACGATTTGCAGTCAACACAAAATGCAAAAAAGTCGTATGGTCACTGCATTTTCACTGTCGGGCTTGGAAAGGACAGGTGAGTCAAATAGGTACCACCAAGATAAAATAAGAGAGGAGTTCTAAGAGCAGAATAAGAGTTTTCTTATTTCATCTTGGTACCACATACAAATTTTATTTTGAAATATTTTGCTTTGACTGTTTATTTAGATTGCACATGATATTCATGTGGTCTAACGAAGGACGGTTTGGCTTCCTGCATCAAACAAAACAAAAGTTATGTTGGTACGCCCCCTTTGTGCTCCTTCCTGCAGTGCTTTCAGCATACTCCCACAGTGTCTCCCAGCGTGTGATGACAAATATTTTGACGAGTGGTGAACACCAGCCCGGTCAAGGAGACTCCAAGGAATTTAGGCCAGAGACTGTGAATGACAACAAGCAAAATAAAAGGGCTGAGAAAAGCCTGCATGAATGCAAAGTATCTCTGATAATGAAACTGCTCGTATTGTTTCTAGATCCTTTTTCTGGCGTCTGGTGCCCATTGTCACCAGAGAGGAAGTGCGTCATAGCCTTACAAACTGGTTTTTGTTTGCCTAAAAACCAAATATTCAATTAACGTAAACGTCGGAAACACGGAACGAAAGTGAATGAAAAATTTGGAACCCTTTTCAATTAAAACAAAATTCCATTACGCAGCACTCATTGATCAGCTATTGTAGCTTGATGCAACGCCTTTTCGGATGTATCCCTTGTATTGGCATGATGTTGCCCACTAAATTCCATTTCCATTCCATTCAACAGGAATGTCCAGTGTCTGCATGTGGAAAGATGATTGTATGACAGGGACTTGTAGTTTGTAATGTTGGACAGTTCGTAATCCTGCAATTCTAATCTATGGTTCTAATGAATGAGTTTTTTTAATTGAATTGTTTATAATAGCTACATGGAATTACTCTCTGTCTTTCTATCAAATTCAAAATGAAATATTTTCTCTTCACTAAGCAAGTTAACGTTGTAGTAAAAAGCATGGTCCTAGCAGTTAGTGACCAGACTTGCTAAATCCCACCTGATTGCCACCTTGTACGGAAATGATACCATACTGTCAAGGCATTCAGGCTAAACCAAGTTTTGTAAAAATGATACCCTTGGCTAGACTAATTTTACATCAAAAGTGCCATGAGTTGGCATTTTCTAGACATAAATTGCCAAATTCTCGTATTCTCTGGACGAAATTGGGTTTCTATACAGGAATTACCGAAGTTTGACTTTTCTTTGAGGAAAATTGCCAAAAAGCATACACTTGCGCAGACTAAAATCGACTAAAATTGCCAAAAGTATACCCTTGGCTAGACTAGCATTCCGAAAAACTATACCCTTGCGGGTGGCACATCCCCAGGTACCTTAGCTATGGAAGAACACCCGCTCCCTCCCGTGGTCTAAGCAGATAATGGTAACCAATCTGAAAAATTTTTAATGATAAAACTCGATATTCATAGTGTGCAAAAGAAACGCAAGCTGGTAGACCAAAGCAGCGTATTTGTGTAGTAGGGGTGTAGTACAGCTGGGAGGTTACCGTGAAGGTTTTTACCTACCAATGTGGGCGCAAATTTTCGGATAGTGATATCCCTTGTTTGTCTCTTTAAATAAGCCTCGATGCGGAGAGGAGGCGAGGAAGAAATAACTTGCTTATATCCGTTCGTCGCGTTGTTTTTTCATTTCCTTGTCGCCATGTTGTCTCCAAGTTTGCATCTGCATTGTCTTGCCTTGGAGCTGAGTTTCATAATTTAACGACTGTCAGGAGAATTCCAAACGTATCAAGCAACAGAAATAATCAGCTGATTTTGCTTACGCCGACTTCAGATCACATGATTGTCCTGATGAGAACATTTTCTTTTGCATACAAATATTTTTTCTGAAAAGAGACTGCTTATAAGAAATCTAACTCTTAGACCTCTTAGATCGCCAAACTTAAGAAACTACCTACAGTACTGTGGTAGACTTGTCCCAAATCTATTTCGTCCTCTGTAGTAAGTCTATCTGAAAGTCTTTTATGGACGAAGTAGACTTGTGGCAAGCCTAGTACTGGGAAAATAAGAAATTACTTATTTTTATAAAAGAATCCTTAACATATTTTTACTTTATTTCCACTTGTTTCTTGGTACTTTAGTAGTAGTCTAAACATTGGAAAGGCTCCAAAAAGCCTTGTTTTGAAAAGTTCTTGATGCACCAGATAGTGGTCACAGGGACGCACATTAGGGGGTGTTGGGGGTTGAGACACCCCCCAATGTTTTCAGAGTCGGTCCAAAAATTTTCTCATAAATTAAAAGTCGGTCCACGACAAAGCTTGGATTGTTCGAATCCAGGTTGGTCCGACTTCTGAATGTTTTAGGCAAAGGTCGGTCCAAGACGACAGTTAGAAATTTTGCAAGAAATGATCGACACAATGATCGTGAGAGTCGTTCTAAGCTAAAGAAGAGGATGGAATTTCAAAAAATTTTCCCACACATACAGTCGTGGAAGCCCCCAATTCTAAATTAGTTCAAGCAATTACTGGATTGTGAGGGCTCTAAGTCAAAGCAAAAAGTAATTTTTTGCCATAAGATCGACGCAAAGCTTTTGCAAATACTCAAAGCTTCCAGTCTGGTACTGGGGTGTCGGTAGTGGCAGGGCCACTGAGAGGGGAGCAGTGTACGATTTTTCCCCAGGGCCCCAGGGTCTATCTAGGGGGCCTCGTATTTGAAGACGTTTTAACATTTTGACTGCAGGAAATGTTCTAAAATGCATTTTAGGTCATTCTAAGCTAATCCAAAGAGCTTGATCGCAATGCTTTTCTGTTCGCTTAGCTCGCAGTTTCGTTCCACATTTTGCCCAGTTTGTTCCTCCAAAGCTGCTCGGCGGCCCTTGCGTCGGTGGTGGTAATTGAATGGCGTTGGGAATCGGACAATGAATCCCAAAAAGGAAATAAAAAATTTGTTATTCATCAAATGTTATCCATCAAAGGTTGTTCGGCTAAACGCTAGTATTGTAGATATTAAAATCACGAGAGAATGCCTTGCTAAAGGCAAAAACATGCTAAAACCAGTCGCCGTCGTTGCGCTTGGCGGCGAAGAAGTGATTGTACAGCAGATCACGCCATAACAAAACGTCATAACAAAAGCTGCTATGCGAGCCATTGCTTTTCAATTTAAGAGTTAAAGATTAAAGCTATATGATGCACAAAATAGCCAGTAAAATGAAGCAGAAGTATACATAGAAAGGAATTTTTTTGCATTGCATATGCTGCATTGTGAACTTACAGTCCGAAAACCACCGCCTGGCCTGGCAGGAAAAACGTCCACTGCAAAAGCAAAACAGGCGAAGTTGAATCAAAAAGCTTTGAGAAAATATGTCAGAGACTGCTCTTTCACTCTGAAAGCGAATTTTAGCTTTGTTTCCGATTGATTTTGCTTGGGAAAAATCTGTTTCTCTGAGCCAAAGAGAGTTGCGTTTACTTTAAATTTATCCTGAAGTTGCCAGATTATGAAAAAACCTGTTGCAAAATGGCAAAAATTCTTTCTTAGGACCGGCCAACATGGGATCAGGAAAGGTGTTCTAAGCCAAAGTAGAGGGCCTGTCTTCAACAATTTTTCTGGGGGCTTTGCCCCCAGACCCCCTCATTTAGCAACCCTCAGTTAATCCACACTGCTTGTATCAAAGTTCCTAATGAGTATGAACACCCAACACGCTCAGTCGGTCCAAAAAACTATGGTCGGTCCAACACATGCTGACACCCCCAAACAAAATTCGTATGTGCGCCCCTGAGTGGTCATGAAGATTGTTATGGAACATTTAAGAACCTCGTGAGAAACTCTGAGTATTCAGAATCTGATAATCTTAAGAATCTTCCAGTACTGGCCCCACTGGTCCAAATTTTTAGGTTCTTTTTAAAGGGTTTGTGCAAGACTATAAGCCTGCATTTGCACCAGGCAGAAAAATCTAAAAATAGCCCATTGAAATTGATGGCCCACACGTGTTGTTAATAATCGATAGCTAAAGGAACAATGCTGTCTTTGCGTATTTTCTTTGTTCTATTTATAGAGCAGCCTATTTACCATTGCACATTCCCTTTAAACAATACGTGTGTAAGCCGAGAAGTTCATAGTCAATAATCCAATGCAAAGCTTGAATGAAATTGCACTCCTGGACTCGACATCAGCTGCAAGCCCCATGCGCCATCTTTTCTGCCTGGCAGAAACTACGGATCACAGAGAAACAAAGAGCAAAAATGAGCGCAAAGCATCACAGTTGACCAGGCCCCTTTAAAAAATTGACAAAATTTGAGGAGATGTAATGTATACCAACGTAGAGTACAATCTTTCTGCCAGGGACGTAGGAAGTATCTCAAACTTGGGGGCACGACGATTCAAGGGCTCTTTTTCCTTAAGAAAATTGGGGCATTTTCTCAGAATAAAAAAGGACACTTCTTTGTTTACTGCAAAATCTTGGGGGCACGTGCCCCCAGTGACCCCGGTTCCACGTCTATGCTTTCTACTGTCTAATGATTGATATGCAGTTTGGATACATTAATGGATTTATTCATCATTTAGTTAATATTTGCTTAAGTATTGTCAATTTAAAATGCAGCATGCTGCAAGAGCAAAAACAACCATACTCAATTTCTCCTTACTGCGAATTTCTAGCAACCATTTCTTTTACTAGAGTTTGGAGTTATTTTTCAGACATTTCTTTGAAAACAATTTCTCTCGAGGTCTCGCTGCTCCGGAATCAAAACTTCTTGTAATTTTACTACGTTTTGAACAGCCAATCAGATTTCGAATTAGGCCTCGTCCACGCGTATCTTTAGAAAAAAACGCATCTTTTTTTATCCGCATAAAAAATATCCGCGTCCACACGAGGAGCGTTTTCAAAAATATCCCCGTCCACACGAAGACGCTGCTGCATTCAAACTCCGCTCTTCGAACTTTTACAAAAGAAAACAGACAATCAAAATGCCCTTGCGTGATCCCCAAAAGATCCGTGCACATGCTCTGATACGTCGTAAATTGATGCTGTGACGTCAGCGTTTTCGAAAAGCTCCGTTTTCCACGACAGCATGAAAACGGCGTTTTCAAAAAAGATCCAAGAGCGTTTTCGAAAAGCTTCGTTTTTGTGACAGAAAACGCCGTCTCCGTGTGGACGCTAACGCAAAACGGATAAAAAAAGATGCGTTTTCAAAAATATCCGTATACGTGTGGACTGGGCCTTAGCTTTAGCCTAATACTTACAAGGGTTGGCCGTTGTATCAAGGTTGGGCGCTTCTGTCAACAGAGTCTCATGATATTACTCTGAAAAACCTGTCCCTATTTAGGCCCAGACTCTGTGATTCCTAGAGTACCAATCAGAGTGCTAAATTTGTGAATTACTATGGTTACGGCAAATTTGATAGCAATTTCGATGCGATTGAAGAATAGATGATTACTCTAAAGATGGCGGCGAGCAACTTTTGCCAAGATCCTTTTCTTTCGAATTAGGAATCTTTCATGAATCTATAGGGATTCGATTATAGAGTGCAATGCATCTTGGTAAATTCCTCGCCACCTTCTTTAGCGTAAACATACACTGAAAACATTCCCACGGGATTGAAATTACAAGCCGTGATTCCACCATAATGGCAATGATGACAGAAAGTAGGGTCAGCTTGTTCACTGTTTGATCATGAGTTCCTTGTTATGAATTGTGGGATTACATGAGTAATGACGTAATTGTATTTTAATTTTATTTGGTGTAGTATGCGCATAATCAGCATGATTAGGACAATGAGAACCACTAGACTTGGACTGATGAGAATTGACAGTTAGAACATCTCATAAAGAAATATATTCATTCAAACTTACGGTGCTGTGGTTGTCTCTTTCTTCTTCATTGTCTTTTCCCAAATATTTCCATTAATATGCATACCACGACTGTGGCCTAGGCGACGCCATGTTGCATTGATTCTACGCATTTTTCATTTTCATTTTCATTTCATTTTCATTTTATTAAGGAGGGTAGCCCTTCAAGCAGAGTTGTTTACAAGGGGCCCTCCACTTAAAAACCTTAATATACAATTACATACTAAAAAGAATAATTACAATATAAAAACTATAATATAAAAACCTAATACAATATTTACAAAATCTAACATAAAAAAAGGGAAAAGGAAAAATTCCTAAATAGATTTTTTAAAACTATTCAGGGAAGATGCCTGTTTGGTATCGGCAGGAAGTTCATTCCACACTTTTGCTCCACGATAGGAAAAGCATTTTTGCCCATTACTTGACTTTTTCATGGGTAATCTTAAATCTGTCTCAGAATTTTTGCACAGGACATACGAAGAGCACTTTGAGTTTCGGGTGAGAAGGTCACACAAGTATTGGGGAGCCAGTTCATGCAGGGACTTGAAGACCATTATTTTAGATTCACTAACGATGAGTTGTTCAATGCCCAGGGGGGGGGGTACTTGTGAAAATTTTGATAGGGATGCTCGTGTCATTTTTTTGGGTTTGAAATTTACGAAAACGTCATTTTTTTGGGTTTCGCTAAGCTGTCGTCATTTTTTTGGGGTTGAAAAAATTGCCGTCATTTTTTGGGTTCATTGAAAATTTGCTTCATTTTTTGGGTTACTGAACTTTGTACTTAGAAAATTATAATCTCAATCAATTAATGGAAGTGCTACAAGTTGTTGAATAATTCTTTTTTCCCAATTATGCTGAATCAGAAGTTTTACCTACTCTATGTGTCAATTCATTGATATAGTTTTTGGAAAGAATAGTTGGTTATTAACATGATGATTGCCAAATTCAATATCAGTTTTACTATCTTGTGCAGAATTGTAAGGTGCAATTTTCTCAATTTAACTTGTTGTACAAAGAGGATAGTTATGGGGGCTCGAGAATAATTCCGTCATTTTTTGGGTTTGAAAATTTTGGGCCTGTCATTTTTTTGGGTAGATTAAAAATCTGTCCAAATGAGCATACCTATCTTAAATTTTATAGAGTGCCCCCCCTCTGGGGTTCAATGGTCTTCCAGCCCAGCTGATCGATAAGTGGTCTTCTTGGGGTATCAAAGCTGCTGTTGGCTGTTGGTTATGATTCTTGCAGCTCGGTTTTGAAGTTTTTGCAACTGATTGAGCTCAGCCGAACCGGCACAACCCCAAACAGAGCAACAATATCGAAGGGGTGGCTCGACAATAGCATGTGCATTGATTCTACGCATGTGCATTGATTCCCTTCTAGCTTTTGCCTTTGGGGGCTTCCCAGAAACCCATATCGAGGCACACACAGCGCAGAATCAATGCAACATATGGCGGCGCCGCGAATTTTTTCCGTGCATGGTTGCAAGTATCATTTTTAGGCCCTAACTTGTTTCATTTACCTTTGATAGTTGGAAGTATCAATTATTAGGCCAGGCCCATTTGCACTATCAGTGGTTGGAAGTATCCCGCAATAAACTTGTTGGTTAGTAGAAGTATCTTAGCCGCGACGTAAAAGTAGCCCAGCCATAAGCTTATCCGATATGGTACTCGAATTTGCTTCCATTTTTTCATTTTTTTCTTGCCAAATTTAAAACAAATAGGAAGACAAAAATTGGAAATCGAAATTTCTATTCTACTCTTGGGGTGCAAAAGTATTGGGTCGATTGATTCAAAATGGCACCAGGAATACCCCATACCCATTGGTCTTAGAACAAGCAAATGGTTTTCTCTCCAAACGAGACCTTAAACAGGTTTGGCGGGAAAATATTCGTAATTTCTTGTCAGTTTGCCAGAATCCAAAATACAATTGATATCACTGTTTTTCTGACATTACGAGACGACAAATTCGAAGTGGTTGGCTTATTTTGAAGGAGACAAAACTTATGACATAGCTGGTCCAAATTCGAATGAGATAATGTTTTAACTGGAGAAAGTATCGGTTAAATGGTGTTACTTTTATACTTTGTACTACACTTCTTATTTTTGAAAGAAGATTGGAGTGACAGTCTACAAATGTGGATAAATCAGCTAGGAAACCTAAATGTGCTTCGCGGTTAAGTCCTTAACAATGTTCATTTTTGCCTGGACAATTCTCAGGGTCAATGGTTGGAAGTATCAAGCATTAAACTTTATCGTGCTTGTTTTGTAACTGTGCACGAAACACCCCCGACACACTTCACAGATCAAAGAGATCTAAAGGGAGGTAAGTAAGCAATGTATAATATACCAAAGAAAACTTAATCTCTCAACTTCCTCTTTCTATTTGTTTTAAATCTGGTAAGGAAGGAGAGAGAAACACAATCACATTTGAGCGCCATATTGGATAAGCTTATAGCTATAGCTGGCCTACGTTTACATCGCAGCTAAGATACTGCCAACCAACAAGTTCATTGCGGGATACTTCCAACCACTAATAGTGCAAATGGGCCTAGCCTAATAATTGATACTTCCAACTATCAAAAGTAAATGAAACAAGTTAGGGCCTAAAAATGATACTTGCAACCATCAAAGATACTACCAACTATCACTAGCTACTATTTACAACGATCAAAGTTACTTCCAACAATGCTCGGAAAAAAATTCGCGGCGGCGCCTAGACCACAGTCATGGTGTACATATGGAAATATTTGGGCAAAGACAATCAAGAAGAAAGAGACAACCACAACATCGTAAGTTTGAATGAACATATTACTATGCTAACACAGCAGTCTCCTAACGCCCATGGTTATAATTTATTCAGGATTGTTGTTGAGATTCGAGACTCAAGACTGACGAGTATTGCAGTGATGAGATTCGAGAAGAGTATTTGAGAATTGAGAATCGAGAACTGATTATTTAAGCGAGAATTTGATTGAGAATTGAACTGACGACGATGAACATGAGTATTGAACGTGAGGCGGATAACTCATTTTGTAAATAGTTTGTATATATATTCTATTGCGTTTACGCCATCAGGTTGCTGTATTTGAATTTTGTTCAGATCGCTTTGAACAGACTGCTTTGAATATTTGGCTTTGCCACATTATTGAAGATCTCCATAAACATTCCTTTTTAGCATGGTTTAACGCTGGGATCCACCCAAATGAGTCACTCCCTTGGCCCAGTTATGCAGCAAGGCCTTTTCCCCTGTGAGGATGATTTGGCAGATGACGAAGCAGATGATGGCAACAGCAACAGCTGGATGATGACAACACCCAAGTAGCCGATGCGAAAGTCACTGATGAGGAAATGAAGGAAATATTAGAAGCAATCAAAACTAAGGCTTTATCGCTGGCAGAAAAATAGAAAAATTAGAGGATTTCTCAGTTGCACATCAAAAGGTATACGCCATTGTAAGACATGTGGTCATTTATTCACCCTCCATTGTCGTGAAAAAGGAAACAAAGAAACTTTTCACGCGAAAGGAAGGAAAGAAGAATCCATATGTGAAAATCACAAATCCCCAAAAATGTTACCCATGAAATTCAAAATCACAAGTCCAACAAGCTATACATCTTCCATGTCTTGATCCAATCACAGCAAATGCTACATGGGAAGCAGGGTTAGAAAATGTCAGTGACTATTTTTGTTCAATTGTCAAGATTTATCACTAGAGGGCAGAGGCAGGAGGGCATGGACAAATTGGGCAATTGGGCAAGGGCAAGGGCAAGGGGCAAGGGGCAGGAGGCGCGAGTTCTTGAGAGAGAGGTTGGATGGTGGAGGTTGTTGTGTTGTCAAAAGCGACAACGACAACCACATCAAATTACAACTTTGCAAATGAAGGTTGAAGAAAGAACACAACATAAGCATATTGTGGTCAACGAACAATAAATGAAACCCTAAAAGGACAGCGAAGTAACAAGCAAACAGGTAAGTGAATGCGGAAATTTTTTTGTTATTATCTTTTCAAATAAGTGACTTTCAGGTCAGACCAGCAGACCGTCTAGCCGGCGGAAAATTCACTCGCAGCTAATGAAATTGCGTCAAACTCGCTGCTCGAACATCGAAGCTAAAACAAAGGTTCTCGCTTGTGATGGCAAAAGATCTATTGTTAATTTTGCATCTCTCGCTGTTTTTAAAGTCTAATCGCAGCTTGCACCTTCAAATTTTTATCACTCTCGCTACTATACACATACAGTACGAGTAGGCCAAATCACGCATGTTTCCAACCCGAGGTCCTTTGGCTCCATTGGCTTGGCAGGGCAGGTTTCTGCATGAAATCACCACACCCATTAAACCCCTGTTTATCCTACGCTTTTGATAGAGTAGAAGGTGAAATGATACCAAAGTGAAAAGTTTTTGATAGAGTAGAAGATGAAATGATACAAAAATGAAAATCGATGATAAGAAAAATAAATGATAGAATAATAGGAAAAACAAGAGAGGGTAATGCCAACCCCTCCCCCCAAGAGCCCACAACCAATGGTGGTCACTGTGGTGTGAAATATTATTTCGTAACTGTTGGACTTACCAGGGTATTAATTCTGTTGTTTTTGCCCGATTTTTGGGACAAATGCATGCACTTTGGCCAACACATCGTACCATATACCTTTTAAGCCCAAGGGGAACTTCTATTGGTATCTGATGGGGGTTAGCCACAGTATATTTTTGAAAAACCTAAAATTATACTAAAATTAGGACCTTTTATACCCCAAAAATATACTCAACCCAAAAATATACTAAATTTAGGACATTTTTAGACCCTGAAAACATACACATAGGTTCATGGTACACAAAAACTAAAGGATTTATAGCATTTTTGGCAACTGCCCTGCAATATTTTGATAAAAAACTCAGCCAGCACTCACCTTGTCAAATTTTCTCGGCAGTAACCCCAAATATATACCAATTGTGCACCAAATAGCGTACCCAAAGGACCCAAGGTAGCCAGACAGCATTTTACAAACCCCAAAATGTCTGACCTCCATTATTTACTTATAGGGAGTCCCCCTGGGCTTTTAAGGAAACCAGGTTTGAAAACTTGCATTCACTCACAACTAACAAATTGTGTCGATTTTGCTTTTCGCAGCTAAAATGAAAGGTTCTCGCATGAGACAAGAAAATATTAATTTTGCATCTCTTGCAGTTTTTTAAAGTCTACTTGCAGCTCGCACCTTCAAATTTTTTTCAATTGCTACTATGCACAGGCCAATCACCCATGTCTTCCAACCCAGAAGTTGGAAAGCAGAGGTTGAATTGTATTGTTACTTTTGGCTCTCTAAACTATGGTTGTATAAATCCTGTCATCTGATTGGATAGATGCTAAAACTTTGGAAGATATTTATCTGTTCTTAAAAAGATACAGTATCTAACAGTTTCAGTGCTGGGCCCCCGGGGGGTACATGACTTGCGGATGGACGGGGGTCTGCCTCCCGGTTTTTAGAAAGGTACCCTCTTCTAATTACCGAAAGTTGCCATCATACCTACTTTTATGATGAATTTTGGGGGTAAACCACCCATTTTTTGCTATTTTTCGCCAATTTCTGGATAACCCACCCTTGTTTATGGAAAATCTGCCAAAAAAGGGACCCTTGTTTAGAGAATTTGGGGCCCAAAAACCCACCCATATGGGCGGCACATACCCATACCCTCAACATGTTATGTACCCCCCGGGGCTGGGCCAACTCCAACTAAGCTCTAACCATTGGATAGAGCCTTGGCACCTGATTTTTCTGCCAACTATGTACCAGGTGTCTCCAAAAAATTCAACAGATTTTAGCGGGGCTGATGACAAGAATTTAGGTTGAATCAATCCAGAACAATTTTGTAAGTAATCCTCAATAGTTGACTTCAAGATATATGCCTTATCTGTTAATACTGGTGCATTGAGAGTTGGAATGTTAATCGTGAAAGTCCGATTTTGCCTCCATTCCAAGAGCTTTCGGGTTTTGGCCTGACTGAAAGCGTGCTGTTTAGGGAAATCTCTTCAGTCGTAAGCAAGCATAGCGTCGTAGCTATGAGCAAGGACCCAGTCTTTAAGCTTACATTTCAATAGAAAGTTGAAAGGTGAAAATTGACAATGTGTGATTGCATTTCTTCCCAAATGATGAATGTCTTCAATCACAGTACACCTGCTAAAAGCCAAGCACAAGTGAGCATCTTTAAGAATCTTAGCCATAGATGATTTTGTCTTGGGTACATAAGCGTACAAGGGAGGCTTGAAGGGATGGCAGCCCCCCAACATCAGCCCCCCCAACATCAGCCCAGGGAATTTTCAAGCATCAGCCCCATTCAGACAAATTTTTGCCCTTAGTTGGGCAAAAATGCTGGCAAACAATGGGCTTTGTGTTGGGCAGTTCCCCTAGATTTTTTCTTCCCGTACGCGTATGCTTGGGTATATATAATTGCTTGTTTCATAATGATTCCACAGAAGGTTATGCCGAATTCATTGCATACAAACAACAAAGATTGCAGGAACTAAGTTATTTTTCACGCCCAAGCCAAATTCTAGCCGATAAATGTCTTGACCTCTCTAACTTGTGTAGAATAAAGAATCATGTCTCTTTGTAACTATTTTTAAATATTATGACAAAGAATTTCGTAAAAAGGAATTTAGCCCCTAATACGATACGAAGCATCGTCTTTTCATGATACTTGAGGAAAATTTTGCCCTGTTTATGGGGTCACGTTTCGAAAATTTTTCCCTGTTTATGGGGTCGCATTTCAAAATTTTGCCCTGGTTATGGGTCCTTTCTTTGAATTCTCAAAGGCACATATACACGAGACCCCCCATAGTAGTTACCCCCCCCTCGTGTTTTCCATAGATTTTCCAGCCTTTTACTGCACTTTTACTGCTTGACTGAATTTAGAAGAAATAATTTTCATATGGACAAAAGTGCTACTAAAATTGGTTTGTGCCACATTGAAGCTGACTCTGTTTCTGTAATGGCTTGAATAAATTCAGCAATAGCAATGTCTGGTCAAAATTGCAACTGCTGTATGTTACAGTATGTAGAATGAAGATAAAGGCAACAACCGTAATGTATTGTATTGGTTATTCAACATATCCATTGTTAGTAATACATAGGGCTAGAATCTTTGCCTAACTTTAACCCTATCAAGCCTGGGGGGGCTGATTCAGCCCCCCTAACGGTTTTTTGTCTGTAGATTTTTACCAAGTGCACTTACAACGCTGAAACTTTCTGACTTTTAGTTTTTATCCTTGTTACGATGTAAAATTAATTGTTTGAAAAAATCAAATTCATTCCAGGGGGTAAACGCCACCAGTTTTCAAGAGATGTATGTGTAAAATTTTGAATAATTCCAAATAAAATCTACAGCTAATGTGATAAAATGATGAAAAGATAGGAATGCATACTACTTTTGATGCTTTATCCAATGAATTAGCTAATTATTAATTTGAACGTATTTTGGCACTACGCATGCGCCCATTCTTTGCATTCCTGTGTGCTGACGTCATCACTTTTTGTTAATTTTTCTTCACAGAGCAAATACTATTTAGACATAGAATACAGTGAAATTGGACTGATGTCCTTAATGCTTTTTGTTTTCTCACAATCAACGATTGAAAATATTTAGTACTATTGACTTTGAAAATTGAATAATGTGACGTCATGGAAAGGTCACGTGACATATCTAAAATAGATTTCATTTTTGGGTTCATCATAAGTTGTTCTATACGCATGCAAAGTATCAAGGCTCTAGGTTGTCCTGAAAAGAAATAAATTAGGGGGGCCGAATCAGCCCCCCCTAGGCTTCCTCGAGCATCAATTACCCTAGGCCTGATAGGGTTAAAAGCATCGAGTCCGTATAAATAGTGCTCTCATGACCAATATCAACTTCTTTTCAATCATGCAACAAAAGCTGCCATTGAAATTAAACCAAAGAAATTCCTCAGGATAATGCAAGGATTAAGAAGTCTTTGGTCTCCACTGCTAATGACTTTAGCACTATTGTGCGATGACAAAGGGCCATCAGCGGTTTGTCAGCAAAAATTCAGGACAGCGTTAATGCTCAACTATTTGTATGGACTCAATTCCTTTAAGATTAAATCATGAGTGATAGGAAACGCAGTGTCTAGCAGTCTAAAATTTATATCAGAAACGAGCCACCTTAAATTAGTGTTTTTTTGTGTTTTGAACTTGTTTTTACTTGCTATATTTCCACCTTTCACTGTTCCTTGATTTTGAAATTTTCGTTAGTTAGCCACCTTAAGTGCAGATCCACCTTAATCGTAAATCTCCAACGGAGCTTTAAGATTGTTTATTCTGTCGTATTTATCTTGATTCTGTATTTTATGAATTGATTCTTCATAACATCTTGTTTCATTTCTGCCCAAGATCTCACAAGACAACATCTTGAAGTAACCTTGACAAGCTGCCAATTCCTTACAGAAAGTTTGAATATGAAAAAGTTCTCCCAGACGAGAAACTTCTACAAGAAGACATGCAGTTAGATTTATAAAGAGCCTGACTTGAATTATCTCCGGAGAATAGCAAGGTTTCTACAGAAGAAGAAAGGAAACTGTTATTCAAAGTTGCAAATGAGGACATCATTAAAACTTGGACAGGAAAAGTGTTCAGTTTTTATGCAAGTTTTACAAGGAAGCATCTTGAAGTAGTTCTAGAAAGCTCAACTTACTTACAGAGAATGATAATAAACAGTTCTTCAAAGCTACCGATGAGGACTTCGATAAAACTCACTGCTGTCGTGATTATTAGCATTTTAATTCTCATGATTCTGTATAACAGACAGCAAGAGAAACAAAGAGACTTAAGAAAACTAAAAGAACTTCTCGCTGGAAGTGTAAACAAACCTGAAACTGAACAAGGGCCACAATATTCGCTGGCCACAAACCCCGACTGCGAAGCATGCGCTTTAAGATCAAAACATAAGATACATTTAGTAACAAATTTCTTTCCAATATCACTCTCGAAAGGACACTTGAAGATTTTAAAAAAGAATGCAGTTAGATGGGATGATGTTTTGAAGCTAGACCGAGCTGGAAGGAAAGAAATTTTTCAGCAAAGGGATCGTGAACTTTTAGATGTTCTCCAGATGAACTTGAACAACCCAGTGGTTCTAGCTGTGCATATTATATACCAATATGAACAAGTAGTGCAGCATATATTGAATCAGAGATTACTTCGAACTCACAAATTGGTTTTCCATCATGTTTCAAATAACCCCACTTACGAAGATGCAGTTATTTATATTGGGAAATTTCTGAAGAACCAGCTAGTTGTTATGGCAAATCAGGACGTTTATTTGGGAGAAGGATGGAAATATCTCGACCATGAGAAGATAAGTCAAGGAAATATTATGTATGCATTGACCAGGCATGGCAAGAAGGAAAGGTAAGCCCTCCTGAAGGGAGTACTGGGGTATCCCAAACAAGGAAACATATTTGGTTGGGACTGGCAATGAAAATTTTCTTTTACGTTGCAGTTTCCGTTTCAGTTATTCATCTATCAACCTGTTACCTGTTACCTGCGTATTCCTCCTATTGACGTCGATGTCGTCACGGAGTCGAACTAAACCGATGATGGACTAGTTCGGCGAATTCTCCCCTTGCCTGTTGTCGTTCTCTTCGCTTGCTCCAGTGTCACACCTAATAGCTCTCCTATATCTTCAACCAATCGTCTCTGTAATACCTACGAGTTGGCTTT
This sequence comes from Aurelia sp. 3 sensu Dawson et al. (2005), assembly GCA_964020215.1. Classification (NCBI taxonomy): domain Eukaryota; kingdom Metazoa; phylum Cnidaria; class Scyphozoa; order Semaeostomeae; family Ulmaridae; genus Aurelia; species Aurelia sp. 3 sensu Dawson et al. (2005). The sequence continues at coordinate 14,335,457 of OZ026583.1, forward strand.
GCGAACAACATTTTTTTTGGGGAAAGCCGTATTGGGACATCTAGATGTGTGAGCAATGAACTTCAAATGTTTTGTGAGAATATGTAGTTTCGGATTGGCATTGTTTGTACAATTTTTTCGACTTCCTTGTTGGTATCAATCTTAAATACAATTCTACAATTATTACTATAGAACTACTAATTTACAAACTAACATACAATGCTACTAAAGAAAACTATCACTGATACAGAAAAACTTAAAACATAATTACAGTGCACCTGCTACTATAAAAGCATTACACTACCAAAGAGAAAACACTATTACGACAACAACAAACTTTACATGATTGCATTTAAGATTGAATGATTCACACCTTTCACTGTGAACCAGGAGTTCCTCATTTTTAAGGCCAATTAAGTTCCACGAACTTCAGCGAAGCAATGAGAATTCCAACTTTCGTGGGTGGCTTGCCTCGCCTCTGAGACTAGACTTTAACCGTGTTTCAGAGCGCACACCTAAAAGTGTTCATTTCCGACTCAAATGTTTATCGGAAAGTCTATAAGTCCAAGTTTGAGCATAGATAAAAAATGTTGTCGTCGTTGTCATTGTTGTTGTTGTTCTCAGCGTTGCGATAACTGGAACAATATTGTGAGTCCAGGCTAATCATTTTGAAAATAACCTTAAATAAATAACTTGCACCTTGAATGTTGAAATTGGTGCTTTGCGCGTTGAAACATTCATGTTGAAATTTCAAATTTATGTTGAAGTTTCAAATTTGCTGTCATCTCGAAACCAGAGCTTTGGCATTTTCTCTTGAACAAAGTATTGAGGCACAACGAGTAAATCAACGATAGCCTTGATAAAATTTGAAAAACATCGGTATCCTAAAAAATCATATTTGTTAGAACTGACCTATTGTCAAATTTGTAATCTTTCTTAAATTTTCAACTTTGATTTTGATGCGCTCCACATTGACGCAATTAAGTCAGCGTTATCCAAACCATGAAAATATTCGACTTAGGTTAACATTTCAGGAGCAGCCCGTCAAGCATGTTTTGACTCACCGGGCATATCAGGTCATTTGCTTCAAAGACATGATACTGATAATGATAATAAAAGTGATAATAACAATGTTTATACAGGGTAACTTCTTTTTTTCTATTCATAATAAATTAGAATTAAACTTAAATACATTAATACTGTACCGCTCTTGGTGTAAGAAGACACATGGTCATCTGGCCTACACCAAGAACAGCACTTACAATTTTCAAATACAACTTCAGAAGTAAAGAAAACTACTGGGAACAGGAAAAGAAAACAGGAATACGAAGCAAAAATTAAAGGAGAGAAAGGGACTGGCGGTTCCACACCAAACTCAAACCATGCTATGTGTCTAACCCTTTGTGTCGTAGGTCTAACACCAGTTTTGTACCTCCACATCGAAACTGATGGTACAGTTACGATGGCAGCAAAGCACTATGGGAGCATTTGGATGGTTTGGTGTGGAACCGTATAGAAGATAGAAAGGAGAGCTGCTAGATGAGTGTGTTATGCCAAATTTATTTTGTCCTGATCCACAGATACTAACATGCCACCCAAGCGATAGGACAAAGAAACCCCATCCCCTCACCTAGGCAACACGCCAGCACCAACAATCAATTTTAACCTATTTGTTTTTTCTATGTACTCAATCGTTGCTTCAATAATTATCCTGTTGTCAATCATATTCATATTAGAACTGCCATAAAGGTAATTTCTTCAACACACAGAGTACTGTTATCAATGAGGTCCCTGTATATAGAAATACGATCTAGTACAATAAATTGTCCGTGCAAAGAGATATAGTAATTGGGTGAACCTGTTCACTTTAGCAGCATCAATTTATTTTGTAGTTAGAAGAAAATTTTTTTAGTTTATGTTTAAAAGGAAGGAATGAGTCAAATTGGCGAAGGCTGCTCGTAAGTTTGTTGTACATATCTTAGAACCTTGAAACCAAAATCCTGTGTTTCCTAGCATAGGGCTCAAATCTGTCGATTATTTTAAAAGGTTGATGTAAAAATGTATCAGACTTTTCTATGAACTGAGCGACACTCAAAGAAACTTTTGATAATTTGCTGTAAATCTATCGTGGCAAATTTTTGACATCTCGATCATTTTCAAAATGGCAGCATTTTGGTAATTTTTTTTTAAAAACTTTATCAAAAATTTTGAAAAAGCTACCTTATGACTAAAAAAAAAACGCCCAGCGTTTGAAAGGCTACTGCTCCTTGACTATGTAGGCAACGATATTTTGCAATATCTGATTAAATAGGTAACATGTTCAATTATTTTTAGAAATTTTTTGACAAAAATTGGTCACTCCGTTTAGAATCTGTAGGCAATTTTCTAAAATGAACCCCTTTGAGATACCTTAAAAAACGTGCTAAGATTACGAGCAAAAATCGCTAATGTGTTTATCTCACTGCGATGACTTTCAGCACGCTTTAGCACGTGCTTTTGTTTGGTTGGTTGAAAAGTCTTCCTCTTAGTGTGAATAACTTATTCAGCGAGATTCCATGCTCCCATGAGGACAAAATACATGAGCACGTCCAAGAGTCATTATTGCTAGGAAGGAGAACAAAGGAAAATTTTGCTTGCTATTTTCGCTCGTTTTTGCAGGTTTCTGAAAGGGGCTTTCTGCAGAAAATCTCCTACTTCGACGGGAAGGAATGACCGATTCAAGCCGGGTAAATTACTGAACCTAATTTGACATATGGGGAATAAAACAAGACAGTTTCAACATCATTGCTTTGATATTCAGGGATCAGGACTTTTTCAAGTGCCGGGCGTTTTTATTGACTCACCCGGTAAAATCAACGTAAATCTTAAGCTCTGGCAAAACGACTGGACATTTGCACTGAACATGCACTGGACAAATGTCCAGTGCAAAATGTTGCGTCGTTTTGCCACCTTGTCCAATCTTGTTCAGTCGTGTTCAGCGATGTTGAGAGCTGCTCAGTCGATTTTGAAGGCAGTCAAAAATGTTCAGTGGACAAGATTAAATTTCTTTTGTTTGAAGAAAATGTTCAGTCGTTTTGCTACCCCACTGAACATTGTCCAGTTTGCACAAGCGCATTACAAATGCAAGAAAGGAGAGTTTCGTCATGACGGGGAAGAAATGGAGTTATCAGCATCAATTTGTTCTATGAACAGCAGGGGAAGGTATTCACGCAGTAACGAGGATTCCTCTGACAAGATCAATTGCAGTTCTGATGACCAGAGCGATCGCAGAGAACGAGGATACGATGATATTGATGGGACAAGCAGCAAGCCCAATCGATCTTCAACTTTTCTCTTAAAATCGATGATCATTGATGTCACAATTTTAGCAGCAGATTTTATGTTTTCATCCCCTTGGCATCCTATGATCAGTTTACCCCGGGCTCCTAAAACAAAAGTCCGGACCCGAAAAATTGCACGCAATTTATCGCAGAGAAAATGTTCACTGGACAATGTTTAGCCGTTTTGCCACCCCAAAAAATTTTCATGTGTTCACACACTGGACACGGTGAGCAATGTCCAGTCAATGTTCAGCGCAAATGTCCAGTCGTTTTGCCAGGGCTTTAATCCTATTTGGACCGGGATGAAATTTGTGCGTTTCTGACCGGGAGGGGGCGTTTTTCGCCCCCTCATTATTTTCGAAACTACAAGAGATATAACAATGAAACTTGGCTCAGTAGTTCTTTGGACAATAAGCTTTGCAACTGTAACGGTGGAGCTTAATTAGTCACGTGGTTCGTTGCTAGGCAACTAAAAACAATTGAAAAATGGTCAAAATCTAGCAATTGGCTTGAAATGCAAAATTTGTCGAGATTAGCATAAGATAACAGGCAGAATTGTAGCCAGAAATAGCAAATAAGAGTAGGGGAAGATATTTACAAAGGAATTTTTTCATTCAAATTGCAAATCTTTCTAATTAAGAGCAATTAGTAATTGAATAGACTAATTGATATTTCTATTGTCGATTATTTTCAACTTTTAGACTTCTAGTTAGTGAAAATAGTGCGTAACAAGGAGCCGAAGACTATTTTCTGTACGTTTTGACATATCAGACACTAATTTATTCAAACTATGACGTCATAAAGATGAATGACGTCATGAATATAAAAATTTGCCAATGTAAGCAAATTGAAACTAACTATATATCAAATGAAAGTACTCTTCAAAATAAATCGAATGGTGTATATAACTTTATCATTTGAGTTAGCTGTGCAAAATTAGCGAGCTTTTAGTGATTTTGTTTATAACCTGTCTCCAAATAAGGTCATCTGGTCGTCACGTGGCACAACAATAGACTATTAAATTTTTAAAATTTTATAGCCAATTAATTTTAACTAAAAGTCAGTAAGTTGCAGGGTCATATCTAAACTAGCGTGGGAGATAGCTTGGAATGTTTGGTAGGGGGGGGGGCGAAAAACGCCCCTCGGTCCAAATAGGGTTAAACTACTTGGGAAAATTGATACTTCAAGAAAACTCCTTCAAGAAAACAATAGTTTATGAAGGTCTACAATATGGTGGAAAGCAGAAATCTGTAATTCTTTTGGTTAAGAATTTAGAAGTTTGATGACGTCACAGCCTCAGAATTAATAAATGCCGCCATTTTGAAATTAATCAAGATATCAAAAATTGCCACGGCTGATTTACAGCAAATTACCCAAAGTTCCTTTCAAGCATTTTAATTCAAAGAAAAATGCAATAGAATTTTACACCCATCCTTTTAAAGATTTGAGTGCTATGCTTTGTTTAATTCGAGCTGCATTTTTATCGTTACAAGTATTATGATTATGATTTAAAGGCTCAAGACGTGTTCATAACTTCAAAGGATACTTTCTTTAGGCCTTTAAAGACCAACAAACAAGCCTTGTATTTCTTATCGTTTTCGATCAACATTAAGTTCCAATCTTTCTGCTATTTTCCGTAAATAATCTTCAAAGTTCTGCTCTGAAGCTCCTTATTTTATCACAGGGAAGCCAGATTAGGTGTTAATTTTGTGATATTTGTTGATTTTTGTTATTTTGTGATATATTATATTTTTATTTCGTTTCGTTATTTGGTAGTTTATTTTCCGTGACTTCTGCTGCTGCGCAATGAACGTCGCTCCTTCGCATATTCTTCCCTCGCTTTGCGCTCCGGCGCAGTTTCTTTCCCAGTACAAGTTCACTGCGTAGCAAAGCAGAAGTCACGGAGAATAGATTACCAAATAACGAAATAAAAAAAGACAATAAATCAATAAATAACAAAATCAATGAAATATAGAATATATTTCGGATCAACAAAGTATTACAAAAATTAACATTTAATCCGGTTTCCCTGCGATTTTATCCCTTTACTCCAGAGGGTTCCTGTGTGATAGCAGACTTTCGATTCCGAGCCTGTACGAAGATTAGTTATTATTTTTTATTATTATTTATCATTTGACTTACTCGGTATCATTGATTCATCTTTCAGGTATTGCAAGATGCGAGATGATTGTGCTAGATCAGCGGTATATGCAGGCAGTCATGATGCCTTTGCTTTTGTTTTGAAAAGGATGCCAAGAAGACATCACCTTGCAGAGCTGAGACATAAAAATGACGACTTTGGTATTGAAAACATCATGATTTATATTTTCAGAAATAAACTTGGGTATGAAGTTATTAATCCGTGTTTTGTTTTATATATATATCATGTACATTGTGGACAGGTTCATTCGAGAAAGAGAACACGTGTTAATCGTTTCAATAATACAGACATGGCTTATTTTAGTGACCATCTTTATGTTTAGATTGACGTAAATGAGTATTGCGCTAAAGATGGCGGCGAGGAATTTTTTACCGAGATGCACTGCGTTCTTTAATGGAATTCCTATAGAATCGTTAAAGATTTGTAATTGGAACGCAATGCATCTCGGTAAAAAGTTCCTCGCCGCCATCTTTAGCGCAATCTTCTATTGTGAGTAAGAGACCGCTTGCCCGAAAACGATATACCAGTCTTGCCAAAGTGCACCGGTTAGTTACTCAAAAAACTTGCCATCCCCCCCCCCCTGTTCGAGAAAGCATTCTATCAAATTCACTTGCCATGTGATCATTACGATTGTCCTTTCTACTGTATCAGATACAAGGTTGAAGGGACTTAAAGTTTTTCTGATTTTATTTAAAGTACGACCAAAAACTACGTAGAGTTCAACGGTTTTCGGTGCCATTTCGGCTCTATTTGCTTAATAGTAAAAGTTAAGGTCTCTTTCGAAAGAAGAAGAGAAGCGTAATATCCTTAAGCAGAATTTTCGAAATTTAAATTTACAAAAGGGGGTTGAAATCAAGCCTCAAAAAAAGCAACTCTTAGCCCACGCATCCGACTAGGTCGAAAAATATATGGCAGAAAAGCTCTATCTTAGCTGTATCCAAATCTATGCTCCGTTCATTTGTCAACCCAATAGGTTTCTGTTTACAAACGAAGAAATTGCCAAGGATTAGCAGATTTCGGAAAATCTGGTTTTCTCAATAACGGGGGAAGCACCAAGTCGTAACAACACCAATTAACAGGGACTTTATCACAAAAGACTGTACCGAGCATGAAAGATTGTCTCAAGAGAGTTTAGTCGAAATTCACTTTTTTTCCTAAATGTTGTTGATTTCTTTCAAACAATATTTTGTTGCTGCGAGCATGCGCGAGCAGCCATATATAGCAAACGTTCGAGGGTGGGTGGACAGTGGAGTGTCAACAACAACAACAACAGGTTGTAAAGGATCATATTTCGACACAGGAAGCCCAACTTGCCAAATAGATATCGTTTTCAAGTCGTCTCCTCATCTGATGATCCTTCGGTGCAGCAAGAATGATTCTCATCAACCACATATGTCTCTTTCAGGATGAAATTAACAATCATTATTTACAATTTCAAAGCACATCTTATTACACTAAAATAAACCGCCTACCAAATTAAGAAAGCCAAAGTTAAGAACCACATTAATTAAGCCTGACTGATCTGAAGTTGTGAAAAATGTGTATTATGAATTAATGCGCAACTATGTCAAGCATATTCAAAAACTATGAAAGGGTAAATTTGATTTTCCGATGGCATCGATGTTTTTAGTGCCTTTTCGACCTGGTAGACAAATTCACCAAGGCATAAATGCAATTGAGGCGTAGGAAACTGATCCTGAAGATGATACAGAAACAAATGATGTTGATGGTTTAGTTTTGAACTCTGAGCTACATGTGAGCTCAAGAAAAGGGACACATTTTAATGCAACATTTTTATCAACTGCCAACATGATTACAATGCGAGGGTGGTAAAGAATGATTGTAAGCAGTCTGAGGAAGCTCATCATAACTACTATTGCAAATAACCAAAATCATGGGGTGTCAAAAGTCTTTCAGGTGCAAGAAAACATTGTTGAAGAAAAACCTCTTACTGATGAAATCTGGGCACATAAATTTTCACAACAAATGTCATCATCACAACAATAGCTTTTGGCAATATCATCTCGATTCAATAATTCTGCTTTTTTTGGAAGATGATTTGTCTCTTTGTGGGGAAGGAAAGCTTGTCCAAGGATTGCACCATATGCAGTGAACGCTGAACATGCACGTAAGAAGCAGGGGGCTCAAGTTTCCCAAATAATTTCGAACGCAATGATGCTACATCCCAAACATAAATTAGTTTTTGTTTTCTATTGTAACAAAAAATTGTTGGGTCGAGCAAAAGCTTCCCTACTGAGCAACACTTATAACGTTTAACTATATCAACAACCAGTTTTTAGTGTAATAAGGTAAGTCTTGTTTTCTTTCCGTATCTGACCCTGCTATTGTAAAACAAAGCATTGGAAAACATAGCAGTCTTCTCTTCGCACACTGACCTCCTCCATATTCGATCTGAAGTTGAGGCAACTGTATTGTGTATTATAACATTGGTGAACTGTCGCTGTGTACTGCACTACCATTTCCACTACTGCTATCAATGTAACAAGTAACTTGCAGAAATAGTAGTATCATGTGCACTAAAGCTTTCAGCAGCACTTACTTAACTTCGTTAACAGCTAGTTTAGATTCTAAACAATTAAATTTGGTACGCTTACAGTTTTTGAAAGAACCTTTGCAGAAGCGCAGTGTTTCTCATTTGCGAATCTAGCCGCTTGAGAGATTACAATCGATGCACTTCATGTGCTTTTGCAAGAAATAGTTGTTATCTAAGATGCTTGACCGAACAATTCAAAATTCAAATGGAATATTTTTTCAAAGAAAGCATTAATGATCACGAGAAAGTGACTTTCGGTTAAACTCCGTTAAGATAACCTTCCATGCTCGATACAGTCTTACTGTGATAAAGTTCGTGTTATTCGTTGCAGTAGCGACTTGTTGCTTCCCCCGATTTTGGGGAAACCAACTTTTCCAAAATCTGCTAACCCTTGGCCATTTCTTCGCATATTAACGAAATTTACTTAGTTAACAAGTAAATGGAGCACAGATTTGGATACAGCTAAGATAGAGCTTTTCAGCCACATGTTTTTCAACCTCGACGGATGCGTGGGTTAAGAGTTGCTTTTTTTGAGGCTTGATTTCAATCCCCTTCTGCAGGTTTAAATTTCGAAAATGCTCCTTAAGAATATTACGCTTCTCTTCCTCTTTCGAAAGAGACCTTAACTTTTACTATTAAGCAAATAGAGCCGAAATGGCATCGAAAAACGTTTTAACTCTACATAGTTTTTGGTCGTACTTTAGTAATTTTCAAATTAGTGCCGCGTGTCTAAAAAGAACCCCCTTTTGACTAAACGAAGGAGCGAAACGATAAAATATCACGACTTTTTGAGTTCATAGGCATATTTGTTGATCTTCAACTTAAATGCACATACCTTGCATTTTTAAAATCGTCCTCCAAACACCGGAGATATGAGTTCACAAAGTCGAATTTTGGAGTGCACTTGAAACCAGAGGTTTTGTAAACTGGCCTAGCCATGACTTGATATCACAGGCATATTGCAAAAGAATTTCAACTTTGACCTTAAAAATAATTATGCCTTGGAATGCTTCAATTGCTCTACAGATAATTATTCCTGTGAAGAATCAATCCGTGCATTGCATTCCATCCCAACTGTCAAAGAAGAAGAAAAAGAGCACATGCACGCTCATTTTGGAGATGTGGCACGCCTTTTTCATTTTTATCATATTTTAATTATATTCTTTTAATCAGGGCAATGTCCGCGAGTCTTTAGCGAAACACTAAAAGTTAGGGTTTACAGGTGCTTTGGAAAATATCCACGATTCCATGATACATACCACGCTTAGGCCGTTTTTCAAAAACGCTTAGGCCGTTTCTGGTTTCGAGTGCTCTGTAAATGTTGACTTTGCGAGCTTTTATCTCCGGTGTTTGGTGGACGATATTTAAATGTAAGGTATGTGAACCTAAGTTGAAGATTGATAAATTTAGCTGTCCACTCGGAGGGTAATGATATCTTATCGTTTTGTTCCTATTTCCAGCAAAAGGGGGTACTTTTTTGAGACACCCGGTAGCCTTGTGGTAAATCATTAAAGAAATTTGTTGTACAGAATATCAAGAAAATGACCAAAAACGGACAATTAAAGGCAACGTGAAATGAAAGAAATGCAACTTGTGAGTTTTACTGTTTTCAGTATAGTAGAAACCCTCAGAAAAGAGCCTGTTTTTATGCGAACTTCGAGGCCGAATTTTTTTTAAAACCCTTTAAATAGGAACCCATCAGAGGCTGAAACCCGGAGAGGTTCTTATATAATAGGCTTCATGTCTTCAGAATTCCTCATAATTTTTAAGATTTCTTGACATTTTGATCAGAATTCTTCAATGGTACAAAAGACTATCAGATTTTTAATCTAGAATTCTATCCAAGAATGTTCTCAGTGATTCTCAAGAATTCTTCAGAATCCCCAAAAACTCATTAGAATTCTTGTGCTGAAAAACAGTATTAATGTGTGCACGGCATATACTGTATATAAGCATGGGTGATTCGGACACTGTTGTTGTGCTTTCTAAACTAACGAAGAAACAATAATTATTCAATACTCACCCCTGGCAAGCAACGTTTGTATTCCGGTCAAACATCGTGGTCAAACATCGTGGCCTACCCTCCTGCTTCAAATTCTGAAAATTCTGAATCCCAACTGCAACAACATTTCGCCTCCCCAGCTTACCCTAGCTCCTTGCTGCGAGGGCAGTTCGTTAGGGTAAGCTGGGGAGGCGAAATGTTGTTGCAGTTGGGATTCAGAATTTTCAGAATTTGAAGTAGGAGGGTAGGCCACGATGTTTGACCACGATGTTTGACCGGAATACAAACGTTGCTTGCCAGGGGTGAGTATTGAATAATTATTGTTTCTTCTTTAGTTTAGAAAGCACAAAAACAGTGTCTGAATCGCCCATGATATAAGAACCTTTTAAAAACCTTGCTGGCTTCAACTTAGAATAACAACCATTTTATTAAGAACCTAATCAGGCTGCCCAAGAAAAACCTAGGTTCTTGTATGCAGGTTTGTACTGTAGTCTTTTTCTAAGAAATGTAGAATAAGATATGTAGTAGTAACAATAATTATGATTTGTAAATTCGAAAGATTTAATAATATTAATTTGTAATAAGATATGAGGAAGCCTCGTATGCCGAGGCGAAATATCAGTTTTTATGTACCATATTTAATCAATATTTAATCCAGATAATAGTCGTGATTTCTTTTGCATTGTATTGTGGTGTTCCTGCCTTCGAATATTTTCACTTGTTCTTCGCTGCAAGAATTTTTCGTTCAAGGAAGATTCGACGCACAGCCCCCGTGGCTTTTTCTCGATACAATTGATATTAATGTAAGACTGCGTTCACACGATGCCGGCACATTTTGAAAACGGTGGAAAATGTGACGGTAGCAAAATTTGAGCTAGCGTTCACACGATGCCGGCACAATTTGAAAACGGTAGGAAAATTGACAGTAAAAACTCGTTCCTGGACTTTGATGCTAAAGAAAAGTACCTACACCCTAAGAATCGACCAGTCTCGATCCAAAAGCGTTGAAAAATGATCTGTTTACAATGCTGTTTCAAATTTATACCAGTTAGGGTTCCGTTTTCAAAATCTACCGTTTTCGAAATTTGCCGGCAAAAAATGTGGCGTTTTCGTGTGAACAGGAGGCCTATCCGTCACATTTTTCACCGTTTTCAAAATCTGCCGGCATCGTGTAAACGCAGTCTAAGTTTCCATCTCAGTTGCTGCTCGTCATTTTATTAGCTATACTAATCCTCAAACAGATGTCAAATTAGTTTCAAAGACCGGGAAAAGTTTGATGGTGCATTTTTAGGACATTTTCTAGCTGCTTTTGAAGAGTGATTTTTTAAATCTTTTGAATTTACCCAGCGACTACTACTTTGCTAAAATAATTTATCAAACAGGAGATTTTTTGAGTCATCCGTAAGTACAAGCTTTCTAAAAATTGATGCATATGCTTCTTATGTACCCTATTATTGCTGGAGATACTATGAACTCTACACTTTCTATCACATTAGTAAGGATGGTATGTCTGATTGGCGAAGGATCTTTCACGCATGAATCTATCTTTTGATTTTTCCAACTATTCTAGTAGACTTGCTACTGTAATCCCCTGTGACCAGCAGTGAGCCTGTCCTTCAAGTAGGACCGTTGAGAAGGGTGGGTAGAGGACGTAAAAGGTCCAGGGCCCGGGCCCCGAGGGGGGCCGTGAGTATTTTGTGCAAGAACCGTCTACTTTGATGACAGTTTTCATGTCAGAAACCAAACCGTAGTATTGATATTTCTAATATCGAAACTGGTTCTATCCCAGCGAGTCAGTCGTTGGTGTCGTAGGGTCGTACAGTTTCCGTTCTCATTCAATCTTTTCGTCTTTTGAGTCGCTCGTTCCCCCTAGCACCTCCAGCGACTACAACGAACTGGTGTGAACAAGGCAATTACTAGCATAAATCGATGTCCTTGATTCATAAATACAATTTTTTGTATAGCCTTTACACGGAATGTTTAAGCAATTTTGAGAATAATTAGTCATAAAACTTTTATGCAAACTTTTCGGATATAAACTTTTCCTATCTAAGTTTATATGTTAGCTACAGATAAGAATTATTAGGTTATAAGAATCTGATAAACAATTTGAGCTATAACCAAGGCATATTTTAACATATGTACAGGTGCAGGCCCTCCTCCTGCCCCACCACCTAGGAAAAATTGCCCCACCAGTAATTGGGCCCAGTCGAAAAAAATAAATTTTGTGGCTATTCAAGCAAAGTTTCTGATTTAGCTGTGGTAAAGAAGGAATAGAGAAAGAGACTCTAAGCCAAAGAATAAGATGTTCACTCGAAAATTTTCGCGAGGATGCTAATTTATGAAGATGGTCAACAAATGAAGATGAAGATGATTACAAATGGTCAACGGCAAGCACGGGCTCGTTAGAAGCGTTATAAGCCATGTAGAAGGCATATCCTCGAAAGTATTCCTGGGGTCTTCACCCCCAGACCCCGTCGCATTACGAGTTGACATGTAGTATGTAGGTTAAGAAGATCAGTGAAGATCAGTGTAATCTACATCCAAAATCCTAATTTGCTAAATCTTTCATTTGAGTGCAAAAAAGTGCATCACTGGTAAGGAATTTTTCAAATTAACTCTGTCTGGGGCATCAACACACAAATGTTTCATTCTGCAAAACATTTTGATTCCCGGGAGTTTGATGTTTGATTCCGGGGAGTTTGTTCCAGTGTGATGTTTCGAGAGTTGACAATATATTTGTGTTGAGTCGTATGCAGTGGCGTGCTGGCCGGGGGGCAGGGGGGCAACTGCCCCCCTGCGAGTGAAATATGAGGGGCGCCAAAACGGCAATCTCAAACACATGGGCGCCGAAGGCGCCCTTGTTGAGATGCTAGCCAAGTAGTTTAATAGTTTCTTAGTTTTCTCCAAGGATTCTTCTTCAAGCTTGAAAGGTTTTTCAGGAACACAGAAACAGAAACACGGAGGTAGGTAGGTAGGTATTTATATTTAACGTGGCTAGCCTGAGAAAGTCTGAGAGACTTATTTCCAGCAGGGGCCACGGATGTTTTACCATCAGTCCGCCGCAGCTACCCGCCGCAGCTACCAGATTTCCCTCACATGTCTCTGGTCGACCCGGGCTAGAGTTACGGACAGCGGCCAAACTGTCCAGCGTGGGATTTGAACCTACGGCCGTTCTGACCTTTGGCTTACGAGTCAGACGCCTTAACCACTCGGCCACGCGCTCTCCTGGAGATGCCTGGAAGTATCAAACTAGGGGCACAGAACAAGAATAGAGGCAGATGACCGATTTGGTCGGATTGTGAGTGATTTTCTGCTACCCTCCAAAACTTCGAAACGGGTATCAAACGGGAGATACCCGTTTTTTCCAGTCGTAGAAAAAGGAAAAAGTGAAGGAAACTATTTCCTTGAATGGAAGACAAGCGATAAATGTCAACCCCATGCTTGAAACAAAATCATAACTCTTTTCAACTTCGTAAATTGTGCTAAGTTTCTTATCATTTGTAAACTATGCCAGAAACTGCTTCCACGACAAAAAGCTCACAAATTCTGACCATGTGTTAGAATTTAACTCAAAAACTTCTTGGTGATGCTAAACTGTGTTATAAAATTGTTACAAAAATATATTTTATCACTGGAAAACAATGTTATGGTTTGGAGACGTTTTGAGAAAGAGTAGAAGATGAGTCCTCAAAAAATTTTCCTGCGGGCTTCGCCCCCAGACCCCTTCCTTTTGCATTTTTCTTGACTTTTCGCTGCAAATTCATCAGCATCTCATAACGTGACTTTTAACTTAATGTATATACAGACAGACTGCAGTATATACAGTATATACAGACTGCAGTACAGTACAGATGCAGTATATTCAGACCGCAGTACAGAGCACTGAAGGCGACTAAATCCACGGAAAACATGCGGTAGGAGAGCTATGCAGCATGCATCAAATCGGGAATATTTTGAGCATGTTTTGAGCAATGACTAATAAGGGGGCGCCATTTTCACATTTTGCCCCCCTTGCTGAATGAGCCCCTGCACGCCACTGGTCGTGTGGTATCCTTACTCATTTCAGTTTTTATATGGAAAAAATGGGCCCTTTTCATGTTTTGCCCTACCACTGAGAATTTCTTAAAATATGCCTTGGCTATAACGGTTCCAAACGTGAAAACCTTTTCCTGTTTCTGTCTGAATCATCCGGTATCGGTCGACTAAAAACGCATTTCGCTCTCAGAACCATCAATATAGACCTACCACCTCCCTTGTATGACAAATTCTTTAACTCTTTTTTTGGTTTATTCTGGAGATGGAGATCACATACTCCTTGCGAGAGATATTTTTAGAGTCCCCCTAATTGCAAGTGTTATCTTACTTATTGGTAATAATTGTGATCTTTTACCCGTGAGAAAATGTCCAGAAAGTATGTGTTATCAAGGCTGTGGGTGTGCTGTTTTTGCTGACAAACACCAGAAACCTCCTTTTTGCGGGCCCAGTGTTTGCAAATATCTTTCAGTTTGCTGGTTGATTGGTAAGTGCAATCGCTTTCCAGCGGTTCATGTCTAGGCCTTGCAGTTCTGAATGAAGAACGGACCATTTTTATTGGGCAGATCACGTGGGAAGCGTCAACCTCGTCCCCAGGATCTTCTCGTCTCCGTGTGACACTAAGGACAAGATTGGGCAAGCGGGCTAGCAGAGATTACAACTGGGCTAGCTGGGCAGAATCAATCTTGGGCTAGTCCAGAAAAGGCGGCTGAGAAATATAACTTTAAGATCATGGCACCAAATGCTCCTGCTTATTTTACAGCTCGGTTTATTTTGTCAAAATTAGGATGAAGGCATGTTCAGCCCACGGGGGGGTTCTCGGCTAAATTTCGGTCAGGGGGGTGCCGCCCACAGTTTCAAAATGTAACCGTTGGCTAGACCAATTTTTGTGAAAATGACACCCTTGGCTAGACTAATTTTTCCTTCAGAAGTGCTCTGAATTGGCATTTTCTAGGCAAAACTTGCCAAATTTTCGCATTTTCTCGACCAAAATTCCAAAAAAGTTGGGTTTTTCACCAAAATTACCGAATTTTAACATCTCTTTGACCAAAATTCCCAAAAAGCATACCCTTGCCTAGACTTAACTCGATTAAAATTGCCAAAAAGTACACCCTTGGCTAGACTAGAAGGCCGAAAAAGTATACCCTCGCGGGCGGCACATCCCCAGGTACCTTTACTATGGAAGAACTCCCCCCGTGGTTCAGCCACAGGAGTTTAAATTGTTCAGCTACAGGACTTTAAATTGTTCAAGTTTGATCAATGATCTTTGCAGTAAGAGTTTTCAAACTGGTGATATTTTTTGCTGGTTCGACAGCCCCTCTGCAAAAGGCCTAGCCAGAAGGTGAAGAAAATTTGCTGTTGTACTTTTTTGAGAAGCATTGAAAGCTTTCATAAGTAATATTCGTTCACTTATTGAAAGATATTTCTACTAGAAAGAACATGGGGTATTATTTAAGAGGAAACATTGAATCAATCCTTCGTAACTTGCTCCATGAACTGAGTTTCCACAGCATTGTTGCAAATGGTTTTGCCGATCTTCATTCTGCTGGAATATAAAGCTGATACGTGTCATCATAGTCACTTGTCATCGACCGTACTGAACTTGAGAAACATCTTTCCAGAACAATAAATGACAGATGTCTCAATAAGCACAAGATAGCCACTGGGCATCATGGTTTGCCTCTAACTTCCATTGACGACAGCTAGATGGTTTCTTGGTTTCTCTTTTTTCATGATAAGGCATCTAGGCTAAGAGAGCATCTAACCTAAAGAGAAAAACTGTCACAGATATCCATCATCGGCGATATTTTCTCCTTTATGTCAACACTTTCCCATCGCGAGCCACTCAACATTGAAATTCAACCGCCACAGCTCCAGTCCAGCAATAGATAATGTGGGGCCTAAGGAAAAGATCACGTCACATCCTTGACATCATTCTGGACACGGGGGGGGGGGTTCTTCCATAGTAAAGGTACCTGGGGATGTGCCGCCCGCAAGGGTATGCTTTCCAAACCTTCTAGTCTAGCCAAGGGTATACTTTTTGCCAATTTTAGTCCATTTAGTCTAGCCAAGGGTATACTTTTTGCCAATTTTCGCCCATTTAGTCTGGGCAAGGGTATACTTTTTGGCAATTTTGGTCAAAGAAATGTCAAACTTCGGTAATTCCTGCAAAGAAACAAACATTTTTTTCAAATTTTGGTCCTTAGAATGCAACAATTTAGCAAGTTTTGCCTAGAAAATGCCAACTCATGGCACTTTTGATGTAGAAACTAGTCTAGCCAAGGGTATCATTTTCAGAAAAATTGGTCTAGCCAACGGTGCCATTTTGAAACTGTGGGCGGCACACCCCTGCCCGAAATTTAGCCGAGAACCCCCCCCCCCGTGATTCTGGATTGGGATTTGGGAGGCGTCTGGCTATCGAAATGTTGGCTAGCATTACCTTTAATCTGCAATGTTTATGAATTTCTTCTGATCTGATAAGGCTCTCTTCTTTGTTAGGCCTGCTAAAAAGGCCGACGTAGCAGTGATCATCTGGGCATAGTCACAAATCTGGGCAGCAATTGGCAGCCGTTTGCTCATCATCTTGCCCGTCGTAAAGTTGTGAGCAAGAAGCAATCCCCAGAAAAGGCTCCAAACCGCATGCGCAGTCACGATTTATGCCAGTGACATAATGTGGAAATTAGAGTGGCCGTTGAAAACAAGTGAAAGAAACAGTAGCTCCAATGTGCATGACATCGTGAGCCCTGGTGAGCACCAATGCTATTTCCTTTAGAACCAATCAAAAGGTTGGAAACCCCGGTCATACATGGAATGGTCCCTTTGTCTTTCCATTGCTTTCGTTATTAAGGTGCTGTTTACATGGAGGAGGGCCAGCCCTCCTAGGAGGGCTAGCCCTCTTTGCCGAGATCTCACCTCGCAGGTCTATTCCTTTATAGAATTCTTTTTCGTTTACATGAGAGGAGGGCTAGCCCGCCTAGGCGAGATCTCGCTATTCAGTACCCGAGATCTCGCCTAGGAGGGCTGGAAATTTCCCATGTAAACGCAATCAAGAGGGCTAGCCCTCCTAGGCGGGATGGCGGAAACAATAGAATCAGTGTAGAACAATAGGATTAGAATCGTTGGCGCCAACATGTCTGGCCCTCCTAGAAGGGCTAGCTTTCCATGTAAACGCAAAATATAATTCAGCCCGCTTAGGAGGGCTAGCCCTCTTAGGAGGGCTAGCCCTTCTCATGTAAACAGCACCTAAATCCTTGCTCTAGGACAGGTGCGATTCCCACGCTTGAACTTTAACGATGGAAGCGCCAATTAAATCTCTGCACACTCAAACAAAGATAGACGCTCATGAAAGAAAGGGGATATGCGTCAGCCAATCAGGAAAGGTTCCGCGTTTTTCATGAACTGAGAACAAGGATTTGGTCGCTGATGCGCAGACTCAACTGGAGGATAACCTCTCTGAAAACTAATCAGTAGCGTCTGGACACAGAAGGTCTTTACGATGTTGCTTTACGAGAAAAGCTCTCTTCTGTCAGAGAAACAATAAACAATCATCCGGCAGCTTTTTCCAGATCATGAAATGATTTTAAAGTTATCTGACTTTTGCAAAGCAGCATCCAAGAAAGATCGATGTTTCAAATCGTGACCGATTTGGGGAAAAGATTTTCTTGGTTTTGCTGCAAAATGTGTTACGTCCTGGGAATGTGCAACCAATTCAATTTCAATTTCAATTTTATATAATAACATTGCTACACTTTACCGGAGCGTCGTTATACTAACATAACATAACAAAACAAATGGCGATTACAACTTAACTGAAAGGGGCAGCGTCACGTAATGTAAATAAACCTCTTTCGAAACGATGATTTTTCAGGATTTTTGATAGTCCATATCACAGAGATTTTTCACTACTTTTCTCGAAATATAGGTGTTATTTGAAGATGGACTCTTGAATTTTCTTGAGAAATAAACCAAACGCTCATGCGTTGTAGGATTGCAGAGATATTGGTGGATTTTTAGAAGTAACTTTATTGTGGATTCACGCCATCCACCAAAATCTGAGCGGAACGCAAGGGCCACGTGTGGCCAACAATATAGATCATAGAGATAACAGGTTTGTTTTCGGTTACGTGACCCTGCGCCTTGAATAAACGAAACTAATATCAAAGAAGTAAACGAATATCAAATGCATAAGACTAATATTAACTATAATGGTGTTCATATTTAACTATAATTATATTTACAGTGGAATCAGAAGGAAATGGGTTGTTAACCAGGTCATGGGGTTGACATCATTCTCTGAACGTATTTCAGTAGCATGCTTTATATAATAAGCTGCCCATCTGATTATCTGCAGATCCTCACATGACATCAAAAAAATAAACCTTTGTTTCGGAGTGAGAAGCTCAAAGTTTTTGACAGACTTTTCAATTTCCTCGTACAGTTCCGTTCGTAAACTGTAGTATTTGGGACAGGAAGTCATGAAATGTTGTTCATCTTCAACAGTGTTTTCATTAGGGGCGACAAACATATCGATTTTCTCCTCAACAACGTCGTTTGGACGTTTTCGTTTAGACCCCCCCCTACCCCCCCCCCCCCACAAAACGTCCATGACCTAAATATCGATATAAGCGAAATTTGTGCATGTTATAGGCCTGGATTTTGCAGTGCTTAGTGTGGAGACTGACCCTGCGCTCATATCAAATTTCATTGCTAAGAACAATTCTAACAACAGCGAAATAATCTGCAAAAAGTGAGAAATACACTTACTCGCAACCATTCTGTACTTTAAATTTATGCATATCAAAGAATAACAGCATCCTAAAGAATTTTCATCCAAGTGATGAAGAGATGAAGGCTTGAACCAACGAATCCTCTAACGAACATACTGAATTCCTACAGAACCTAATTTGAGGGATGTTCCCTGCATACTATTGACGGGAAGTCCTTTTTACATAATTGTGAAAGTCATAAATGTCGACGTTGCCGTACCTTAGCCACAGGATAAGGATTAACTGATACCATACTACTAGGAAGTTAAGCGCTCGCTTCGCTCGCGCTTCAACGTTCCTAGCTCCTGCGGAGAGCTCTCAAAGAATATCTGATGATCCACCTTGAATGTACAATAAGTAGTTGTGGTTGTGGATAGAATGCTAAAACTTCTTGTTATTCACCCATGAAAGTGCTAAAGTGGAATTTTGTGTTTGTATGGATTTGAACAGTTTGATACAACAGATTACCATTTTGCTGCATTAGGCATAAAACAAACCTCTTTGTGATGCACACCAGAACTGCCCAGTTCTTTAAAATTTACAAAAGAAAGACCGTAGGCAGGTGCGCAGTATCACAATTCTTTTGCCTTGAGAGAATTCTTATGAATCTCTTAATTTCCTGTGAAAATTCCTGTTAAACGTTCCAGCATGTCTTTCTCATTTGACCGAAGAATTCCATCAGAAAGTGAAGGATTATTGAAAAATATTAAGAATTCAAAGAATTTTTGACAATCAAGTTGATCAATATGCTTGTGGCGGGTACTATGAGCAACATCTCACATCATATTTGTTCATTCTTGTCCTGAATATATTTGTTTATAATATTGTAACGATAAAAGAAATTCAGTGAGTTCTTGACTGTGTATCATGTTTCAGTTTATATAGTAGAACTTCTTCACAGCATATTTTTGTCAGGCTGATCCTGAAATAATTGTTACATAAATTGTAACAATGGATCAAAGGAAAATACAGTACATTACATTGTTTTTGACTCATGACTGCAATCAATATGCGGTGCAGTTGTGCACTCCCATCAGATTGCCAAGATCTGCACCAAAGTATGATCATATGACCAAGCCCCTTCTCAGTGATAATAGCTTGTTTATCATCTCCACCTTATTTTTAACATGAAAATCTTGCTAATTCAATAACAATAAGCCCCACATAATGCTTTTGTCACCAAAATATTTTATTTTGCATTAAATGATCCCATGTTAATCTTTTGAAAAATAGAACCCAATGTTCCTTAAAGTTTCTTATATCAAAGAGTCTCAAGATTGGGTGCCATAAAACGTTTGGCAAGTTGGTAACAGTTCGTTCTGCTTGCCAGCTTAGAAAACTTGCATTCATAAGGTGTACAACTTTTGCAGCTTGCAGCTTACAAGAAAAGGTTCTTTGCATCTGCTAAGGATCTATTTTTACCCTCACCGCCTTTAGACTTTAATTGCGCTTGCATCTTTCACTTTCTTTCATTCACCACTACACTGAGGCCAAATCATGCATGCATTGCAATCTGGTCTCCAGGAACCTAAAGGAAATGAAAAGAAGTAAAATCCTAAATACACAGCGGCTGGTGTAATCTGCATAACGCAGGTTGCATAATGCAGGTTGCAGGTCATGTTTTATGGCCAAGGGCTGCATGGCTGTACCATGTGGCCACAATCTTGATGACACAAAGCTTTTTAGTTTCAGGGGGTTTGGTTTCAAAGCTTAACAATTGATATAAAAAATTTATCTTCTGTCTATGTTTTTCTTTGTCAAAGTTTCTTGTGGAGCATGAAACAAATTTTGGTAATTAGAGAAGATTCTGATTACTTTGCTCACAAAGTCCAACTTTTCGAGCTTGAAGTAGGGCCAGCAGAAAAGGGTAGACTTGGGAAAACTTGAAAGTTTCCTCCGAGGATGCAACTAACACAAGGGCATTTCATTAATTCCCAAAAATTTTGTACACCTCTGGCAAAAATTCTTTTGGTTTTGAGAAAATCCATCAAAATCTTAAAAGTCCTTTGCTCTGAAAAAATCTTGACGAATGAGTGAAATTCTGATGAAATTTCCCTGGAACAAACATGACATTTTCATGAAAATCCACAAGGTTACAGGTACATGTACCCCAAAAGCCACAAAAAAAGCGTGTGGTTATAATTTTTTTCCTACTAGTTGATTTCAAAAATGGTTTTGTGTCAATGAAGGGCTGCAGAAAACGAGGTCTTCCCGTTGGGTATTATTATTTTTTGCCTAAGATTGACCGAGTACTGATGTGACAAAGTTTCTTGTTTTTCACTATATGTACCCCAAAAACCACAAAAGCAAAAACACGGAAAAGATTACAGCTGATGCACCTATCACTGTGATATTTGGGAAGAAGTCATCATTATAAATCAGTAATGGATAGAAAGTATAGCTGCAAACTTATTTTCAGTGGAAGTATCTAATGTGCCACAAAACCCGCATGGGGTGTACCCCAAAACCACATTAGTTTTTCACTTATCAAGCCGTTTGCAGCATATCAATCTTCAAAAGCATTATTTTTCTTGATTCTGCATATATTTTGAAATCTGCTGACAATCCGACCTAACAGAGAGGAACTGTGTTATTCATTTACCAGCAATTACAAAGTGCATGCTTTTTCCAAGTATAAAGTATCAAAATATTTGAGAATATCGATGTTCCTGGTAATTTTTTCATAAATAATGAAAAGTTTTGATGTTTCTATTCCATGGATAAATTTTCCTTGCTTTTAATTTCACAACTGCATTCATTTTAGAGTCTACCAGACTTATAACCACCTCAGAGGTTTCATTTATCACCCCCAAAATGTTTGAGAGCAACCTCAAATGGTTTAACCTCAAAGTAACCTCAAATGAGAGTAACCTCAAATGAGAGTAACTTTCCAGTGGTATCCAAAATTAACAGAAGTCTTCTAAAGTGATTGGTTAGTTAATAATATCTGGACAGCAAATACCTATGTTGATTGACTTTTAGAAAGATATTTTTGTTACTGTGTTAAAATATGGGCAATTTTAATTAACTGTCTGTCAATTGAATTGCATAAAATGTTTATTATTTTGTTGAGACATATACCATTTTACCAACTGTATGTTGATTGTCTTGAAGATGTGTTCGTTATTTTGCTGAAAAATGGAAAATTTACTTGCTGTTTGTTTACAGACTTTCAGGAAATATTTGTTATTTTGTTAATTTTGTTAAAAACTTGACCATTCTAACCTTGACTTTCAGAAGATATTTTGTTATGTGGACAAATACCTTATGTTAATTGCTTTCAGAGAGTGTTAATAATATATAAATATAGATGTGATTTTGCTGAAAATACATAATTTCATTTGGTTTCTCTGTGGCACACCACACCCTGTACTTGTGTTTTCCATGTTTCAGTGAAATGTACCCCAAAACCACACAAAAAATCACCAAAGTCAGGATGCCCATTCAATAGGTTCACTATATTGCAAGGTAACCATTGTGCTTTTCTGGCAAGAGGACACATGAAAGATACTGAAAAACACTGGTTTGCAAACTTATAGTAAGAATTTGCGACTTGCTACTCGTTCATAGAAATAATCTGTAAAATTTCAAGTTCAAATTTTTGCGTTTACACCCTATAATTTTTTTTTAAATCCAATTTATTCATGGCAAACCTACATTTTTAGGTAGCCCAGTTACCTAAGCATCATTGATCAGTAAGAGTTTTATGTTGTATGTTGATCTTCTATAGATATTGCCTTTCAACTGACCTTGTGGTTTTTGGGGTACCTTAGTTTTTGGGGTACATGTACCTGTATTGAGGATCCGGGGGGGTACTATACATAATTTGGGTACGGGGACGTGCCATTGGGAAGGGTATCGTTTTTCACGATTTTGGTATAAGGAACGGTATCCATTTTTGCAATTTTTGCAATTGGTATAGGATCGGGTATGCATTTTCGGAAAATTGGTATAAAGTCGGGTATATATTTTTGAAAAATTGGTATAAAGTTGGGTATACATTTTGGAAAAATTGGTATAAGGAACGGGTATGTTTTTGAAACCTCGATAGCACGTCCCCGTCCAAAATCAGGTCAAGTAGCCCTCCCCCGGGATTGAGGATACCATTACAATTGCATCATATTAGTTATGGGTATTGAATATGAATAGAATGATGTCACTCATTGATTCCCCATTGATTTGATAACAATGTTTTGTTGTCATCGAAGTCTGAGTCAGAGGCAATTAATCACTTGCAACTAAGTGATTTAATTCATGATATTGATTTGCTAATCCTGTGGCATGTTCTTTCCACAGGAACAGTAGCTCTTACATACCAACTATTTGTAATCCCCCTGACACAAAAATGTTAGCCTTCTTGTGGGTGACAGCCTCTTGGTACAGCCATGCAGCCCTTGGCCATAAAACATGACCTGCAACCTGTATTATGCAACCTGCGTTATGCAGATTACACCAGCCGAAATACACAGGGTATAAAGCATGTAAACCTTTGCAACATGTTTTTGTTAGACTGATCTTGAAATACGTGTTCCATAAATTTCAACAATGAACGGAAGGAAGCACTGTATGGAACATTACTTTTGACACCAATTTTCCTTTATCATTGAGAAGCACAATACATTGTTACATTACATATGGCATAAACTGCAAATGGTGCTTTCACATTAGACTGCCAAGATCCCATATAGAAATTGATAATGACAATGGACCTATGATCTCCTGATAGCCACCCACATCCCATCTCAATAATAACTGTTTGTTTATCAGCTGCACCCCATTTGTAGAATCAAGATGTTTGCAATGTTCCAATATCCCCGCATAATACTTTTGCCATCAAAAGACTATATTTCATTAAAGAACCTAATCTTAATCTTCTGAAAATGAAACCAATACTCGAGGCCAGGTTGGAAAACTTCCATTAATGTGTACAACTTTTTGCAGCTTGCCACTACAACAATATGCTGTTGCATCTAATAACAGAGGATCTATGCTTACTCTTACAGCCTTTAAAAAAGTTTACTTGCAGCTTACACCTTCAATTTGTTTTTCACCAACCATTGCATATGCATTTTTTTGGTAAAAAATTTTAGAAGAAGTTTTATGATACCATGCATGGGAATACCATACAATCTACAGCTTTGTTTGAAATTTCCATGAGCAACCTGTGTTGTAAACACTCCTTGAGATTTTAAGGATAAATCTACCTTGAGGCAGGGGTGGCGCCAGAAATCTTCAGATGGAGGGCAGGAGCTTCTGACAGGGGGGCTGAAATGGGAAAAATGAAATGGGAAAAATGCAGTTTTTGTACCCTACATCATTTTGCCAAATTTCCTCCAACAGAAACCTGAAATTTCCTCCGACACAGGGGGGTAAGTGGCTTCCGACGGGAGGATGTAGCTCCCTCTGGCCCTCCCCTGGCGCCACGCCACCACTGCTTTGAGGCCAGATTGGAAAGTTTGCCTTGCGCGGCCGATTTCTCGGCCGCGCACTTTAAATTTCAGCCGCAGTTCCAGCCGCGAAATTTTCGTAAGACAACAAAAGGAAACAATAGAACTATTGTTTAGTGACACAAATACAGCCGCGCAAGCAATTTGGACGCAGGAGAGATCCCCCGCGCATTCTGCAAACTTTCCAATCTGGCTTTGAGGCCCCATCATGTCATAAGGACAATCAAAAATGAGGCCCAAAGCAATAATATAGCATGGGCCTAGGCAAGCTAAGCAAATGAGGATTCAAAGCTATGAAGATGTTGGCTAACATTACCTTTAATCTGCAATTTTTATGAATTTCTTCTGATCTGATAATGCTCTCATCTGAGTTAGGCCTGCTAAAAAGGCCGACGTAGCAGTGATCATCTGGGCAGCACTTGGCAGCCATTTGCCCCGTCACCTTGCTCTTCATTTGCCTGGAACACGATACGGAAAGTTGTGACCTTTGGTGACCTTCCAGGAATCCCCAAAAGGCTCCACATCGCATGCGCATTTACGATTTACTTCACTGACGTAATATGCAAATTAGAATGGCTATTGAGAACAATTGCAAGAAACAATAGCGCGGAAGCGCATGACAACTTGAGCCCTGGTGAGCCCCAAAGCTATAGTTTTTAGAACCAATCAAAAAGTGAATAAACAAGGATATACATCGAATGGCCCCTTCGTCATTACATCGAATGCCTCCTTTGTCTTCCTATTGTGTTGATTGTTAAATTCACAATGGAAAACAAAAGAAGAAAGCTAATTGGATAATCGTTTACCTGCCTTATAAACATAGATTGCTGAGGTCAATTACAAGTTGATTTCGTATCATTGTTGAGTTGAATTTAAAAAGATCTTTATGTTATGGTCCGAGTGTCTTCTTTGTAGGCCAACTTTTAAAATGAAAGAGTTTAAGATCCGAGCATATTAGAAGGCTTATTTTGACAATGAGAGACAGTCAACAAAGACAACGTTCAGATTTTACAGGTTGTGATTTTTTATCAGACCTTTTTTTCGATATAACGTCTCAATTTGAAAACGTCTTGAGCGAAACCCCTCCCCCCAAAACGTCCAAACGACGTTGTTGGGGAAAAAATCGATATGTTTGCGGCCCCTTACACATAAGATAAGACACTTTCTGTCCTCGACTTGCAAATTTTCTCTCCGACCGACCTCAATGCGTAGTCTGTGATCGCTGCACCGAAATTTTGCAAAGCACCTTCTGAGCGACTTGTCAGTCAACTTACTATAGGATTTCCGTTTAAAATGCCCCTTAAATGTTGCATCAGTTCTCAGCTTATTACCTCCTTTGTTCGATTGACAACCGTCATGCCATTTGACCCCCGGCTATAGCCTTAGAGGCTCGGGCTGACCCCCGAGTTAGTTGGCTGGTCCGTCCATTACGTCATCACTTGCTTCAAGGGAAACCTCCCACATGATCTTTTGAACGAAAGTCAAAGGATGGCCTGGCACGTTTCATTTTGTAAACATCCGCTCACCAGTGTCGTATCAAAGAAATCTAAAGAGGAACTGAATCCAAAATAAAGAATCCCTGTTAACTGTGTGAAGATGAATCATCGCAAAGAACACTGACTTCATTTTACGATAATTTAATAATGGACGAAGAAAAGTTAAAAGTCAAGATGCCTGGCCTAAAGGGCAAGAAGAAAACTCTAAAGAAAGAGGGAGCCAAATCTATTGACGAAGAACAAATAACAGAAGACAGAGATATTTGGTCAATGAGGAAAGGGTCACAAGAGGTTAGATTCATCAGTTCATATTCCTATTTGATTTAGCTTTCAGTTTCGTTCAGGCCTGTTTATTTCGATGGCGCCAAGGGTTTTTCGTTTGGTCGTGCTGCTGGTTATGCATTAGGCCCAAACATTTGGAAAAAGACCACACGAGCATGATTGCAATAATTTTGGTTGGGTAGCGATCAAACAAGCAGTATAAAATTTTTATTCCTTTGATGCCATTTGTAGGCCTAAATACGTTGGTCACACAGAGCAAATATTTCTCGAGTTTTTTTGAATGGGCTGATGGCAATGTCCACAAGCTGCAATGTGTGTCTCTTGACTGCACCGCGTCATGTGATCACACGTTTCGGGAGAGGGGGACAAGGGGGGCAAAAATGGTTTATGTTTCCAAGGGGCCAAATATGATTTCTTGGCTAGAAGGCTTGACTAAATGAATTTATGATAACATGATTATCATTGACAATAATGATAATAGAAACTGAGGAAGATCTTAATTGAATCGTGTTTGTGAAATGACAGTAAAGTGTTATTATATTTTGTTTTCTGTTATCTTATCTTTAGATGGTGCTTTTGTCTGTGATAATGATAGCACCAATAGTTACTGAATGGATGCTCAAAAAAGGGGTACTTACCATGTTGTTTTGGATGAGTATATCCCCCATTTGCTCTACCAAGAAAACCCACATAAACTACCAGTGAAGTGGTGCCACGCTGGAAAGCATATATGTTACCCCAAATTCCCCCGAATATCTTTGGCGTGGAGCAACATCAGAACCATGGACGAACAATAGGTCTATTGCCCTTAGATGATTGGCAAGGCGTAAACCTTGGCGTAACAAAAACAAACTTTCCACACTGGATGTGGTGGTGTCTAGGAGTGGGGTAGTTTGTGCCCATGCTACTTGAGGGATGCTTTTAGGGGTACCAGAGCACAGAACTGCAAACCTGGAAGTAAAAATACACAATACCCCAAACTCCACTTTTGAACAAAACGTGAATTTTCTTTTTTGCATTTATTGACTCTTCCTCTTTGTTTTTAACCAATCAAACATCCTTCTTTCAACTTAAGAACTAAGGGCTAAAATTGGCGAAACCTGCAACCCATGCCGCAAAGCCCTCTTCTACTTTGTGAACGCTGGCTAAATTCCCATGCGCTCCTTAGCGTTTGGAGACGTCTTCTTGCAGGTGCTTGTCAGACTCATTTATCTGTCCAATGAGATCACCAGCTTTTATCAAAATATAAGCCTCATTCATACCATTTGTGGTCTGTTCTCAACGGTAAAGACTAAACTTTTATTGTAGACGAACAGACGAACAAATTCAAAACAAACGAAGCCGCAAAGTTGCCCTGAAACAAGTACGGCAAACTCTTGCCTGGTGCGGGCGAAAGGTGGTTTTTTACAGAAGGTATGTGCTTATAACGAAAGAAGATGGGTAAATCTAAAGTTCCTTCTTGCGGATTTTGTGTATTTGATTCAGGAGCTGAGGAGTGACTGCATACATCTGAGAAATAAATATGCAAAAATTGTAATGCCCTCTGCTCGGTTTCTGAATCAAATAAACAAGATCCGCGAGACAGAACTTAGATGTACCCATCTTCCTTTGTCATGAGCACATACCTTCTCTTCCAAACCACCTTTCGCCCGCACCAGGCGAGAGTTTGCCGTACTTGTTTCAGGGCAACCTTGCAGCTTTGTTTGTTTTGAATTTCTGCTTGAGAGAATTTCTTTTGTCTGCATTCGCTATTCGCTTGAATTGAGGTGTGAACCAAAGTGACTGATGCTATTGTATTACAAAATCTGCCCTTGCTCTGTAGACGTTAATGAATGCCGATAAAACAAGGTTTTCCAAAGTCGCCCAGCTTTCATAATATCATTGCTATAGTCACTTCTTTTTCAGCCATAATAATGGCAAAAGTTACTAAATGGACGGATAAAGAAATTGTTTTGATTTACGGTAAAAACTTTATTGCGATTGAAAGGCGGAGCAAAGTCACATTTTCCATTGCAAATGCAAATTTTTTGGTCGGGCACAGAACAACTCGTGTTAGCAGAAACCCCTAAAGATGGTTTAGTTCTATAGGGTTAGAGATTGAAGTGCTGACCCCTTTTGCTTTAGCATGGATCGCTTCTAACGACTCATTATGAAACTCCAATGACTGTTCGTCGTTTGGGGGTCAACAATACCGTAAAATATTTTAGAAAAACCGTAAAACCGTCTCAAAATTCAGCTAAAATCGTTTTAAGATTTGTCAATGCTTTGCACCACCTTGGTTCTGTACTGTAATAGAGCTCCCTTGTATTTCTGTGTCTTAGTGCGCCTTCGCACCAGATAGGTTTTAAAACCGCAAAGCAACAGTGCGAAGGTGCACTAAGACACAGAAATGCAAGGGAGCTCTATTCAAATAACTTGAGAGCGTTTGGGCCTCAAGCTCAGTTGAAGACGACACAGAACAGAAAACAAGACAACAAAGCGAGACACAGGGATCAAAACAAGGTAAATAAATAATCAAGCAAAACATCCGTGTCCTAACACCCTTGATCTGTATTGACGACATCGAGCTTGGAACAGGTAGATGTCTCCCTCGTGGTGTTTTGAAATTTTGGTTCATCAGGACACCAGCCCCCAAAAACATTTTTATGAGGTTATGCTTATTTACAGCTTATCAGTACCATTGGCTCTCCTTGCTTGTAAGTGTCTGAGATGGTTCATTTGCCAACAATTTAAGTTTTAATTGGACTGCAAGCGATGACACTTTCAGTACCTCCTGGAAAATATTCTTCTTAAGCGACTTAAGTTGTCATTTTCAAACGAACTGATGGTCTAGATGTTCTCAAGGCAGGACTGCCAAAGCTCTCTTAGCGCTCATGCTGCTGCAGACCTTAAATAGTTTGTACCTCCCAACCACCTTATTTTTGCTTGATTACTTGGTAATAAGCTAAATTTTTAGCTTACTGGAATGTGTTTGAAACTAGTTTTGAAACTTTTACCCAAGCAATTGGCAGACTTTGCACAGCTAAAAGTACCTTTAGCCCACCATTAATTTTGAGGCCCTCTGAATTAATACCTTGTGAAGGCCTTCTCAGAGTAAACAAAAACTTTTTGTCGGCAACCAGTGAATTTTTAGCATTGACGTGAAAAGCTTCCAGGTCCCAAGAAGAGCGCGGCTCCTCCTCTACACAAGTTCCGATAGGAATAGCGCTGTCGGCACAAAATGTATTTTCGAAGGCCGATTTGTATATGCAGTATCTGGAGGGGCCGTGAGGATTAACAGACAAATCCTATTTATCTTTTTAGAATGAATTGCCCTCGAATAAGCTTTGCTTGCAACAATATTTTTGCAAGACCTCTTCATGTAGCTAATATTCTTTGTCCAAAAACAGAGAACTCTCAGTGCTTCAAGGTCGTTTCATGGATTTGTCGTGTCGAGATTTCAACATAAAGTTTTCGTTTCAAGCTTTGTTTCAATATTTCATGCTGGGAAACAAGTTAAGTGGTTATTATGGCTCATTAGGGATCTTATTATTGAAGAAGCGACTTTTCTGACTATTGGAAGCAGTTTTGATCTTAAACATGGAAAGAACTGGCGGAAAATTGTCTTCACGTAGTGTTAAATCGTCCAATTATAGTCTGAATTCTTGTAAGAAGACAAAGCAGGTAATGATGACAGTTTGCAAGCAGGAACACCGCAATGCGACGAAGAACAACAGCAAATATGTGCGAACTTAAGAAATATACATATATATTAGATGCCAATATTTCGTCCTGCCATGCAGAACTTTTTCAGGGCTGTTATGTTTTAGTTACATTGACGATATAAATACATATTTATATCGTCAATGTAACTAAAACATAACAGCCCTGAAAAAGTTTCTGCATGGCAGGACGAAATATTGGCATCTAATATATATATATATATTTCTTAAGTTCGCACATATTTGCTGTTGTTCTTCGTCGCATTGCGGTGTTCCTGCTTTCAAACTTATTCACGTTTTATCACTGCAAGCATCCTCGGATCCGACGAGCGACATTGGTATCGTGTCCTTTTCTTCTTCGATTTAATGATGACAGCCTCGTTCGTATTAACTGAATCACTGAAAGATTCTAATTAACTTCTTTGTGAGGTCACAACAAGATGGTGCAGAATTTCAAAGTATAACATCAAAATTCGAAATCTAACTGACAAAATGATCAACTACGAATGACAAAATAGCCAGAGCAGTTGCCCGAAGAATGATTATGCTGAAAACTGTTTACCAGATTACCAGTGATGCACTTAATATGAACAAGGCTGGAAGTGCGCCACGAATGACAAAACATTGCCAGAGCGTTGTACCGGAGCTGTACTCAGCATTGCCATGCCAAAAACCGTTTACCAGATTACCAGTGATTCAGTTAATATGAACAAGGCTGAAAGTGCGCAACGAATGACAAATTACCAGAGCGTTGCACCGGAGTTGTACATAGCATTGTCATTCCAAAACCGTTACCAGATTACCAGTGATTCAGTTATACGAACAAGGCTGGAAGTGCGCTACGAATGACAAAACATTGCCAGAGCGTTGTACCGGAGCTGTACTTAGCATTGCCATGCCAAAAACCGTTTACCAGATTACCAGTGATTCAGTTAATATGAACAAGGCTGAAAGTGCGCAACGAATGACAAATTACCAGAGCGTTGTACCGGAGTTGTATATAGCATTGTCATTCCAAAACCGTTACCAGATTACCAGTGATTCAGTTATACGAACAAGGCTGGAAGTGCGCTACGAATGACAAAATTACCAGAGCAATTGTACGGGAGTTGTACTTTGCATTGCCATACCAAAAACCGTTTACCAGATTACCAGTGATTCAGTTAATATGAACAAGGCTGGAAGTGCGCAACGAATGACAAATTACCAGAGCGTTGCACCGGAGTTGTACATAGCATTGTCATTCCAAAAGTTCCAAAACCGTTACCAGATTACCAGTGATTCAGTTATACGAACAAGGCTGGAAGTGCGCTACGAACGACAAAACATTGCCAGAGCGTTGTACCGGAGCTGTACTTAGCATTGCCATTCCAAAAACCGTTACCAGATTACCAGTGATTCAGTTAATATGAACAAGGCTGGAAGAGCGCTTCTAGATAATTTTTTTTGGTGCTTATGAATAATTTAGCATTTGAAGTTTTCGCTAATAACGGAAACTTAGCGATTATTGCTTTGTTGATCAGTGGGTGAAATGGGAAATATGTACAGTGCAGTTCATTTGTAACTGATAGCAGAATACAGGGGGACGCTCACTCAGCACATACGCTTACGGGGGGTCAGCCCAAGAAATTTTCAGGCAACCCAAAAATATCATCACTTCAGCTGCATTGCAACCCAAGAATATCAGGTCATGTTGCACTTAGACACCTGCACATGAACATAAAATATTCCGAAACAATGAAAATAGAAGGCAGGATTGCCGCTAGCGAACCCAGAAATATCAGTTCAACTATGTATGATGTCAAAATATATCATTAACACAATTTCAGTCTTATTTGGACCTAAAAATATCACTTTTGGCAATATTCTAACCCAAAAATATCGGACTTACCTCCCCGTTTGTGCATGTGCTGTGTGCCCCCTTAGGTAAAATTTTTGTTGGTAGGAATTCCCTCAAAGTCGCAATAAGGATTCGCACGATTTTCCCCAACTTCTCGAGAACATTCGTCACGATTTCAGGACAGAGTTGTCGATTTCAGTTCGATAAATTTTAACGCAGATTTGAGCATGTCCAATTTCATCCTCTTGATAGCCAGGCAGCTGTGGCCTCTCAATTTGGGATTGTTTTTTCACACCCGGTGCGAGTATCAACGAATCTACTTGAAATAATTGAAATCAAGCATTTTTTTCTCAGGATCTGAAGAACAGCAATCTTTCTTCAATGCTCGCGACGACGTTATCAACAAACGGTGAATTCAACGAATGGTTGCTTGAAGCAGAGAGCCAGTTAGATGATGATGTCATCAGCTTCAAAATATTTGATTTGCAAGCGATTATGGATAAGAGGAATGCACTTGAGGTTGGTTTGTATTGTTGTATATAGTTCTTCAGCACTATCGATTCCAGGTAGTCACGTCTACATTAACATACACATGGTTCGGTTCGAAAAGTTTCAGACAAATTTTCGAACACTTGTGGAGAATCAGAAACACCCTTTTGCACCTTGTCGCACAGATTTAACGAACGATCCTTATTGAATGTTTCAAATGAAGTATCGTGAGCAAAGAAGCCAAACAATTAATTTCTGGCGTTCTTAGTGGTAATTTAGACAGTAAATTTTGAACATATCACGGGTAGCCGGGTCTATTGCAGCTTCGTGGAGGCGGAGAGTGATTTAAAAGAAGACATTAGCACGTATTGAAAGAAGGAGATAGTGAATCCAAATTAACAAATAGCATTTTACGACAAATCCGGCAATTTTATCTCACTATGTGCGGTTTTATAGTGAAGATAGCTAAGATGCTGAAATTCTTTCTAGAGTTATCAGTACTTCTTTGTTTTTGAGCAACACTGGCAAAACTTGGTTGCACATGTCTGTCTGATTTTGAGTGCTTCCGAATCAGCTGTGGAACGGAAATCGCCAGTAATATCAAAACATTGCGATCGATCTTACTAAAGTCATCTTCCATATTTGAGTTAGCCTTTTTACTATCAAACTAACCATATAGCCCATAACATAAAAGATTCTTCTTGACTGTATATCATGGCAAAAGGCAGATACTTTTTTGGCTCAATGGGTAATTGTAAATCTTCTCTTTGTAGGAGCTTTACGATCAAATAGAAAACCATGACATCGTAGAGCTGTCAGAAAACTTTCAAAGATTTTGCCAGATGATACCACCGTCTGAAGAGAGAATTGAAAAGAAAGTGATGATACGAGACACAAGATCGCGGATAATGAGACTTCGTTTAAAAGTCGTTGAACACCGAGAAATATTACGTTTAGTTGTGCCAATGTTATGTCGTTACAATGAATACTCGTTGAAAATAAAACCATGGTTAGATGATGCAGAGTTGAAATCACAGCCATTTATTGATGGATATAATGATGACAATGTGCTTCTCGAACATGCAGATCTTATTGAGGTATGTGTTGTTATTTTGCTAGAAAGGATGTCTGAATTTCTTCCAAGTGCTGTTGTAACGAAAGGATCACTTCATCAGTCCAACAGCTGAATCAGAAAACGAGCCCGCTGTGTGAAAGGCAACCGTTTCTGAATATCAAAGCAATGATGTATGTTCGTATTGTATTGAACAGATAACATGACTGATTAATTTCAGAATTTGTCCTTGCTGAAATTTGTCGCTCCCCTCCGATTATGTGAGGAATGTTCTCCTGAAAGCCCCTTCGAATCGCCTGGAAAAACGGCCTAAAATCTAAGAGAATTAAGTTGTCATTCCCACAGTTGTAACAAATTGTGCATTGGGATTCCACCCTCGCAAGAATATATTACTTGCAATCATGATTTGGCACCTCTCCCATTATTTTGGAAACGAGACGATGATTTAAGTTAGGTAAATTCTAATATCTAATTGAAATTGTCGGCTGTTGAACAAGATGTTTGATATACCAGGTGAGCCAGAAAGAAGTTCCCACTTTTGAAACTTCATAGCACCACCAGTACTGCACAGATGTGAATGATTCAAATTCCAGTCAAAAGCCGAAAGATCGAAGTACTTTTGTAATTTCTCCGATATTCCACCAGCATTAGAAGGATCGGTAAATTTAACTTTATAAAAATTTTATGGTTGCAAAATGGCTGCAAACATTGCCGAAAACATCGATCAAATTGTAAGGACTTCCTTAACACAGAACAATACGCAATGGGTGTTTCTCCTCTCTCAAGAGTTATATGACATCAGTTATCAAACAAATACTTAAGATTTTCAGTTCCATGGCAATAAGTGTGCAGTGGATATCTCTCACCTATAAAAAATCGCTTTTTCTTTTATGATCTGTCCAAGGAGTCCTTTATGATTTGATCAATGTGTTAGGTCCTTATTCAGTCATTTTGCAACCATGGAATTTTTGTAATTTTGAATTTACCTACCGGGTGTCTAAAAAAAGTACCCCCTTTTGACTGGAAACGGGAACGAAGCGATAAGATATCATTACTCTCCGAGTAGTTAGCTAAATTTATCAATCTTCAACTTAGATTCACGTAGCTTGCATTCAAGAATCGTCCACCAAACACCAGAGATACAAGCCAGCAAAGACAAAATTTACAGTGCACCCAAAACCAGAGGTTTTGTAAAAGGGCCTAGCCATGATTTGTATTATGGATCTTTTCCAAAGCACCTGTAAACTTTCAATTTCAGTTTTTCGCTTTTGAAAAGAATAAAAAAGACTCGTGGAAATCGCCCTGATTAAACAAATATAACAAAAATGTGGTAAGAATGATGAAGTCGTGCAACATCTCCCAAATGAGCATGCATGTGTTCCTTTTCTTCTTCTTTGACACTTGGAGTGGAATGCCATGCACGGATTGATTCCTCAAAGGAATAACTATTTGTAGAACAATTGAAGCATTTCAAGGTATAATTCTTTTCAATGGAGAAAGCTAAAGGTCAAAGTCGAAATTCCTGTGCAACATGCCTGTGATGGCAAATCATGGCTAGGCCCTTTTACAAAACCTCTGGTTTCGGGTAAACTGTAAATTTTGACTTTGCAAACTTGTATCTCCAGCGTTTGGTGGCCAATTTTTAAATGCAAGGTATGTGGATCTAAGTTGAAGATTGATAAATGTAGCTGTCCACTCGGAGAGTAATGATATCTTATCGTTTCGTTCCTATTTCCAGTCAAAAGGGGGTACTTTTTTGAGATATTTGAGATTTATTTTTATTTATATTTGTAGTACTCTTGAGGCAACGAGAAAAATCACAAAACTACTTCGGTCTTTTGGCTTCTAACTAGAATTTCAATCATTCAAATCTGTGAAGTACTCTTGATGCTATGAATGTTCAAAAATGGGAACTTTTATCTGGCTCACCCGGTATAGTAACATTGTTTTGATATTCAGAGATTGGTCTTTTTCAACATCGTCCCTCCTTTTCAAGCAAACCTGGTACAGAGATTAAAACTTACTTGTCAGGATGTGTGATGAGTTACTACGGTTTGTAGCTGTTCTACAAAAGAATCTAGATTGAGGCATTTCTTCTACAGGGTGTCTCTTAAAAAGTTTTCCAGTTTTAATTTCAAATATCTCTTGACCTGTTTATCCTAGCAAGACAAATAAAACATTGTCTAAAGGCGCAGTAATGCAGTTTCTAAATGAGCACTAGTTTGTTAAAATTGAGCAGCGGAACAAACAAGGGAATTGTCAAATTTGAATCAACTTTTCAGCATTTGTAAAAGGGACGTTTTACAAAATCAACGTATGTAACTGGCCATAACATAATGATTTGCCTACTTTTCTATTCTTCTTAATATCAATAAGACCCCTGCAAATGAACTAAATCTTAAGTGTATCGAAGCTTGTTTCTGCGAGCAGGACGGGGGTTTGTGTAGCAAAAATGGTAAGCATTTCTATCCACATGTTGATATTTTAAAAGACTGCTACCAAATGGTGCAAAGTTGCTTCAGATTTGACAACCCCCTACTTTCATTTTCGTCGCTCAATTTGATCAAACTAGTGCTTATGTAGTAACTGCGTCACTACGCGTCTAGAAAATGTCTCATTTGTTTTGCTAGAATGAGCAGGTCAAGAGAAATTTGAGTTTAAAACTGGGAAGCCTTTCATGAGACACCCTGTACATTTGAACAGATCGAATAGTTCAACTAATCAGTGATAGTGGTTTCATCACTACTGTGTACATTGACAGGAGGTTGGGAAGTCGGAATGACAGAAAATATTTCCATATGATATATCTAGCATTCCTTACGCGTTCCTTGATCAAGTCTATTTTCTTTCCATCATAACGATTTCTTAATACTTTAGGGCCTTTTGGAAGATTTACTGGAACAGAAGTCAACTTATGAAGCATTCCTAACGTATGGAGAAACGGCGTTAGATTTCGCCATGCAGCCTTTCGAAGATCTGAAATCAGACATTGATCAAGCCGCTGAAAGATGGGATAAGCTCTGCACGAAATTAGAAAAATGCCTGAACAGGCTAGAAATCGCCAAGGTACGTTTGGTTACATCTGATTAAGTTCACTTCAGTTCATTTCTTTTAAATTTTCGCTAAACATACAAATACTATTAAGTAATCATAGCGTACTACAGTTAAGCCCGAAATTATTCATACCCCGTGCCACATTTGAAGTATTTTGAATTGTTACATTTTGGACCGGTTGGCAAGATATTTCATTCCTTTAAATGTCTCTTGCTGTGCTTCTTTCAGGCTTTTATCATATTCTTACGAAACTTTAGCTACAGTAAAATTGGCTCTGAAACAGAACAATGAAAACTACTCAGTATTTGGTGTGGGTGTGAATAATTTCGGGCTTAACTGTACATAAAGGTAACGAGTTTAGGTAAGGCAATGCATTCTCGTGTGGCTGCATTTTCAAAACATTCTGAAAGTTTAAGAACACATTAACCATATATGGAATGTTTGAAACTAACATTTGTTGTAGCTTGTTAACAGGCCTTTTGTTGATGGAAATTTTGGAAAAGAGGAACAGGCCTTTTGTTGATGGAAATTTTGGTAGGCTACATTTGTTGCGTTGTACATGTTGCGCATGCAAAAGCATTAAATGTGGAATTTGACATTGAGTTAGACAATTTAATTTGTGAGGTATATATGTGAAATTACAGCAGACTTGTGCTAGGTCAGGACATAGCAAGGAAGTTTTCATAATTACCTTTTCTTGAAAGAACAAGCTGTCTTACGCTTTTTCGTGTCATGAATTAGTTTGGCAGAGGTAGAAAAGGTGTCCATTTACCTGTGATTACGGAGAGAAACAGAAGGACTTTGGTGCTTATTTGTGGTGAAAATCAGAATCAGTCGCTCAATCCAGTCAATCAACCAATCGATAGATCGATAGATCGATCAGTCCATTTCAATCGATGTCAGTATATCAATCGATATCAATCGATATCAATCGATATCAACCGATTCATCAACATCAGTCGATAGCCATTCATGTCAATCGATGTCAGATATCAATCGATATCGAATGATTGATCTAATCAAAAAATCAACGATCCACTGCTATCGATCAATTTCATCCTTTGCTGACAGAAGCTGGAAGAACAAAGCCAAAAGAATGAATCAGAGAGAATTGATAGACAGGTAAGCTTACGTCAATATTTTTTAGCTGCCTGAAACATCTAGCCTGTTAACCAGACCCAGTTCAGTTTTAAGCTAGAAAGATTCTATGTTGCCGGTGCTCATTTGAAAACACTTTGAACTAGCATTTTAGTTGAACATAAATTATAAAATCAGATTTAACATATCGGCTCTCTGTTGGACAGGACAGTTGCCAACATTATTGCTTTGATAATGACAGTCTAATATTTTTCAAACGTGGTGCGTTCTTTATTGTACGGTACTACAGTACTATGAAAGGTATGAGTATCTTTGCATTCCTACAAGACAGTTTGCAAATAGGTTTTTGGTAATTAACGATAAGGCTATTTGAAGGGATTTCCATCAAACTGACTTGCTGACTTGCTTCTCATAGAGAAGTAGCTCATCTTCCTTTTGCTTTATCACATTACACAGCGTGGCATTGAGAATTGGGAGTCTTTGAAGAGCTCAGTATAAATTGCCTTGAAATATATCATTTAGTAATGATTTAGCATACAGACCATTCGAAGCCGGAAGGACTACATGACCTGAGAATGGATGGGGCCTGTTGCCCAGTTTTCAGATAGCTATTCTCTTCTTATTGCCAGTATCTGCCTTCTTACCGATTGCCGATTTCAGCCAAGCCGAACCCATGTTTAAGGGAAATTTTCCGAAAAGGACCCTTGTTTAGAAAATTTAGAGCCGAACCCCACACATATGACCTGAGAGTGGGACTACATGACCTGAGAATGGATGGGGCCTGTTGCCCAGTTTTCAGATAGCTACTCTCTTCTTATTGCCAGTATCTGCCTTCGTACCCATTGCCGATTTCAGCCAAGCCGAACCCATGTTTAAGGGAAATTTTCCGAAAAGGACCCTTGTTTAGAAAATTTAGGGCCAAACCCCATCCATATGGGTGACGCATAACCCATGTTGTGCGTGTTATGTTAATCCCCCTCTGAGCAATCAAATACATGTGTTTGCTTTTCGCAAGCAGTATGATCATAAGGAATTTTAACTTCAATGGCTAAAAAGAGCTTTTACAGTATTCCTTCTTTGCAGATTCGACGAGAAGCGCACAACTGTAACTGTCATAAACCTTTCCAAATAATTCGAGTTGGTGAAGGAAAATACACATTTGGAACTTCGAAGCTTATTCGCTTAGTGCGAATACATGGGGCCAGTGTGGTGGTGCGTGTTGGTGGAGGATGGGAGTTCTTGTACGAGTTCCTAATGAGATGTGATCCTTGCAGAGGTAAGTAATTTGGAGTAGCATCGCTTTTATCTTTCAAGCCTTACAGTCAAACCTTTCGTTCTGTGTCAAAGATTCCCAGGAGGTGCCCCGGTATATTTAGGATAGGGGTGCTCAAGTTTTATTGGTATAATAATTTCTTTGGGTCATGAAGGATGGATGATTCTTTTGGTTTTCTCAAATATGAGAATATTGAGGAATATACAGCGAAAGACGTGATATGGAAACAAAGAAACATTACTAATTCAAAATACTTCAGATTTAAGATGAGGAATAATTTTTGTCGTTGCCAAGAATTTTTGCATTTTCATGCCAAGAATTATTTTTTAGGGTGATGTTTGGTTCCCCATACTGAGCACCCTTATCGTAATTTATACCAGAGTAGCCCCCCCTTAGAAAAGATTAAACTGAGCATTGTACCTATTAAGAAATTATCCTTCGTTCTTTCTGACCGGCGTGTGAAAATTAAAAAAAAATGTTTCGTCTGTTCTCTCGAGCACAGATTTCTAAGCACTGAGTTACACAAACGGCCTAAATTAGATTTTATCACCCCATTGATCATTTGCAAACTAATACACAATGCACCTTATTACCTAAGAGGCAACGGAAACCAGGGAGAACGGGCTGCAATGACAGGCATTTGCAAAAGAACTGTGTTTAACATGAGCAAGGATCAGCTACTTTCTTCTCACCATATGTAAATTCAGAAGAAGCGTTCTAGCTCCTAGCTTTTAGGCCGGCCTATGCAAACTATGATTATATTCTCAACCAGTTAGGTATCAGGCGTGCCAAAAATGTTATTGCGTTTGAAAATTTCTAGTGCCTAGAACACTGGAGCGATTTGAATGAATAAAATTTGCTTCATGTGTAAAAGACGTTATGGACATTGAAATTACACGTAAATTCGATTATAAAAATCCTGAATTTGCACTTTGCCTGCAAAGGATCCTGAAGGCAAGATCAAATTGCAAAATAACTTCCGAAAAACACAACGATTTGAATGAATAAAATTTGCTTCATTTGTAAAAGACGTTATGGACATTGAAATTACACGTAAATTCGATTATAAAAATCCTGAATTTGCACTTTGCCTGCAAAGGATCCTGAAGGCAAGATCAAATTGCAAAATAACTTACGAAAAATACAAAAAATACATTGTTGCACGCGTGTAGGATTTTGTCTGCACATTTATTGCCATGGGATCGAAAATTTTAGTATCTGTTCCACAAGTTAATTTCCGATAACTCTTGAGAGAAACTAAATGCCATGTGAAAAGTTCATTACGATTCGATCAAGTGTTTTGGGCACATTTTCAGCCATTTCACTACGAAGGAGCTTTCGTAACGTCGAAGTTATAAACGTTTTCCTTGCTCACAAATATGCGAGAAAAAATCATGAAAATACGTAGGTCTTTCTGCTATCAATCAAAATTCGAGTCATCCAGATCCATCCAGTAATCAACTCGCTATGATTTTCAAACGCCTGAAGTTGTTTGGTAGCCTCATTCCATAAGGATCCTCAACTTATGCTCATCTCACTTAACTGAATTGATGTTGTTGTTGTAATTTCAGTGAGGGCCTTATTTCCCAACTGTTTTCAAAATGGCAAAAAATTTCATGCAGGACATAGATCTGTTCCCCATCCAATCAGAATGAAATATTTCGAATGACGGGGTCGGATTGGCTGATTTTTCTTCAATTTAAACTTCCCACTAAGGCCAACAAACATGAATTCTCCTGAACGGCCGCAACGATCAAAATCTCGAAGCACCGAACGAATTTAGGAGATCTTTGCGTCCCCAAACAAGCAAAATATCACTTGTATGTAGGAGTTTTATTCTTAAATAGCTCGAAGAAACATCCATCTAGGTACTGATAGCTTGTTTTACATTATAACATTCCAGAAAGGCCACTTTTTTCGGCGTTTTAGGTTGGTTGGTTTTGAGGAAAAATCGCAGGTGATTTAAGGTCCATTTCTGGAAGTGTATAAGAAACAAACTACGACATGTCATCAGTTTAGTTTTTTGGCATGGCCAGTAGTATTTTGACACAACTGTTAGATAGTGATTCCATACAAGTATCTCTGTTACTGTTACAGCCAAAGAATACCTTGAAGATGGAGCGGAAACCTTGAGGAAAATGGGTATAAAGCCAATAGATGAACGCCGCCATTCATACGCATTTGAGTCAAGAAGAGTCTTTTCCCACAGTCTTTCAAACAGCTCATCTTCATCTCACAAAGACATTAAACATGCTTGCGAGACAGAGCATGGTAGCGAGCCTAACAGCTTGAGTTCAAGTATTGACAGTCTAGATGGGGGTTCACTTGGAAGTGATGCTGGGCATACGTGTAATGAAAAGACCCCCAGATCAAATCGGACACCCAAAGGCTTATTGAGAAAGAAGACTTCAGGCTCTAATGTATCGACAGTGCCAACAGTGTCAAAGGGTTCACCGGCTGTTAACACGAGACCAAAGAGTGCTACGCCAGCTTCTGCAGGGCGACCTACGAGAAGAAGTTTGGTTGACAGGCAAGGAGATTTCTCAGAAAAAATGAAAAGTTCTAGTTTACAAAGAAAGCTAGCGGATTCAGGTAATTTTGCCTAAAATTATGTTTGTCTTTGTAGAATATTGTAAAAATTGGAAGTTGTGTTCAGCATAGGACTCAAATCTTCCAAATCTTAGAACGGTGGCTTTAAAATTCTGCTACGTTTTGCTTTTGAATTGAATTGCTTGAAACAGTGGCGGCGTGTCAGCTCTGAACAATCCGGAAGAAGTGGGGGGGGGGGGGGATTTTGACGTAATTTTTCAATCTAAAGGCATACCCAACTAATTGTATGCCATTTTCTTCGACAATTTTCGCTGAATTTTGGGGATTTCGGGGGGCAAGCCCTTCCACAGGCCCCCCGTGGCGCCGCAACTGGCTAAGTTAGGGTACTTTGCTATAAGTCTGCCGTGGAAATGTCTTTATGTCGTTATCATTTCCAAACTGGGGGCATTCTTATTTTTGTTGAAAGAATTCACGGACAACTTTGAACATTTAAAATGAATTGGGAAAAAATGATAGAGACATATAATGTGGTGACATGAAAACATCTTCACTCTTCTGGTTTTTGGATTTAGAAATTTGATTATGTAACACCTTCACGTCACGCGGCCATTTTGAAACTGATAAAGATATCGTAAAATTTCCTCGACAGATTTACACCAACGAACGCGAAATTCTTTCCGAGCCATTTAATTCAAAGAAATCTAAAAGGATCTTACACCCACCTTTTTACAAATTTGAATCCTATGCTGTTGTGTTCCATGTCAAGTAAAGCTACTAACATCACACTTCAGGTATGCTGCATTGATCAAAGAACGTGTGCACGGTTTGAATGATCATATGAAGGTAGAGAAAGTTTTCAGAAATGAATTACATACTCTATTTTTTCTTATGTAATATTGAAATATTTATAAGTAGCCTTGAATGGCATACTCGATGTATTACCGGGTGAGTCAAAAAAAAGTTTAGGCGTTTGGAGGGCTGTGGAATAAAAAGTATGTGACCGACATTCAAAATTAAAGTGCTAATCTATCGGTCAAAGGCTAACTTAGATAAGAAAATTTGTTTGGTAAAATCAAACATCTTTACCCAACAAAAATCAAAAAGCTTGTAAGGGGTTTGTATGGGGATCGAGAATTCACATTCTATTCTGGTCCATGATTTATGTGGCATTGAAGTTTACATTGCCAGTTTGAGATGCTGAATTCGAATTTCAATAAAGGTAAATCATGGACCAGAATGGAATGTGGAATTTTTGTTTCCAAACATGCCCTTTAC
Organism: Aurelia sp. 3 sensu Dawson et al. (2005); assembly: GCA_964020215.1. Taxonomy (NCBI): domain Eukaryota; kingdom Metazoa; phylum Cnidaria; class Scyphozoa; order Semaeostomeae; family Ulmaridae; genus Aurelia; species Aurelia sp. 3 sensu Dawson et al. (2005). The sequence goes on from OZ026583.1 coordinate 14,377,851, forward strand.
CAGCATTTTCCTAATTTCTGGGTTTGTAAGATGAGGGATACTACCAAACACGATTTTCTCATCTAAGTTGACCTTTGACTGATAGATAAACATTTCAGTTTTGAATATCGGTAACATACTTTTTATTCCACAGCCCTCCAAACGCCTAAGCTTTTTTTTGCTCACCCGGTACAACAAAAACACCTTAGTCTTTAGAAAGAAAACTGTTAACGCTTGCAAAAGAAAAGGAACCAAAATTGACTTGTAACAAGAGAGAAAACTGTTGAATCCTGCAAGAGAAAGGCCGACGGAAGGACTTTGTTTTCACATTATAATTGTTTTGGTTCGGCACCAAAGACTTTTATATTTGGCAGCTGTTGATTGAGTTAGCCAATTTTGGTGACTTTGGTCTTACTGACACGTGATTTTGGATTTTCTTTTGTTTGTCAGATGTTAAAGCAGGCTGTATGTATCGTAGATTTTTGTTTCGCACGATCCGAAGTAACGAATATGCGACGAAACGCATTTTTTGTTATTCAACGTTGCTTTATATGCAGTTACAAACTTAGTTCTTTCCTTTCAGATTTTAAGATTTATTCGTTTTTCATTTGCTAGACTCAACAGTTTTCTCTGTAGTTACAGGTTGATTTTGGTTGTTGGTCTGTTTATGTTGACAGTCTTATTTCTACGGATTTCGGTGTTTTTGTTGCATTTATGGATTTGGTACGTTGAGTTGAGTTCGTCATTCAAGGCTTTGTCGTTCACTAAGACCGCTAGAACAGCTAGCTTGTTGACTATCAAGAATTTTATGACCAGAAAAGCTACATATAAAGCTTTCGAGCCTCAGAAAATCATCCAAAAAAGAATCAACCGAAAATGAGTGATCATGAACAGCACTACTACAGAATGCAATTAATCGTCATTTACACGCCATCAGTGAGTTTAACTTTGACTTTTACAAAATAAAATCTGGTTTATGTTTGTATCACGTATTTTGGGCGATAATCTACGTATTCTGACCAAGGAGCCTGATTCAGACTGCCTAAGCTCGCCAAGCTGCACCAGTGATTGTCAAGGCACTATTAATTCCCATCAGAGAGAAGGAAGTTAGATTCTCTTTCAAGACAGCATTTGTACACCTACGTCGTCATTAAAGAAATAAGGTTGATATACAAAGTGTCGTAAAATTCGGACCAATTTTTGAACCATAAAATTTCATGTTATGAGTATCGTAGTGCACGTATATTTCATAGGACACTGCTTATAAGAAACTCAGACTCTCAGATCGGCAAAAAAATTAAGAGACTGCAGCACGTTTTTCTGTATTCTCACTTTTGTCCTGTATCATATGACTAGGAAAGTACTTCAATAATGTCTAAACGCTGAAAAAGGCTTTCAAATACCTTGTTTTGAAATGTTCAGGAGGGCACAGATCTGAGGATTTTGAGAAACTTTCAGTACTGGCCCACAGTCTTACAGACAAAATATGTGTATTCTGTATCGTAACATCTTTGAATTTAAGAGCGCTGCCTTTGTTTGAATTTACTGGATTGTTTAAAGTGCTTGTGTTGTACTCTTTTGATGGCCTGACTATCGAGCAAATTTCAGTTTCTAGCAGCTAACATTTGATATCTTTTGATTTCTAGTGTGCTGTAATTTGTTTTGATAGAATAATTTGCTAATTTTGTTGTGCATGCATGCCTTCATAGAAAAAATTGTAGAAAAGCGGACTGTACGCGTAGAGATTAGCTTCCATGAAATTTAGATATGAAAATCGCATCGAGTAACGGCACTATAGCCATTCGGTAAATCCCGGGAGAGGTACATAACATGTTGAGGGTACGGGTATGTGCTTCCCTTTCTCGGTAGATTTTCCTTGAAACATAGGTAGGTTTGGCCGAAATTCACATAAAATAGTTAAAGATGAGTAGCTTTCCGCCAAAGTGGATAAAAGTGGAGATGAAAGCAAGTTTTGGCACTTAGAAGAGGCAAGGTTTCTGAAGATTGGGCGGAATACCCCCGTCCATCCGCAAGTCATTTACCCCCCCCCCCCGCTCTCCCCGGGTATGAAACCAATCCAAAATGAAGTGAAAACAGGTCCGAAGTCCCAATTGTTTATATACATTTTAAGCGAAATGGCTCAATTTGTTTGTGTCAGAACTTTCATTTGTTACACATTTGAAATTCTACAAAATGTAGAAAATATTGTTCGATCCAGATTGTATTTGCTGCGAAGCAGCCACCTATTCCTGCACAGTGGCTTCGCTAGGCGTGATCGATTCTCGGTGCTGTATGTTTTCCGTCTGTTTTCAACAATTGCAAAGTGACTTCGGTCAGCGGCTTTTGAAATGGCATCGGAATGGTTGGAATTCACTTTTATTGGCAACAAAAGAACATTTACGTCGCATCTCTATGTTCTCCCTGTTGTTAATTGACTCAAAGGCAATACACCAATTTGCCATGCATCGCAATTCAATGAGTGTAAACTGTGGAATCAGGGAATGGACCTGAGCAAATAGAACTCACTGACAATCGTTATTTCTAGTTTAGAAAGATTAGAGGATCTGTTTATTGGTATGGGAACAATGGCGGGGTAATCCAGGATGGCTTCGATGGAATTTGCAAAGTAAGCTCCCTGAAGAAGCATGTTTTTGGAGGAAGTAATATAATTTTGTCTGGGCTGTGCAAAAGTGTAAATGGAGCTTTATAAAGTTCGTAATTTATTGATAAATCAATCGTTTTGCCGTAATGTTTCATTTTGCCTAGTTGTTTTAGTCTGGGTTGTTAGCACATGAATTGTGCAAATTGTGATACCAGCATGAAAATTGGTACACTGGGGTAATTTGACATGCTGAAAACGATGCCGAACAGACACAAGCCGAAAAATGCCCCCAAGTGCTATTTTTAGACTGGGGTACTTCACCCCAGTCCTCCTTTGGGGCTTTCTGTAATAAGCAATTATTGATTAGTGATGTAAACATGAAAGTGTGATATTCCACACAATTTGATGTGCTGAAAAAGAATATGAATCAACAAAATAAAAAATTTACCCCAAAGTTCTATTTTTAGACTGGGGCAGTAGGTCCCAGTCCTCCATTGAAACTTTTTACTGTAGGTCATGACGGATCAGCGTTATAAACATGAAAATATGGAGTTATACACAATTCGATACGCTGAAAAACGTTATAAAGAGACACAATTAAAAACTTGCCCCTAAGGGCTATTTTTGGAAAGGGGTACTTGGCCCCATTCCTCCTTTGGGGCTTCCTGCTGAATGTGATTATTGATCAGTGATATGAATATGAAAATATGGATTTATACACAGTTCGAGATGCTGAAAAACATTATGAAGAGGCATAATTAAAAAATTACCCCTAGCTGCTATTTTTAGATTGGGGTACTTGGCTCCTGTCCCCCATTGAAGCTTTCTGCTATGGGTTATTATTGATCAGTTATATAAACATGAAAATATGGATTTATACACATTTCGATATGCTGCAAAACATTATGAAGACACAGAATTAAAAACTTACCCCTAAATCCTATTCTTAGATTGGGGTTTCTTCTTGGCCCCAGGCCCCCATTGAGGCTTTCTGCTAAGGGTAATTACTGATCAGTGACATATGCATAGAATATGGATTATACACATTTTGAAACGCTGAAAAATGTTATGAAGAGAAACAATAAAAAATTGCCTCTATATGCTGTTTTAAGGGTGGGGACTTGGCCCCAGTCCTCCTTTGGGACTATCTGCTGTAAGTAGTCACTGATTATTGACACAACATGAAAATACAGAAAATACACAACATTAAATCATTAACAACTAATTTGGTAATACGAGGCCTGAGGAAAGAAAGGCATAAAACGGACCACCTATATGGCAGAGGTGTTTCAATTATGAAAGATCAGTAACTAGACCCCGGTGAACACGGATGCTTCATTTGCAGCAGAGCTTCTCATGTTTACATCACATCATCAGCTACGGTTTATGGAAAAAAACTCAAAAGGAGAGCATTGAGCGAATATTTCTATTCATTATATGTTTCAGCGTATCGAAGTGTGTAGAAATCTGTATTTTCATGTTGTGTCAATAATCAGTGACTACTTACAGCAGATAGTCCCAAAGGAGGACTGGGGCCAAGTCCCCACCCTTAAAACAGCATATAGAGGCAATTTTTTATTGTTTCTCTTCATAACATTTTTCAGCGTTTCAAAATGTGTATAATCCATATTCTATGCATATGTCACTGATCAGTAATTACCCTTAGCAGAAAGCCTCAATGGGGGCCTGGGGCCAAGAAGAAACCCCAATCTAAGAATAGGATTTAGGGGTAAGTTTTTAATTCTGTGTCTTCATAATGTTTTGCAGCATATCGAAATGTGTATAAATCCATATTTTCATGTTTATATAACTGATCAATAATAACCCATAGCAGAAAGCTTCAATGGGGGACAGGAGCCAAGTACCCCAATCTAAAAATAGCAGCTAGGGGTAATTTTTTAATTATGCCTCTTCATAATGTTTTTCAGCATCTCGAACTGTGTATAAATCCATATTTTCATATTCATATCACTGATCAATATTAACATTCAGCAGGAAGCCCCAAAGGAGGAATGGGGCCAAGTACCCCTTTCCAAAAATAGCCCTTAGGGGCAAGTTTTTAATTGTGTCTCTTTATAACGTTTTTCAGCGTATCGAATTGTGTATAACTCCATATTTTCATGTTTATAACGCTGATCCGTCATGACCTACAGTAAAAAGTTTCAATGGAGGACTGGGACCTACTGCCCCAGTCTAAAAATAGAACTTTGGGGTAAATTTTTTATTTTGTTGATTCATATTCCTTTTCAGCACATCAAATTGTGTGGAATATCACACTTTCATGTTTACATCACTAATAAATAATTGCTTATTACAGAAAGCCCTAAAGGAGGACTGGGGTGAAGTACCCCAGTCTAAAAATAGCACTTGGGGGCATTTTTCGGCTTGTGTCTGTTCGGCATCGTTTTCAGCATGTCAAATTACCCCAGTGTACCAATTTTCATGCTGGTATCACAATTTGCACAATTCACGTCAAAACCCGTGCTAACAGCCCTGACTATTTGCGTTATTTTTGGAGACGACAATTTTCTTACACATTTGTAGTATCTGTTCTCGATAATTTGCATGTTTAATAATGTTATTGATTCACGTTACAATTAAATTGAGGAATAAATCTGTCTCACATTAGATGTCAGGTGGGAGTTGCGATAACCTTAATTAAATAAAATAAAGGCACACTGTCGTGGTGCTGATTGGATAAACAAGACAATCAAGAAGAAAATAATTAGGCAAGGTTCAGTAATTTCGCTGTACAGTGAAATTCACGAAGATTATAATGATCTGATTTCCTTTATTCTCGAAATAAAGGATGGTCCAAGAGCATAAAGGCTTAGTAATTACTCAAAGGCCAGAGCTTTGTTATTGATTTCAACATCACAATTCTGGGATTCTAGCCAATCACAACCACGACAGTGTGCCTTTAAGTTATTCATGCAAAACTCTTTGATTAGGCTTGGTTTAGGCAGCGGTAAGTTTTGCTACCTTCAGGCAATTATAAGCCTGCTTTATAGTCAAGGCAAGAATAGTGTGACCGATTGAAATAGATTATGCGAATATTAATCGTATAATAATTAAATGTTGATTTCCAAGAATCAAATAATAATAATGTTTTCATTCAACTGACCACCCCTACATTGGAGAGTTCAGCGGATGTGTGTGCTTGCGGAAGACAAGACAAGGTATTCCATGTATTTACCAGTACGAGGGCCTTGCACCACATGTCATATCATTATCTGAAATATTATTTGAATGATAATCCATTCATGATTTGGAAAAGTCAAATATTTTTAGGATTATGCTGGTCACACTACTCTTGCCTTGACTATAAAGAAATCAATGATGACGATGATAATGATGATGATTATGATGATGGATATGATTATTGATGGATATTTTCGCCTGCCATCTGATGTGTGACTGATTTTAGTTTGTTCTTTGTATTGTTGTTAAAATACAATTTCTTTACGTTTGCAGAATTCATACAAAGTAGTTTCCTATTTAATTATTTCAATCACTTCATCTTGCAATTAAATTGACAAATTCATTCATTCAAAATTTGTATTTTGTTACCCCTGCTGCTTGTTTAGAATTGCCGTGCAGAAGGTAAAGTAGCTTGCGCCTCTTGAGCGATTGTAGTCGCGTCAAATAGATTCGAAATTTGTGAAGGTTACTGATCGATATTTGGTGATTTTTAGGAAATGAAAAGGTAGATTTTTGGTATATCCACTCCCAACGCACCAGATATCAACAAACGAGGTATCTACGTTCAAGTTATATGTCGAGGCATGTTTTGAAAACTATCTTGACCCAGGGGGGGGGGCACTCTATAAAATTTAAGATAGGGATGCTCATTTGGACAGATTTTTAATCTACCCAAAAAAATGACAGGCCCAAGATTTTCAAACCCAAAGAAATGACGGAATTATTCGAGAGCCCCCCTAACTATCCTTTTTGTAGAACAAGTTAAATTGAGAAAATTGCACCGTGGAATTCTGCACAAGATAGTCAAACTGATATTGCATTTGGAGACCATCACAGCAACTCTTATGATTTGTCGAAATCATCATGTTAACAACCAACTATTCTTTCTAAAAACCATATCAATGAATTGACACATAGAGTAGGCTGATTCAGTGTAATTGGGAAGAAAGAATTATTCAACAACCTATAGTACTTCCATTAATTGATTGAGATTATAATTTTCTAAATTCAAAGTTCAGTAACCCAAAAAAATGCCACAAATTTTCAATGAACCCAAAAAAATGACGGCAATTTTGTCAACCCCAAAAAAATGACGCCAACTTAGCGAAACCCAAAAAAATGACATTTTCGTAAATTTCAAACCCAAAAAAATGACACGAGCATCCCTATCAAAATTTTCACAAGTGCCCCCCTGGGTATCTTGAATTGATTCACGCTAAATTCTTATCGCTAGGGTCGACGAAATCCGTATAATTTCTTAGGACACCCACCCCAAAGATCTAAAGTTCTAAAGTCGTAAGTCCTAAATGCATTAAATGTTAAATGTTTACATGTTTACAGTGTTCTGTCACTGTCTGTCACTGTCACGCTCTGGTGCGGATTGAAACGAGGCTTCAAACAGTTATCGTGTAAAATAATTATCGAAACATGAAACAAAATGGCCGATAGTAAAAGAGGTGCTACTAGATCAGCGACAAAGTTGCCAGATTCAGCTAGGTCAAAAACAAAGTTGCCACATTCATCAAGATCAAAAACAAAGTTGCCAGGCTCAGCCAGGTCCAAAACAAAGTTGTCGTATTCACCAAGATCAAAAGCAAAGCTGCCATATTCAGCATCAAGATCAAAAACAAAGCTGCCATATTCAGCATCACGATCAAAAACAAAGTTGCCATATTCAGCATCACGATCAAAAACAAAGTTGCAATTTTCAGCAAGATCAAAAACAAAGTTGCCCGATTCAGCGAGCTCAACAACAAAGTTGCCAGATTCAGCCAGGTCAAAAACAAGGTTGACGGATTCAGCAAGATCAACAACAAAGTTGCCACATTCAGCAAGATCAAAAACAAACTTGCCGTATTCAGCAAGATCAAAAACAAAGTTGCCAGATTCAGCAAGATCAATAACAAAGTTGCCAGATTCAGCAAGATCAAAAACAAGGTTGACGGATTCAACAAGATCAACAACAAAGTTGCCAGATTCAGCAAGATCAATAACAAAGTTGCCAGATTCAGCAAGATCAATAACAAAGTTGCCAGATTCAGCGAGCTCAACAACAAAGTTGCCAGATTCAGTATCGTCAAAGACAACGTTGCCAGATTCAGTGAGATCAAAAACAAAGTTGCCAGATTCACCAAGATCAAGAACAAAGTTGCCAGGTTCAGCAAGATCAAAAACAAAGTTACCATATTCAGCAAGATCAAAAACAAAGTTGCCAGGCTCAGCAAGATCAAAAACAAAGTTACCATATTCAGCAAGATCAAAAACAAAGTTGCCAGGCTCAGCAAGATCAATAACAAAGTTACCAGATTCAGCGAGCTCAAGAACAAAGTTGCCAGATTCAGTGAGATCAAAAACAAAGTTGCCAGATTCAGTGAGATCGAAGACAAAGTTTTCAGATTCACCAAGATCAAAAACAAAGTTGCCATTTTCTGCAAGATCAAAAACAAAGTTATCATATTCAGCAAGATCAAAAACAAAGTTGCCAGATTCAGTAAGATCGAATACGAAGTTTCAAGATTCAGCAAGATCAAAAACAAAGTTGTCAGATTCAGCAAGATCGAAGACAAAACTGCCAGATTCAGCAAGGTCAAAAACAAAGTTGCCAGATTCAACAATATCAAAAATAAAGTTGCCAGATTCAACAATACCAAAAACAAAGTTGCCAGATTCAGCAAGATCAGAAACAAAGTTGCCAACCATTGAGAGAGCAGACAATGACCCAAAAGGGGCCATCGATATTCCTGTCCCATCGGATGATGGAGATCAGCAAGGTGTTCTCGATGGAGATGGATCGGATACTCTGGTAAGTGAAGTTATAGAAGCAAACACTTAAAATGTGGCGGTAGAGCCAAGAAAGTACTGACCCAGACCTTAATTTGAACATTTTTGGGGGGAAAGAGTTCGCCATTTCGATTTCTGAATTTTATGAATTCCGAGACGAAACTTTGAAATCAGTGCTGTTGTTATTGCACCAGGTTATCCAAAATGGCGGACAAAACTGTAACCTAATCAACAAAATTGTTTAACAAAAGCAACAGCATGTAGGGGTGTCGCTACCGAGTGTTTGTGCACGAGATCAATTGTTATTACGTCTCTGCTTGTTAGTTACAAGTGAAGTGAAAAGTTATTATGCTGGCTTCTTTGATTAAGTAACAAAAACCTCAGGAAAACATCAAAACATCGAGCAAGATTTTGGCAGCCAAGAAGAGTAGATAGGCCATGATAACATGGAGAATGAAAAGTTTTTTTGCAGCAACGCTGCAGCAAAAGATAAATACGTTGTAGCTGTTAAATCTGGATTCTGCAAACTTTATTGTTATGACAATAGTTCTCCGCGAGGAATGCGATCGCTATTAGACACGAAGAGGAAACAGAAAGAAACCATTACAAGGTAAGAATATGCTTGACATTAATTTGGTCACATGACATTAATCGACATGAATGTAAACTTTGCTTCATGCAAAATTTCTGGAAAGTGGTTGATTACCGATTGGAATATATTTGACAAAGTCGGTTTGCTCTAGTATGGTTTGAAGGCGATTTAAAATCTGGCAAGAGATTGGAGCTTGTTTCTAAATTATGACTCGTTCTTAGATGAATTTAAGTTAATTTTTCTTGTGTGGCGGCCCTATTTTTGATTCTAATTTTCTTCTTTTACCACAGTCGAAGAGGAAAGCTTTGACCATTTAGCGATAAAGTTTACAGAATCAAGATTTGAAAAATATAAATTTTTGAAATTTTTGCTCCAATCTTTCCATTGTTCATTTTGTTATGGCCTACTCCTCTTCTGCCAAAATCTTGCCACAATCTTGTTCAATGAAAGTTACTTTATCAAAGAAAGCAATAATGTAACTTTTCATTTCACTAGATTTCGGGCCAGGAAACCCAGTAGAGAAACCCCTGCATGCTGTTGCTTCTGTTATGCAAAATTTTGTTGATCGTTGTCGGCATATTTCGGGATGCTCGTATGTTCAACTTCGTCCACGACATCATTGAACAATATCGAAGGGCGCACATAAGGGGGTGTGGGGATGAGACACCCCCAATATTTTCTGAGTCGGTCCAAAATTTTTCTCGTAAGGAAAAAGTCGGTCCACGACAAAGCCTGGTTAGTTCGAGTCCGATTTTGGAATGTTTTGGGCAAAGGTCGGTTCATGACAACAGTTGGAATTTTTACAAAAAATGCTCGACAGAGTACATGTTTTTTATGAGACTGGTTCATAAGATTACTATAGTACTAAGACGACCAAAATTTTAAGAAACTGTAGTACTATGTCTGAGAAGCATTAAGAAACTTTTAAAAGTCCAAAGCATGGATATTATAGCAAATATATCGTTGAACCTTTATTCTTGAGCAATATTATGTAACCATTTGTGTTCTCAACATAGTTGGAAACTGTTTATTCCTATATGATGTTATAAATGTCAAGAAACATATCTGCAGCAGTGTTAGTGACCCCATCGATAATTCTGCGTTCAAAAATAAGGAACCAATTAAGAAACTTTTGGTTCTGAAATGGACAAAATTTCATGTTAAATTAAGAAACTTTTGGTTCTATGGTCCGATCCTAATTTCTCGTGAAAAAAACGTGTAATCTGGATGTCGTTCAACCCCACAGTAGAGGAAATGTATTTTGGAAAATTTTCCAAACGTACTATCGCAACCCAACGGGGGCTGCGCCAGCAGCCAAACAGTGGGTTTTGACAGGCGAGTGGAGCAAGGGAGAAATTGGGGTCGGGGGTTCGCCCCTAGAAAAATACCTAGGACCACACCCTCTAGAATGCTGGAAAACGCCAATTTGCAAGTTTGGATAAAATTTATTTCGACATTTTCACTTATGAACGAGAAAGCAAAAGAAAGTTTCATTCCCACTTCTTTTTGTTGAAACAAATATTTTAGCTGATCACACCGCACTGAATAGCGTAGAAATTCTGAACAAGGATCCCTACGAGGATTCTTGCTTGTACTTCGCTATAATTCAGGGAACACCCAGCACGTCAGCAGCTTGGGCCAAAACTCAAAAGCTCTGGTTTGGAGGTGGAGGTGAAGGCAAATCTAGACTTTCAAGATAATAATTTCTACTCTCATTGCTCCCATATCAACAAACAAGGTATCTACCTTAAAGTTAACTATCGAGGAACAGTTCAAAGATTATTTCCGATGATCAGATCTGTTGCTTTTTTGTGGGACACCCGGTATTTCGAACTCATTTTCAGCCAAATATATCAACGGCTTTTAAGAAACTCCAGTTCTGGGGAAATGTAACTTAAAAAAACTATTCTTTTCCATAACAGAAATCCTTAGCGTATTTTTACTTTATTCTACTTTACCTTCAGTTATTTCTTGATCATATTACTTGGCAGGTGCTCGAGTAATGTGCAAACATTGGAAAGGGTTTTAAAAAACTTTGTTTTGAAATGTTCATGAGGGCACATGTCGTGATAGAAAGATTGTTGTAGAACCTTTAAAGAGACTCGTAAGAAACTCTGAGTACTCAAAATCTGACGTTTTCTAGAAACTCTCATTAATGGCCCAAATTCTTAGTCTCTTTTGAAAAAATACGCGTATTTTTCCTAGAACGACAATCTTTCTCCAATGCTCGCTTCGACATTGTCAGAAAATGATGAATTCAACAAATGGCTGTCGGAAGCAGAGAGCAAATTAAATGATGATGTCATCAGTTTTAAAGTGTTTGATTTGCAAGTTATTACGGAAAAGAGGAATGCATTAGAGGTTAGTATATGTTCTTATGTGTTTTTGGTAAAATGGGAACTCTGGAACGGAGGGGGAGTAACGATAATGGGCAGATGACGAGTGTGCCATTTTGACTTTTGAAGTTACACCCTAAGATGTCTAAATTTTCCAACAACGATACCCCAATCTACTGGCCATCCAAAATCTTTACCCTAAAATTTGTGACAAAGGTTTAAAATTCCAGCCAAGTAGATGAAATTAGATCAAATTTCATATCCGAAAGAGTTATGCTTCAAAATGATACCCCAAAATCGAAGTCTATTTGTGACCTTACCAGAAATGACACTCCACTCTTTTTCTCTTTTTGTTTTCTGCTTGAAAAAGCACTCAGAACATGACACATCCCATACCGGTATGCATAGTAGTTACCCCACAGGGATTCTGTGTACTATAGTTTCTATCTCGGTTCCTATAGTTTACATTACAGACAGAAAGTTTCGGATAAAAAGCTCAGACGAACAACATTCCAACACTTTTAAGAGAATCCATAATGATTCCCTCTTTGCTGTTGGTTGATCAAATATTTCATTCGAAAACATTTATCTTGTAGGTGGTTTCAAAGTTGCCGCAAGTCTGTTTCCTCAATCCGTCTGACCGTTCCCTTTGCGATTGTCCCCAGGTCCACCATTCCAGCATTTCATTAAACATAAGATCCTTTTGGATGATTACAAAGTCCGTCCTGAGCAAAACAAGCATAAGAATATCTGATTATTGATTTCTTCATAACCCCAAATGATCGTTGATTCTGTTTTTTGCTACTGTCAGAGAGATGAGTGTTGCTCCTAGTATAAGGACAAGAATCGCCTCAAGGTCAATGGCAATATTTTGGTCTTTATGTCAAACGAGAATGATACGCAAAAATCAAAAGTCATTACCCCTAGTTTGATTATAGTTCGTGCACAAAACTATTGGTGCATCTGTGTCAAATGAGATGTCATGTGAGATTTACGATAACGCAAAATTATCCATGCAGAACCCTACAGAACGTTTCAGTTGTTGCTATTCGCGGGCATCTAATTTGAGACAAGCAGTCACGAAGATTCCTCTGTGCAGAATGATATGCATGAAGATGTTTTGGTTCAGTGTGATCACGTCCCTTCCCCCAGTCCATGGCGCCATTGCTTGCTGGGATTCTGCACCTTTCGTCTCAACTTCACCTGCGATGATTGCATCCGTTGCTGTGTAGGAGGGGGGTCCTTCTACCTTTGGTTATGCTGCAAATGCTAGCCTCTGTGCAGGCCGCCGGTTACATCATCCTCTAAAGTTGAGTTATTTGCATAATGAGTACTATCAATAAGTGGCTAATGATTCGTTCGTCCTAGAAAACGATTGTTTTGACATAATTAAGCTGCTAATGAAGTCAAGAACGTGCCAATTCTGGGTGAATTTGTTGCTGTGCCAGGGTAAACATCCTAGTAATTTATCCATCTTATGGTGTCAAATCTGTCTAACATGAAATAAGCCGACGTCAAATGTTGCTATAGGATCGCGGGAAACTTCTGTCTTGTATGCGCTTTATGTGCGCTTTCTTTATTTCAGTGCCAATTAGCAGAGATAAAACGTTAATCAATTGCTTTAACGAGCGTGACTTTCTTTCTTTCTTTCTTTCTTTCTTACTTTCTTACTGACATCGAGTCCCCCCTTAGATTACAAAGTTGGACTTTGTAATCAAAAATGCTGGAATAGCGGATCCATGAAATGTTGAAGATGGATCGGTTGGATGGACTTGGGGGTAGACTTGGGGCAAGTGTAAGTAATCGTTTGCAGCACAGGATCGGGTTTTCATTACCCTAAAGCAAATCTATTTGCTGAATCTAGTTAAACTATACAGTATTCGATGAGCAAGAATGTAGGAGTTCTACATGCATGTCCTTGGAACGCAATTTTGTACCCTTGCTTTCCTTACAATGACATCTAACTTAACCAACAGGACTTGCAGATCTCATAGGCAGTGAGTCCATGTAAACATTTGCGTTAATGCCATCCTGAATTATTGCTGACAAACTGCTGTGGGCTTTTGTTGTCGCACAAAATAGGAAGTCTCCCTGTAAGTGGGGTTCGTAGGGGCTGACGGTTTGCGTTTTCTGGCCTTTTCTGAAACGGTTTTACGATTCTTGGCCTTAAAAATGACGGTTTTACTGTTTCTTTCTTCCTTAACGGTTTGCAGAATTTTTTCGATAAATATAGTTCGAGAAGTCAAATTAGCACAAAAAAAATTGGAGATCAAGCTACTGTATATTGCAAGTTTCTCTGGTGCACAGTTATTGATCTATCCTTTTCCATTAAAACCTCAAAGCTGGATTCATAGTCCTGGTAAGTTGTAACCCTTAGTGCTCTCTCTTGAATTTTATCAATTTTGTGACGAAGTTGTCGGCTGTAACATCCACGGCAAGGGACAGTATTGAAACTGGCTGTTTATAAAAGCTCTCATACCCTGGGTACCAGAGCCATCCTTTCATTTAAATTTTGAGGCTCTGGTACCCAGGGTAAAGCTCTCATTTAGTACCGTAATTTGCTTTGATCCATGAAGGGGGCAATACGTGAGAGAGCATACAACTTATTGCTAGCCTTTTGACAGAGCCCGGCAACATGATGCTCAAATGTCAACTAATTGTCTTTAGTAATACCTGACAGCTTTTCATGAGTGCTATTCTGCACAGATACATTACCAATCTTATTGGTGACCGGTTCGTCACGACAGGCACCGAATGCTGGAAAGTAGCATTTATCTTCATTTAGCTTGAGGTAGTTGTCAGAGAACCATTTTATTACTTTTAATGAGACGTTTTCCAGCCTTTCTACTACATTTTGTAGATTTTGGTCATATGTATTAAGGGTGGTGTCATCAGCATAATGACATATTGTTGATATGGAAAGAGCCTACCGGGTGAATAAAAGTTGACGCGTTTGGCAGGCTGTGGAATAGACTTATTACAATGAGTTCTAGTAATCGCTACCACCCACCCACCCCTAAAGTATGTGGTCGATAGTCAAGGCTGAAAAGTTGATCTATTAGCCAAAAGCTAAGGGGCCATCGACTTTCGATTTTCATATTTTTTAAAGGCATTTGGCCGTTAAGATCGGAGCCCCCTCCCCCCCTCCCCGTTAACGGCCTTCTACCAAACGAGCCTCCAATCGGCCTAAAATCTTTGGCCTTTAGTAAGATTTGGGGAGCAGCAAACAAATGTCTTGTGGAACATGCTGGACTTCAACCGAAAATACGCCATATCGGGAGGCATAGTAAAACTGTTCTATTCTACACTCTATATGTTATTTGTAAAGATTTTATCTACGCTTTTAAAAAAATTCTCTTACGGAGATTTCCGGACGATTTTTTATTTTCTTAACGGCCTAAGGGTAAGACCCCCTCCCCCCATAACGGCCAATTGCCGTTAAAAAATACGAAAATCGAAAGTCGATGGCCCCTAACTTACATCAGAAAATTTCGTTTGGTAGAATCACTCATCTCTGAGACCCAAGCATTAGAAAAATTCCTGTTAAGGGTTTGTATGGGAATTGAGGATTCTACACTCCATTCTGGTCAATGATTTATTTGGCATTGAAATTCAAGTTCAATGCCATTGTCCTTTTCAGAAATGAATTCTAATTTCAATAGCAAGTAAATCATTGACAAGAATGAAATGTGAAATCTTGGTCCTATACAAACCCCTTTCCAACATTTTCCTAATTTCTTGATCTATAAGATGAATGATAAATCCAATCAAAATTTTCGCATGTATGTTAGCCGTTGCCTGATAGATTGACAGTTTATTTTTGAATATCGGCCGCATAAATTTTATTCCACAGCCCTCCAAACGCGGAAACTTTTTTTTGACTCACCCGGTAGATGTGACCCGATATTTTGGAATATTTCCAAATGTCAAGTCTGAGGTTGACATCATCGATAATGAAATACAAGATAATAATGCTATGAATGGTGTACAGTATCAACTTTTTCCATTCTTTGTCACACCTTCCCTTTGTGAAAGTTCGTTTCAAATAAGCGATTTGAGCGAAGTGATGTCATATTGCTCAAATGAAAGCAGAGCTGTCCTTTGGCTCTCTCACAGCTCTCACCTCTTATCGTTGCTAGCCTCTTTATCGAGTGCTCATGCAAAAAACAGGCCACACAACGACCAGATTTGGCCTAAATTTTCAAAATTTGGAAGCTCGAAATGTGAAACAAAGGTAAGAGTTCGTGTCAGTAACTGGTAATTTTCTTTAATACCGTTGATCATTCCAACCCCGGACTTGCCATTTAATTAATTTGTCCGTAACATTAATAGAAATAATGATAATGACAATCTCTTTGTAGGAGCTTTACGACCAAATAGAAAATCGTGACGTACTAACATTGTCAGAAAACTTTCAAAGATATTGCCAGATGATACCCCCATCTGAAGAGAGAAAAGAAAAGAAGGCGATAATACGAGACACAAGATCGAGGATGATGAGACTTCGTTTAAAAGTTGTTGAGCAGCATGAAATATTGCGATTGGTTGTACCAATGGTGTGTCTTTACAATGAAGATTCATTGAAAATCAAGAAATGGCTACAAGAAGCTGAGTTAAAGTCAAAGCCATTTATTAATGCATTTAACAATGATAAAGTGCTTCTCGAACATGCTGATCTTGTCGAGGTATGATCACAGGGAAACCAGGAAAAAGCTGCTGCTAAAGAACGAAAATTCTTTGGAGAGGAATGTTTGTTCTTAAAACGACAGAAATATATATCTAATCAGTGTCTGTTGCAAAGCACCATTTTTTTCAAACATATGTTTCACCTTGTTTATTAGCAGGCAAAGTGAAAGTCCCCCTTTCTATCTCTCACTCTCTGGCGCAACACAGAGGACCAAAGTACACAAATAACAAACCAAACCCACGAAAACCAAAAAATGACCATCTACTTTTTAGCAGCAATTACTTTCTGGGATCCCTATAGCACAATTCATCATTTTGCTAGCCTTTGTTCCAGAGCAAATTATGATCTTTCTGGCGTCTGGTACACAGACTACGTTTTATAACATAAGCTCTCTAAATTTCTTTCATGCTCAATTTTGACGACCAAGATAACTTTGAAATTTAATTTGGGCGATATCCAGTGGCGGCGGCAGCTCTGAAAAATCTGAGAGAAATAGAGGGGATTTTGACGTAATTTTTCAATCTTAAGGTATACCCAACTAATTTTATGCCATTTTTCATTGACAATTTTTGCTGACTTTTGGTAATTGAGGGGGGGGCAAGTCCCCCCAGTCCCCCCGTGGCGCCGCCACTGGATATCATTGTTGTTAAATAGTGACTACCAGGACTCTTTGGTGAATCTTGTAGCGAATATCACATGCTCGATTGCATGACCCATTTTTGAATCGATGTCTTGGCCTTGTAAGACTAAAATACTTATTTCAAATACATTAAATCCCCGCGTATAAGAACCTACGTTTTAGAGAGCCAGGCTGAAATTTGGTTGTTATTTCAAAGGTACTAAGACTAATTTCAAGGTATAGAGGTTCTTATTTCAAGGGTGCCTCATGTAGTTCCCTCGAGTGTCTCACAAAGATGTTCCGCTCTATTATTTGTTTTGGAAGCGTTCTTATCGATCTAATAAGTAATTGGGGGGGGGGGAGAATAAAAATTTCAACGCCAACTGGAACCACAATAACCTTAAAGACCTTAAAGACTCATTACTAACCATGATCCTTTGTGCGCCGAATGAAAAGAGAGACAAAGGGAATTTAGGCCCAAAAGAACTTTTAGATAATACGAAAGTCGACTTTGGTGCCATTAAGGATCATGGTTAGCAATGGGTCTTTGATAACAGCAATCAAAGATCGACTTTGCAACCCCTGCAATAAGAACCTAAGTTTCATCAAACTGAAACAGGTTCTTAATGGCAAGGTACATAATTTAGGAAAGACAGCCTCTAGGCTCTTATTTTGGCAGGTTCTTACATACGGGGATTTACTGTATGCGTCCATATTTGAAATAAGTATTTTAGTTTTACAAGTCCATACATACATTTTTCATGGAACCACTTGTTCTAAAGTCAACTCTCAGATATCCAAAAAATTAAACGATTACAGTATTTGGAAAATGTCGCTTTAGAAACCATTTCTTCTTACAGATGAAATCAGTATCATAATTTTACCTCATTTTCACTTGTTTCCTGTATCACCTTCACCTTACTCGGAAGTTATTTGAAAGGAACATGGAAAGGAAATGGAAAGGATTGGAGCATGGAAAGGAACATCTCGTGAAAAACTCTACGAGGAACTTGGTTGGGAATCCCTAAGCCTACGACGTTGGAGTAGACGCCTTGTTCTTTTTTACAAGATTGTCAACGATATAACCCCTGACTACACAAGATACCCCATTCCACAATTACCACAAGCAATGTACTCTTTTCGTAATGCAGATGTAATTGGGCAGATAAGGGCAAGAACGACAAGTTTCAAGACTAGCTTTTATCCTGACTGTCTTTCTGAATGGAACAAACTTGACCCAGAAATTAGGTTATCACCCTCACTGAGTATTTTTAAAACAAAACTATCGAAACTTATCCGACCCACTCCTAAACTAGTATATGGTATTCATGATCCAAAAGGTCTAGCTATTCTCACTCAGTTACGGGTAGGACTGAGCAAACTGAATTTTCATAAATTTAGGCATAACTTTAGAGATACAGTCAACCCTTTGTGTCCTGCAAATAATGGAGTAGAGGACACGGAACATTTCCTGCTGCTTTGTCATTCGTATAACGGTCCTAGATCTGATCTTCTCGATAGTGTGAATGCAATATTGCTCCCTCATGGTTTTTCGCCTCTTTCAAATGAAACTTTACTCAAATTCGTTTTGTATGGTGACGAGCGGCTAACCTTTGACACCAATAAGAAGTTACTTCAGGCAACCCTCAAATTCATTCATACTTCAGAACGCTTTTAAATGTTCCATTGCTGCAAACTCCAATTCATTAGCACCTACCTTTTGTCAACTTTGTATTTGTAATTAGTGGTTTACTTATCTTTCTTTCTATCTTTACTTTATGTTGTGCGTTTTTATGTATTGGCCAAGGGGTAGTCATGGTCTTTCGCTCCCCATGGTGTCGTACCCGTAGTGTAGTAAAGTAATTAGGGGTAGTATAGTAGAATGTAAAATTTGTATTGTAATTAATTTATATGAATAAAAAAAAAAAGTTATTTGAGCCAAGTCTAAACATTTGCACACGTGGGGTTCATCCATAGTAAAGGTACCTGGGGATGTGCCGCCCACAAGGGTATACTTTTTAGAACCTCTAGTCTAGCCTAGGGTATACTTTTTGGCAATTTTAGTCTAGTTTAGTCTAGGCAAGGGTATGCTTTTTGGCAATTTTGGTCAAAGAACTGTAAAAATTCGGTAATTCCAAGGGTGTTAGGACACGGATGTTTTGATTGATTATTTGTTTACCTTGTTTTGATCCCTGTGTCTTGTTTTGTTGTCTTGTTTTCTGTTCTGTTTCGTTTTCAACTGAGCGTGCCTAGGCCCAACCGCTCTCAAATTGTTCGAATACAGCTCCCTTGTATTTCTGTGTCTTAGTGCGCCTTCGTACGAGAGCGGTTGGGCCTACAAGGCTCAGTTGAAAACGAAACAGAACAGAAAACAAGACAACAAAACAAGACACAGGGATCAAAACAAGGTAAACAAATAATCAATCAAAACATCCGTGTCCTAACACCCTTGGTAATTCCTGTAAAAAAACCCAATTTCAAAAAAACTTTTGTCCTGAGAATGCGAAGCTTTAGCAAGTTTTGCCTAGAAAGCGCCAATTCAGGGCACTTTTGATGGAGAAATTAGTCTAGCCAAGGGTATCATTTTCACAAAAATTGGTCCAGCCAACGGTTCCATTTTGAAACTGTGGGCGGCACACCCCTACCCGAAATTTAGACGAGAGCCCCCCCCCCCAACGTGCATTTGCAGGGCTCAAAGAACTTTGTTTGAAAGTTTCATGAGGGCCCATATAGTGAACATGGAGATTGCTATGTAGCCTTCCAGGAACTCGAAAGAAACTCTGAGTACCCAACTCTGGTAAGTCTAACTTTCAGTTCCGAATCAAATTGTTAGTTTCTATTACAAATTCTTGCATCTTAAATTGACGTCCTGACAGTATCCCAATACTCCTAGGACCTACTGGGCGATATGCTCGAAAAGAAGTCAACTTACGAAACATTTCTAACGTCCGGAGAAACATCGTTAGATTTCGCCATGCAGCCGTTTGAAGGTCTGAAAGCAGAAATCGATAAAACCACTAAAAGATGGGACAATCTCTCCACGAAATTAGAAAAATGCCTCGAAAGACTAGAACTCATTCAGGTACGTTTTTGTTGAATCTTTTGCTTGGATGTTTTCAATAGTCAACTCATTTTGTGAGTAAAGTTGCTAATCATGGTGGCAAGTTCCCTGCATCTCAAACATGTTTCCAAGGTTGAAGTCCCTGCTCTGATTTGTTACGAAAGTTGCACAGAAGTAATCAACATATCTATTAAATCAATAACTCAATCAATTAATCAATCAGTCAATAAATAAATTAATTGATTAATTAATTAAAAAATCAATCACTCAACAAATCACTGACTCAATCAATCAATCAAGCAATTAATCAAAGATTAATCAATCACTCATTCAATCAATCAATCAATCAATCAATCAATCAATCAATCAATCAATCAGTCAGTCGATCAATCAATGATTCGATTAATCACTCAATCATTCAACCAATCATTCACTCGATCAATTTTTCGATCAATCAGTCAATCACTCATTCAATTAGTTAATCAATCAATCACTCAATCACTCATTCAATAAATAAATAAATAAATAAATAGATAGATAAATAAATAAATAATCAGTCATTAATTCAATCAGTCAATCAGTCTACCAATCAATCAACCGTCCAATCAATCACTCACTCACTCAATAAAGCACTCAATTAATCACTCATTGCATCAAGGTCTGATTCCATTAAATCAATCAATTAGTCAATCAATCTATGAATAAATAAATCAGTGAGTCAATCAATCCTCTTTCATTAGCTCTCAGTTTCATTCAATTCCCATAGGACGCTGACCATCAAAGATTTATGCGAATTGATAGACAGGTGAGCCCAAATCGATCATTTTCAACTGCCGTCTTCTTCAGGTGACGTATCAGTTTAAATTCTGATACAAGAATGATTATTTTCTTAAGGGAGTGAGCAATGTGATATATAGGCTTCTCTATAAATAGAACAATGGAAACACTCATACACTCATACACAGCACTTTCTTTGGCTGTCAATTGTTCGCAGCACTTGGGGGACAGCGATTTGAATGGGCTATTTTTTAAAGGTATTTTTGCATTTTGCGGGCACAAGCTTTTAACCTTGCACAGACCCATTAATGTTTTGGCATTCTTAAGTAGACACCTGTTTCTTGATTAAAACACCAGTGCAAAAGGAAAGTGGTCCTTTCGGCAGGGCGATCAAGGCATAAATTTGAGCAACCTAGATAACAGAAGTTACCACAAAACAAAGAGAGGAAAATATTTCAAGGCAGGAACACCTTCTTTGTACTCACAGAAACTGGTTTAAGGTTTCTTTTTCTGCAGATTCGACGAGAATCACAAAACTGTAATTGCCGAAGACGTTTCCAGATAATTCGGTTGGCAAAAGGAAAGTACATATTTGGGGATTCAAGGCTGATTCGTTTAGTACGAATTCATGGGGCCAGTGTTGTGGTGCGTGTTGGTGGAGGATGGGAGTTCTTGTATGAATTCCTAAAGAGATGTGATCCTTGTAGAGGTAAGTAGCAGGCTAGATTGTTTTTTCCACTCCACCAGCCAAACTCCCGCTGAGGTACATTAACATCGAAACCTCTCGGACGATCAAAATTTCGGACAAAATTTGTTCAAAAGTTCAATTGTCCGAAATCTGGTGATGTCCGAGACTTTAAATTCATTGAAAATAGAAATGCACAAAGAAGCATAACATAAAAAGTTGATTATTCATTGTTTTGCCCTTAGTGCTCAAGTTCCTTGAATTTTGCGATCTGAAAGTTCAGTGTCTTGAAAAGTTTCTTGCGAACAGTTCACGTATGGCAGAACCTCTTTAATTTTTGGTTCACAGCTAGTTTTATGACCGTTCAATCTGATAAAAATTTCATTCGAATGTTCTTCTATATGTGATGATGGCTTTGTCCATAAGTTGATATTTTTGAAAGAAATACAATTATTTTCAAGCGAAGAGCAAGAATTGCGACTATAATCATGTTCAATAATCTTTTCATTCCAAATCAACAGTTCCAAGTCATAAATCGAGACAAATCCATGTGACAGATTCGTGTGATAATCCAAGAGAAAAATATTAATTAAAGACTATGCCATATTTTACCATTATTGACGTTTCGAAGCAAATGCTGTGCTTCATCATCAGAATACCAAGTTTCCAAAAGCATGAGGCTATATTTATATCCATAAAGACAATAAACTACCAAAAATGCGTTTTTACAAATCCTACGTGGAAAAATTAATGATGAGGTAAGCCAAGAGGACAATTTCTAAAATAGAGCTAAGGGAATAGAAGATTGCTGAGAGCTAAGTGACGGGCAATTGCGTAAATAAGATTGTTTTCTCCTTCCCTCTGTCTCTACGTTCTAACGATTCTAGCGATTTCTAGCGATCTCAGCTCAACTCGATATTTCTTAATTCTCAATGTCTAAAGTCTCAAATAATTCACGTAACCTAATATTGACGTCATTCCATAATACACCTCACAATGGTTGACTTGTGAGACATGGCTTCTTTATTTTTGATGAAAAATGTAGTCACAAAGTGAAAGTGAAATTTTCAGCCACGGAAGATGTAACGTGATTTTCCAAGTAGTGGGCTTATGACTTGACTCAACCATTGAATGCTGCCTTGATAGTTGATACAACAATCTCTGTTACTGTTGCAGCAAAAGCATTCCTCGAAGATGGAGCAAAAACCTTGAAGAAGATGGGGATAACGCCGATGACAGATGATAGCCCCAATTCATACACATTTGACGCGAGGAGATTCTTCTCTGGTAGACTTTCAAATAGCCCAGCTATACCTATCAAAACCATTAACCGTGATCGTGAGACAGTGCAAGGAAGTATGTATGGCAGTATGCATAGGACTGCCATAACGAATCATGCACGGGAAGTGTCATTACAAAACAAAATTTCAGGCTCAATCAAATCAAGAGCACTGGGAATGTCAAAGAGTGCACCTGCTGTTAACATGAGGCCAAAGACTGCTCCGCCAACTTGTGAAAGTAGAAAAAACTTGAGAGGAAAGGAGAGTTCACACAGAACTGCGTTGGTTACAAAGAAATCAATTGGATTCAAGTAATTTTATCTAAGGTTTATTCGGAACTGTAGATTCCAGTATTGTACAGTTTTCAAGTTGTGTTCAATGTCATGTAAAGCAACATTAGTGCCTTGGTAGAGAGTAGAAAGTTGGCTTATATCTTCTTGAAGACAAATCTTGTCTTTGATGATATAAACTTTAACATGTACTTAGCAATCTATCGTACAATTAAATTGATGAAAAGTCTGTTACATTTAGGTCTTCAATGAGCTTTGATACAAAGCAAAATCATTCATGCAGTTGATTTTATTGGCAGGTACCTTCGCCTGTCATCTAATGTGTGGCAGAATTTAATTTGCTGTGTTGTTTTAGAGTATAATTTTCTTTACATTTATGCAGAAATCATATAATATTAGATTCGTTGTAATTTTACTGATTCATTTCACAATTAAATTGACAGAATTCTTACGTGAAAAGATTGCATCAATATTTGTCACCCGTCTCTGAATTTTATCCATAATCAATTATGACACATGATGGTGTAGGTCTATGTCTGATTGTAGGATTTGATAATTGATCCAATTGACTGAAATTTCAGTTTAGTTGTGTGCCGCGTGTCCACCGAATTAGAGAAATGCAATTTCTTTTTTTCAAACTGGCACATGATTTTATTTAAAAAAATTGAAGTTCAGTATTCTTTGAAATCTACCAAATTTGCTTCATTTCCGTGAGTCCTCGGCTAGGTAACCTTTGATTTTTGCCGTGTTCCAGAGTTCAGTTCGAGGTTTCTGTGGAAGATAACATTGTACGGGCCAGATGTAAACATGATGTAATGTACAGGCTTTATGTAGTCCTTCAAATAATGAGAATTGCTATTCAAGCCAATTAGAATGAAGCCTGTGAACAATGGAGCATAAATTGTCTGCGTCAGGTCAGGTACACATCATGAACGGGAGATTAATTGCGTCATAGCCAATAAAACCGGCAGTCTGTAAACCACGGAACCATAAAACGGCGGAACGAAATGAGGAAATGACGACTGGATGATAAGACGGAGTCACATAAGAGTGCAATATTTCTATTTGGTAGACCCCTACTAAATGTATCAACACCATACGAATGCCCCAAGTTTCTTTTCTTCTACATAGAAACCAGGCTTTACAAAAGCAAGAAAGGTTGTGGATTTCCGGTACTTTTTGCACTGCATAAAGTAATCCCCTGTCCCCATACGTGATGCGTTATATAGCATATTTATGCGGACCATGACATGGTTTTGATACTATCCACTCGTGAATTTGTGATCAAAAACTACTTAGTACAGTTTTGTTTGTAAAAATAGGGGTATCTAGACTCGAGTAGGGGATATAGCCACCTCTTTAACAAGTTTTTGGTGAGGATGAAGTTTCTTTCATTGATCGTTGGGAACAGACTAAAAGTTCTCTGTTGATAGAAATTGACTTCTTAGGTGCCACCAAAGTTTTGATTTTCCATTGAGAAAAAAGGTAACTTGTGGCATTTGTGTGTCCTATTCAGTTGGAATACATTTACACTCTAAAATTATTTCATCACTTGATTCCGTCGCTTTGTCCTTTCAGTCGTCTTTTCGTGGTTCCGTGGTTTACCGACTGAAACGTCGGAAACAAGGAGTGAAAGTCAAGAAAAGAGTTTGCTGCCATACTTTTGCGAGAAAAGCCAGACCATCACGCATCTCACTGACTATTGTAGCTTGATACAATGTCTCTGCGAATCATTGGATGGAGGTTTACCAATTTTGTTTCTTTGTACTGTAGAAGGAAATTGGGTGTAAGACAACATGGAACCTATGTCATCAAGTTCTGCTCGCCGGCCTGTCCATAGAAACGTCTGTAAAGATAAGCATTAAACTGTAGTTTTCAGTTCCAAGTGGGGATTTTTGTGCAGTGATTCAAATTCATTTCTAAAATTGAATTTGACCAGAGCGCTAGAGCGCAAATCATCGGATAGTTCTGCCCAGGGAGCTAAACACGGGAGAGGAATCGCGCATTGAGTTGCATTCTGCGATGTGATATGCGCCTCCTTCGCAGCGGATCGCGCACTTCGCAGTGAAGCCAAGATGGAAACTGAAGTTTGGACGGATAAGTGCATCGCGTTTTTGGATTGAATTTCTAAAACAGTGGTAAGCATTTTAGGCTAGTTTAGACATTCATGTGACTTTTAAATGTTTTATCTTTGGATAGCAAGAATCGTTTAGCCGTTAGAAAGCATGAATTAGCTGCAGCGGCTAAGTTTCTTCAGCGGTAGCTTAGGCCACTTCAACCTCTTTGTCACGCTCCAAGCACGCACTCGTAAAAATTTCACTCTGCCCTACCCCGCCCAACTTTGAGCAATCGAAGATGCTTTTGGATGACTATTGGCAATAAATAAAGCGAAAAATTTTTCTGAGATAGTATGAGACTCGCGAGATATTTTAGTTTTCTTTCGGGGTACTTGCACCGGTTCTGCTTTAGGCCCATTCTCGCGCTTCAACGACTTTCAGAGACGGCAACCGATTCGAAACTTTCGCAATTTCGAGTTATTTCGATCAATCGAATGGGAGTCGAACGGTTTATGAAATAGTGAGGAAAGTTGAAATCCTGTGAAACCTTAAATGAATATATTTCAAATCCATCTGTGTCTTCTTCTTGGTCGTTCTCCACAGCAAAGATTCCGTTGCTAGGCAAGCCTAATTATAATTGCTCCGTTGCTACGTCAATGGAAACGAGGTCGCATATCACATCGCAGACAGCGCCAGCAGGCGTTTCCTTGGCCTGGTTCTGCCTCTGCCACTGCCACGTTGTGGTGTTGGTTGAAACGAGGCTACCGGCAAGTGACACCGATAAAAAATGGCTGACACTGAAACCGATTCTACCACCGGTGAAAGTTCAAATTTTCCAACATTTCACAGCAGAGGGACAGGAGATAATGGTATAGAAGGAGACATTCATATTCCTGTTCCATCAGACGACGAAGATGAACTAAATACTCTTGATGAACCAGTATCAGAAACGCTGGTATGTATCTGCACCCATCAAAAAGAAAGAAAAACAAATACAGCTTTTGCCCCAGTTTTGAAATTTGGTGCACCTTGAAATCTTCGCCCTGAAATGGGTCTAGATATTGTTGTTAGGGACTCAACAGGGAAACTTTACTAGCAGAGAGGCCAGGAATCTCGCTACCTACATTTACTACAGTGAATGGACAGAAAATGTGTACAGCCAGCCAGGTGTACAGTAGTGTACAGTCCGGACTGCGTTGGGGGTCATCGACAAATAATTTTCGTCACAGTTAACGGAATTGGGCCGTTAATGGCTTGACCCCCTCCCTCCCCCCTTCTTAACGGACCACTAAATTTGTCGCTAGATTTTCTCTTGCCTACAAACCCTCTATAAGACCTACTTTGTGTCTTGGATTGAGGCCTAAGGCCTAACCGCGACTCCGTCTTGCTTGCGACGTTAAAATCAAGTAGTGCCTTGCTGAAAAATTTACTGCTACGAGCTAATCTTTAAAGATTGATGTAATATTAGGGCTTATTTCAATTTTTGTCACAAACGCAACATTTTTAACGGATTTGAGCTTGGACCCCCTCCCCCCTAACGGCCCAATTCCGTTAACTGTGACAAAAAACGTTTGTCGATGACCCCTTGGATGGCATTATGGCATCTGGGTTTTGATTTTGACATTCTTCTTATTTTGATAAGCAGAAGAAGACTTTGATGACAAACAGATCCTGCGTAGTGGTAATTCTCCAGGGTGAATCTGAGTGCCTATTTCCAGAAGATCTTCGGCGCAGAGATAGAACTTATTTGGCTTTTGGCGCACATTTTGGTGCAGAAAGAGGCCTTAAAACAATGGGCCATTCAATGTCTCATTGTATTAAACAATAGATGTCAATTATTCTTTGGTGCACATTGGCGCACAAAATTGTTGTGCTCCAAAATATTTGGCGCAGAGCAGCACAGAGATTCACCTGGGTAATTCTAAAAGTTGATGAGGCATGAAAGATGGAACCCTTAAAATCAAGTCAAGTATCAAAATAATACTACGATAGTTGCAACTTAGTTGCACCCTTCCTTTCTAACTGACACAAACACTCACAAACAAAACCGGCACATCTAAGCTTGGATCACCCTTCAACGTGGAGTTGTTTGGAAAGAATAGACCCATTCAGGGCAAATTTTTAAAATTGCCAAGATGTTTTGATCAGTATTGTTAAAATTTACTCTTAAAAGGTTGGTATGAACTGTGAAGTAGCTTAACTGGATATCAAATGTACAAAAGTGGAAAGTATACAAACTGATCCATAATAAGCCCTATATCAACGCGAAGGGCAGATTTGAAAAATCTTACAAGTCCACAAAAGATAGCTTGCCTGAAAAGCTTCGTATTTTTTAGAAATGTCCCCTTTAACAAAACACAGGCATGTAGAATGTCATAAAGAAAAGTGCCAGCAAAGCGTTTTCATTGGGTCAAATAGCAAAACATTTTCAAAATATCAAATCCAGGAGCCTTCCATTTCATGTCATAAGAGGAGCATTTGATTCTGATGAAAAACAATATTAGACCCATTCATGGCCAAAATACTCTATGTAAGAGCATTATCACCCTGAATATTTCTTATCACATAAGACAATAGACGATTACGCTAAAGATGGCGGCAAGGAACTTTTTACCAAGATGCACTGCGCTCTTTAATCGAATTCCTATAGAATCGTTAAGGATTCGTAATTAGAACGCAATGCATCTTGGTAAAAAGTTCCTCGCCGCCATCTTTAGCGTAATCGTCTATTGATATTCTTATGAAAGTGCATGCCTCTCAGAAATACTTTCTTCATGGATGTAGACCTCATTTCCTTGACAACAATTATTTCTAAGCCAATATTATTTTTACTCTCATTTGATCTCACAATTGTGGCTAAGCTAACATCCAGCAGTAGTCAAAACAACCAGACCAGACTGCTTTCTCCAATTTTCGCCCTGAATGGCCCTACTGTATATATTGCTAAGGCCCTGGCAAGAACATTTTACCAGCAGGGAAGCCAAGCATCCCTCTACAGAGAATGTTTATGGTATTTGCATTTTGGCATTCTTGACAACTCAAAACTTTAACAAACAAATCTCACTTTTTCTTCCCAGATAAAGCTCATGCAAACTCAATTGTTGCCGTAATTATCAAATTTGGTGTGGCTCCAAAGTTGATGAAACCCTCAAATTGTATCATAATAACTACAGTACAAAAACCGACACAAAACTGGCACCCATAAACTTGGATCCGCTACCTAGGATTGCTTGAAAAGAATGGACCCGTTCAGGGCAAATTTGAATTTGCAAATTAATTTGCCTTTGGTAAAATACTCAATATCAGCTATAAAAACTGGCAAGATGTTTCAAAGAAATGTTAGAATTTACTCTCATAAGGTTGGTACGAACTGCTGCAAAAAAGGTTATAGCTGGATATCAAATGTGCAGCAGTAGAAACAATGTATATACTGTAAGCTGAATCATTCAACCCATTGGAATGAGAAAATATTCGACAAAACTTTAAAGTGCATGAAATACAGCCTGCTTGAAAAACTTCATGGTTTCAGAAATACTGTCTTTAAGGAAACAGAAGCAGGGGATATGCTAAAGAAAGGTATAAATTCACACACACTGTCAAGCTACCTATCTTTCAACTTTTAAAGAAAGCTTTTAAAACAAAAGCAGAAATGCAGAGTAGGATTAGCCAGACTGGAAACTATTTATAGTGTGTAGAATATCTTGCATGCACAGAATTCCGCTTTAAAGTTTTAGTGTATCATTTACTATTATTATCTTGTAGAAACGTGACCTCAGAGCTGTTGGCAAGAAATTTTTCCATGTACTCATTCCAAGGCAAAGCAAGACACTACTGAAAGATTGTAAGTTACCATTTAGAGTCAACCTTTAGTAATAACAGAACAGTCTGCCTTATTTGTTTGGTTAAGGCTGCTCAAGTTAATATAAATATGTCTGACATAGTGTAGATATATACAGTATTTGAATAGTGTCCATTTATCAGACACTAATCTAGACTGGGCCAAATCACTGTGATCCAGCTCTTTAGAAATCATGGAATTAATACCAAAAAATGAAAATTCGAGTATGAGCTATTTGATAATTTTATCATATAGAAGAGACATGGTACTATTGGACAAAACAAAAATTTTTCAAATCGTAGTTGCGAGTCCAGAGTTAAGATTTTTTAAAGTTGGCCTACGATGCCAAGTTTTGTTTACATTACCATTTCCGGCCTAATGTTTGTGGCATCGATGAAAACATACAAATTGAAATTACTATATATCCTCAACGAGAAGGCCGATTTATATTTTACAGATACATATCTACTCTTTTCGAAAATGCAAGTTAAATTATTAAAACCTCACGCTGAAATAGACTTTTTTTAAAAATTGAGTCTGGCATTTTTAGGCTCAAAAACAGTGGAAAACATCTGAATTTTGTCTATTATAGTGTAAACAAAGAATCTAACTATATCTAACTCTTAGCAAAAAATGTTAGAATTAAATTTGATGTGTTGGGAACATCTTTGCCAAAGGATTCGTACAGATTCATGCAGAAAAAATTTCCACGGCACTTTGAAGATTCTTGGCCCTATTCGGGTTTAATGTTCATTAATTTACGTAAGTGATAATGTTGGGAATGGCGATGCAATTTTTATGAGAAAGTCTTTGGTCCGGTCCCAAAAATTTGAAAATTACTTGCCATGGGCATGATAAAAGCAGGAAATCTACTTCTTTGCATCAACTTATCATCTAATCTCTTTGGGAGTAGGGCTGACTTTTGATGGTTGTTCCAAATTACCGAAATAAGGGAATAAATTTAAAAAAATGGAACTTGTAAAATTCAAAATTATACTACATGGTATTAACAAGCATACTTTGAAATTCATAATAAAACAAATTTCAGCAAAATCGGACTTCTAGATGCAGAGATATGACATTTTGAAGTTGGAAGAAATTGATCAAATCGGTCAATGCAATTTCCGGTCGAAATTCACATTGTTGGCAGAATTTTCATAGCTTTAAGGCAGAATTTCATCCACTTTCCGAGCTCCAATTGCGGCCAGTTTTGTTTCGTTTTGTAGGTTGTTGTCTTTATTTAACTACTAACTATTCATTCGTACAATTTGTTGAAGGATAGTTTGTATTTTTCATGTTTATTAGACTATGCTGTTTTCGCTACTACATCTCCAAAAAGCTGAAGAATTCTGACTTTGAGGCTAAAAACAAAAAGCGGGCGGAAAAGGGCGGAAATGTCACCTATCCCGTATGGAAGTGTTATTTCAAATGGACATTAGTGCCAAAGGATTCGTGCAAATTTGTACAGATAGGAGAGCAATGCGATTTTGAAAGATATCACTCTCTGGCTACTTGATTTTAGTGAAAAGTCAGTGCTTTTTCATAGTTTTGCATTTTCTTTGCAATAATCCCATTCTAAGTGTTTTTACACCATCCTTGCTACTTCAAACTAATCTAATTTATTTTTCTCCATTATTCTTATGAGCTTTAACCTACAACAAAACTATTTTTTGAGTCCGATTTCCTCGCTAAATCGTCAAGCATGATCGTACATAGATTGTACAATAGCCTCTGCCTTTGTCAAAGGACGCTCCTCAATTCTCTTTTGGTGATTTGCCTTAGAAGTATGGAGATGACTGGTGAAGATGTAACAAGCATGGTCAAAAAATGTTGCGAGTGTTGTTTTGGATAGAAGTTTGCCTTACCCTACACCCTGCACCACTTCTGAAACTTTGGGAGTCCGCTCTCGGACCAGACGGCCATTGGCTTTCCTTCTAGAAAATAAAAAACACCCCGGAATATGTGCCAACATTTGGTGCACTGAGGGACTCATCTGTACCCAAGGGAAGTCATTTCCTCATCAGTCATCTCGGAAGCCATAAGCATCCTTGTAGAGTGAAAATGCCAATAGAAAATTGAGGAGCATCCATTGATAGAGGAAGAGGCAATCATACAATCTATGTACAATAATGCTTGACAATTTAGCAAGGAATTCGGACTCAAAATATAGTTTTGTTGCAGGTTAAAGCTCATAAGAATAATGGAGAAAGATGAATAAGATTAGTTCAAAGTAGGAAGGATTGTGTAAAAACATTTAGGATGGAATCATTACGAAGGCAATTCAAATTATGAAAAAGGAGCGATTTTCACTAAAATCAAGTAGCCAGAGTGACATCTTTCAAAATTGCATTGCTCTCTTATCTGTACGAATTTGTACGAATCCTTTTGCTCAAATGTCCATTTGAAATACCACTTCCATAAGCGATAGATGCCATTTCCGCCCTTTTCCGCCCTTTTTTTGTTTTTAGCTTCAAAGTCAGAATTCTTCAGCTTTTTGGAGATGTAGTACTGGAAAGAACATGGTTTAATACACATGAAAAATACGAAATATCCTTCATCAAATTGTACGAATGAATAGTTAGTAGTTGAATAAAGACAACAACCTACAAAACAAAACAAAAATGGCCGCAATCGGAGTTCGGGAAGTGGATAAAATTCTGCCTTAAAGTTATGAAAATTCTGCCAACAATGTGAATTTCGACCGGAAATTGCACTGACCTTTGACCTAATCAATTTCTTCCAACTTCAAAATGTCATATCTCTGCATCTAGAAGTCCGATTTTGCTGAAATTTGTTTTATTATGAATGTCAAAGTATGCTTGTTAATACCAGGTAGTAGAATTTTGAATTTTACAAGTTTCATTTTTCTCTATTTATTCCGTTGCCTGGATCACTGTGCAAATGGTTTGCACAAACCATTCAGATTTTCAAAGTAATAAATATTTTTATTTTGTTTCCAAATTTTTGAATTCTGTGTGAAATGAGCCTTTACCATCAGCTATAGCCCAAATTTTTCCTTCTGAAGGCGCAATATTGAATTTCAATGCTCACTTACAGTATAGCATGTCAAGAATATCATTGCAAGTTATCTTTTCAATGCAACCTAATCCTTGTTATTGAGTGAGAATAGCAGTTGCTTAGCCAGCATATTTCATTATAATATACTGGCTAAGCAGCTGCTATATTTTCATTCATAAGCAACTTACTGCCATTTTTATATCTTACTCATAAGGGTGTTGCCCATGAGAAAAAATTCTGACCCTGTCACCCATTCATTTTGAGCTTCTGACCTGGTCAGAGCTTGGTCAAACCCATTCTGAATTAAGAAACGGAGCTCCATAGGTTTTGCAAAGCAATTGCAAGTCAATTGCTGTTCCATGTTTGACATTTGTGATCTTCAGATGGCTACAGATCTGGAAACCTTGGAATCTCACAAAACTAAAGAATTTAAAGAAACATATATATATACTGTAATTTTACTGTTTTCTTGATAATTTTGAGCAGGGTAAGGCATGCATGATAGAAAGTTTAAAGCAAGTGAAGAAGCATTTTGCTGTACCAGGATTTGTTGTAAGATTTTTACTTGGACCAGAAAAAAAATTCCTGATTTTTTTACTTTGAGCCATCATTTTTTGGATAAATACACATTGATTTCTAAAAATGCAAACAGGAATCTTTTGCAATGCCAAACTTTGAGCAGAGCATTTGCTTCATTTCTGTACTTGAGTATACTGATTCTACAGTCTCCTTAAAAATGGAAATACCCGTGGAGGTAAAAAAGCCCCAATGATGTTTTATCGCCATGACTGTTACATCTGCAGCTCAAAATGTGCCAAAAATTGAGCTTTTTAGCAAATTCCAACAGCACAGGGCTTGAAATCCTTGAAAGGACCCAAGAATGGTAACATTTGTAGCATGATTCTGCTTTTTGTTTGCAGAAAATCTACACTTCTTTCTAAGACAATGAGATAAGTTCCTGTGGTTTGCAAAAGACGTTTTCAAAGAGGTCTGCATGCTACTTTTCTCGAAGATGGCGGATACGATGGAATCTTTGAGAAGTTGTGGACAAAATATGGAATTTATCTCCAGTTATATACAGTATATATGGTTCATAAAAGACCAGAAAGGATTAAAACATTGACAAAAATGCTTGCCTATCACATTGGCACACCGTTTAGCACTCAAGGATATATTTATATCTTTGAGTCGTTTCAGCAAAGTTTGGACTGCAGATAATGGATGATGAAGGCCTTTGAAATCAGACTCAGTCAGATTGACTTGAGATTTCTTTTTGCGAGTTGGGCTGATGCTCCATTTACTGCAGGAAAATAAGCAATAATCGCGCTCTTTGAAAATGTTAGGACACAAACAACGATTCATATATCTTTCCAAATGCTGAAGTTAGCAGAGCATGCCTTTCCAAATCAAGTCAGCTACAAATGAGAAGTTTCTTCAATCTTTCAATTCGTTCATGCACCTAGCAAAGTTTGGATCGGACTGTTTCAAAATAAAGCATTTCTGTATGTACTCTTAGAATAAGGCCACTTGCCTGCGCAAAACAACTGAACTTTGCACGTTTCTCCAAGATTTTCATTTTCTTATTAGTAAAGCCATCTGACTATTTTTGTATTGATGAGTTTGAATACAAATTGATGAAACTGACAAGCATTATATCCTCTTTACACCAACAATATAATATTTTGAAGGATTGGAATATATTGTGGTCTTTTGGTCAAAAGAAAAATCAGTGAAAATTATATGGATTCAAGTAACCTCTTAAGAAAGAGATTCCCTTCAAATCTCTTGAAGTGAGACAGTGGATCTTCGTGGAATGTTCAAATAGGGAAACATTTTTTTCGACACCTAGTAAGAAAATGAGAAAAATGTATATACAGAAGGAAAATGCTTTTTTGGTGCCACAACAAACACTTGGTAGAAGATCTATTTTGAATTGACATGCTTTTTCAAATGTGCAGAAGAATCGCTGTATTGTGAATGGGGCTTGATACTGTACTGTATGTTGTTGTGAAAAATTCTCATAATGTTAAGTTATGAATAACTTTACTGTACAGATATTTAGTAAAAATTTGTTGATAATTATATTCTCATTCAATTTTTCAGGGGATTTATGGGGACCACTTGTTCTGTGCATATTACTGGCTGTGTAAGTATTCTTCTTGACATGTGTGATTAGAAATTGACAGTCCAGAACGTTTTGAATCTCACACGATTCATTTTCAGCTCAATTAGTTTAAAAGTAAACAATCATATATCTTTTCTCTGCTGACTTATCTGAAGACGCTATCAAGCTTGATATTGTCATAGTGCAGCTTAGCAGTTAGATATTTTTATGTACTGATTAGTGAAATGAAATATGTGTTTGAAAGCTGCAAGATTTATTATTTCCACAACTGTTATGAAGATTTGTATATATGTTTATACTGGCCTACTAAACAAATATATCCTCCTGTTTGAAACATTTCTCAGCAAAATTAGTTTAGGTATTAAAAATAACGATAAAATGAACAGAATCGTGGGAAGATAACCTTGTTCCTAAGATTATGAAATAACTTTAGAGCGAGAATCTTGCAAATCGGTTGAAATTCATTGAGTTGCGAGCTTTCAAAGATCAAAAGTATGCGATAGCTGAAACTAGAGACCCCAAGATTACTTGTAATGCAAAAAACATCGAAGATTGAGGTAAAAAAAGTTTGTCTAATGTCATACCTCTCGTTGATATCATAGCAAACCAAGTAGAACGTCCAAAGTAATTTAATCCTTGCGATCATTGTCAAATTTGCTGAACATTGCACATGTCCAAAAACAGTGGTTCATCAACGAGAGACTGAGTCTGTTTCCTCAAAGCATCCATACGCTTGACAGTTAGGTTATCGAAAACCTGTTCAAATCCAATGTGCTTCGCCCTGAAACAATTGAGAGATAGCAGAAACGATGTTCGATGAGATTTTTACCAAAAATGCCATTTCGAGGCCTCTGGTTTCAGTTTTCGCACAAACTTGAACTTCAAAGGCTGGTAACTCCATGAAGTTTTAGCGGATTTGCAAGATGCTTGTGTCAAAAATTAATTCAAAATCTCACGAAATGGGTCATTTGACCATATGCCCATTAAGCGTGTCGTTATGTTTTAGTATTAAAGGCAGTCTGTCACGCATTTGATTGGTTGATAATGACAATACAAAGAATAGGAAATTTGAATGGCTGATGATCCTCTGATTTTCTATGGCCGTAGAAATTCAAGAAGATTAGCCCTCCTTTGTTTCAAATACACAGATTCACAAAGAAATTTGTTGTGTTGAACTCTGATTGTAGCGGCCAATCAGATACGTGACAGACTGCCTTTAAATCAAACGTCGAACAATTTTCTGAGACACCCTGTAGTAATAGACAAAATCGGCTAAGGTTTGTTTACACCAATTTCAAGTCATGTGATCAATCTCTTGATAAAACTCCTTTTGATTTCTCTAACATATTTCGTTCCATGCAGACTTGTGCTAGAATGCAAAAAGTAGAATAATACTGAAACTTCCCAAGAGTATGGTCACATGGCTTGAAATGGGTAAAACAAACTTTAGCCGATTAGGTCTATTGATTTTCGTAATTTGAGTTTTTTTTATGTTTTTCTGATAATTTTCAAAGTAGTAGTCTTTTGGCAAATTTAAAAGACTTTAAAAAGAATTGTTTCAGAACAGCCGGAAAATGTCATGTGATGCCCGATCATCTTCCAGTCATTTAAAATGTATTCATGTTCCTCTTGAGAATCAGCATGACTAATAAAAGGATGAACTGAAACTGAGATAGAAACTCATATCGATATCTTATTTTGTTGCGCTGAAAAAGGATTATTGAAAATATCAAAACTGGCGGGTTATGTTCTTTTATTTTGAAATGCCTTCGATCTTATGTTTTAGGCCAATTTCTGGAAAAATTTGTTTGATTCCTTGGAACTTGCCACAGGACTACTTATATGATTATGAAAACAAATACAAAAAACGCTTCAGTCTTGTAGCTACCTGAAGTTAATTTTCACAATAATAATTTAAGTAAATCTTCTGCAATAATTTTTCGAACAGGGGACATTTTTTGAGTCACCATGTATATGTAGTGCAACAGCGCACAGCACCTGCATTTGAAATTATTCTGCTTACATACAATCTTGAAACAGAATTAACTTTGAAAAAAATGCTCTGACTAGTTCATTTGTTAATTTTTGTCAGGATGTTACAAGGCTCCCACAAATCTGCACTGGATGGCAGTGATGGGGGACCAGAATTTGCAGAAGTTTTTGTAATCATTTGGCTTGGTGCATCAGTAGTAACTTTAAATTCAAAATTGCTCGGTGGAACAATGTGAGTATCTTTAATTCGATGATTGTTTGAAATTTTGTGTTAAGGTTACTGCCCACCCTCACGACAGTCATTTCAGTTTTTTCCTCCCAAGGACCGCATTTTGCGCGGATGAAAGCGAACCCATACATCATTCGATGCGTAATTTGATGACGAATACGCCCATGTCAAAATCCAGTTGATAGAAGTATCAGTAAATATTTTATTAACGAAAACATGATTTTAAAATACCCTTCCTTCATTTGCTATTTAGGACCCCCAGCAACACCGTAGAATCAAGAAAATAACTTAAGCCGAAAGATCACGGCTTTGTTTGTTAAAGTGTGTCCCACATTTTTAATATCGTTTCTAGTTTACACGCAATGGCATCCCAAAAAACGGCATCATGATTTTTGTCCCTCTCTGTAGTTCAGCTCGGTCTAGAATCCAGACCAGTGGATCGATGAAAAATTGCAGACATACTTTGGCAGATACATGCATTGTCTCCCACTGTGCCAAATTTTTCGCCAATGGATTGGCCCTGGGGGTCCTAAATGAAAAGTTAGTACCTACTACTAGACGATTCTCCAGTTCCGAGAAATCTGGCTTTTTGTAAAGGCTCCTAAAAACGTGACTTGCAATGCTGATGAGACCACAAAATAGACGGGGTCAATGCGATTAGCAGCATGGAGCATGTAACTATGTACTTATGTAAATAAATCCAAACAACAAGCTTATGACCTTATGTAGACAGGAGATGCTACAAACCACAGTGATTATCGTTAATCCATTCCGATTTAACAAGGAAAATTTTCCTGCTTTTTCAGTTTCTAATCTTTAATCAACAATCATCATTACTTCCAGTTCTTAGATATTGACTGGAGAGGGTTCAAAATGTAGCTCAGATTCTAAATAATCGATCTACGTAAAAAACTGAAAATGACATTTTTGGTGATTTTAACCAGGGCAGTAACCTTAAACAAAACGATTAATTTACTGTATGCTGAGGATAGAGCTCAAATCTTTATAAAGGTGAATGTGAAATTCTATTATATTCTTCTTTGAATTAAAGTGCTTGAAAGGGACTTTCAGCAATTTGCTGTAAATTTGCCGTGGCATTTTCTTTATATCTTGATTAATTTCAAAATGGCGGCATTCATTAATTTTGAGATTGTGACGTCATCAAATTTTGAAAATCGTTAACCAGAAGAGCTACAGATTTCTGCTTGCAGCCATCTTGCAGAATTTCATAAACTATGGTTTTCTTGAAGATTGTATAAATTTTCCTCAAGTAACTTAAAATTTAGGAAGATTTTAGTTTTTTGAAATTTTCAATGAATGTTTACAAAATTAATCAAAATGCCGCCACTTTGAAAATAATCATGATATCGAAAAATTGCCACGACAGATTTACAGCAAATTACATAAAGATCCTTTCAAGTCATTCGATTCATGGAAAGATGTGATACAGTTTTACACCCACCTTATCTAAGATTTGAAAGATTGAGCCCAGTTCCTCTAACGAAGTAAAATTTAGGTTCACAACATTTTGAGCATGTGCGCATTATCGAATCAAGGAATCCTTGAAATTTGAAAATAATAGTGCCCAGCTATGCAAGGTACTGAAATGCTTCATGATTAGAACAGTCATGTTTCTTTTGCATCGAGTCACACACACAAGACATATGTATGAGCTAAGAAGGTCGTGATCTACATCAAATTGATTCGTTCGCATATAAATTATACGGCGTAATTTAACTGGAAAAAGTTTTAGATAGTCGCAGATGCAAGTCGTGGGATTTTGTTTAGGAAATTCAAGTTAAAGGACAAGTCCGGGGTTGATAAAATCATCGCAACCTTACCAACTGCTGAACACCAATCGTGGGTTCTTTCTAAATTTTGATGCCTTTAACTTTCATATATGGGTTGATGAATCTTCGTAAGTTAGGCCCAATATCATCGCTATTTTGTATTTTGTACGATAGCAATGTGAGTGGTATAAGTGGCATATCAACACATTTGACAGCCGCGTTCCGGTCAACAAGAAGAGACGTCCCAGAATGACGTCATTTCACACTTCTTAGTGGATTGAAATATGTAGTTTAGCAGATTAAAAGAGAAAGAAATTGAAAAAGCACTACACAGCATTAACAACATTGTAATCTCTTGAACAATCAAGAATTATAACAACCCCGGACTTGTCCTTTAAGTTTTGTCTGTGCTTTATTTTGTTGTGGTTTTTCATGGAAAACATTTGAGAGGAAAGTCTAGCAGAAGACATTCTGGAAAGTCTGATTACTTGATACTGAAAATCCTGAAATGGTGGCCAGCAACGACAGCCCGATGATATTTGGGTCGTGTTCTGAGGTTATCAAATGAGAGTTCATTCTGTTTATAGCATGAGCCCTATTTTGGAACGGAAACTCGACCTTACAATACACTTCATTGGCCTTTAGTAGCGGATTCATCTGAATAAACCATGGACACACAAACTTGTGTGTGTCCATGGTGCGTGTCTATGGTATGTGTGTCCATGGTTTATTAAGATGAGTCCGCTACTTAAAGGACAAGTCGGGGGTTGGTATAATTGTTGATTGTTCAAGAGATTACACTGTTGTGAATGGTATGTCGTACTTCTTTCAATTTTTTTCTCTTTAATCGGCGAAACTACATATTTCAATTTGCTAAGAAGTGTGAAATGACGTCATTTCCTATGACGTCACTTCATGTTGACCTGAACGAGGCTGCCAAATGTGTTTATCTCATACCACTTAGACTGATGCCTTTTCGTCCCTTGTTTCCCTGCGTTCCTTGGTCAAGAGGGACTAATAACATTACTCTTAAATAGTGGGCCCACTTTAGGCCCGCGTAGGGTGGTTCCGTATTCACCAATCAAATCGCTAGAATTCAGTTTTTAACCAATCAGGGGCCGCTATTCAGAATGTTGTTGTTGTTGCTCTTAAAGAACGGTTGAAGAAGCCTGGAGTTTTCGCAGCTTCGATGGATCTATTTTACTTCTACAGAGGAAGATTACTGTCTGAAAGGTATGCATTTTGCGTTTCGTACGTCAAGACAACATCATTCTTTGTACTAAAAGTTTCCTTTTCAATGTTCGAACTCTTTAAACCAGATTTTGAAGCGATTTTGTTGAGTGTACGAGAACGCCCACCTATTTAGGCCATTTTGAAAAAGTGGGCCCATTATATAAGCGTAATATCATGAATCCCTATTGACCAAGTGATATCAGCAAATCAAAGAACGCAGGGAAACAAGGGACGAAAAGGCATAAGTCTACATACCACTCACATTGCTAGCCTCCTTATTGCGCCTTCGCGCACTCGTACAAAATACAAAATGGCTACGATATTTGGCCTAAGTTACGAATATTCATCAAGCAATTTATGAATGTTGGAGGCATCAAAACTTGGAAAGAACTCACGAATGGTGTTCAGCAGTTGGTACGGTTGCTTTTAACAATGATTTTATCAACCCCGGACTTGTCGTTTACGGCCATTTAAAAATTTTGTACCACTAATCATTTGTTTACATATTTCATTCAATTGCAGATCATTCTTCCAGAGTGTGTGCGTGCTTGGTTATTGTGTTTTGCCATTGACGATAGCTTTAATATTATGCAAGATCATTCTACTTTCACATCAAACAACTGCTTTATTTGCTGTCAGATGTTTGATTGTATTCTTCATGTTTGGCTGGTCAACATTTGGTAAGTTTAAAGGAAATGAATCAGCATTCCATAAGTAGCGAAGGTATACCCTATCTGTCAAAATCTGCTGACAGCAAGGGCGGTACCACGGGGTGGACTGGGGTGGACATGTCCACCCCACTTTCCTCAGGTCGGTATTTATTTCTAAGCAAAACCGATATCAAAAACATTAGGTATACCTTCTGGCAATCAATTTTCCTCTTGTCCACCCCACTTTTTTTAAGCTGGCGCCGCCCCTGGCTGACAGCGCATTTGATAATAAGGATCTTGATTGGCCAGTTCTGTATTGATCACATGAAATTGTGTGTTGTTGTGTTGTTTGCTTTAGCTCAGAAACAATAGACCTTTTAGCTATTCTGGAAAGAATCAGAATCGAACGATATTTTGTAGAATTTTCGAATTTCCACAATAGTGATACAAGCTCTAAACGCCACTCGATCGAACCTCGTCCATGAAAATGTATAAAAATAACGCTCGATCCAGGCTCTTTTGAAGAATAGCTAAAAGGTCTATGCAAAGATCAGCTGATACTTACAAAATTCAAAAGGTGTTGGTCAAATCATATGGGGCTTTTACGCCTCCATTGTCTTTACATACAAGCAATATAATCTCCTGCACCTGAGGACGATAAAAGCAGCCCCCCTCTGGGACACGAGTGCAACTCCAAAGGTGCTTATACAAATGAAAAGGAATTCAAATAGAAAACAATATTCACCACTGCAAACATGCAAAGATAAAGATCAAAGGTTGAAATCAAAGTGATCACATGAGCTTCTTGTCTTATGCTGATTCAATCCCTTTAATATCTAGCAGAGGAGTTGAAAAACAGGTACTTATTATCTGTAGAAACTATAAAAGATCGATTTGAAAAATTACGAATCTGTTGTCTGGTTAAGGAATTGGCTTGATTTTCAGATTTATTCTTAATTTACAACACACAAGCTTAGACTGCGTTCACGACGCCGGCACATTTTGAAAACGATGAAAAATGTGACGGTAGCTAAATTTGAGCTAGCGTTCACACGGTACCGGCCTCGATAGAAAATTTAGCAGTAACACTAAGTTGGTGCAATCTCTCCAAGAACTTGATGTCAATGAAATTTACCTACACGTTCAGAAGCGCGTAGCCATATTTTGAAAGCGTCGAAAAATGTTTTGTTTTTACCATTTTTGAGTGTTCACACGATGCCAAGTTCAAAATCTTCCGTTTTCAAAATTTACCGGGGAAAAAAGATACCGTTGTTGTGTGAACGGGAGGCTTATCCGTCACTTTTTCATCGTCTTCAAAATGTGACGGCACCCGGCATCGTGTGAACGCTGTCTTTATCTAAAATCATTAATTATCGAAAACTAGCTTCTGTAGGCTTTGGCTAAACCTATAAATGACTCCAAGTTTCAACCTATAAATGACTCCAAGTTTCAACAAGTTTCAACCTATGAATGACTCCAAGTTTCAACAAGTTTCAACCTATAAATGACTCCAAGTTTCAACAAGTTTCAACCTATAAATGACTCCAAGTTTCAACAAGTTTCAACCTATAAATTACTCCAAGTTTCAACAAGTTTCAACCTATAAATTACTCCAAGTTTCAACAAGTTTCAACCTATAAATGACTCCAAGTTTCAACAAATTTCAACCTATAAATGACTCCAAGTTTCAACAAGTTTTAACCTATAAATTACTCCAAGTTTCAACAAGTTTCAGCCTATGAATGACTCCAAGTTTCAACAAGTTTCAACCTATAAATTACTCCAAGTTTCAACAAGTTTCAACCTATAAATTGCTCCAAGTTTCAACAAGTTTCAACCTATAAATGACTCCAAGTTTCAACAAGTTTCAACCTATAAATTACTCCAAGTTTCAACAAGTTTCAACCTATAAATGACTCCAAGTTTCAACAAGTTTCAACCTATAAATGACTCCAAGTTTCAACAAGTTTCAACCTATAAATGACTCCAAGTTTCAACAAGTTTCAACCTATAAATTACTCCAAGTTTCAACAAGTTTCAACCTATAAACCTATAAATGACTCCAACTTTCGATCCAAGTTTCAACCATCAAAATATACAGCTATGTTATCTAGAGTTCAGGCATTGCCTTTAGTGATACAGAAACTGTTGAAGTTTAATTATGCCTTCTCACCAATTCCGTGCATAAACGTTCAAACATAATGGTAGTGAATAACACATTTTTAGCTGCTTTTTTCACAAAGTGAGCAGTAAGACTTTTGACTTCAGAAAGAAATTTTGGACCTAGAATTACAAGAAAAATCTTAAAAATTGAATTAAATATTTTGTGTAAGATGGTCGAATTGAAATTTTGTAAACTTTTCCATAGATTTCCCTTGACACTGTTCTCTTCACATCATCTA
Source organism: Aurelia sp. 3 sensu Dawson et al. (2005) (assembly GCA_964020215.1). Classification (NCBI taxonomy): domain Eukaryota; kingdom Metazoa; phylum Cnidaria; class Scyphozoa; order Semaeostomeae; family Ulmaridae; genus Aurelia; species Aurelia sp. 3 sensu Dawson et al. (2005). The sequence continues at coordinate 14,420,075 of OZ026583.1, forward strand.
AGTGTGTGCATGATATAGAAAGAAGATTGAACGAGGACATAAACAGTGTTCACAGATGGCTAAATGAGAATGAATTGATTTTGAATTTAAAGAAAGGCAAAACAGAATCAATGTTGTTTGGGACTGGAAAGAAGTTGAGCTTGCTAGGTGGGAATCAGCTCGAAATTCATGTGGATGGAAAGCTCATCAACTCAACGACAACTTATAAATATCTTGGAGTGCATTTAGATCCCACTTTAACACTTGCTACACACTTTGATAAAACCTGCAAAAAGGCTGCAAGCAGAGTGAACATGATGAGAAAAATAAGAAATAGTTTGACGTCGAATGCAGCTGAAGCATTGTACAAAACAATGGTATTACCAATTTTTACATATTGCGGTACTTTGTCACTGGGATTACCTGATTCTAGACTAAAAAGGATCAGAAGGATCGAGAATAGAGGAAAGAGCGTAATTGCATCAACACTTGCAAGAAATATGGAAATACGAATTCCATCAGTATCAAGCCTGATTAAACAGAGAGCATGTACTATAGTATTCGATTGTCTAAACAATAACATTTGTGAGCTATTTGAAAAGTATTTTGAAAAAACGGAGCATAAGTATGCAACACGAAACAACCTGAATTCAGTGAAGTTACCGAAAGTGAAGATTGAGACTGGACGCAAGGGTTTCTACTTTCTTGCTGCTAAGGCATTTAATGCACTACCCCCCGAAGTTAGGAGCATGAAATATAGAACTGTATTTAGGAAAGCATTAGAAGAGCATTGTAAATAGGCAAAAATAGTTTTTAATCATTTTTACTGTAAGATTTTACTTTTCATTTGACTTTAGGAACAGGACTCTAGTGATAACAGTGTATTTTTGCACTGATAGATTATCCTGTATAAAAATTCGATATTATTATTATTATTATTGACGGCTTTTCATGCAGTCTACACATTTTTCTGGCTCACCCGGTATACTTTTGAATGATAATCAGAAACTGCGAACAACAAAGAAATTAACGATCGATCCAAATTATTTGCTTGTTACAACTATCTTGGTTCGCCCTTTCGTTTCCTGTTGATGTGAAACTTAGAATTCTTGAATTTATTCTTTCTCTCTTCTTTTCAGCATCCGTTGCATTCCTTGGCGAAAGTCAGCCTCATAACAGAAAAGCGTTGGCGGTTTATCCAATAGGACTATTCTATTTTGTAATTAGTTGGCTTGTTATCTCGCACACTGGATAAATATTGTCAGCGAATCAGAAGCAGAATGAATACTTTTGCCTTCATTTGGTGAGACAGGCGCATCGGGGCTTACCTCCAGTGGCAGAGCGCTGCAATGATAATCGCAAGAGGCCGATGTTGGTTGTTCCGGGAATAAGACAATGGGTACCCGCAGAAACTGAATCAACTGTAGATGTATTTGGTCTCCCGAAATGGTACTCCTGTTTAAAGAATCAGCAAAACTCTTATTACGACACCATGACTATCTATTCCGATGTCTTTATGTGACAATTCGTTCAGCGTCAGTACTTAAATGGCACATTGAAAAGTGACACATTGAAAAAGCATATTATGAGCGATACATTTTAAGCAACATCGTAAATTTTGCCTAAGCCATGATGTTGAGATTTTTCGTTTATCCAAACGACAAAAGATATCTACATGATAATTTTCAGAGCTTTTGCAGCATTCTTTAAAAACAAACAGCCCCAAGAAGAGCTAACTTTGCTAATTTTTTGTATAAACCAATGAAATGCTACAATGCATATTACAGTCTGCATTACTTAAAAGAATTACTGTACAATACTACTGGGACAAATACCACTGGGGAGCAAACGGCTGTGTCTACGGTGGGAATTAACATCGTTAAAAGTAATCTATCTTACCGCTTAGTGACACAGAATAGACCAGATAGCTAAGTTTGTTGGCACTCTTTCCAGACGAAGTGATCGATCTCTTGATAAAGCACTTTTTAATTTATTAACATATTTTCTTCCATGAAAAGTTGTGCCGTGCGTAGAAAAAGCAGTGACGGAAACTTTGCCAAATACGGGGGGGGGGGCTGCGAAGCTGTTGTGTCAGTTAAAAGCATTGAGTAAACAAAAGATCTTTGTTCTAGCCAATATTGGGGGGGGGAGATCGCATTCCCTCGCCCCTTCAAGTGTCCGCCATTGAGAAAATGTAGCATAGTGTTGGAACTTCTCAAGGGTATGGTCACATGACCTGCATTGGCTAATGCAAACCTTGGCTGATTTTATCTACTACAAGTTTTTTGGCTCTGGTACCCAGGGTACTACAAGTGTAAAGAATAGACAGTTGTGAAGATTGAAAGCTTAGCTTGAAAATAACCATTTGATCAATTTAATCGGTCGATTGATCTTTGTTATTGAAAGATTTTGATGGTGCACGTTTTTAGTTCATATTTTTGCAGCCGAAATTATTATCAAACTTTTTTGTCACTTTCATTGGCTCAAACAAACATCTGTAATGAAAGCGCTTTACTTCACATGAACCTTGAAATTACTGAAATTGCCTTGCTAAATTAGTCACGAGTAGAAATTTTCTTGAAATTTAGATAGTATGTAGTGGTTATATTCAAGGTGTAAATATTATTCTTATTGCTGTTAACTTATGCCCCATTCACATGCAAGTTAAACCAACTTCAACTAAACCAGGTTTTCGAATAGGGCCTTCTGATTGGTCAGTCTAACAAATCCAGTCATTTGATTGGTTGAAATTTAAACTGGTTTAGATAAAGCTGGTTTCACTGTTTCAGTGTGAATGCAGTATTAGAAATTGCTGTATACTAAATTGAGGTTTGTGGCCATTTTGCAGTTTGTTATTTTTCAGATTCTCTGCTCAATGTATTGCTGTGATCTTCGTCACAATTCAGTCGTATTTTTGGGATATTGCATTGACAAATCATACAGGCTGTCCCAAAACGATGGTGCCCCGTTGTGTGGCTACTTTGGAGGTACTGTAGATTCAGTTATCTCAGTTTGTACACAGTTTTATTACCTGAATGTAGTTTCAAAAACGAGGCAATACAGAATCCCGCAACTCCAATTGGTTTAATCGCACATTTCCCGCGGATTTCCCGTAGCCTTGTATTATACGATACAAGGACGCGTTTTTGTCGCCACAGCAACTGCTTCAGGCCTATGAGATTTACAATAAAGTCAAACGACATGGCAGCAACAAAATGCGTTGATACGAGTTAAGATGAGAAGCTATCAGGCAATAAAACGCATGCTCGGTCCGTACTTTTAAGACCTCGGGCTTTATATTTTCCTGTACAACACAAAACCGGTTAGTATGCGCATAGCATAGGTCAGGCTTCAATAGACCTTTTAGCTATTCTGAAAGCGAATGTGGATCGAACGATATTTCATTACAATTTGTAGAATTTTCGAATGTGCACAATTGCGATCGAAGCTCTAACGCCACTCGATCGAATCTCGTGTATAAATTTATATAGAAATATCGCTCGATCCAGGCTCTTTTGTAGAATAGCTAAAAGGTCTATTGTGTCAATTTCACAAGTTGTTGCTGATTTATGGCAGAGTAAAAGCAAAATAAGTGGTTGCTTCAAAAACATCACTTTATTGTTCTCCAGTAACGTCAAAGTAAAGTAATGTATGTTTCCAAAGAAAGGACTCTGGCATCGTATTAGACTTGCCCCAAGTCTATTTCATCAATGAAAAAAATTGGGCAAGGGAAAATTAGGAAAGGGAAAAGTAGTGTTTCGTACTTTACTGTTTCAGGCAGACTTGTTACAGATGACAAAATAGACTTGGGGCAAGTCTAGCATCGTATTAACCTTTCCACCATATTTTTTGAAACGTAGAAAGTGCTCTCTTATGTATTGCTAACCCTTTAAAATAATTAGCAAAAATTTTAATATGACGCCAGAACCGTTTCTTTGGAAACTTGCTTAATTTTCACATCGCTGGAGAACAACAGAAGTGCTGTTTTTGATGCAACCACTTATTTTGCCGTTTCTCTACCATAAATCAGCATCCACGTGCCAGATTGAGTCATATGAGGTCTCAAACTCTTAGTTAAATCCTGACCTATTGCAGCTGTGTAAAAACCAAGATAATTGAATCTAAGGCTGCCCCACAGCAGCAATACAAATGGGGCACAATTGTTTTGGGACACTCTGGACGAGTTGAATCAAAAAGTTGCGACATCCAGATTTCCAAATATTTGAACTAACCTTGACTCCTCCGCTGCAACGCTAATGCGGGGGCAAAACGACATTGTCTGCAAACGGCCTTTGGTAATCACACAATAATGAAACGTCAAAGGGAATAGTAAGAAGGCCTTTTTAATTTGTCTCTTGTAACTGAAATTTGCCAATTCCAGACGAAAAATCATGAAAGTTGTAGCTGAATAATTCTGAGACAGGGGAAAACAGGCATAGAAGACAGGCATCGATCTTAAGCCTTATTTCCATGGAACTATCTGCATTTTAAATGCTCGAAAGCACATTGTTTAAATTGAAAAAATGTTACGGCTGCGCAACCATTTATTGTGTAAAATCCCCTCGCTTGCAAAATATCGCTGTGTGGAAATAAGGCTTTAGTATTTGGCAATGCCAAAAGATCAAGAAGGACCCAAAGAAACTGTTTTCCATCAGTTGGTTCAGTTCGTTTTCAATGCCCAAATCGCCGCACTCTCTGACTAATGTCATTTCTAGTATTCTCTCTTCTTTTACTCGGAAAAATGCTTATGAAGTCCTGGGGAGCGAAGAGCCATTCTAAGTTAACCATTGTCCATTGTCCAACGTGTTTTAAAAGCTGGCTTGTCATTACGTTCAGGATCGTATTGAAGGCTGACATACCATGACTGCATACTTTCGTACACTTTTAGCCTACCTTGAAAATAATCCCTTAATATTCAGAAAAGGCCGAAAGCCTTGAGAATCGCAAGAAAATTTGATCAATTCAAGAGGCTCAATTTCACGAAGGAGGACTGGATCTGACATGAAAAGATGAAGTAACAAAAAGAAAGAGTTATGGCTTTAAACAAAGAATAATTCTTTCAAAACAATAAATCAACTAACAGAGACAATGTTCTAATAAGCTTATGCGTTTACGAATTGTATCAAATTGTTATAAGACACTCTTATGTACCCTATAATAACATGTCTATTGTACTCAGGACTGCCGAGAGTTTTTGAACAAAACTTGGAAATGTGCCCCGTGCGAGAGAACCGAGTGGCAAATTTGTTGGATCACGGCCTTTACATTGGCTTAAAATGCATTTCAGAACATTTCCTGCATTCAAATGTTAAAAATATTCAATTATGAGGCCCTCTAGACCTAATTTCCCCCTGCCCTACCTCTCGGTAGCCCTGTCTGTACTAAATTCTCCATGAAATCAGGACTTAGCCCGGAATTTGCCGGAAGTCGTGCTCAAATGCTGCTTTGAACGCTCACGGATCATTTTACCAATCTGGTGGTTGAAAAAGTGAAGCTATTCTCCCTTATTAATCAGGCATTCTTCTATTTTACGAAAATTCTTGTATTTTATGCAAGTCAGTTCGACAGGAAATCTTTATCTCAGACCCTTTTACACGTGCCGGTAGAATTTGAAAACGGCAGAATTTCATGCCGCATTGGAAGTTGGGCTCCCGTCTACACGATGCTGGTAGAATTTGGAAAAGTCGTGAAAAAGAGCCGTTTTGGCCTCCCGTCTACGCGATACCGGTAAAACTTTATGCTAATTCCATTGACAATAACAACAGACGTCAATAATCAATCAAGATAGAAAAAAAAACAGCGACGATGATTGGAAATAGGAAACATTAAAAGATATTAGTATTGTGACGACAGCGGCATAAAATTCTACCGGCAAAGTGCCTTACACGAAGCCGGCAGGAATTGATAACGGCAGAATTACAAACTTTGCCATTTTGCTAACCGACACAAAATTCTGCCAGCAGAATTTGAAAATTATACCGGCATCCCGTAGATGGCAGGCCAAAAGGGCACTTTTTATGCACTTTTTATGCTAACCGACACAAAATTCTGCCAGCAGAATTTGAAAATTATACCGGCATCGCGTAGATGGCAGGCCAAAAGGGCACTTTTTATGCCATTTCAAATTCTGCAGGCTCCTTGTCAATGGGGTGTTACAGTAAAAATTTCATTGTTAATTATGAATTAACTCTCAAAATCAAGTTGGAGGTTCAGTCAGGCAATGGAGCTAGAAATTGTCAAATCGGTTGGATAGATTTTGGATTATAAGTTTTCAAACAGTGGATACATTATTGACTCATCCCGTAAAAAATTCTCTCCTCATGCATTTACAACCCATCCAGTCACTGGTCTATTGTCTATAAAGTTGGAAGCAGAATTCCAGACACTCTTGCAAGCCTTTTGCGCTCTCTCAATGGCAGCAAACGAAGCTCGTATTTGAAAAAAATCTCTCCAGCCTCGATAATTTTCAAGGAACTCAGCAATTTGTGAGCTATGAATTCATAATTACACCATAGTGTAGAGAACTTTCTACAATTCCCGTCTACCAGTTTGTCTGCTTGTCAGTCTGTCTATCTGTTAAGTAAAACAGCCATGCCTTTTCTACACCAACGAACAACCAACAACTATAAACCTGTAACGACAGAGAGATCTCCATATCTAAAATCACAGAATCCTTTCTTTGTGGAAAATTCTTCAGACCAAATACTCCATCGTTTGCAATTGCGATTCGGCCTAGAATTGACAAGGCCTCATTCTTCTGGGCGATTACGTCGCCTCTCATCTCAATCAGATGTCCTGGAAGTTTAAGCTGGGGCCGGAAATGGTGATCAATTCACTCGAATAAGGGTGACGGCTACACAAATTAGTTGTTCGTCTGCTGTCGGGACAACTGAATGTATGTTGAACTGATGAAAATCACATCATAAGCAGTTAACATGTTCACTATTTTCCCAAAATTACATAATAATTCCAACGTCCAATGGTAACTACCCACCAGTTACCTTTGCCAATCATTTATTCTCATGATTTGCAAAATAAGTTTCTTCATGGTGAATCAATGTGTTATGATAATGTGGTCGTCAGTGCAAACGTCCCAAATAAGTTTGCAGTGTGTCAAAATTTTCGTATTCCCAGGTCACGAACGCAGCTGTATAACCACCTATGAAATAAAAGGACTCCATCAATTTCATGCATGAAAATGTTGGCTATTAAGTCGAGAACTAAAGTCTGTATGAAATTACAGCCAAAGTTGAAGAAGCGTACCATGTGTATTCGAAGAATACTTGAAAATTGATTTTCATGTTTGAGCATGGGCTTTGGGAAACGTGGAGGTTCTTATTAGATTAATTATAGTTGTTCACTTCATTCACTTTCATTCACTTTCCTGATTTCAATCTTGTTTTCAATGTTCTCAACTGCCTCATTTCGGTCTGTGAGCTCCAGTTGAAAACATTGAAAACAAGATGGCGGCGATCAAGGATCAAGAAAGTGAATGGCAAAATGGCAGCAGAATGAAAATGCTAAATCGACAGGACAACGGAGATGGAAAAACAAAGAAAACACGACGGTAGGCCTGACAGTTCTGATTCTTGACACCTATAATTAATCTAATAAGAACCTCCACGTTTCCCAAAACCCATGTTTAAAAATTAAAATCAATTTGTCATGAAAAGAAAACAAAATCTAACTCAAATACGATTCTTTTTGAATACTGGAAACATAAATTGTGCGCATCTTCTGCATTGACTGTAAGTGTCATCAGCGGTTCGCAACTACGCAGAATTACTACTGCAAAATATTTCAATTATTGTTATTCACACGTAACATCATATTTGAGGCAGACTATAGACAACTAAAGCAGTAATGTAACTCTACAATGAGTGGCTAGCTTCATTAAAGGCACCATCCCAAAGCCATTTTGCTCAGGTACTGGTTCAGTTATTGCCTCAGTCCGCCAAAGTCGCAAATACTAGCATTCGTTATGCGCATACTAACCGGTTTTGCGTTGCACAGGAAAATATAAAGCCCGAGGTCTTAAAAGTACAGATCAAACTTGCGAGGTCTTAACATTAAGACCGATGGTTTCTTTATTTTCCTGTACAATGACACAACCGGTTAGTATGAGTTTTATTACCTGATAGCTTCTAATTTTGAATTGTCAAACACATTTTGTTGTTGTCATGTCGTTAGAGTATACTGAAAATCTTACAGACCTGAAGAAGTTGCTGTGGCGACAAAAACACGCCCTCGCATTGTATTATACAAGGCTAAGGGAGACCCGTGAGACATGTGCGATCAGCAAATAGGAGTGGCGGGACCCTGTATTGCCTCGTTAAGAAAATTTAACAAAATCTGTTAACAAAAATTGTACTTTTGCTTGACTAAATCTAATGGAGTAGTGAAAATCAAATCCTTACCTTGTTAGCTGCTTCTAATTTGTCTATGAGCATCTTTAACTCTGCTTTGCTCATTTCTAATGCAACCGTTTTTCTCCCATCTTCAGTATCCAGCTCAAAATCGACATTTGCAAGCGGTTCTCTGACAGAAGCTAGCTTGTCACTGCTCATAACCATCTACGAAAAAGATACACAATTGATGGCACTGCTTTTAGTCCTTTACGTCCAATCGGAAAATGATATAAAAATCAGACTAAAACTTATTTGCTGTCTGTTTCACTTGGATCTTCTTTCGTTGTCGCACTCTTCTGTAACACTTACTTGGGACTTAGGGCTCAAATCTTCCAAATCTTTAAAAAGATGGGTGTAACAGAGCAGAAAATGCGCACGCATGCGTGAAAACTCGTAGCTTAGAGTTCCCCTAGCTCCCTGCAACAGATCCCAAAATTCGGCAACACTTAACATGTTCTTCCTAAGGCCTTAAACTCTTGATTTATCATTTCAAAAAGCTTATCTTTTCCAAACATTTCCTCAAATCAGATTGCTCGATGACGTCATTTTATGCAGTTTCTGCTTTGTCATTGGGTGTAAAATCCCTTTCCCTTTTCATTGAATTAAAGTGCCTGAATGGCACTATAGGTAATTTGCTATAAATCTGCCATGGCAGTGTTTGATATTCTGATTATTTTCAAAATGGCGGCACTTTGATTATTTCTGTAAAAATTCATCAAAAATTTTCAAAAAATCAAAATCATCGCCAGTCTTAAATTTATCAATGTCTACAATACAATATGGTTGCAGGCAGAAATCTGTAGCTCTTCTGGTCAAGGATTTAGAAATTTGATGACGTCACAACGTCAAATGCCGCCATTTTGAAATGAATCAAGCTATCAAAAAAAATTGCCACGGCAGATTTACAGCAAACTACCCAAAGTTTCCTTCAAGAACTTTAATTCAAAGAAAAATTTAAAAGAATTTTACACTCACCCTTTCAAAGATTTGAGCCCCATTATTTGGGACTTATGACAGGAAACCAGGATTGAATAAACAGAATAAATAAGAATAAATAATGGAAAGTAGAGAATAATTAATTTCATATATGTCCTCTATAATGGCAAATAGAGAATAATTAATTTCATATATGTCCTCTGCGCAAAAATTTTGCCGAACTGCGATGCGCAGAGGACATGTGTGAAATTAATTATTCTCTACTTGCCATTATAGAGGACATATTGGATAATATAAAATCAACTGTTAAACTGTTTTGAAACGCTTTAACAAAATATTGTCAAAATCAGTAAAATTTCATAATATGTTTTTCGATAGATCGTGGCTCATTTTAGGCGGATCATTTTCAATAAATTCCCTTGCAGAAAATGAAACAAATAGGGTTTCTCAAAAAAATTGTTTGACGCTTGATTAGATACTAAAAAATAACGATAAGCTGAATGGGCACGTGGTCAAGTAACCCTTTTTCTGTAATTTTAACTTGATTTTTGACACTAGAATCTTGCAAATCCGCTAAAAATTCATGGAGTTACAAGCCTTTGAAGTTCGAGTTTGAGCGAAAGCTGAAACCAGAGGCCTCAGAATGACATTTTTGGTAAAAGTCTCATGGGCCATCGTTTCTGTTATTTCTCAATTGTTTTAGGGCAAACCAAATTGGATTTGGACAAGTTTTCGATAACCTAACTTTCAAGCGTATGGATACTTTGAGGGAACAGTTTCAGTCTCTGGTCGGTTATATTTGGAGCTACTGTTTTTGGATGAATGCGATGGTAAGCTTGACAATTATTGTAAGGAATGAATAACTTTAGAAGTCCTATTTGGTTTGGTCTGATATCAACTAGAGGTATGGCATTATTCCGAAATCTCAGGGATAGGGGTATCTTCCCATGACCCTATTCATGTTATCATTATTTTTCAATATTAAATCAAACGCCGAACAATATTTTAAAGACACCCTGTAGAGCGTTGGATGTATGATAAGTTACATTGCACAATTTGTTGCTGTAAAGGTGATATGCAGAATTATTCATCCATTTTTCTGATTCAATATCATATTTGGGCTACGTTCACACATCCGTTTTCGTTTCTAACCGTTTTTGTTGATGAAAACACTGCCCGTTCACATTGCTCCGTTTTCAAATAGATACGCTATGAAAACGATAGGCGTTCACATTGCTCCAGGAAAACGGTGTTGTTAATCCCCTTTTCAAAACAAAGCCTTTTGTTAAAAGCTGTCCACATGGCGCCAATCGCGACTTTGAATGCCATTGTAATCAAAAGTCTATTAACAAAGGAATGTGAAGCGTTTTCAAATGTCTCCGTTTTTGGTGTTCACACTGAAAAAGGATCTATTTCAAAACGCACCGTTTTCAAATTTATGCGTTTTCATTAGCGTTTTCGAAAAGCCCCGTTTTCACAGCGGAGCAATGTGAACGCAAGGCAAAAACGGAGAAGTTTTACTCCGTTTTCATATGAAAACGTAGCAGTGTGAACGGGGCCTTGGTCTGTTTGAAATGATACTGTAAAATATTGCCCTCATAAACATATACAAAACAGGAGGAAATGGGTAAACAACTGACAACCACCTTGACTTTCCAATCAAAATTCTTCATTGATGACTGGGCTATACTTGTAGTTTGATTTGTCAGACTTTGCTTGATATCATTTTTTCTCAGTGTTACACTTATCAGGATTCTGGATATCCATTCATCAGGAAAGTCTTCTTTCAGAAGTTGGTTTCTGATCTGATAAACAAAGAGGAAGGCATCTTTAAAATTCACATGTCCTCATTTCAGTTTTTTCTATAACAACAGGACCAAATTGAAAATAAAAAGAAATACTATTTACATTTGGAGCCTTAACCTACTAAACGGGGGGACACAAGTTTGTTTGGACAAAGCATATCTAGTCTCCCCAACAAACATGGTGCCATCTATGGCAGGGAATGGCACAGCCATGGATGACTACAACTCTACAGCAATTCTGTTGTTCACTGGTGCCTGGTTCCAGAAACCAATTGGTGAGTGGCTGGTTCAGTAGAGGCTTATCCAAACTCTGCAGCGATCCTAGCAGCAAAATTTTGTAAAACAATAAAAAGAAACAACATACTGTAGATCTACTGTTTAGCAGCCTACAGATACAGTAGACCCACTAGTCTACAAAGAAAGGGTCTACAAAACAAAGAGCAAAAGCTTGGTATTGCCACACAAGTAATTATCTCTTATCATTGTAATCCTCTTTTTGAACAACTTGCAAAAGTGTCAAACAAAGGCTGCATAAATTAAGTTTCTAAACATGCTTTGTTCTTCGTCTTTGGGGCATTTCTCTTATTGGAATAATGGGTCAATGCACATAGGTTAATGGACGCCTGCAATTTTAGTGAAGGAGAAACTCTCTCTAGATTACACATATACCGGGTGAGTCAGAAAAAACGTGGGGCGTTTGGCGGGCTGTGACGTCAAATTTTGCCGCCCAATTGTCGTAAACTAGATTTTTCCATGCAGCCAAGAGCCTAACTTAGATCGTAAACTTTTCCCCATCGAAATCGGTCATTTGATGCATTTTTAAAAAAATATTTTCTTTCGTAAGGCCTTGTATGGGAATCTTGCAAAGTGGCAAAATCTTTTGCCAAGCCCCTTCCGTGTTTTACCTTGGCAACAGTTACAGGTACACTTGGCATTATCAGGGGAGAATGAAATAGCTAGAAGATAGCATTTTCTCTCTTGGGAAGTCTATCATAACTTTCCCTGCGTGAAGAATATGTTTGAAAGACATTAATAATGCCCACTTCTTTGTCTTGCGAAGAGGTCTGTCAAGCAGATCAGCGCTCTGTGAATCGCAATGGGACTCCTTGCAGACAACACTTTTTCCTAAAGCCTGGTGCACACTAGGTCTCTTGAGTCGTCATAGTTGTGCAGAAAGACCCAAAAGATAAAGGACTCAAACTCCGAGTCTTTGTCGTTTGGGTCTCTCAGCACTACTGCAATGACCCAAACAACCTAATGTGAACCATGTCTAATCATTTCAGTATCCCCTGATAATACCACATGTACCTGCAACTCTGGCAAGGCTAAAATGCTGAAGGGGCTTGGCTAAAGATTTCACCAGTTTGCAAGACTCCCATACAAGGTCTTACGAAGAAAAGATTTTTTAACAAATGCATCAAATGACCGATTTCAATGGGAAAAGGTTTATGATCTAAGTTAGGCTCTGCGCTGCACAGAAAAATTTAGTTCACGACAATCGGATGGCTAAATGAGGCGTCACAGTCCGCCAAACGCCCCACGTTTTTTCTGACTCACCCGGTATTTAAACTTTCTGGTCTCAAAGCTTATCCGGTGTATTTTCAAATAAACTGATACCTTATTACTGTACTTCTGGAAATATCACCACACGTGCCTGTCAAGACCTTTCTAAGGAATCATTTGCAGCAAGCATATGGAATGCAAATCTTCAATCAAGATGTTTTGATAGTTTCCTTACCTCATCCTTACCAATACTGTCTCTAACCCAAGATCTTATTTTGGCCAACCAAGAATCACTAATAATCATCCATTCTTTGATATTCCATATGGAGCTAAAGTCTTTGAATAGTGGACCCTTTTGTTTGCATAATGAATTAATCAGCTGATGCAGGAACTGTAGAGGTAAAAATGGTGGAAAAGGTTAAAAAGAAAAATAAAAGAATGAAAAAGTTGTAAACAAACTTACCCCAAAGTTTGTTTCATGTTCCGATCGAGAGCCAACAAAGCCACTAGACAATGGGAGCAACAATATGGATTTGCAACCACAGAACCTCAAGCAGTATGATGATGCAACAGATTAGCCTTTGCTTCAAAATCAACTGTTTGCATTTCAAAATATGAAAACTGATACTGTGCTGATGAATTAAAATGAAAGATTAGTTTTGCTCCTATACTTATACTTATACTTATATGATTTTTTGCATTAGGCTTATAGCCTGTAGCAAACTCCTACAGGGACCACACGGGCAAAAGGGAAGGATGTGGGCAATTGTAGGAACAACGAAAATACAAGCACAAGCTGTCAAAAACCGATGAAAATTTAAATCAAACCCGCCAGGCAGGCCTATCACTTTTACCCGAGCAGACCCTGTCATCACAATATAATATTAAATTTATGTGTTGTTGACTTATACTATAGAAATACTTATAGAAATACGCTGGGGTCTGTGCTGAATATTTTGTCTTTATAATAGTTGTCTATTTGATTCTTGACGCTGTTTATGCTTGGTGCATTTGCTATCTCCTCCGGCAAACAGTTCCAGTGATTATTAACTCTGTTACTATAAAAACGTTTCCACACATCAAGGTTAAATCTCTGCTTTGACAGCTTCAAACTGTGCCCTCTAGTGATCGCTGTAGCTCTTGCTAGGAGTTTATCGCTTTCTATGTTGTAATGGTTGTGCGTGTATTTATATGTTTCAATGAGATCTCCTCGCAGACGACGATATACTAGGCTAGGTAAGTTCAAACTCCGCAGTCGTTCCTGATATGGCACATCTTTTAGTTCTGTTATAAGTTTAGTTGCTCTTCTTTGTACATTTTCAATAACTGTGATATCCTTTTTATAAAACGGCGACCAAACTGAGTTTCCGTATTCTAGATGAGGTCTAACGAGTGCTTTAAAAAGCTGTGTCAAAATGTCTCTATCCAAGTATGTAAATGATCTGCGAATTATTCCAAGGATTTTGTTACCTTTGTTGGCAGCTACCTCTGCTTGTACATTGAATTTAAGCTTATTGTCAACATGAACCCCCAGGTCCTTTTCGCAGGTACTGGCTCCCAATGTCACGTTTATTGGTCCATCCTTCATATTGTAGCATCTTTCTGCATTCTTTTTCCCTAAGTGCATAACCTTACATTTTGATGCGTTGAACCGTAGTTGCCACATCTGTGCCCATGCTTGAAGCTTGTTCAGATCATTCTGTAGACCCTGAGAATCAAGGTCATCATTTATACTGTACTCGAGAACAGTTTTGTGTCATCAGCAAGCATACTTATCCCATTTTCGATTACACCAGGCATGTCATTCACATAACAGATAAAAAGAACAGGGCCCAATACACTCCCTTGTGGAATTCCACTAAGGACTGGTGACCAATTAGAGCATGATCCGCTAACCATTACACGTTGACGTCTATCAAATAGGAAATCCTGTATCCATCCTAGCACATTTCCTCGAATACCATAGTTACTAAGTTTCCTTAACAATCTTTGATGAGGGACAGTATCAAATGCTTTTGAAAAGTCCAAATATATAACATCAAGTGCATGCCCTTCATCCAATATTTTAGTCCAGAAGTCAATTACTTCCAGTAGATTTGTTGTACAGGATCTACCTCCAATAAACCCATGTTGACATTCGACTAAATGCTTTCTCATGTGGTTAAGCACAGCCTCCCTGACAAAATGTTCCATCACTTTGCATACTATTGATGTAAGTGTCACTGGTCGATAATTGGCTCTGTCTGATTTGCTTCCTTTCTTGAAAATTGGAGTGACATGCCCATCCTTCCATTCTTGCGGAAGTGCTCTTTCTAAGACAGACTTATTGAACAGGATGCATAGGGGACCTGCTATCGTATCACTCAGTTCCTTCAATATTCTTGGGTACATGCCATCAGGACCTGGTGATTTGTCAATCTTCAGGCCCTTGAGCTTCTTTTTCACCTGATCCTCAGTTATTACTAGAGCATCAAGAAAACTATCTGCATCCCATTTTTCTGCTTCAGGTATGTTAGTAACATCCTCCTGTGTAAAAACACTTGTGAAGTAATCATTTAATACTGTACCTCTGCTTTTTCCAAGTTGGTCTGAGTCACTGTTCCATCTGATTTCTTTAAGTCACTAACCCCTGCCCTGGTTTTGAGCTTTGACTTAGAATAGTTATAAAATGCTTTCGGGTTATTTTTTGCTTGTCTTGCTATGCCCATTTCAAAGTCTCTCTTAGCCTTCCTTATCTCCCATTTAGTTTGATTTCTAAATTTTGCATATTCAGCATAATCTTTCCCCTCTTTAGTTAACAGGTACCTTTTATAGAAATACCTTTGCAATCAGACTTTTACCTCACGGACAACATGCAAATTGATTATTTTATACAAATGTCTATTGGATATTTTCAAAAAGTCCCAGAAGACCACTTGAAAAATATATATTAATTTACTAATTGTGAGGCTATCTTGTATTGTTGTTTTGCACTTCTGGAGTTGGCCTAAATGTGATCATGAAGTTGTCAGCCATGATATCTTCTGGGGCTATGTATAATGGAATCAACAAGCTTTGTTGCAGCTGAGAATTGTCATTTCGAACACAATAAACATGGACATGACAGCGTGGAAAGTTTGCTACTGTAGGCATCTACCATAATTGCTCTTGTAAATCTTCAACAAATGCTGCTAGGAATACAATTTAAATTCGATAATCATTGTGAAGATTTTGATAATTTGTGATCAATTTTCTTCCATGAAACCATTTCCCATGCAATCTGCTCAGTTGGAGATGGGCGCTATCCAAGAATTGCACATCTGTGCCTAAACTGATCCTAACTGAACCCTACCAAAACCCTGCTAAGACCCTATAAGGTGTGCCATTCAAGGGGCAAGCACTGCACTTGTAGAGAAAAATCAACTTTTGCAAAAATCAATAGCAAGTCTCTATATTTGAAGAATAATGATTCTTGAGCATTTTGGAAGCAATATTGATGAAATATCTTCAGTAGAAAGAGATTAGGCAACTCTCAATAGTTTAAAAAAATCATGATTTACTGTAGAAGGCCTACTTCTTCTTGGCTTCAAAATCAGTCACAGCCACATTTTGCCCAAATTATTTGACATTGTACAACGTGCAACATCTTGTAATGAACAAACAGGCTGATTACGACCTACAGGTCTACTTTCATCTTCAATGTTCCACATTCTGTAGGGAATTATTGCACTTTTCTTCAGAACTCTTCAACATTCAATTCATTGTGGCCACTGAATTTTAGGAAAATCTCAAAATAGCTCAAAATACCACAAGCAGACATAAGAAACCTCGCTATCAGGGGCGGCCCCACAGGGTGGACTGGAGTAGACATGTCCAGCCCACTTTCCTTGAGCATCAATTTTCTAATTCGTCTAAGGTTGATGAAAACAGGTGGGGTGGGGGTCTCTTTTTCCTCCTCAGAGATAGATAATCATTTCCCCTTCAATTAAAATTCAATGAAAGGTCCCACCATATGGGACTTTACTTTGTAGATCTTTAGAGTATCATCTTCATTTGTGCATAGTACTGTAAGTTTTGGGAAAGATTTCAAATTTAAATTTTTTGCTATCTCATTCAGAAGTGAATTAGGGCTTTCAATTAAGTAGAACAAGCTGAATCAAATTTAATCCAACCTTAAAAAGGTCGTTTTCCTACAATCTAGGCAGTGTGGTTCCAACAATTTTCTTGGGGCAAGCCCCAGACCCCATTTTCCCTCGCTCCGCTCACCAAAAACGTACATGAGGATGTTATGAAGGGTAGTGCATGCAAGTCAATTTTCCCCATGATTCTAAAACATTAGAAATTTTAGGTGCAACATGCTCTACACAAGCGCCTACTCTTATGATCTGGCCCACTGTGTCTCCTAGTCCCGGAGAATTGGTGCACCATATGGATTGCAAGCCAAAAGATACTCTGGCCAGGGTGCATTCCATGTAAAACCCACGCCGAAGGTACGCCAAGCCCTAAGCTATTGTACGCCAGGTATTTTCAGGGAGAGAGAAATTGCTAAAACGTCTCAAAATTGGATGATTTTAAGAAACTCCAGTACTGGCCCAAATTCTTAGTTTCTTATAAAAGAAATACATTTATCATCAAAAGAAACTGCTAAAAGATCGAGGACAACTTCACATTAACGCTAATTTTCAAACGCCATCATGCCAAGAACCGGCGGCGCGTAGCCTGTCTGGCCTTTTGTCAGTTAATGAATCAACGCTAATGGTAGAGGTTGTGGTCCGAAAGTTAGCATTGAAAGGCATTGAAAAGACGCTTAGCGGGGATGAAGTCGATATATGACTGACCACAAGCTAGCAGTTACTAAGGGGTCATCGACAAAAGATTTTCGTCCCCGTTAACGGATTTTGTCCGTTAGGGGGGGAGGGGGTCTCACCTGAATCCGTTAAAATTGTCATATTAGGGACGAAAATCTTGATAAGAAATGTTGCTTAAATATTTCACGAGAATTTGTTAGATCACGAACAAATTTAACTGAAGTTTGCAATAAATGTGTGGATTTCAGGTGTGAAACTTACCTCATATCAAAATGTGTTGGTATGCGACAGACATGCTAGCTAGGCCATGCCATTCATGGTGGGCCTAGGCCAGGTGTATTCCGGGCCGAGGCTGCTTAAAAGAGGCCAGAAAATTTTTGTCCGTTAACGAGGGGGGGGGGAGGGGGTTCAGAAGTTAACGGACAAAATCCGTTAACGGGGACGAAAATCTTTTGTCGATGACCCCTAACTGCCAGTTAGTAGGCCTAGGAGGCCAAAAATCACTTGTTTTTCATCAAACTCGACACGGCTTTGTATCTAAATAAAACTTTGGGGAGGACGGAGGGGGCCTCAAATTTAGACGAACTAATGCAAATGAATTGAAAGTCGTATTCACCTTCTCAGCAATCTCTAAATCTGCTTTACGAAGTAGCTGTAGTCCTCCAAAATTTGAGGAATTTTCTTCCATTTCTTCGGCCATCTTGATCTTGTTGAGTCTTGTTCCTGCTTTGCCTCGTTTCTGATACAGCAACCACAACAACGAATATATCCGGATTCTAAATGGTCCGTAAAGGTCCAGGTACAAAGGGCTGGAGTGAAAGTGGTGGTGTGGTCCCAACGCATCCAAACGTAGTTGCGCTTAGGTTTTTTCTAAATTAGAGACAGACTGAATAAACTCGTTTTCATTACAAAGTTAGGTTTGAGACTGATAGATTGCTTCTGAAATTCTAGGACGTGACAATTTTGCACCAGCTTCATTCTTTTTAATTTCAAATTCATCATCAAAAGCTGAACAATGTATGGGGTGGTTCCGGTTAACATCCGTATCCCCCCCATGGCAGAGGACATCCGGAGGTATTCAACAATTCCCGAAAATCCAGGGGCATGCAGCTTCTGAGATGCAAAATGCTGGGGTAGTGACAAAAATTAGGAAAATACAGACCTTCAAGTTGCTGGCTAAGTCTTCCATAGGGGCAACATTGGGGTAAATTGTCTGTAAAATTGAAAAATCCGGACATTTATGTACTTTAAAAAGCAAAATCCGGATCTCTCCGCATTTTATCATCAAAAATCCAGGGACTTTCGACTTGATGAGTTGTCCGTGGATAGGGGGTAGGGTACGGATATTTACTGGAACCACCCATTATGCCCATTCATTCACGGCGAAACTGCACTCTATATTTGGGCCTCACCTGTCACAATACAACCTTACCTTGGATAGAGAAACTTTCACGATTTGAAAATTTTCTGTAATTTCGCGAGCAAAAATTTTCGCGAATTTTGAATTTAGATTATGCCTTGGCAGAAACTTTCGCGTTAACAAACAAAGAAACAGCGTCGCTACCAATTTATAAAATCAGCAGCAAATTTTCAGGGAATGGAAATCTTAGAAACTGGACAGTTGTGACATAAGGTAGCTAGTTATGAATGCCTGTCCTGCACAACAAATTTGATCAGTAATTACAGTAATCTACATCTAACATTATCACGAAGAGCATCTAAGTTGTTAATGAAACGACAATTTTCTTTTTTTCTGTCCTTGCTGCTTTTCTAAAGTCTTCTCTAAATTAGCAATTTTCATTTTTAGCTCATTTATTTCTTTGTCGGCTTCTGCCTGGACATGTTGCAATTTTCTTCTCAAAATATCATTTCTAACCATTGCAGACGATGCATTACTTCCTTGAGCTTCAGTAGAGGATGTTTGCTTTTGCATTTTTTGCATTTTCGTCTCAAACTCCAATCTCATTTTCATCAGATCAGTTTGTCGATCTCTTTCCATTTCAGAAGTTTGTCTAACAAAATCTTGCAATTTTCGATCTCTTTCGTCAAGCAACTTGTGCATAGATGCTTTGACCTTAAGGACATGCTCTTCAAATTCAACTCTCATTTTCTCCTTCTCTTGTTTGTTATATTCATTGATGGCGTCTATTTTCTCATGGGCCTCAGTTTCTGTTTTGGTGATGCTCTTCTTTAATGAAGCTATATTCTCTCTAAGCTTTGCAATTTCGCATTTCTTTGCCTCATTTTCTTCAAGAATATTACATTGGGAATTGACAGTTTCTTGTAAACTCGTTATGATCCTATGAAGCTGGTCGATCTCTTGTTTTGCTTGGGCCTCGCTGTTTCTGTTCAATTCACATCGCTTCTCAAGAACAGAGGTCTCTCTTTTCAAGTCCTTGTTCTCCTCTATAAGTTTGTCTGTGTATTCATCCCAAGTATGAACGTATTTGATCACTTCATCAATATCGATTTGACTTTGCATTTTCTTCCAGATAATGTCGTCAAAGGAGGCCTTTCATCTTTAACTGCAACACTCAGAATCTAAAAAGTGGCGTAAGCAATTAGGCCTCGTTTCCATGCATAATTTTCGCGCGCTTTTGCCAGATGGAAGAAAATGGAAAAGAGAAGCCACGATAGACTCATTCCAAAATTCTCTTGTTTCGCTCCCCCTGCAGACTTGTCGCTACAACAGAAGCGATAACAACAACAACAACAAGCGAAAGTTAGAGGAACTTACGTCATGGGTCTAAAGCCACGAAGCCACAAAAATCAGGTGAAGGTAAAGGATGCGAAGGAAAAGTTGCAGTCTTAGTGCCAAAACCCTGGGATCTCAAAAGTTGAAAAACGGCCAAAGGCCATTCTGTTCTTAAATGCAATCAAATGATACTGCAAGAACCGGATGAGGTGATGAGCATCACAGCATCACACTGCTTCGTAACACAACCCGGACTGGGACCACTTGCCGGAACCGGAACGTGGCGTCTCGGACATCAATAAGAGGCATTCTCAATATGGGGGACGAGAAGAAGGTCAAACAAAAAAGGAAGTGGAGTGTTGACTTCAAGGCAAGGCTGAAGAAGAGTTTACGTTTGCTGTTTGTGTTCGTTTGTTCCAGGCAGAGTAGTGACAGCAAAAAGAAACCAACTCTAACAACACTCCAGCAGCAATGATTTTCGCGGAAAGAACTCGTTAGCTTGAATGAATATCGAAATTTTGTCATGGCAGAAGTCACTTCACATGGAAGTAGTAGCAGCGATGGCCTAAGCCCAGGCCCAGCCCAGAAAAATGTGCTGGTAAAAGACCCATTAGGTGATGGAAAGGAAAGCAAAATCGAAAGATCTACGGAGGAAATAGAAGCAGTAAAGAGCCTTGCATCAGGCGTGCGAAAAAATTATCTTGCTGACTTGGAAAAAGCTAAAACAAGAGTGAAAGAACTGGTCCACAATCAAGATGTCCTAAGAGAATCAATCCAACAAGAAATCACAAATCTGAATGAGTATAAACTAACTGAAGACATCACTGCGTTTGTCAGTGAACTGAGACTCTATCATTCGAAGCTGCTCAATGCAAAGAAAGGTATTCAGTATATCAATGAAAAGGTGGGAAAAATGAATAGACGAGTTGGGAAATTGAAAGCAAATAAAGAGAAGCAAGAGCAACAAGCAGAAGAACGAAAGAGAAAAGAACTTGAGCTGCAGGAGCATTTAACAGCTAAGCCAGCTACACATTCATTCAGTAGTTAATTGCCAATTCAGATTTAAGAATTTGCTGGCAATAATTTAAATTGGAAGGGGTAGGGATGTACTAGTTTAGCTGTGGTTGATTTTGTGTTGGACTTAAGGTGGGAGCCATGTCCAGGAAAAGACTGTCTACCCCCTTTATCACAGAATGAAAGTAACAAATTATGCTGAATTATTGCTTGCATGAAAATAGCAATAAGTATCTCTGAACTTTCCAACAATGTAGCCCTGTTTACTGCATTATTCAAAGGAGGCATTTCTACTTAAATTAATGATCTGTAGTCATAATGAACAAGTTGAGTTTGTGTATACCAGATTATAGACTACACTTCAGCACAGTGAGAAGCATATCAAGACAAGGGGAAAAATGGATGAAAACAATTTTATATGAAATTTCGTAATCATCCATCTCCATCATTCTACAGATTTCTTCTTTAGTTAAACCTAACAGTCCAGTGTCTGGCTATGAGTGTTGTTGACAAGCTTTTGTGTAAAAAGTGTTGTCCGAATGTACTTTGAAAGTGCTCAAACACTTTTTGGCTAGATTTATTGCTCTGGATTCTTTTAGATGAACCATTCACTTCTGATCTTCAGTTTTAACCAGGTTCATTTTACGCAAATATCTAAAAACCTATTTCAAGAAAAAGACTTCACCAATTAGTTGTAACAACCAAAGTCCAATTTTACAGAAAGTGTTTGAAACTTTTTAGCCAAAGTTTTTTGTCTAAACTATTTGATACAAATGTTTTGATGTTACTGTAATTTTGGTTTCTTTCAGGTTGACCTTGGAAGAGTTTACCTTTATTTAATTAATTTTTTTTTTTTATATATATTCATCTAAAATAATTTACAAACAATTTATACGTTCTACTATACCTATCCAAAACTACTAGACGACACCACAGAGACGATACCAAGGGGAGCGGAAAAAAAACAACGACTACCCCAAGGCCAAAAACATAGAGACACACAACATTAAGCTAAGACTACAGGATACACTACTAGGGTTCTGTCTCATATTAAATGTTGGATCAGGGTTCGGATGAGAAAATATGGAAAAGTCGCGAGCGGAAGCTCGTCATGGTTTTAGATGACTAAGGGATCTGACATCTAATATGAAACAGAATTTACAAGGGAAGTAACAAGAACATTTACGCAAAGGAACTTGGTGGTTGCTTTGTACACAGCTGAAGCTTCAATAAGATCTCAATCAAACCAACCAGTTTCACGAATGAAATGTATAGTCAATCTAAGAATGTCACTGTTCATTTCATAAGAAAGGTCTTTATCGCCATATAGCAAGAGCTGTGTCAAAGCATCATTTGAAAGGTTAGCGATTTGCACAAAAGGTCGTAATAATTCTTCAATTCCAGCGAGAAGATCTCTTCGTTGATCATCAAAAGACGGGCAGAGCAACAAAAAGTGTTCTGTATCCTCAACACCATCATTTGTTGGGCACATTGGGTTTATGGTATCCCTGAAATTATGCTTGAATTTGTGAAAATTTAGCTTACTGAGACCAACCCTAAGTTGAGTAAGAAGGGACAACCCCATTGGATCGTAAATTCCAAAAACAGATTTTGCAGGGGGGCGGATTTTTTCTTGAAAACGGTAACTGAGGGTGCAAGTCTCAATTCAGGCTCAAGCTTGTTCCATTCAGATAAACAGTATGGATAAAAACTGGACTTGAATTTTTCTGTTCTTGCCCTCAGTCGGCCAATGACATCCTGATTGCGAAGACAGTACTGCGACTGATGAAAAGGGGGAATTGGAAATACTGTATAATCAGGGCTAAGATTATTTACAAACTTGTAGAACAACGTAAGGCGTCTACTCCATCTTCGGGAACTTAATGATTCCCAGCCAAGCTCTGCGTAAAGTTTTTCGCGAGAAGTTCCCCTCCATGATCCAGTTACAGCCAAAGCAGCAGAATACTGAACAGACTCTAGCTTTTCCATTACATTAGGTAAGATTACATTTTGGCTGAATTCACATACTTTGGCTGGAATATGGTAAATAACATCACCATAGTCAAGGTGGGGTCGAACATAGAGCGTATATAATTCGTTTAGGGAATGCCTGGGCAGATATTTGGAGAGACATTTCAGCAAGCCGATGCCCTTCCTTGTTTTAGAGATAGCTGATTTTATATGGGCTGAAAAGGATAGCGTTGAGTCCAGAATAATTCCTAAATGTTTATGTTCGTCAACTTTCTTCATTTAATTAATTGGGTAGTCAGGGGAGATTTATTTCTTTGTTGTTGTCAAAATCATACTCTCTCTAATTTAATTTCTGTAACAATAAAAATAATACTTGTAATGATTGCTGAATATTGATGAATTTGAATTTGATGGTTTTCAAAATCTATTACGTTTATCAAATTGGTATTGTGGGCCTTTTCAGCTACCTCCGATGGAATATTCAAAGAAAATTTATCTTTCTCGGGATTGGATGACTTTAAAGGGATATCAAGTAAATTACAAGTTCCATTACATATTTTAATTGCACTCCTTTATTGTCAGCACTGAAAACTCAGCCTATTTTGTATTTGTGCTGGTTTCAAGTTATGGTGTTACCAAATCGAGATTGCAAAGTGAGCAAAGCTACTGTATATACAGACATTTGCTTATTACCTAAGAGGTGACTTTCATTTAGACTACATTACATAAGTCCCTCCAACTAACGCTCGTTGTTGTTGTTGTTATCGCTTCAGTTGAGGGACTTACGTCCTTACGCTTCTATACAGGAACTGATTAGGCCAAGTCCGCCGCGTTCTCGGCGTGACCAATCAGATCGCTACTTTCTTAATATGGTCAACCCACGTGCCTATTTGTAGCGTTTGATTGGCTTATTAGTTCAAAGTTCGACTTCTCGAAGCGAAGCGACGTTCGAAGTGACCTTCGAAGGTACGTTCGACCTTTCTTTCGACGTTCGTAGGATGGAAGATGTTCTAAGTTTCTTCTGATTTTTCGTAAGATTTTAGTCCCTGTTTAGAATCTGTTTGGTCGTGAGTCCTTGTATGAGTGAAATTAAAACATCAGATTATAAATGTTGAACGAATACAACGGATCACGTCGTCAGTCTAACTTTCATTAACAAAGATTTTTGTTAGTTTTGATCAATTTTCCTCAATAGATTTCGAGGTCATGGTGATTGCCCGGGGGGGGGGGGTAACTTCAATAAGCGGGTGACGGGGGTGTGCCATTTAACATCTGAAATCGCACCCTAAAATTTATGAATTTTCACGAAAACGATACCCCAAAATTTACAGGCCATTGAAAATATGTACCTCAAAATTATTCCAACGATCCAAAATTTTAACCAAGTAAATGAAATTTAATCAAAATCAATACCCTAAAGAGTTATTTTTCTAAAATGACACCCCAAAATTTATGACTACCTGTGATTTTACCAAAAATGATACCCTTAAATTTATTTTCTGCTCAAAAAAAGGCACCCGAAAAAGTGGCACATCCCGTACCTGCATATATGGTAGTTACCCCCCCCCCCCCGGGGTGTGATTGTCCGGTTTTTCAAAGTTTTGGATAACCAGTTTATGCAAATGAAGAAAAGAAAACTAAAAGTGTGCTGTAATTCTGAGAGTATGCTGTCAAAATATCAGCATGCTGGATTAATGGTGACTTGCCCAGGCGAAAAGACCATTGCTAAACCATGGTCAACCATGATATAAACATGGTAAATCATGGTTTTAGACCATTCAATTCAAAGAAAGATGTACTTACCTACGTAGTACACTGATATTCTACCGGGTGAGTCATTAACAGAGATGGGCAGTATCTTATCTTTTTATCTTGAAGTTAGTAATTAGATACTGAAAGCAGTTCCTTGCTACTACTTCCATGTGACAGTATCTTTTAATAAGATACTTTCCGTACCCAGTAACTGTATCTTGTAATAAGATAATAATTTGGCTGAATAATAGTATCTTCTAATAAGATGTTTTCAAAAAACAATTTCAAGTTACAAGATACTTGTATCAATCAATTTTCATGAATAAAGCTGAAAGACTTTTCAGCTTTGGAGGCATGATTATGCACCCAAAGCGAAGCAAGCAGGAAGGCAGCCTATTTAAGAGACTCCTGCTCTTTAAGGCAAACCAGGATTTTAATTGAAAACTTTGAAACCACCTTTCGCTCATTTTATGAAGACTACATTGCTCCTGAAATCATTTATTGACTTGTCTGCCCAGGCCAAAAACGGCATGTTCTGGTGATCCTTGCCTCCATTGCGCTCCCCCGCAGCATTCGTTTATGCCTTTGGAAAAATAATAAAATGCAGCGAAAATTCAGGGCTAGTAAACCAAAATGGAACATTTCTTATAAATTCAACAAATACGCTCCATAGGAGTCGTATCTCCACAATAATGGAGCATGAGGGAATTTTCACATGATTTTGGAGTAGGAATGATCAAATGCACTCAGTTAGGCATTACTGCAATACGTATATGCATAAGGAATTGAAAAATGTGCCACCTTTACAGGATAATGGTAGAAGACATCGGTCATACACATTTTGGCAGAGTATCTTGTAACTAGTATCTTGAAACATTATCTTAGATACTTTTTTCTTTAGTATCTGGTATCTTGTAATAAGATACTCTTTATTGTAAATAACAGTATCTTGTAATAAGGTACTTAATTTTACTAAGAACAGTACCTTGTAATAAGATATTTCTTAGGGTATCTTGCCCATCTCTGGTCATTAAAGCATGGGACTTTGACGTACGGTGACATCGCATTTAGCCACCTGATTGTCGTGAACTAAATTTTTTCGGGGGCAGCTAAGAGTCTAACTTAGACTGCGTTCACACGATGCCGGCACATTTTGAAAATGGTGAAAATTGTGACGGCTGCAATATTTGAGTTAGCATTCACACGATAGACACGATACCGGAACAATTTGAAAACGGTAGGAAATTTAGCGGCAAAAACTCATTGCAAGACTTTGATGCCAAAGAAGTGTACCTATACCCTAAGAATCGATCAGTCTCGTTCCAGAAGCGTCTAAAAATGTTCTGTTTTCCTCATTTTCAAGTGTTTACACGATGCCGTTTTCAAAATTTGCCGGTTAGAGTCCCTTTTTCGAAATCTACCGTTTTCAAAATCTGCCGGCAAAAAATGTGCCGTTTTCGTGTGAACGGGAGGCCTATCCGTCGAATTTTTCACCTTTTTCAAAATGTGCCGGCATCATGTGAACGCAGTCTTAGATCAAAAACTTTTCCCCATTAAAATCGGTCATTTGATGCATTTTGTCAAAGAGATTTTCTCGAGACCTTGTATGGGAGTCTTGCAAACTGGTGAAATCTTTTGCCAAGTCCTTTTCGCATTTTTAACTTGGCAAAAGTTACAGGTACACGTGGTTTTATCTAGGGAGAATGACATAATTACATAGATAGTATTTTCTCCCCTTGGAATGTCTTCTAATAACTTGCCCTGCATAGAGCAGGGTAATAATAATAATGATAATAATAATAATATCATATTTATACAGGTTAAGCTTGTTCAGCTACAATGCGCTGTTATCAATCAAGGACCTGTCAAACCTAATTACAACAGAAAATAGCAATATAAATTGGCTTGACCGGTGGTTTGAAAAGTATTTAAAAAGCACACTTCTTTGTCTTGCTAAGAGGGTTCTTTCAAGCAGATCAACGCTCTGTAAATTCAATGGGACTTCTTGCAGACAACACTTTTTCCACAAGCCTGGTTCACACTAGGTCTTTTGAGTCGTTGTATTAGAGTCATGCAGGAAGATCCAAAAGCCCAAGGACTCAAATTCTGCGTCTCTGTCTTTTGGATCATTTTGCACGATTTTAGCGACTTAAGCGACCTAGTGTCCCCTGTTAACTCTTTCAGTATACCCTGATAATACCACGTGTACCTGCAACTGTGACAAAGCTAAAATGCGGATGACTTAGTCAAAAATTTCATCAGTTACAAAGAAGGTTTTTAATAAATGTATCAAATGACCAATTTCAATTGGGAACGGTGTATGATCCAAGTTAGACTCTTGGCTGTAAAATTTAGTTCACGATGAGCAAGTGGCTCAGTGGGACGCCACAATCCGACAACCGCCACATATTTTTCTGACTCACCCGGTAAAAGATCGGGCTTCTATGCTCCCACGTTTTCCATTTTTGTGCCTTATAATTCAAGCGTGGTTCCATGAAGTGATTTCTTACTAATTGATACAAAAATTGTTTTATCGCAAAATACCTCATAAAGACCTAAAATGCTCTAGCGAAAAATAGGAGAGAAACGCCTAAAGACATGAAAACAATTCAGCTGCAGTTTAAGGCTTATTTTGAAGTTGGATTGCGATGTTATGATAGGATAACTGGAACTTTGCAATGAAATGTCAAATTTCAAGAAAATGAATTTTTTGGATCTGCGGTATGTCTGAATTCGATAAAATCTGATGTAACTAAAAAACTTAGCAACTCCAGGAAATACTGGGCATTGCGTTTCGCCTAGCATTGCTGAATTATACTGTTTTGCTAATTGTTGCATGCATAAATAAATCCTGTTAAGAGAGCTTTGTTAGATTTTTGATGAAAGAAGGTCATTCTCAAGACAGGATTTGAAGTACGTTCAACCTGAAAATCCTATTCCTTCTAACAGAATTATGGATTAGAAAAACTAGTTCACCACAATTACTTCAAGGTATTTTGTAGCAAGAGAACATGTAAAAATGTTTTGTTAAGACTGAAATGCATCGTCCGTTTGTGCCCGATGTAAATTCATTCAATGTTTATGAAGGACGATGCTGCTTCTTTCGTAAACCGTTGTAATCGGACAGCATCCAGTGGCGGCGCCAGCTCTCAAAATCCTAAAGAATTGCTGGGGGGGGGGTTGACGTAACATTTCCGTCTATAGGTATATCCAACTAATTATATGTCATTTTTCTTTGAAAATTTTACCGACTTTTGGGAACTACAAGTCCTTCTAGTTCCCTCTGTGGCGCCGCCACTGACAGCATCATTCGAAAAAAGCAAATTAAAAGTAAGATCCAAGCACCGTGGCAGTTGAGAAAATGTTATGCTGACAATGGCATCTACCACCTTTGTACACTTTCGAAAATTCGTTAGATTTCTCCAAATTGTAGAAAAATCATACTTTGTAAAAGGCTGATCATTGAAATATTCAAAAGGCTGATGCTTACACACAGAATATTCGTGTTGATATGATTTATTCTGCCGAATTTGTGTATTTGACTCGATTTGACTCGTAATCTGCAAGTTGATTCCGCAAAACATGGCGTAAAAGAAGTAAAATGCCATCATATCATTCCTATCCATATCAATTAGGTGTTCAAATAAAAATCCCTCTCTAACAAGCTTCCCTTTGGGAGGGGGTGACAGGATGGTGGTACTATAGCACCAGAGGGGTGGTACCTGGTACAACATTTTGCAAACGTACCAAAAATAGAGTTACCGGGACCAAGCCTTTACGAGTCGGTACCAATGACAACTTCCTCATTGCATGTTTCTGGAATTCCTAGAACAAAATTTAACTTCTAATAGTGCAGACTGTGACACAGATGTGACTGTGACGTGTCTAGAAGCGGTTTGGTCTTTGCCCATTGATCTCACAAGGCACTGACGTAGACCTCTTTTCATAATTCCTCATACTGGCGATGAACTGTACAATATTAATTATCAGTTATTAGCTCCTTCCCTCCAAAATTGGTGGTACCAATACCCTCAGTTTGGGTGGAATCTGGTCCCTTTTGAGTTGGTACCGGTATCAAAGACTCCCTCTGTCACCCCTCTCCTTTGGAGTTTTCGAAGTCTGGGCGCCTGATAGAGCTTACACAGTGCATTGGTGGGCAACAACAACCACCGTTGCCCATGGTATTATTTAGTCACTGATACATGGTCGCTTTTACTCTGTCCATGGATCTATGGCAATAAAAACATATGAAATTGGAGTTTTGGGTCATTTTGTTTTCTGATCAACCTATTGATACTTTTGAAGGTTAATCTTCAGGATTTATTCATCGCACAAGATTTTTGATCTTTGATTGAGCATTACCGAAATAGGCTCAAACCGAATCCCAAAAACAATTTCCCATTCTAAATTAGCTGCCACATATGTCAAAAGCATCGAAATTGTCATATTAGGGATAACGATTCTTGACAATTGTACGAGAAACCTCTGAAAGATTCAAATAGAATTAAATATAAGACATTGATCAGATTTGCTATTCATCTCTCTGCAATAAATCCAGACATGCGAAAACTGAATTACAGAAATTGTAATTGTATCATTTAGATTGATCGGCTGGATTTTGTATTATAATTTTCACATAATGTGATTCTCTAGTCTACTCAAGGCAATAAAAAGGAATTTATAGACAGTGAAACTGAATCAGATTTGGATATTGTGGGGAGCATTGTGTCCCATTCGTTATAGCTGTGCGACAAACATCAAAGTCTCTTATCTATCCCTGTGAATTTATTAAGAGAACATTCTTTGATCCAGTTAAAATGGCTCATCTTATCTTACTGTCATTGAGCAATGTTGTCCCTCAACAGGTGGGAGGAAAAACTGAGACGGATGAAAATTTTATTTAATGGGAACAAATTAGGAGAAGTAGACCACGATACAAATGAATAGGTGTCAGAATCTGTTATGAACAGCAGGTTTTACTCCAAGTGCCCAACTTGAGCTCGTTATGGGAATTATGGGATAGTGCAAAACTATCATATGACATATGGGAGAAGAAAAATTCTTACAAAAAATCTGCTCACCTTGTATGAAATTGTTGCAAAAACCAACTGCCCGATCACCCTTTTCCATAAAAAAATGTATCTGCCCCGTATTCATGAGCAAAAGATGTTATACCGGTTGAGGCAAAGAAAAGTTCAGGCGTTTGGAGGGCTGTTGAATAAAAGTATGTGACCGATATTCAAACTGAATGTTCATTTATCAGTCAAAGATTAACTTTGATGAGAAAATTTTGTTTGGTAGTATCTCTCATCTTACAGACCCAAAGATTAGGAAAATGCTAGTAAAGGGCATGTTTGGGAACAAAAATTCCACATTCCACTCTGGTCCATGATTTACCTTCTATTGAAATTCGACTTCAGGATCTCAAACTGGCAATGTAAACTTCAATGCCATATAAATCATCGACCAGAATGGAATGTGGAATTCTCGATTCCCATACAAACCCCTTACAAGCATTTTGATAGTTGTTGGGTCTTGACCCTGTTTTGGTTGGGGGGCAAATTTGCCCTCCTGGTAGATTTTTTAAATAAATCTGCGAGGAAGAACTTTATAGCCATGAAGCTCCTTGACTTTTTGCAACTACTTATTGTGCAACTTCGCAAAAAGTTTCATTGAAATATTTTGAAAAGTGAGGAGGCGGGAGACAATTTTCTGGGACTGACCCAGGAAAAATCGCAAAATCTCAAATCTTAATTCTCGCGAAAAAAGGAGCAGAAGTAGAATATTTTGCAAATTTCTTTTGTAATGTTGTGTTATTTGATGCATTCTATCATAAATATCACATTTGGATGGAAAATATGCTCCAAATTTAATTTTATCTCGATTTTCCTGATTTTGGCCAATTTTGCCGCTTTTGTTGACCACACAAAGGAAAATGCTGACGTAATCAAAAATGGTGGCTATTTTTAGGTTGATTTTTATATTTACAGAAAGTACATGCCTGAGGCTTTTAGCACACCAAATTTGGTCGCTCTACCTCTTACCAGTCAAGAGTTAGGTAGGGAGGAGTGTTAGGGGGGAGGCTTTTTTGCCCCCCAACCAAAATAGTACTATCTAATAGCCCAACCACTATAGGGTTAAAAGATATTTGATTTTACCAAACAACATTTTTTTCATCTAAGTTGGCCTTTGAGTGATAGATGAACATTTCAGTTTTGAATATCGGTCGCATACCTTTTATTCCACAGCCCTCAAAACGCCTAAACTTTTCTTTGACTCCCCGGTATAGTACAACCGATGAAATTATAACAAAATTAATTCTTGTCCTTACGAGTCTTCGTCAACAAAAAGCAGCAACTTTGCAGACGAAATACGACTGATGAATAGTTCTTGCAAGCAACCGACAAGGAAATTTTACATGAATTTTCTCTTTAAAATTTTTAAGTGGCAAAATGATGTACGAAAACTGCATATTTCAGCCATTTGAGCCCCCTTATCGGAAGCTCCAACCTCTCTGTCGGAAAATTTCTGGCGCTGCCCCTGACGCAACAGCGTAAAAACCGAGATGATTGAACATACAGCTCCTCCACAGTGGCCACACAAAAGGCGCACATTTTTGGGATACCCTGCATGCAGTGGTTATTGCAAAAACAATGTAGTTGGTACTATTGGTCCATTCATGTTACTGTTTCAAAACAAATTCCGAAAAATATTCTCCAGCATGCAAGCACTTCCTAATCTTAACAAATTGAAATCGAATTTTAAGATATTAGGTTCCAACTATTATGCATACCCAAACCGAAATTACTGCCACATTCTAATAGGATAACATTTGCAAGATTGTATTAGTTAATGCATTATTAGCTACTGTATACAGTCCGAGTGTTTCCTTTCCATTCAAGAATTGGAGCCCAAAAATTTACCCACAAAGATTAAGAACCTGATCAAAGATAGAAGTGGTTACAATCGAAATATGTCGAGCAGAGGTGGCTTTGGAAGTGAAGTTCATAGCTTTGAGTGCTGAAGCTGTATAGACTGACCGGATGATCTTACGAGATATTTCCTGCGCTTAATTTCCTGAAATTATTTCTAGGCGGGGCGGAAATAGGTTGGATTCATCGAATTTATCGCTTAATAACCCCATTTCTCATGGGGGGGGCGTTTTTCGCCCCCCCCCAACCGAACTTTTCTACACTGCGCCGAAACGGCACAAGATATGATGACCAAACCTTTGTGACTTTTACTCAAATTTAATTGGCAATCAAAATTTAAATGCCTCATTGTTCTAGATTTGATCACGTGACCACAATAGCACCATATTTGGAGAGTAGTTGACGAAAAACAGCTTTGAGCATCCATAATTTCTTTGTTTCTCGTCTGAATTACTTGAAACATGTATCATTCGATTGCTCTTGACGAGAGCTTTCACTTGATATATGATTTTTGCTAATTTGCTGACGTCAGCAAAATTTAATATCTATGACGTCATTTATATCCATGACGTCATTTTTCAAATAAATTAATGTATTAATTAAGATTTTTGTTACAATTTAGCTTAATCTTGTTTGTTTCGTGCATATTAAGTCGATCTATGTCAGAAATAGCAAGAAAACTACGGAAAACACTTCAGTGACAATAAGTAGAAAGGAATAAAGAGCTAATTAGCGCTAATTGGTCTATAAATAGATACTTCAGATTGCTTCATAGTACATATTTTAATTGTACAATGTATTGTATTTCCTATCATTTGAGACTATTCTCATTATAATCGGTTGAGTATTCAATTAAATAGAATTTTTCTTCCGAAGCAGCTATAAATTAGCAAGTTTTCCTTTGTTTTTTGGTTGCCTAGCAACAAATCACGTGAATAATTAGTTACCATTGTTATATTTGGAAAGCTTATTGTCCAAAGAACAATGGAGGAAAGTTTCATTTTTATGTCTTTTGTAGTTTCAGAGAAAAAGAGGGGGGGCCCCCATGCCAAAACATCGAAAAAATACCCCATGTGAAATAGGGTTAACTGCAAGCGCAATCTAAAATTTTTGGACTGAGACCCAACTGGTCGATTTGAGCATTGGTTTACTAGTGATCTTTTTTCTTGTAAATTAGAGCTGAAATTCTGTTATCTTGTCAATTCGACACTTTATATGATAGCACAAAACCAACTTATAATCTCCTGAATACCAGATATGACTTACAATGAATGATTTTAAAGTTGAAATGGTTGTAAAGCTTTCATATAAATGTTAGCCCCAATGACTACCTTTTCAGAAAGGTACTTTTTGGGGGTTACATTCAGCACTGTCAAGCATTTTGCTGACTAAAGTTTTCCATTTTTAGCGTCCAATGAAAAACACTATCTTTGGTTCTGGTATGTCACCGTCTCACTTTAATTTGATGAGTGTCAGACAAAAAGCATCCTTCAGTTTATTTCTTGATTGCTTTTCTCTTCAAAGCAATCTTCGGATCAATATATGTTGGAAAGGCAACTAGAGTCTGTCTCAGAGTATATAGTAAGATGCCATGTGAAAATGCTCACGAATAAAGATAATCAAAGAGTTTTCCAAGACTAATTCTGTGTCCGGATCCTCATTTTGTCATTTAATCCAATGATCAAGAGAATGTTCTTAACAATTACCTACCCTGAATTTTAGCTACAAGTGCGTTGCCTGCGTTTTCCGAGAGTTTGAAAAGCGTGTTCATAAAAATTTTCCTCAGGCTACGCCCAGCCATACTAATTATATTGCAAAAATTTATACTAGAAGTGTGTTCCAACAGCAAAACAGCTCTTTACTTATCAGAAGCCTTTAAGATTAGAAATTTAATGAAAACTTTATGTGTTAATGAAAAATTTCATAACGAAAACCTCAAATTTTTTGATGAAGTTATTCCCTTGGGCAACGTTATCAATTCGTTTAGATACGGAAGGCAACTACAGACAATGAAATCTAATAACTAACTTCTTTCTTTTCAAGTTCAGTAAATTTATTACTGCAACATATTTCTACTTGGAATTTGTTAAGATTTCCACTTAATTATACACTGCAAACAAATTAATTTAGTTACGGTTTAACTTAGTGCTAAGATTTTTGAATGAGTGAAACCACATGAGTCTCGACGAACTGCAAACGAAAACACTTCAAAACTACCGATAACTGCACAACAACTTTGTTTTTGGTACAAGACTCTATGAAATTAAACGACGACGCCATTTTGGTTTCTATGCCAACATCGCATAATAGCGTTCACTGTTAGAACGTAGTTCATTTAATTTGAATTTATGCTCAGTGTGTTATTTTTCAATTCAACAATTCAGCATTCTTCATTAAACTCTTGAAATTGCATAAAAGATGTATCCTCTTACGCCGATCAATGTAAGTTTGGTCTTTAAGGGCCTTTAAGAATAATGCTAAGTAGAAATTCCACTCAATTATGAAACCAGAAAACTAGTTTGATCTGATTTGGGTTTCATCATTTTTCTATTTTTTGAATTAATCAGACTTCATAACTGTCAACAGGTGTGTTGGGGAGTTTTGTCTTTTGATTTGTATTGTGCAGTGACGAAATAGCTTTTTACCAGCTAATTCAAAAATGGACAAATGTTTGGAAGTCGCTGGCTTTCAAATAGTTTATCAGGTTCCTATAAAATGACAATGCCTGGTTAGTTAATATTTCAACTTAGATAAGAAAATTTATCTTGCCAAAATAGGCCATATTGTTCTTTTTTGTTACCCATCTAAAACATTACATGTTACATCTATATCCTTTTATACTGTCTTTGTACTGAACACCAGGACCGTCAAGAAGGGGGGGGCTAGAGGGGGTAAAAGGTCCAGGGCCCTGGTCCCGAGGGGGCCCGTAAATATTTTGTGCCATAATTGCTACATATCTCTGTGGCCTTTCCCTAATTTTTCTGGAGACTAAAGGGCGTGGTCGCAAATAGTTTTCTGGGGGGCAGCGCCCCCAAACCCTCTAGGGCCCTTCCCAGTAGATCACTCCAGGGCCTGAGCTGGCTCTCGACGGCCCTGCTGAACAAAGCAACAGACAAGAACGAACCCACATGATCATATCATTCTCATAGAACAAGTGGTTATTAAATATGCTTCATTTTTGAATCTTTCAAAACAGGCCTAAAAACTCTGATTAGATTTACCAGTAAATTAGTTCATCTGCTATGTACCTATCTCCCTATCTTGTCACTCAAACATAATTTGCAGGACTTTCTGCAGAAATTCCCTTTTCAAAACCTGCAAAATGAAATGAAATCGACGAGCAAAATTTCCTTCGTTTTCCTTCCTGACGATGATGACACTTAGAGGGGTGTCGCCCTGATTGAGGGTATTTCACGTTGGTAGAATATTCCTGTTGAACGAAAAAAATTTCAGAACGAAACTTACCACGAACACCTTCGTAAACTCTTCACTGTTGTTGATTTAAAATATATTTGTCATTGGTGATGCTGTCTTTAAGAGCGAACTACTCGAGAACAGAGTTGTCGAGAGGGCCTAAATTTCCAACGTCGCCCTGGTTGAGGGTATCCAAATTTTCACATGGTTTCAGGTAAATTTAAGATAACTTGATGCGAAAATTAGCAGCATATCAACAATTAAAGAGTTTTTGTTGTTATCGAACGTTTTCTGATTGTGTTTGCTGTGTTGCGTTTTCCTAAACACTGACCTTTGTTTGCCGCTTTCGTTCAAATACTTCTCCAGCAAGCTGACATCAAGTTTTGCTCCTTCTGTGAACTGAACGATGCTTAAATCAATTTATGATTTAAAAAAATAGTTTTACAGTCCACTGATAGAACAAACCTGTTTTTGCCCCGTAATGTGTCCTTTTACAGCAAATAGTAGTCGCCTGTCATGCGTTGACAATGCAGATTCCGTTCAAGAACTGGAAGATACCACAGTAGCCTCAACCAGGGCGACTTTAGGCCAATCAGACGGCGTGCAAAAAGAAGCCCGTCGTGGCGGAAGCGGATGCCATATCTCTGAATTTACGTGAAGTACTTATTCTGGACAAGCGGAGCTTGGCAAGGGGCCATTTGTTTGCTGTGAAAGTTTTAACAACGTCAAGAAACCAAGCAAAAAGAAAATTGTGCAACAAAATGTGAAAGGAAAAATGGCGGATGCTTACGGTTACATCTTACGTGAGCTTCTTTGTGCACTTCTCCCTCTGTTTGTGGACGCAGTTTTAAGAAACACAAACAAGAAACTGTTAAGCAAATGAAGTCACCAAAATGTTTTTGCACAGTTTTTGGTTTTAACTAGGCCCAAACGCCTGTTATTCAGCAACAAACGCAAGGGAGTTAAAATCGGTCAAAACGCGTTTACCCTCAACCAGGGCGATACCCCTCTTCATTTATTCGTGTATTTTGTCCTCTTCGGATAACGGAATTCCCCCGAATAAATCACTTATGCAAAAAGAAAGATTTTTCCTTCCCCTAAGAGTATAGCACGCGCTAAAGCATGCTAGAGGCATTGCTGTGAGGAAAATATATAAGGAAAATTTGCCCATAATTTTAGAAGATTCTCAAGGCAATTTTTTTCAGAAAATCCCTTGTGAAATCTGAATAGATTGAAGAGTGTAATAGAACATTGAAGAATTACCAAATAACAAAGTTAATGAAAAATAATATATATCATCAAACAACAAATGCAAAAGTTAACATTTAATCTTGTTTCCCAGTGGAATTAATCAACAGAGTGATTTCAAAGATTCTTCCTTTAATCCATCGATAGAAATTAAGCTTGAATTTATATAGACGGTTGGTACTTGCTTAGTGGTGGTGCTAGTGTGGTTGTTGTTGTAGTATTACATATCGATGATTACCGTCAAGGTTGTTGTTGTTGCAGCTACATTCGGCTAAACCTGTAACATTTTTGCGCCTTTTTCTAGCATAACAGATATAATTGAATATCAATTAATTACGCTTGGATTAGTGTGTGTTTCAATGTCTTGCAAATTATTATGCAAATTTTTGCTGCAATTTACACACATCTGCTGACAATATTTGATTAACATGACTTTCATTGCAACAACTCGAAAACAGACCTCTAAGGCCGGAAGAGTGTTCTTGTAAGATCGAACCATGAGCCATGTGCTCAGACGTGATAGTCGTTGTTCCGTTTCCGTTTCGGCAGTTCAGAGAAA
Organism: Aurelia sp. 3 sensu Dawson et al. (2005); assembly: GCA_964020215.1. Taxonomy (NCBI): domain Eukaryota; kingdom Metazoa; phylum Cnidaria; class Scyphozoa; order Semaeostomeae; family Ulmaridae; genus Aurelia; species Aurelia sp. 3 sensu Dawson et al. (2005). The sequence continues at coordinate 14,457,078 of OZ026583.1, forward strand.
TTTTCCTCTATGGTAACAGATAAGCCAGTGAACCACATTAGATAGCGGCCGAGTTTTCAGTGGCTTCATCTTCAAATCCCATTGGAGCCAGCATTTCAAGGTGTTGGCTAGCACGAATTTTATCTAAAAGAGGCTATCCCAAGAGAATAAGATGTTACAGTTGAAAACAATAAGACGCGACTACGATCGCAAACATGCATTGTTTGTTATAATCTTGTAAAAATGAAGTTTTAAAAGTATATCTTTCAAATGGAGAGCATCAAACGTAAACAAAGTTTGATAAGAAGAAAAAAATGTATTTGCAGTTATCTCATATGATTTTTAACGTAAGCACAATGTTCAGTTAATCTTTCACAAGAATGCTCAATTAGATTGAAAAAGAAAATTTGATTTTTACAAATGGATATTTCTAGAAAATGGGAAGTTTGGAAGAGTTGTCAAGGAAGACCGTCGCTAAATATTCGGAAGAACGTGGTTATGCAATCACTGAAAAGATTGCCCCAGGTAGCATATCCCATTTCCTATAATTCATCAAATAATTAAATAGGACTTAATTATGATTTTGTTCGGATTGTTTAATGATGCGCAAAGGATTGTGGGAAAATGCCCCGTGCTGCTCTCTGTTTCTGTAATTTTCTATTCAGCTACCGGGGACACTAAAAAACTATTCACTTTCGGCAGACCTCACTAAATCGTACACTTGACCGATTTTGGAGATTTATAACATAATCTTTAGCGAGAAGCCTGAATTAGAGTTTAGGATTTTCGCAAATGTTTGTGTGTTCTGGCTCAGATATATGAGCGAGTGTCTCTTCAAATGCTCGCTTTCGAAAATACTGAAAACAATCAAAGAATGTTGATCAAATTTTCTCTAGGCTCGCTTTGAACTCAGGGGGGGCATTGGTGGAAATTAGGATAGGGATGCTCGTGTCTTTTTTTAGGTTTGAAATTTGCGAAAAATGTCATTTTTTTGGGCTCCGCCAAGCTGGCGTCATTTTTTGGGGTTGAAAAATTTTCTTTGGGTCCATTGAAATTTTGCGTTAATTTTTTTGGATTACTGAACTTTGCATTTAGAAAATTATAATCTCAGTCAATTAATGGAAGTGCTATAGGTTGTTAAATAATTCTCTCTTCCAGATTATGCTGACCCCTTATCAATTTACCAATTGATTTGCTCATTTTACGGGAGAATGCAAACCATGTGAACTCGAACTACAAACCTGGTTTGGAGGAAGGTTTTAGCCAAAAATTGAGGAAGGTTAAGTTGTCAAAAATAAGATTTTATATTGTCGCATAGATTTAGAAAATGAATCCTCAATAAATACATACAACCATTAAAAAGCATGTCAACAGTATGCAGATGGTGAGGTTATATTTCAAAACTATATCAAAGAAGAAAAATCAGGTTTGATCAGACAATGTGATGAAAGAGTGAACGTCTATGAGGAAAAAATGTGCATATGTGTCAGGAAGAATGATTTTTGAAAAGCGTCCCAGAAAAGTACTTCTGTTTGCAAAATCACCAAACTTTTATTGTAAGGCAGATCTTCAAATTTCTTTTTCTTATCAGTAGATTAAAAAAAATATTTTTGCAGCAAAGCTGATCTTTTGAACTATTTTTCGATTAAGTGAATCAAACTCTTTTTAGTGCTGCCTGGTTTTGAAGCCTCCTGCAAGAAAGGACTTATGTTTATTTGAGTAATTTCTTTTGAGTTTCTTGTTTGGTCATGAATATCAGAATGAAACGTGAACTGTTATTGTGGACTTGAAGAATACTGCAAAATTTTCAACGTAACGGTTATTAGAGGCAAGATTAGCGACGTTGCTTAAACAGTGTTTCTTATGCCCCATTCACTAGCTTAAATTAAACCAGGTTTTCGAATAAGGCCTTCTGATTGGTCAATCGAAAAAATCCAGTCATTTGATTGATTGAAATTTAAACTGGTTTAGATAAAGCTGGTTTAACTGTGTCAGTGTGAATGCAGTGTTAGAATGAGGTTTTCGCTGCATTATTTCATACCCCTTAAGTAAAGAGAACAGATAGCTCACCATCATTAAATATATCTGAATTGTTGATAGAAGAGATGAAAAAATTTTATGATAACTTTTCGTAATCAAATTTTGGTGATTTTGCAAACAGGAGTACATTTTTGGACACCCTTGCTTTTAGATGCTTTCAGTAGCTTTTAGCTTTCAGTAGCTCACCTTGAACTCTTTGTTCCCCCGTCATTCCCCCAATACCATTCAATTAATGAATAACTTCCTTAAGACTGTGGCCTCCCTTGTATTAGAACCTGGTTAGAGCCCTATACTTGCACTCATACAGACAAATGATATTGGAAGATCCCAAATTACATGCTTTTGTATGGTTCACAAAACACCGTTGAGCTGTTTTCCAGTAATTATATATCGTGTTAAAATGAGGAAGGTTGAGAGCATAAATTTCAGGTTTGGAGGAAGGTCAACAACTATTTGCAGCTCTGCTCGAAAGATTCTTTAAAATTAGATATGATACTCCTTTTAATTATTGGGGGACCATATTTAAGCCGGTTTACCACTAGACGGATTTTTCCACGCTCAGCGGAGTGGCTGTTGTATCTGCATTGTTTATTTCTAACAATGTTCATTTCTTGTCGCTCCGCTACAAGCGTATTTGAAAGTCGGATTGACTTCAACTTTTCCGTCGCGTCCTATCTAACACAACTTCAGTATTCCACGGCAAGGGAAAACCACGGTGATTGGCGAAAACAGTTCTGCAAATATTCTGAAAACGTCATTGTCAAAGAGCCAGCCTCATGTCATTGTCTCACTGACCAGCAGACTAAATTATTCCCAACGAAACATCACTTCTTGTACTTTTTATTCGCTTTTTAGTCTTTCAAGAGTAAAGCTCCGGGTCAAACGATCCAACATCTCACCCAACATTTCACCCAACATTTTACCCAACATTTCACCCAACATTTACAGGTGCCCCAACATCAGTGGTCAAACGATCCAACATCTCACCCAACATTTTACCCAACATTTCACCCAACATTTACAGGTGCCCCAACATCAGTGGTCAAACGATCCAACATCTCACCCAACATTTTACCCAACATTTCACCCAACATTTACAGGTGCCCCAACATCAGTGGTCAAACGATCCAACATCTCACCCAACATTTTACCCAACATTTCACCCAACATTTACAGGTGCCCCAACATCAGTGGTCAAACGATCCAACATCTCACCCAACATTTTACCCAACATTTCACCCAACATTTACAGGTGCCCCAACATCAGTGGTCAAACGATCCAACATCTCACCCAACATTTTACCCAACATTTCACCCAACATTTCACCCAACATTTACAGGTGCCCCAACATCAGTGGTCAAACGATCCAACATCTCACCCAACATTTCACCCAACATTTCACCCAACATTTCACCCAACATTTACAGGTGCCCCAACATCAGTGGTCAAACGATCCAACATCTCACCCAACATTTCACCCAACATTTCACCCAACATTTCACCCAACATTTACAGGTGCCCCAACATCAGTGGTCAAACGATCCAACATCTCACCCAACATTTCACCCAACATCTCACCCAACATTTCACCCAACATTTACAGGTACCCCAACATCAGTGGTCAAACGATCCAACATCTCACCCAACATTTCACCCAACATTTCACCCAACATTCACCCAACATTTACAGGTACCCCAACATCAGTGGTCAAACGATCCAACATCTCACCCAACATTTCACCCAACATTTCACCCAACATTTCACCCAACATTTACAGGTGCCCCAACATCAGTGGTCAAACGATCCAACATCTCACCCAACATTTCACCCAACATTTCACCCAACATTTCACCCAACATTTCACCCAACATTTACAGGTACCCCAACATCAGTGGTCAAACGATCCAACATCTCACCCAACATTTCACCCAACATTTCACCCAACATTTCACCCAACATTTACAGGTACCCCAACATCAGTGGTCAAACGATCCAACATCTCACCCAACATTTCACCCAACATTTCACCCAACATTTCACCCAACATTTACAGGTGCCCCAACATCAGTGGTCAAACGATCCAACATCTCACCCAACATTTCACCCAACATCTCACCCAACATTTCACCCAACATTTACAGGTACCCCAACATCAGTGGTCAAACGATCCAACATCTCACCCAACATTTCACCCAACATTTCACCCAACATTCACTCAACATTTACAGGTACCCCAACATCAGTGGTCAAACGATCCAACATCTCACCCAACATTTCACCCAACATTTCACCCAACATTTCACCCAACATTTACAGGTGCCCCAACATCAGTGGTCAAACGATCCAACATCTCACCCAACATTTCACCCAACATTTCACCCAACATTTCACCCAACATTTCACCCAACATTTACAGGTACCCCAACATCAGTGGTCAAACGATCCAACATCTCACCCAACATTTCACCCAACATTTCACCCAACATTTCACCCAACATTTCACCCAACATTTACAGGTACCCCAACATCAGTGGTCAAACGATCCAACATCTCACCCAACATTTCACCCAACATTTCACCCAACATTTCACCCAACATTTACAGGTGCCCCAACATCAGTGGTCAAACGATCCAACATTTCACCCAACATCTGACCCAACATTTTCTATAGTGACGACTTTGGCGGTTGGCGCCCTAAACGTAGTCTATTACGCATGCCCATAGCCAACAATGTTGGATGAGGTGGTCAAACGACCCAACAATTGACCCAACATCTGAAAACAATGGAAATGTTGGGCGTCCTCACCCAACATTTTTGATCTCTGTCAAATTTCACCAAACGTCGAAAGTCACGATGTTAGGTGACCCAACATGGTGGTCAAACGATCCAACGTTTCACCCAACATCATGTTATGTGAAATGTTGGGTGAGATGTTGGATCGTTTGACCGGAGCTTAATAGCTTTAAAAAGTTGAAGCTTCTCCAGCAGGAGCAGCCTTCGACGTTTGTCCATTTTCAAAGAATGTCTAGGCCTACCATTATGTGCGTTTGGGCGTCTTTTTCTCCAGTGGAAATTGAAGATCTTTTTCCTTAGGCGTGCATTGTTTTATAGGAACAACAGCCGCTCCGCTGCGCGCGGAAAAATCCGCCTAGTGGAAAACCAGCTTTACGCCATCAAGTGGACGGCTCAAATCATCTATCATCATTCAAATCATCAAGGAACAAAAATGCCAAATGTTGTCTCACACTTCAATATCTATTGCAAGGAGCTGGAGAACGAGAAGCCTCAAAATTACGACGCACGCAAGCGCAGTTTCTGTTTTGTCTTTCACATACGGTGTACAAGAGTAAATTTTCGCATTCTACAGGAGAAAACAAACATATTATGAAATAAGCCTTAGGTCATTCTTAATCACTTCTCATTTTCGGTAGACGAGGTTACAAGTTTTTCGAAGAGGCATAGAAATCGATGTAATCCTATATACATCATGATCAACCAATTACAAATTACTAACTAATGGCCTAATCAGCTCAACTGGTCAAGAAATTACGCTATGTTCGGCTAGACAAACGAGACCGAGATTAGGTTTTTGACGCCTGTCAGTCGGTTTTTCAAGTTGGCGGAACTCTTTGCTTGTGTGAAAGTCTTGTCGCTAGAATCCAAAAACATTGATTTTATTCTAAAACAGTTTCAAAAGTTAATGATTTTCTGCTTGTCACTTAATCTTTTAACAATGTTGCTGGAATTGGACATAACTCTTTTACACAATCACGTCTACAAATTAGCATTTGCTAACTGAAATAGAAACCGGACAAACACATGACTCAAAATTTTTTTATCGCTTAGTTTTGTTTTATGCAGGGTTGCATTGGGACTTTTTATTGCCTGGGTCGTGCCTGTGTCTCCTGCTTCAGTAGGCTCCTTGATTTGAGTGATATCCCTTCGGCGACCCAAACTACCAAATGAGCCAGTAAAATGTTCTCAATTTTGAAGATTTGTTACATCGAACGTCCTGGATGGATTCGACGCATTCAAATTACAGTTGAAAGCCGAAAAACCAAACTATTTCTCTTTTTATTTCTCGTGTTTTGATGAGTACTGAAACATAGGTAAAATTGACCAAAAAAGTTCTTGATTGGAAAATGCCCAATAATGGGCTAAACATTTGATCAAATCGTAGGAAATGCCAAGGGTGTTAGGACACGGATGTTTTGATTTACCTTGTTTTGACCTCTGTGTCTTGTTTTGTTGTCTTGCTAAGTTGCTAGAATAGAGCTCCCTTGTATTTCTGTGTCTTAGTGCGCCTTCGCACAAGAAAGGTTGTTAGGACACGGATGTTTTGATTTACCTTGTTTTGACCTCTGTGTCTTGTTTTGTTGTCTTGCTAAGTTGCTAGAATAGAGCTCCCTTGTATTTCTGTGTCTTAGTGCGCCTTCGCACAAGAAAGGTTTTTAAAACCGCAAAGCCACAGGAACTTGGAAATACACAGAGTGAAGGTCTTGTTTTGTTGTCTTGTTAAGTTGTTAGAATAGAGCTCCCTCGTATTTCTGTGTCTTAGTGCGCCTTCGCACAAGAAAGGTTTTTAAAACCGCAAAGACACAGGAACTTGGAAATGCACAGAGTGAAGGTCTTGTTTTGTTGTCTTGTTAAGTTGTTAGAATAGAGCTCCCTTGTATTTCTGTGTCTTAGTGCGCCTTCGCACAAGAAAGGTTTTTAAAACCGCAAAGCCACAGGAACTTGGAAATACACAGAGTGAAGGTCTTGTTTTGTTGTCTTGTTAAGTTGTTAGAATAGAGCTCCCTCGTATTTCTGTGTCTTAGTGCGCCTTCGCACAAGAAAGGTTTTTAAAACCGCAAAGACACAGGAACTTGGAAATGCACAGAGTGAAGGTCTTGTTTTGTTGTCTTGTTAAGTTGTTAGAATAGAGCTCCCTCGTATGTGTCTTAGTGCGCCTTCGCACAAGAAAGGTTTTTAAAATCGCAAAGCCACAGGAACTTGGAAATACACAGAGTGAAGGGCCCATGGGCAATGGCATTTCCACCTCTCGGAAGGGGCTCAGAAGTTATAGGGAATGGTTTTTGAGGCAACTGCTGAAGATTTTCAGTTTCATAGCAAAGTGCCCATACAATATCTATCACGTGTGAAAAATTATACTTTTTTATTGTTCAGTGAGAGAAATTTCTTCAGGACTTGATCAACAGTTTTTGGCCGTTTTCAAGCCTTTTGCAACCAAGATTTTTCGCAAAGTCAAATTCACACCTATATTTTCGGCGCCCGTAAAAAAGCAAGAAATAAATAAAAAATAGTTGAATCTTTTGGCTATCAAAAAGAAGTTGATTCATTCCAATTCACAAAGTACTCTTGGTGCTATGAGTGTTCAAAAGTGGAAACTTTTTCTGGATCACTTGGTATTACACTGAAAGCTCAGCCTTTTTTATGACAGGCCTGAGCTGCGAGATTCTATGCCACTATCCATTAATAAAAAACCATGGGTGAGAGGAAACAATATGTTAATTCCTTAATAAACATCTTTAGCATAAATTGTATGTGGTTGGGAAACATTGTTAGAATAAATTGTACGTTGCAAATTTAGATAAAATGAAACAGAAACTGAAAAACTGTAACTGAAACTTTATTTTATGAAAGTGAGCCTTTTGCAAATAACAAAATTAGGCCATGTTTTACAATGATTTGGCTTGAGCTGAGACTGCAAGAAGGAAAGGCACACAGAAACAACGATAGAGACACATGTATGATTTGTTTATATATTTTCTATTAAAGAATAAATATCTTGCTTCCTTTCACCCATGACGAAATCAAGAATTTGGGCCCTTACTGGAAGTTTGGGGTGGAGATACTTTAGAAACGTTCATTGGAAGGATTACAGTGGAAGAAATATGGCAAGTGTATTTCAACCTATTCACTTAAAAAAGAAATAGGTCATCAATTTACACAACTGTTTCTAAAGATTTGAAACTTAATCAATACCGTGATTTGCAACTCAAAAATCGTTATACCTTTTGTCCATCAATTCTATCATGGGCTGGCGCCGCCCCTGCCTTTAAAGTCATGCATAAAAAAACGGAGTGAAGAGGATTGCGAACTTGCTTACAAGTCTATCTTTGGTCATGTCATAAGAAGGAGAAAATGAAACTTTTTTATTTTTTTCTTCTCTTGTTCTGATGACCAAAAGAGAGACTGTGGCAAGTCCAAAGAGTAACGCCCCATAAATGGATACATTTAAGTATTACGTAAGGTACTTATTTGATAAACTGTAATTTCTGTTGTTTTTGTCTTTATCCAGAATTCGTGCAGCTGTGCAGCTGCTCAGCGGCTAATGCCTCCGTCTCAAATCGAGGTCGGGAATTTCGCGCCATTTTTGTATGTCTTCCGGTATGTTTTCAATTTCAAGGCGTGCTCGTGCTCATGTGCAGTGGGCGATCGGTTCAATCTTTTTTCACAAATTTGACCAGTTTGACGGGGTTTGACCATCCAGGAAAGTACATTGGAGGCAGCGAAGTAAGCTAAAGATTTCGATCAGTGTTCAAACGGTGGTATGTATGAACTGTTTTTTTCATAGACGATTAACTTCTCTCATCTCATCATCTGTCTCGGCCATTCTCTCTCTGTTTTTTTCAAAATGAGCTACTAACTGCTGGACTACACTTAGTTTAGGCCCTGGAATAGTTTTTTAGAAAATGAAGCCTGGATGAGGCCTTGAAATGAGAAGAAGCTCACCAGTTTCACTTGATGCAACTCTTCCAAACACTTGTCGCCATATTTTCGTTGAAGCTATACGATCAGTTGCAAAGTTGTTGAGTCATGCTAAAAATGAGATATTTTAGCACCTGGCCCTCCGCCCCTCCCTCCTTTGCAATTTTGAAATCAGTCGGAAAAGTTGCAAATCGTTGGTTGCCAACAGCAAAGTAACATCTCTTTCCAATCAACATTGCAACTCAGGGGCAGCAAAAATCCTTATTTTTATGTGTGAAGAATGAGCACATTATGTGATGGGGAGAGTTTGTATAGGAAGGAAGCAAGCTAGGTATGTAGGCAGGTAGCTAGCTCTACGGACGCTTTTCGTGCCAAAAGTGTAACAATAGGTAGGCATACCTGAAATAGTTTGACCATTGAAGTAGTCATCAGAGCCTCAATTAGGCTAGATAATTTTGAACTTTTATCTGGCAACTTGACAGCGACATTTACAGGCGCGGATTTAGTGGGGGGGCCGGGGGGGCCATGGCCCCCCAAAGTGTAAGAGTTCTCGTAAAAACCATCGTCTTTTATAGATAAAAGAATAAGTTTAACCCTTTACTTCCTAAAGCAACCCACAAATAACCATAGCACAGCTGCACGATAGTTCGGCTAACAACAAGCCTGTCTAACTAACTCACAAAGCAATTTATTGTTGATCCAGAGGTTCGAAAAATATACAAATGTGAATTCTAAACGAAATTTCATTGCGTAACTTCGAGACTGAAAATCATTTGTTTCATTCACTTTGTCATAATGTCGGTGATTCTGGATCTTCCAGTGAACTTTGGTGTTTGAAGTTTATTTAATGATAAATTTCGTTCTGATAAAGACTTTTGATAAAGACTCGTGTCTTCTGTTGTGATAGTTATAAAATGTTGATAAGTCACTTGAATATCACTGGAGGTAGAACACATTTTTGAATACAAGTGAAGCTTCTAGAAGGTGACTTATTCAGCGAAGAGAATTTTGATTGCTTACTCCAATGAGGTAACTTACCATGGGAAATTTCACGGGATTTCCACGTAACTTTGAAATTTCTTTCAATCATGGATTTGAGAACAACTTCATTTTTTATGCCAAATTTTCATTTATATGGTTGTGCAGCTTATTTCCGCGATACACATTCCCGAACCGGTGCTTATGATAAGCATTTTTTATGGTCTCTTGCTTTCCAAACTGATGGCCCGTTAGGTTTTGAACAAAATTGCCAGTTTGTGTGTTAGAAGGAATGAAGATTAAGTGATGAGCTTAATGATCTAAAATGAAGTAAAAGGGGCGTTTCCAACGTTTTCCGAGAGTCTGAAGGGCGTGGCCACGAAAAATTTTCCTGGGGGCTAAGCTCTTCGTGGCCCTCCCCAAACTTCAAGCCTGGATCCGCCCCTGGACATTTATGATGAAAATTAGCTGTTAACAAAGTTAAGTGAGTGCAGCTCAGAACAGTAAGATGGAAAAGACAATCGTTTGCCAACTACTACCATTCACCAGGAATTTGAATGATTCTTCTCACTTGAAATAATATACAAGTGCAATTGTTTTCCTTCCGGATTCATTAAGCGGTCTTACAAAGCAACTGTTTGAAAATTCCACCACTCCTCCCAGCCTTTACTCTTGAAAAGAGAGGAAATTTATCTGCGGGAGGCCCATGTAAATGATGAGTAACTAGCTGAGACAGAAAAAAGCAACTGATTTGTCTCACATCCTAATAGTGAACCTGAACATGATAACCTGAAGTAACGAGTCCACTTTGTGTCGAAGAATTCCATCTGTATACTCCAAAACACCTAATTCCAGTTCTCAGATTCATGGCTTTCACCTTGACTTTCACATTCCAGACTTCTCCCTCGATTATCAAAAGAATATAAAATGCAACAGCAACAAACAAGCAGTGTCCTCTTTGACACCACCACTCTATGGACCACATAGAAATTCATTCTCGCCCCAATATTTTACATGCACCGGAATTCTTCGCACATCCCCATAGGGTCCCTATTTTTTGTCAGTGGCTCAACAATTTTGTAACTGATTGTCTGAAAATGGTCAAACATTAAATGCATGCATGTAATTCACTTGTGCATTAGAACTGTTTTACCCAATTTGGAGACCTCTTCAAGTTCAGATGGAGTCAAGCATGCATGCTGTTTTGACTCACATTCAGACTCATATTCAAAATCCAACAAAGGGGGAGGGTTGGAATGAAATTTTGATGGTACCCGATGAGTTATCTGATTGGAAGAACACTATAAAGAACATCTAGAAACTCCTGGGACTAGAAAGCCTCTTTGATCGCCCATCATCTTTCAGTACCGCTCAGGTTAAAGGAAAAGTTAAAGACAAACTGCGGCCCACATTCATTCATCAATGGAAAAAACAAATAAGTCAAGCTAGTCCAGACAGTGCAAAGCACAGTAAACTAAGATACTACAAGTTATTCACCACTAGTTTCCAAATGGTGAAGTACCACAAAACCTTAAAATCCTTCAGAATACGACTAACAATGACTAAATTTCGTTGCAGTGATCATAGGAAACTGGTAGACATAGAAACAGAAAACTTGAACACAGGCTTTGTTTGTTTAAAGTGTGATGACCACGTTTTGGAGGACGAAATTCATTCCTCTTAGAATGCAAAGCCTATAAAGAAATAAGGGAAAAGTGCTATAACTCAAAGATCAAAGAGATCATTACCTCAGAAAGGAATACCCTCTTCGGGCAAATACTTAGTCTGGGTGAAGAAGATCACATCTCAGCGCTAGCGAAGTACATAAGTGAGGCTACTAAAATGAGAGTAGAAACAGGGGCGGATCCAGGTTTGAAGTTTGGGGAGGGCCACTAAGAACGAAATATCGGGGTCTGGGGACCCAGGAAAATTTCTTGTGGCCACGCCCTTCAGACTCTCGGAAAACGTGGGAAACGCCCCTTCAACTTCATTTTAGATCATTAAGCTCATCACTTAATCTTCATTCTTCCTAACGTACAAACTGGCAATTTTGTGCAAAACCTAACGGGCCATCAGTTGGGAAAGGAAGAGACCATCAAAAAAATGTTTATCATAAGCACCGGTTTGGGAATGTGTATCGCGGAAATAAGCTCCACCACCATGGAAATGAGAATTTGTCATGAAAAATGAAGTTGTTCTCGAATCCATGATTCAAAGAAATTCCAAAGTTACATGAGAATCCCATGAAATTTCCCATGGTAAGTTACCACATTGGAGTAAGCAATCAAAATTCTCTTTGCTTAATGCGTCACTTTCTAGAAAGCTTCACTTGTATTCAAAAATGCGTTCTCCCTCCAGTGATATTAAAGTGACTTATCAACATTTTATAACTATCACAACAGAAGACACGAGTCTTTATCATAAGTCTTTATCACAACAAAATTTATCATAAAATAAACTTCAACACCAAAGTTCACTGGAAGATCCTGAATCACCGATATTGTGACAAAGTGAATAAAACAAATGATTTTCAGTCTCAAACTCACGCAATGAAATTTCGTTTAGAATTCAGATTCGTATATTTTTCGAACCTCTTGATCAACAATAAATTAATTTGTTAGTTAGTTAGACGGGCTTGTTGTTAGCCGAACAATCATGCAGCTGTGCTATGGTTATTTGTAGGTTGCTTTAGGAAGTAAAGGGTTTAAACTTATTCTTTATCTATAAAAGACAATGGTTTTTACGAGAACTCTTACACTTTGGGGGGGGGCCATGGCCCCCCGGCCCTTCCACTAAATCCGCACCTGAGCAGAAATGACGGAAGCAGCACCAATTCCACATAGCCACTTGCACATTTTATTGTTACCTTTTAATGTTTTTGTTCTTCTGTTAACATTGATATGTTAAACCCAAGTTTTAGTTCTTTTTGTTGTTATTAGAAGTTTAGTTTTTAGCCATGTACCATAGGTATAGTGCTGTATTAAGGGAAAAAAGTTGGGGGGGGGGGGGTTGGAAAATTTCTCAAAAATTAAAAAGCAAGCAGGAGGGGACAATTATTTGGTACTCAAGAGTAGTCACATAAATATTGCAACCACCACACTATTATTTGATGAGATTGGATCATAAGGGAATCTGCCAGCTTTAAGTCTTGATCCCCATCAGTAACTTTCAAAATATAACCTTTTCAAAATATACGCCAAGAAGAACCAACTATAGACCATGTTGAAACATGTTAGAAATAGCTCCTGCCCATAGAGTGGCAAAAATATCAATTTTCCAGATTTGGCCACATGGTTACAAAATACTGAGGCCATCTGCCCCCTGTTCCACAGGTTGCTGAATTGCTTGGCTGCATCTATGGAGAAGGTCCTCATTTGTATTAACTGTGGCATATTGGGTTCTGACTGGAAACTATGTTCAAGATGTAAAATTGCTCGTTACTGCAGCAAAGAGTGCCAGAAAGAAGATTTTCCAAGTCACAAGGAGATGTGCAAAGAACTGAAGAGCCTACACAATGAGATGAAGCGCCTGGAAGAGCCTCTACATCATTACAAAGATTGGGGAGGTGAACGCATAGACCTCTTTGAGACAAATATTGGCCACTTCTGGGGCTTACTTGACCCTAGGGATTATTGCAGGGCACGGTTTGCATATGCAGAAAAGCTGATACAAGCTGGAATTGAAGATGACAATGAATTTGCCTATGAGACCGGCTTGTCTCATTATTTAGAGCTCCTCCGTCTAACCCACAGTGACAACCAAGGTGTCAGGTCTTACGTGCCATTTGTTCTTCTGGTTCTGAATCGTCTTGAAGATTGTTATGGCTTCATCAAATGGTGGGCAACAATTGACCCTGATGGTCACTACGACTGGGGTGATGCTCCATTTTTCAAGGAAGGAGAGTGGGCTTACTTAAAAGATCAAGACATTTTGGAAGACCTCTTTGTGGATGAAAGAGTAGGAAATGTAAAGTATTTTGACTCATGCCATCTCCTCGCATTGATTCTTATGAAAATGATGCTCATCAAACGTATAGAGGAAGCTCTTAACGGAGAATGGAAAACCTTTCTTTTGGGTACTGATGAGGTTTATGGCAAAGATTCCCATGTTCTCAAAATTGCTAATAATATGCCAGTCATTGACAAGATTCATAGCTATCTGAAAGTGGTTTCAGGTTTGAATGCCCAAGAGGCTTTGTTTCAGAAATATTGCAAATTGCTTGATGATATCAATCCGAGAATCCTTAAGGCCGTTGCGTTTCCAGAGCCGCTCATGTCTCAGCCAGCACCACATTACTATTCCACTGGTAGTGCCAGCGGAGCTTACCAAGTATTAAGCTGTGGATTGTATGCCTTCCAAGATACTGGAGCACGTCAGAAAATTATTGAGATTTATGGAAGACGACCAAGCTATGATCATAAGCTAGAACATTATTCTTGGTAGAAAGTTTTCTTATGCTTTTGAAAAACACAAGATTGAATCGCTACCATTGATGTTGGTTTGCTCAATTGGAAAACATTTTGTTGCTTCTTATAGTGTAGGTGTGGTTTTATTGCTTTGGAATAGTGGTTTTCTAAATGCTCTAGACAGTGCCTTACATTCGTTTTAAGTTTGGATTCGAAGTGGAGAAGCTGAGTTGTGAGTGAAGAGAGTGCGATTAAGATCTAGGGGGCTTGCCCCCAACAAAGAATTTGAGATCATACCCTTTAGAATGATGGAAAGTGCCCTTTCATAATGATTAAAGCTGTTTATATGAACAACGTGCTCTTGAGAAGGAGTTGATTTGCATTCAAATAGGGTGCATTTGTACAATTGAAGTTAACGGCAAAATTTACAAGAGATTATTGTTACGGCATTACTCTCAGATAACAGAGAAATTGTTTCAAGTTTGACCAAAGCCGAGTTGTTAAAGGCAAATGACGGATATATAGCGCCTAGTTTAAATTTAGAACAAAAGATGGGCACCTGCCATCATTTGTCTAATTGTTTTGACAATCTCTCGAGATCATCAAATACAATGAAATACGATAGACTATGTTTAGATTGCCCAGGCCCCTGATTGAAGTCGCCTTATGTCTCCCTCATTTGTCTTTAATACACCACATCAATTAACGGCCTCGTTTTGGAAATTATTCCAAATTCTTTCATACGAAATTTTAGAGGCCAACTTCGGATTTAGCACCCAATAGGCAGTCTAACCGTGAGTTTTCATGTTGCTAGCGGTCGTAATGTTAATTTCATGGCGATGTAAAGTTTGAAAATCTATAAGGGATTTGAGCTTGAAAATAACTCAGGGTGTAAAATTTCACCCCGAACGATTTTTCAGGGTCAAATCCCTTATAGATCTTTGAACTTTACTTTGTCATAAAATCAACATCACAATTGCCAGCAGTTTAAAAACAGGAAAAGCAGACTAAGATTGCGTTCACACGATGCCGGCACATTTTGAAAACGATGAAAAATGTGACGGCAGCAAAATTTGAGCTAGCATTCACAAGATACCGGCACAATTTGAAAACGGTAGGAAATTTGACGGTAAAAACTCGTTGCAGGACTTTGATGCTGAAGAAAAGTACCTACACCCTAAGAATCGACCAGTATCGATCTAAAAGCGTCGTCAAATGTTCTGTTTACATCATTATCGAGTGTTCACACGATGCTGTTTCAAATTTATACCGGTTAGTGTTCCGTTTTCAAAATCTACCGTTTTCGAAATCTTGCCGGCAAAAATGTGCCGTTTTCGTGTGAACGGGAGGCCTATCGGTCACATTTTCCACCGTTTTCAAAATGTGCCGACATCGTGTGAACGCAGTCTAAAGTTTGGGTGCTAAATCTGAATCTGGGCTTTAATTTTTCATATGAACAATAGGAAGAAATTTTGGCAAATTTTCCAAACGAGGGTGCTTAATTGAAGTAGTTTATTGTCAAACTTTTCCTCAAAACTTCTAGGTGGCGGAATTCTTCTGATATAAACTCGTAGCTTCTTTAGACTCAACAAAACGTGTGTCTTCAACCTCAACCAGCAACAGGCTTTAATTTCTGAAAGTTTCAACCCATAGCTTCGACAAATGGGAGGGGGGCTTCAGCACCTGCTAGCCATATAGCTGCACCGTTCCTGGTTGATTGAACGAAGTGAAGTTTGTGGTGCATGCCTCAAGATAGGGGAAATTTGCATTGCACATGCGCAGGAATCCCACAGGGGTACAAGGTGAAATTCGAATGCGGGGATGGAAAATTGAGTGGCACTGGCAGCAAGACAGGAAAACAAATCTGGCAAAGGTTGGTCTACCCAGCATACTTATGTCGTTAATCGATATTCTCATGTGATTATTAAATCAGCGCTACTCTCGGTGCTCGTTATTATGAAGGAATGCCAAACATCGATGGCCTACTCTTATTTAGGCCTCTTGTTGGCGTTTGTGCTTATTCTTAGTCAGGCCCTTTTTCGTCTTGATCTTTGCATCTGTTTTAGGGGCCGCACACAAATCGATTCTTTCACGCATAACGTCCATTGGACGTTTTCAAAATACCCCCACCCCCCTCCCCCGAAAACGTCCAATTGAAAATCGATGTAATTTTTCCGATCACGAGAAAATTTCAAACCGTTGTTTTGCTGCATATCAAATGGGCCTAAGTGCTAATGAAGTCGTCAGCGACGTGCTTTCCATGACCATGCTCAACGAAAACGGACAAGATATGTCACTGCTATCGAAATTCTTTCACATTAACAACATATACAGCAAACGAAAGCTGCAGACTAAAGTTTCTTGCAGAAAATTCTCGGGAGAAATGTCGATAAAACAAAATTTTTGAAAACGTCCAGTCCTTTTACCCCCTCCCCCCCCCAAACGTCCATTGGACGTTTCTCGTGAAAGAATCGATTTGTGTGCGGCCCCTTAGACCCAGCAGTAAAATTATCTTTTGAGAAAGCAAGCTGAATGTCATTCTTTGAAAGTACAGTTGATCTATAGGCCAGAATGCATATTCAAGCCAAGAGTTATTCAAGTGGTATTAAGTAAAGAAGGAACACTTTAAGTAAGGTCTCAAAACAAATGACCATTGCTGCTTTAGGGCGATGTTTAGTTGGGCAGTAATGATGGAGGAAGGGGGAGGTGGGTATAAAACAAAATCTAGATGTTGTTGGCCCCGAACAGTGTTCGCAAAGGACAAGAGATCCCACACCAATGAATGAAACATGAAGAAACATCGCCGAAACTGAAGAACATTTCTGATAAATTTAAGAATTTTGTTCCCACTGTTTTTCTTACTGTCCCCTTAATTCAGTTGTAAATTTGAGAGTTCCTTTTTTCAGTTTTCCAGGACCAGTTGTGATTATTCTGAGAAGATGTCCATTGATGGTCCATGTCCAACAAGGAACTTCTCCTACATATTGCACAAGATCAACAATCAACAATCGAGTCTGTGGACATTCCTGTAACTGATGATGTAATGTATCTGTCCACTTGTGTAAGAGGTCCCTTCCACAACGTTGTCAGCCATTAAAGCAAAAACTCTGGGGATACACACAGCATGACATGTTGAGGTTATGGGCAAGTAAACCCATGTGGGTGGCATCTGGGCCAAAAACTTTGAAAGCAAGGGTCATGTTTGGCAGATTATTCTTAGAGATGGGTGGGTTTGGCCAAAACTGAAAAAATGATTTCAAAATGGTTTCCACCAAAATTAATTAAATAAGTGGGCACAAAGGCTCAGCATTTTGGCAGTTAGATGTGAGTAGCTTTGGGGTGGTGTATCTCTGTCCATCCACAAGTCATGTACAGTACCTCCATGTGTAAAAACTACCATGAAACAGGTGGCACCATAGATGGGGGATTAGGGGACTTATCCTCCCAGATCCCAAAGTCTGGCAAAAATTTTCAAAGAACAATTTCATGTTGATAAGTTGGGTGCACCTTTAGACTGAAAAATTATGTCAAAATCCCTTCCCCCACTTTGTTTGGATTTTTCAGAGCTGGCACCACTACTGTCATGAAACAATGAAAATAGGAACATCTAAAGTATACTAACTGTATATAAATATAGGGCTAAAGTTGATACTGCTGCCAGTTGCAAATCATTATGATTTCCAGCGTTATACACGTTGCTTGATGATCTTACAGTTTTAAGTTATGCTTGATGATTATACAGTTTTAAATACTGTACAATTTCATTTCAAGATATATGTCATGTCATGTCCTAGCATTTAAGATCAGGCCTGTTTGTAGCACCTAGCTTTGTAGTACCATTGTAGATAATTGTTGATTTCAAAAAGATAAAATATATACTGAATTCAAATTAGAAAGTTGGATTGTTCATTCTGAAAACATAAAGTTCATTTTGGCACACCTGTTGCTTAAATAGCAACACAATAATGCATTAAATCATGTCTGGCAATGTCAAATGTACTGGCCACGTTTTGCTGTGTAATGAGTACAGTAGGTTGACCACCTTTGTTTATAGTCATCTTTCCTCAAGCAGAGCAGTATTTTATTCATATTTTTCAGGTCAAAATTTTTCAACATTTTATATTTTATATTTTGCAGTGCATTAGTTTGATGTGACTGATTGTCATTCAGCATGCTCATTTTGAAATTGTTGATCATACTTTGTCATTTATGCTCTATATACAAAATCAGACCATGGATGGATACCCTGCCATCAAAATATTTGACCATGTCTTGACTATGGGTCAACTACAAATTTCAAACCCAAACACGATCAAAACCTGGTCATTTTATTGTCAAAACATGGTAAAACATGGTAATTCAGCCATCATCCTTTTTCACAACTGAGCCTGATTTTTATAGAATCAAGTACACATTAGCCTTGCAGTAATGCAAAACCTGATGCAAAGTGATGCAAAAACTGTAAGCCTTGACTCAGAAGGAACCATTAGGAATTACTTATATCTGACTGGGAGGGATCTGACCAGGAGTTGCCAGATCCACCTATTACCCTGGATTCCTCCTAACCAAAATTTCATTTTTCAGGATACTTTTCAATGGGTTGTAAAACATGAAATTCTTGCAGAATTCTCAAAAAGCACAATTTTCAAATCCTTGTAACTAGTGAACCGCAATTTTGCCAAAGTACCCCTTTATATCAGATGAAAGCCCAGAATTTCCTCTACAAACCCATATAAAGGAAGTTGTGCGGCAAGCCTATTTTCTGAACTAAAAATTTATTTTTCAACTAGTTCTCAAAGGGGTCTGGAAATAAGAAATTCTTAGCATTCTTGCAGAATTCTCAAAAAGCACAATTTTCAAATCCTTGTAACTTGTGAACCGCAATTTTGCCAAAGTACCCCTTTATATCAGATGAAAGCCCAGAATTTCCTCTACAAACCCATATAAAGGAAGTTGTGCGGCAAGCCTATTTTCTGAACTAAAAATTTATTTTTCAACTTGTTCTCAAAGGGGTCTGGAAATAGGAAATTCTTAGCATTCTTGCAGAATTCTCAAAAAGCACAATTTTCAAATCCTTGTAACTTGTGAACCGCAGTTTTGCCAAAGTACCCCTTTATATCAGATGAAAGTCCAGAATTTCCTCTACAAACTCATATGAAGGAAGTTGTGCGGCAAGCCTATTTTCTGAACTAAAAATGTATTTTTCAACTAGTTCTCAAAGGGGTCTGGAAATAAGAAATTCTTAGCATTCTTGCAGAATTCTCAAAAAGCACAATTTTCAAATCCTTGTAACTTGTGAACCGCAATTTTGCCAAAGTACCCCTTTATATCAGATGAAAGCCTAGAATTTCCTCTACAAACCCATATAAAGGAAGTTGTGCGGCAAGCCTATTTTCTGAACTAAAAATTTATTTTTCAACTTGTTCTCAAAGGGGTCTGGAAATAGGAAATTCTTAGCATTCTTGCAGAATTCTCAAAAAGCACAATTTTCAAATCCTTGTAACTTGTGAACCGCAATTTTGCCAAAGTACCCCTTTATATCAGATGAAAGTCCAGAATTTCCTCTACAAACTCATATGAAGGAAGTTGTGCGGCAAGCCTATTTTCTGAACTAAAAATGTATTTTTCAACTAGTTCTCAAAGGGGTCTGGAAATAAGAAATTCTTAGCATTCTTGCAGAATTCTCAAAAAGCACAATTTTCAAATCCTTGTAACTTGTGAACCGCAATTTTGCCAAAGTACCCCTTTATATCAGATGAAAGCCCAGAATTTCCTCTACAAACCCATATGCAGGAAATTGTGCGGCAAGCCTATTTTCTGAACTAAAAATTTATTTTTCAACTAGTTCTCCAAGGGGTCTGGAAATAAGAAATTCTTAGCATTCTTGCAGAATTCTCAAAAAGCACAATTTTCAAATCCTTGTAACTTGTGAACCGCAATTTTGCCAAAGTACCCCTTTATATCAGATGAAAGTCCAGAATTTCCTCTACAAACTCATATGAAGGAAGTTGTGCGGCAAGCCTATTTTCTGAACTAAAAATGTATTTTTCAACTAGTTCTCAAAGGGGTCTGGAAATAAGAAATTCTTAGCATTCTTGCAGAATTCTCAAAAAGCACAATTTTCAAATCCTTGTAACTTGTGAACCGCAATTTTGCCAAAGTACCCCTTTATATCAGATGAAAGCCTAGAATTTCCTCTACAAACCCATATAAAGGAAGTTGTGCGGCAAGCCTATTTTCTGAACTAAAAATTTATTTTTCAACTTGTTCTCAAAGGGGTCTGGAAATAGGAAATTCTTAGCATTCTTGCAGAATTCTCAAAAAGCACAATTTTCAAATCCTTGTAACTTGTGAACCGCAATTTTGCCAAAGTACCCCTTTATATCAGATGAAAGTCCAGAATTTCCTCTACAAACTCATATGAAGGAAGTTGTGCGGCAAGCCTATTTTCTGAACTAAAAATGTATTTTTCAACTAGTTCTCAAAGGGGTCTGGAAATAAGAAATTCTTAGCATTCTTGCAGAATTCTCAAAAAGCACAATTTTCAAATCCTTGTAACTTGTGAACCGCAATTTTGCCAAAGTACCCCTTTATATCAGATGAAAGCCCAGAATTTCCTCTACAAACCCATATGCAGGAAATTGTGCGGCAAGCCTATTTTCTGAACTAAAAATTTATTTTTCAACTAGTTCTCCAAGGGGTCTGGAAATAAGAAATTCTTAGCATTCTTGCAGAATTCTCAAAAAGCACAATTTTCAAATCCTTGTAACTTGTGAACCGCAATTTTGCCTAAGTACCCCTTTGTATCAGATGAAAGCCCAGAATTTCCTCTACAAACCCATATAAAGGAAGTTGTGCGGCAAGATTTGTATTTGACCTAACTTCATGAATTATTGTACTTGCCTTTGTTCATCAACACATGGGCCTAACTTCATTTTCTCCTCAAAAGACATCCACTCAGATTTAAAACCCAACAGTTTTCTGTGACAATCCCAATAGATCTTGATACTGTCATCATTTTTAAACAATATTGACTTCATATTCCGAGTCATTCTACGGCCAGGTCGAAAACTCGGAGATCTCGGAGATGTCGGAGATCTCGGAGAATTATCTCCGAGTTATTCATCTCCGAGTTTTCGTGTTGGCCCTATATGCATAACTCGAAAACTCGGAGATGTTTGGAAATCTTTTCGAAACTTCTCTAAATTGTCTCTTTCACAATGTTTAAGCCTTTATTCACTAACAGCATGTAAAAGGATTAATTTCGTGGTTTAAAACCGGCATCTCCGAGTTTTTCATCTCCGAGTTTTCGTGTTGGCCCTATATGCATAACTCGAAAACTCGGAGATGTTTGGAAATCTTTTCGAAGCTTCTCTAAATTGTCTCTTTCACACTTTTTAAGCATTTGTTTCACTAAGTTTGACAGTCAGAGATTCGAGTAAAATGGAGCACATGCAGATATTGGAGATAGGATGACATATACAAAGAAGCAGCATTACGAGATTGAATTGTAACAACAATATAACAACTAGATCTACTGCAACGTTTATAATCTTCATATACCGTAATGAGGGCAGCAGAAAGCAATAATCATTGGTGAACTTGAAACAAATAAGATACTCGCTCTATTGTGCTCTTAAAATTAAACAGAAAAAACAAAGCCTCTTTCTGGCATAATTTTGTTTACCTCAGTTTGGCATAGTATCAATCAAATTTATGCTTGACACATGTGTCTTTTAATTATTGCTTTCTGCTGCCCTCATTACGGTATATGAAGATTATAAACGTTGCAGTAGATCTAGTTGTTATATTGTTGTTACAATTCAATCTCGTAATGCTGCTTCTTTGTATATGTCATCCTATCTCCAATATCTGCATGTGCTCCATTTTACTCGAATCTCTGACTGTCAAACTTAGTGAAACAAATGCTTAAAAAGTGTGAAAGAGACAATTTAGAGAAGCTTCGAAAAGATTTCCAAACATCTCCGAGTTTTCGAGTTATGCATATAGGGCCAACACGAAAACTCGGAGATGAAAAACTCGGAGATGCCGGTTTTACACCACGAAATTAATCCTTTTACATGCTGTTAGTGAATAAAGGCTTCAACAGTGTGAAAGAGACAATTTAGAGAAGTTTCGGAAAAGATTTCCAAACATCTCCGAGTTTTCGAGTTATGCATATAGGGCCAACACGAAAACTCGGAGATGAAAAACTCGGAGATGCCGGTTTTACACCACGAAACTAATCCTTTTACATGCTGTTAGTGAATAAAGGCTTAAACAGTGTGAAAGAGACAATTTAGAAAAGTTTCGAAAAGATTTCCAAACATCTCCGAGTTTTCGAGTTATGCATATAGGGCCAACACGAAAACTCGGAGATGAAAAACTCGGAGATACCGGTTTTACAACACGAAACTAATCCTTTTACATGCTGTTAGTGAATGAAGGCTTAAACATTGTGAAAGAGACAATTTAGAAAAGTTTCGAAAAGATTTCCAAACATCTCCGAGTTTTCGAGTTATTCATATAGGGCCAACACGAAAACTCGGAGATGAAAAACTCGGAGATGCCGTTTTTACACCACGAAACTAATCCTTTTACATGCTGTTAGTGAATAAAGGCTTAAACATTGTGAAAGAGACAATTTAGAGAAGTTTCGAAAAGATTTCCAAACATCTCCGAGTTTTCGAGTTATGCATATAGGGCCAACACGAAAACTCGGAGATGAATAACTCGGAGATAATTCTCCGAGATCTCCGACATCTCCGAGTTTTCGACCTGGCCAATTTATGCCTTGATGTTACGACCCCTTTTCGAAGATTTCTAACCTCATGCAAAATTCGCGGCTAAGTGCGCGCGCATTGGATCTGGCGGCCATGACACCTAAATGCAAATTTCCCCTATCTTGCATGCCTCATATCGAGATTTACTTCATCAGAGGGTTCCCAATAGGTTAAAGATAGTTTTTAGATGGTATTGTCTTCGGACAATATTGATATCTTGAATGGCCCATGCATTTTGCCGGGGAAAGTGGCAAAAATTTTTCCCGTGCTTTCATCAAAGTTCCAGAAGTTTGCTTCCAAATTCTCCAAATTGTAAAAAGTCCTGTAAATCCTGTAGTTTGATAAAGTTCACTAGATTCAGAATAGCAACCAGAGTGGACCTTTGAACTATGAAAGGCAAAGTGTCCTTACATAAGTTGCATGCACGAACCATGAAACTGCTGACACAATGCTGACATGCATGTAACTGCTTGAGAACTGGATTGGTTGTCGATACCATAAAAGGAAAGGCGGAATGGCGGCAAAGCAAGCTTCGACCAAGTGAACGTCTTTGATGCTTGACTATAACCGTGAGGAAACGCAGTTGGCATTAAAAATTTTTATATCTAGAGGGATGAACAGGGATTGGGAAGCAATGTCGAGCCAACGAAACTATTTCCAAAGACGACTCAGGTGGACAGAAGTGGTAGACTCAGGGTGTGCGGCAATTCGAAAGCAAAATCGGGACCTAAGCCTATTACTGGTCACGTGAAAACACGAGGAAAGATCACATGTTTCAGAGACATCTCTCCCCCCCCCCCCCCGATGCCTTCTACTCATAGGACACACTGCCTTTAAATTTGGTGTTTCATTTCGCACTGGAATGAAAAATTTAGCTACGTAGACTTTTTTAATGGGTTACTGTTTTATGACGATCGTTATGTTTAATTGAAATCGTTTTGTTCATATTCATACTCTTTTACAGCTGGTTTTTATGTTTCTTTTAAGCTAGTATTGCAGTCCATAGACTTGTTTTTAAAACATTACATTAACTTTTATAACTATCGCAGTGTTGCATTAAAATGGTTTTTTTCAGAGTTGGTTACGCGTATATATTCATTCAGAATTTTTATCCACGTCTCCTTGTCTCCTTTGAACCCTAAACTTCACAAGACCAGGAAGTTAATATATAATTTTTGATGCATTATGGTCTATGATGATCGGTGTGTTGTTGTGTTAAAAACGTTTTGTTCATATTTCGCTTACATATGTAGTACATGAAGATTCGTTCGGAACTTTAATCCACAGTTTTTATTTTTGAAGCCCGAAATTTCAGAGAGCCACAAACTTTGTCTATCGTTCTTAATCATTTTACGATGATCGTTTCGTTATGCTAATGTCATTTTGTTCAGATGTGTACAGAAATTTTGCTTTCATGTACAGGGTGTCTCAAAAAAATTGTTCGACGTTTGATTAAATACTAGAAAATAACGATACGCCGAATGGACCCTTGGTCAAGTCACCCTTTTCCTGAGATTTTAAATTAATTTTAGACTCATGAATCCTGCAAATCCACTAAAAATTCTTGGGGTTACAAGCTTTTGAAGTTCAAGTTTGTGCGAAAGCTGAAACCAGAGGTCTCGAAATGGCATTTTTGGTAAAAGTCCCATAGGCCGTCGTTTCTGTTATTTCTCAATTGTTTCAGGGCGAACCAAATGGGATTCAAACAGGTTTTTGATGACCTAATTGTCAAGCATATGGATGCTTTGAGGAAACAGATTCAGTCTCTCGCCGATTATGTTTTGAACCATTGTTTTTGGACTTACGAAATTATAGGAAATTTCAGAATGATCGCAAAAAATAATTGCTTTACAAGTCATATTTTGTTTGCTCTGATGTCAACGAAAGGTATGACATTGGATAAGCTTCCTTTAACTCCGTCTTCGACCTTTTTGCAATACAAGTAATCTGGGAGGTCTCTGGTTTCAGCTATCGGATATTTCCGACCTTCGAGAGCTCGTAACTCAGTGAATTTTCAACCGATTTGCACGATTTTCGTCTCTAAAATTATTTCATAATCTTAGAAACAAGGTTACTTTTTGATGAGCCTGTTCATTTTGTCCTTATTTTTTAATATTTAATCAAACGTCGAACAATTTTTTTGAGACACCCTGTAGATATAGATTTATTCAAAGTTTTCATTCATCACTGCTTGTCAGCCCTGTAGGTTCAGAAAGATATTTCGACCAATAGCTTTTGATATATTATATATGTTAATCGTATTTCTGTAATAGTCGTTTTGTTTAGTTATGATGATATTTAGCTGATACGTTAGTATTGGTTCAAGATTTTTGTTGATTTCTACTTTTCTCTCTTGACTCGGTGTTTCTTGGCAAAAACTTGGCGAAAATTGAGGGGGCAAGGGGCAATATCGTCCAACAGAAAGTAGGAACCACTTCTACTTATCGTCCACTGAAATTTTCCGATATGATGATCAGGAATATTTTACTGCGCATGTGCCGTCACGGAGTTTTATGACGATCGTCCAGAAAATCGTGTTGTAGATCGGCCTTAGACTGATGACGATGAGTCCCTTGTATCCCTGCGGTAAACCTTGCTCAAGAGGGACTCATCATGAAACAGTAAAAAAAACTGGGCCCTGTTTTCTTCAATCATCAATGGAATTAGGAAAGAATCACTGCTTCGAATCTCTATCCCATGGGAGTGTTTTCAATTCTTCAATCTAATTGAAAATTCTATCACATTTACACGTTAACAATAGTAAATCACAAATCTCGCAATCTGATTGGTACTGAAGAAATTGCTCAGTTTGGGCCTAAATAGGGCCAGGTTTTTCATAGTAATACTATGAGTCTCTATACGCCCTTTCAACAAAACGGTGTATGCTGGGTAATCAGGATCGATATCTCGCACGTGTTGTATTGTTTCTATTGTGTTCACCTATTCTCTCGCCCTTGCAAGTTATTTCTCGAAAGGTTTTCGACGAGTTTACTCAACTAAACAAAGTAAGAAACTTCTGCCGTATATTTTCCACACATTTAGGTACTTGTTCTTGACCTTTTGGTGATATTTCACAATCAAATATGATGAAGGGCTTCGTTGATTGCAGGCATAGCAGACCTTAGGCCTATATTCCCTGTATTTGTCAGTGGCAAACAGCATATCTTCGCTACAGCACTTCTTTCATACATTACTTTTTACATTGACAAGATCCTTTAACGCTTTTTCTGTAGCCCATTAGCTAAGACATTGATTCAAGTAAGAAAAAGCAAAAATACTTCTCCCTTTTAATTCAGGCGTAAATGAAAAAAGGTTTGTAAAGTCAAATGGCAGTTGTTTCTTTACACGAGAAAGTGAACAGTTTGTTTACATTCACGTCAGCCCGCACAAATTTATCACAACGCAAAGGTTGAAAGGAAGAGGCATTTTCTTTTCCTTTTGCTTCAATTAATGTCTTAGTTAGGTACAGTAAGAGCTTTTCAAGAGTCTTGTCAAGTTATAAGGTAAAGTATGAAAGTAATAATGCCGCGACGATATGCTATTTACCGCTTGAAAGTGCAGGGACCTAGGCCTTTGGCCATCTGCGCCTGTTATCAACGATGCCCTGCAGCATATTTCAGAGTGAAACACCACCAAAAAGTCAAGAAAAAGTAGCTAAAAGTATGGAATGTATACGAGAGAAGTTTCTTACCTCGTTTAATTGAGTAAAATCGTCATAAACCGCTCGAAAAACAACTTCCAAGGGCGAGAGAATAGGCGAACACAATAGAAACAATACAACGCGTGCGAGAGATCGATCCTGATTACCCAGCATGCACCGTTTTGTTGAAAGGGCGTATTGACCGAAGTGCCATCATCAAGTCAAAGAGCACAGGGAAACAAGAGACTCCTCGTCATAAGTCTAGATCGGCCTTACAGCCGTAAACGAGGCTCTTTCCGATCTCTCAGAGGCCTTTCAGCTTCATTGGTTGTGGTTTAGGCACTTTTTTGCGCGAAGCTTTGTTCGAGCATGAGCATGTGCTGTTGAAATTTGATTCATGATCTGCTCTTACTGACTTTTCAATTCCTTCAGAAAGTAAGTTCTATCTGTTTCCTTGGGCGATAGCAAATGCGGTTGTTGTTCCTATATTAGTTTTATTACTTCGAGCTGCTGCTATGCTCGTGAAAATCGTTGTTATTGTGTCAGGAAAAGAGTTCGAAAATTTGACATACACATAGGGATATAAAGCAACTGAACACATGGAACAAGGAGGACAGGGGCGGATCTAGCCCAAAATCTGACCGTGGCTGGGAGCGCGAAGCGCGACCAAAGAAGGGGAGGCGAGCGCGAAGCGCGAGCTACGCGGGGGTCCGGGGGCGGAGCCCCCGGAAAATTTTTTGGTGCCACGCCCTTTACATCGTGGGAAACGCCCTATCTGGCGGTCGTTTATTAAAGAGGTAGAGGGTCACAATATTACGTGAGTGCTGCAAAGGGAAATGCTCAAGAAGGTAACAGAGAGGTGGATGAATCATCAAGAGCTTTAGAGAATCCCTATCGTTCTGGTATGAGTTGACAATTTCACCCCAGATGGCACTACGCGTATTTCATAAGAAATTTGAGTCAAGCCATAGTACTAAGTGTTTCTTAATTTAACATGAAATTTGGCCATTTTAGTACTTGAAGTTTCTTAATTGGTTTCTTATTCTTTGAATGCATGAATTATCAATGTGGTCTCTAACACTGCTGCAGAAATGTTTCTTGACATTTTAAACATCACGTAGGAATTAATAGTGTTCTAATATGTTGAAAACACCAATGGTTAAAGGTTCGACAGCATAATTGCTGCGATAATTGCGACAATGTCCATGCTTTTAATTTTTGAAAGTTTCTTAATACTTCTCAGACATACTACTAGAATTTTCTAAAACTTTTGGCCATCTTAGTACAAGTCTATTTTCTTAAAAACGAGTTTCTTGTAAAAAACGTGTACTGTTAATCATCTCAAACGTGCAATTTTTTACTGTTTTTGGCAAGCGGCATTTCACAATTTGGCAAGAGGCATTTACAGGTTTTGGTGGATTTTGGTTGAAAACAAAAAGGATTGTTGGAAAGGGGGTACGAGACTTCTAGGAGTTGGATGCCCCTCGGTTTTTAGCGGCTTCTTTTATAGCAATGTGTGCAGCTTCCTCAATATAATGAAGGTGATTTTCCTTTCGCGAGGGCACATTTGCTCTTGTTATCTCAAGATTCAAAACAGAATCTCGGGAGGTGATTTAATGATTCCGGTCTTTGAAAAATTTACTTGTTTTTCTAACAACACCTTTGGTTGATCCAACACTATGGATGTTTTGTTTTGGGCCCCTGCTGACTGCTTTTGATAAAATAGTTCCTGGATAACAGCTCCGAAATATTTCCTTCCAACTATTATTTTTCAGTGAAATCATTGTTAAACTGTGTACCTTGTAACGTGATGATGTTGGTGTCAATATTCTAAAACCATAAAGCTTGCACAAAGTCTCAAGTTCTGATTAAAACCATGAACTAAAATGCAGTTCTCACCGCAATTCGCCCTTGATAATATGTGACAATACTAACCTGCTGAACTAGGCCAAACTAGGCCTAGTTCCCGTTGCGTCAATACAAATACAACATCGTCCAACCAGGTATATTCCTGCAGCTCTTTGCATCATCCAAAGTCTGCAGGCATTGTCACTGTAGACATTACAGCTCTCCCTGTCCATTTCTTCTAAGATATTCAGCAACTTTACTTTATGACAAGACACCTTCACTGTGGGCCGCCATTATTATTATGCAGGACACAAGAGAGAGAGATCAAAATTCAATCACACTGTGCCGAGCAGCAGAAGACTGGGACACAGTTTCATTGGATTGGTAGATGGTTGCCTCATCTTAATTTCTATTGGTCTGCTCTGTTTTTCAAAATGAAGAGTGGCTTCCTGTGGCTCCCGCCATTTTTCGTTTGATTTTGCCGCACGATGATTGGTTGAATCCAGGCGACCATGGCTCAGATCTGCCAAGTGTGGCTCCCGCCAATTTTCAAATCTTTTAAAAGTAACTCAATGATTGGCTGAAAATATTTCGCAGCTGCCGTAGGATTGGTTACAAGTTTGGACTTCGTGAAGCTTGTTCATTGAGTTGAATGAGAGAAATGATCGCTTTTGAGGTTTGAGCCCACTGAGGACAATTGTGGTGGTGATTTGGATGATATCAGATATCTTTCTTTGATAGGTTGTCGGAAAAAGTACGTCTTGAAATTCTGACCGTGGCTTGAGCGACCTTCGCCACCTCCTAGATCCGCCCCTGGAAAAAAACTGCAGTCAGAACAAAAAGTGCAGTAAACAGTCGCAGTGTTTAATGTACCGCGTTTTGTATCCTCCATCCTGTTTACACATGTTTTTCGCATTCGCTTGATATTTTAGTAGCGGAAAACTTTGTCCTGTGCAAAAAAGCTGTGCTTGATAGAAAGCGCTTTGGGGGAAGACGTGAAATGTTGTCGACATTTTCATGCTGCCAACTTCAACTCCTACCCATCCAATGTAATTGTTCGCTCGTTGTTTATCTGTATGTAGATGATGTAATGATTGCAGTGTAACTACCATTCGTAATGGGAACTCGTTGACCATCTATCCTTTCTTGTTGTAAATGGCACAAGTCTATTTTTGATTTATTTTTCTTTACATGAAGGTGTTGTGACCACGCGGGGGGGGGGTTCTTCCATAGTAAAGGTACCTGGGGATGTGCCGCCCACAAGGGTATACTTTTTTTGGTCCTCTAGTCTAGCCAAGGGTATACTTTTTGGCAATTTTAGTCGAGTTTAGTCTAGGCAAGGGCATGCTTTTGGAAATTTTGGTCAAAGAGCTGTAGAAGATCGGTAATTTCTGTAAAATACCAAATTAGAAAAAATTCTGTCCTGAGAATGCGAAAATTTGGCAAGTTTTGTCTAGAAAACGCCCTTTCAGGGCACTTTTAATGGAGAAATTGGTCTAGCCAAGGGTATCATTTTCACAAAAATTGGTCTAGCCAACGGTTCCATTTTGAAACTGTGGGCGGCACACCCCTACCCGAAATTTTGCTGAAACCCTCCCCCCCCGTGGTTGTGACGGAGTGGCATAATCCTCTGGCTTTGCAGTTAGAACAGTCATGTGCACAGGGCTCAATACTCGGTATAGCCCCACAACATTAGCGTCGTGACAAAGGGTTGCGTACTCGATTACACGATCAGCGCTTAAATACATCTGTGATCCCAGCGCTTGCCGCTAAATACTGAAACTTCACCTTTACCTTTGTCTGCATGGTGTATAAAAGCAAACCACACTTGCTAATCCTTACTTTGTTCTCAATTTGACGACCCATAAGAAGTAACATTTTGTCAGTTAAGACGAATGCATTATCTTGAATTTGACGCCCACCCAGCAGCCAGTATGTACATAAGCCATTCTTGCCCTCGCAATTAAGAAGTAACAATTTGTCAATGAGGACGCATGCCAATTAACAAAGCAGATGTAGGAGAACGTTTGGTCAATTTCCCGTAGATCATCTGGGTAGGAAATAAAGAAATAAAAGGGTTTGCTTCATCACGTTAGTGTTTGGTTATGAACTTTCATTTTGTAAGGAGATTGTCTGGCCAGTCTGTAAACCATGGAATTACGAAACGGTGGAATGGAATCACGGAACGAAGCAATGGTTTCACAGCACTGCCGAATGTAAGTCCATTTGCTTTCAAGAATTTATGGCACGAGAAGGTCAAAATTAGGTAAGTGTAGAAGAATTTTGTTTCTGTGTCCGGTTTCTTTGTACTGCAAGTTTTCACATAGCCGAGCCGTTAGTTGTGATACGCGTACCATTTTTGACTTTCATCTTCTTCAGTAACTCTGGAGAAGTTACTGAAGATAACTTCACTGGAGAAGTTAAGAAGATAACTTCACTAGTTACTGAAGAAGATGAAAGTCGAAACGTTTACAAAGTCGTAGAATATTTCTGAATTATCCTTTAAAATTTTATATGCTTAGTTGAATGGGCTCTTGAATTATTGCGTGCCATTTTTGTATGTGGAAGTAACTCGTAGACCAAACGAGAAACTTTTTTTTTATTCATATAAAAATTTTACAAGATGTCTTACATTCTACAAAACTTCCCTAATTACTTTACAACACTACAGGGACGACACCATGGGGAGCGAAAGACAATGACTACCCCATGGCCAATATATAAAGACGAGCAAGTTAATCTACCTACAACACAACAAAATACGAACGATTCTGTTCTACATTAGGTGACAGGTTGCGATAATTTTAAAATGTCACGAGCGTAAGTCGTGGGTTGACGAGAAACTCGTCAGGCTAATGTGGTAGGGGACGGTCCGTTAATTAGCCAGTGGTTTGGGAGATAACTTCACTCGACTAGTGAAAATCATCATCAGTATTGCTGGAAATTATCTAGGATATCATATAACAACTTTGTTGCATCAAAAATGGCTAAGAGCGCAAGAAGACGGTAGACATGTAATTTTACCCACCATGTTTGGGAAAGAAGTTTTTCTTACCGAATTAATTTCTGTTCGGCACTAACCTCTGGTTAAGTAATGAACGGAAGACAGCCCTCGTCACCGTTCCCACTGAATGTTGGTGTGAGTTAGTGCCAGCTTTCCTAGCCTGTTAACCTATTGGGTCTGGTTAACAGGCTACAGCTTTCCATGTGCCTCGCTACAAAGTTGCGTAGCATACTGGTCGACCCAAAAGAATTTCATGAGCAAGATCATCCTGAAATCAAAAGCTATTGGTCAAATGATTTGGATCACAGTTTAGTTGAAAGGCTTATCTATCTTTTTAGATGTTGCACGGTCATGCACCAAAGCAAATTTGGAATTTAACTTTTTCACATCTCGCAAAACATCGACTGGAAAACGACGTAATGGTCCAAAAAATGAATGAATTTCCACATCCCTGAAACTGCTTTTTTGAACGGTAGGCATACCTTAAACTGACCAAGCAACATCTCCAAGGATAGCTGGGCCTTTCCGCTACATATTGATACCTTGTTTGTATTCACAACATTTACTTTCAGGACACTAGGCTATGCGCGATTTAGCGCTGAAATTTTGCATCACAATCGTACTTTACATTGATTTACAAATAGAGACAAAATTGCACAGATTTACTGCACATCTTCGTATTGATGAAAACAGAACTGTTCAGTCGCAAGAAGTACTAAAATCCCACTGCAACTTGTCTTTAAAGTGACAGTCCATTAAATCGACCAATGTTTCGTTCCATGATTCCACCTTTGTTTGAAAATTCTTCGATTTGCAGACTGCCGATCGTCTGCAGTGTCAAGGATGCAGTGGAGGCTTTGAGCTAATCCTCTCATCTTTATTCAAAACATGCTTGGTTTCTTGGGTCGCGAGAAGAAAAGATGACGGCAGGGCGCACTAGGTTGATTTGTGTCATTACAATGAAGATTAAGACAGAATTTAATTGTTTAATAGCTGCTGGCGACGCGAGGATAAAGTTCACGTAATGTAACACGTGCAAATGCCCTACATTCTTCTTCAGTAGCAACTCTTTACCATTTGAATATTGTTTTTAGAATTTCTTGAAACTTTCCACCTGAAACAGCATTTCCATGGATGCACACTTGCTAGGAAGGCTCCTAGGATATGGCTGGGTAAAAGTAACAGGTATCCACCTTACCCAAGCACTGGATTTGCTTAAGATTCTTCTTTATTTAGAACTGTTACCAACTGAGATTTGAGCATTGCTTGAGAATTTCTTGCAATGTCTCACCTGAACAGCATTCTCTGGGATGCTCACTTGAGGAAGGCTGCCAGGAGCTGCCTTGTAAGAGTAACGCTTGTCCATCTTATTTCAGTGCTTGAATGGGTTCACATTGTCTTTAAAAGCAACTGCCAACCACTTGAGTATTGCTGGAGAATTTCTTGCAATTTCTCAACTAAAGGAGCATTTTCAGGAACGTATACTTGTGCGGAAGGGCTGCTAGGAGCTGCTTTACAGAATTAGCATGTATCCGCCGTACTCCCTCAGGATTCAAAATGATGTTGCCTTAGATCTTCTTCAATGCCAACTGTTGATTCTGCATTCTTTGAAAATTCTCGGCATTTTCTCAGCTAACGTAGCATCTTCAGGAATGCACAATTGTTAACAAGAGGAAATGCCTTGGGAAAGTAACACGTATCCGCCTTACTCCAGTAGGTTTTAAACTTGAACTGCATTAGCTTCTTCGTCACCAGCAATTGTTGATTCCTGATTATCGTTGGGAATTCTTTGAAATACCTCACCTAAAGCAGGATTTTCATGGAGGTACACTCGTGACGAAGGCTGCAGCCACTTGCCTTAGTAGAAATAACACTTATCCATCTGTCTCTGGTAGGTTTCAAACAGAAATTGCTGGAGTTGGCAATTGAAAGAGGCTCTGGTAATTGGCAATTGGCCACTGGCAATTGGAAGAGTGTCTGGCAATTGGCAACTGGCAAGTAGAAGAATCTCTGGCAATTGGCAGTTGGAAGAGTCTCGAGAGCAATTCTTTCAACAGTTGAGTAGCTACTCTTTGCGGATTCCTTGAAATTTCTCATCTACAGATGCATTTATTTTAAGCCATGGAAAGAGCTACTTAGGCTTCGCCAAATGTGTAAACAATGTTCGCCAGAAACATAAAGGCTAATTTGTTCACATGGTCATGTCGCTAAACAATTGCTTGACAAACATTTTTGCTTGTGACAAGAAGGAGTCAGGAGTTGTTTTGAACCTAAGATGCCAACAACAAACGTCACATGATACAAACTTTACATCCAGCCAAAACACGCAATTTTCAAACTCGCGTAGTTTCACGTTCTAATGCAACCTTCTCTTTGCTTACCATTAATAAGTTCAATCCCTATTGCAAAAGAAATACATTTTAAAAGCAGGTCAAAGATGCCAACCACTAACGTCACGTTATACAAACTTTACAGCCAGTCAAATCACATAACATTCAATGTCACATGGTTTCACAATCACAATACCTTCTGCTACAGTCTTCTTTCTTACTTAGCTACCATTCACAACTTCAATTTCTAAATACATGCCAAAGTGGAAAATTTCATCTTCATTTTTATGCCTCGAATCTTGAATAAAGTCAGCTTGTTTGTGTCTCAATTCATCAGAAGAGAGTTGAATATTGGAATCCACCTGTATGTTTTTGAATAATGCGATGGATTTCTGCAGAGAGGTGGAAATGTACAATTTTATAGGCAGGTTTGACAGACCGCAGTACGCGGAAGTAAGTACTTAAGCAAATTTTACAAGCCTTGAGAGAACAATTAACAGCAGCAACAATTTCTGCCGTTCCTGACTCCCTCCAGAGTCCCCACTGCTCAAGACATTGTGCATCTGCGCATTTGGAAGAATGCTACAGTCATAGGATGTCCACAACTTAGGTCACGTGATGCAGACTTTATATAGGCAGGCAAGTCAGGCAATATATCAAGATATCACATGATTTCATTGATAGAAATATGTTGTGATACGATCTTCCTTTGCTTGAGATTATAGGCTCATTTCCTATTGCAAAGGAAGTGGATTTGAAAAGGAAGCACATATCTACGATTATAGGATATCATCAACTGGGTTTGCGTTTTACGAATTTTATAGCCAGTCAAGTCACGCAATTCAAATTAAAGGGTATCGACATGGTCAAAAGCTGGCCCGGGTCAGATCAAAAATATAATCTATTGTACTCGACAACTTCGATGCATCCGGTTTCATTGCGTAGCTAAAGAGACAATGGATTTGTGGGCGTTTCTTTAGTTTATTTATAGTGGCTACGAGACATAGCTATGTCTATTCCTTTTAAGGCAGCGTTTACGCGGGACCTGTTGGAACCGCTCCATATGGAACTGATTGGGTCTGCTTGGAACTGCTCTCACTGTATCCCTTTTACACGGGATCGATTCCAAAGAGTTCCAAGCGCTCTTTTGAATCATGAAATGTTTCTCAAAACAAAGGCGTCGGCATTTCTTTTGATTTTAAAAACAAAGACGGAAACTCTTTTTAATTCCATCGTTTAAGACGTCCTTTCTTTATTTATGTATTTGAACAAAGAATAGCAGCGTCGTTTTCTAGCCGTTCCCATTTGGAACCGTTCCACCCGTTCACACGAGACCTTTCTGGGTACGGTTCCAAGTGGGATCGACTTCATAAGTGGACCTACAGTATTTAGGTAGGGTTGGCAGTTCCATTTAGAACGGTTCCAACAGGTCCTGTGTAATGTACCATAGTGTTTCGATGAAACTGTATTTAGGTCGAGGTGCCTTAGACTGCGATTGAATAAGAACGCATAGCGTAAACCGTAAATACGAGCCAAACTGTATCTGAACTCTAAACTGAAAAGTCTAATCTTACTCGATATCAACTGAACTTATCTTATCTTAATCACGTGATGAAGTTTTTAAATGTCATTGATGCTAGGGCATCGTATGTACCCAGTTGGGTACGGTTCCAAACGGAACAGATCCCATTCCAAATGGAACCGATTGATTGTAAACGCTGCCTAAGGCCCTGTTTATAAGAGGAAAAACACCTCACCTGCCAGACCCGGGGCTGAGAGGCGAGGTGGAGTAAAGTCTCTCTTCCATGAAATCAGGATGAGAATCAACGAATAAATTCAAGTCACCTCAACCGAGGTGAGATTCCACTTCTAGTGAGGTGGGACTTCACTATACCGGTGGTGTTGCGTTCGTCATGTAAACGCGAAATGAAAAAACAAAGGATTTTATTGGAAAGTGGAATCTCACCTCTTAGCCCCGGGCCTGGCAAATGAGGTGTTTTTCCTCATATAAACAGGCTCTAAGTCACCTTGCTGCAACATGTTTTAGACCTGCTGACAACAATACTTCTTGATCTACGAAAAGGGGCAGTTTTCGGAGTAATCTGACGTCAGCAGCCACATAATGCTTGTGTATCTTTGGATCAAATTTTAATACATATGATTGAAAGGGATTGAGATGATCAAAATGAATCATACTACATTGTAGTAAATAATATAGCAATAGACAAAATCAGCTAAGGTTTGTCTACACCTATTTCGAGCCATGTGATCAATGTCTTGATAAAACTTCTTTTGATTTCTCAAACATATTTCGTGCCATGCGAAGTTGTGCCATGAGTGGAAATAGCAGCAAAGCACCAAAGTTCTGAAGAATATACTTACATGACTTGATGTGGGTAAAACTAACGTTGGTCGATAAGGTCAATGACACACCATCCATTCTACATGATCTTCAATTCCTTTACTACTTCCAAATTTATCGTTGGAACAGAAAATTGTTTTCTTGGAGGACGTGAAACCAAAACAATGTTTAGAAGGAAGTTTGTTTCACTTAAAAGCTTTCTGTTCCTGCTGCTGGATAAAGAATTATTCTCTGCGTTGAAGAACATCTCATTTACAGAGAAAAATGTCCTTGTTGCACGAAAGATGACCAAATGAGAGTAATGAACAAGAGACCATTACAATATTTGACCAATGCGCACCCGTTTTGAATTCTTAGTGCACAACAGAAAAGATGTACATTGCCAACCTCGTTCCCAGGGTGTCCTTACGTCATATGCTGATCACGAAGCCGAATGAACACCCAGGTACACTTTGATCACATTTGCCCAAAAAATGGGCAAATGTGGAAGCCATTATGGATTTCACCGTTGGCTAGGCAACGCCAATCGACGGAAAATGGCCGTTGCTCTGGCGCTAAGTCTGCACGAGGTGAATGGAGAAATTGAAAACAAGCACTTTGGGGACCTTATTCGAACCTTTTTGCAGGCATTTAAACAATAATCTTGGGTTGGCAAGTGTGTTTAATGTGAAAGTAAGCTCGGTTTGTTTTGAACGAAAACGGGCCTAAGTTACAATCTTGGGAAACTTTTCATCGCAGCTTCAATAATGAAATGGCTCGTTATTCTTCGAATTTCGGAAGTAAGTTGCAAATTATGATCGGAATAGGTAAATAATATGGTTTTAAGCTGAATTTTGACATGCCGAGGTCGTTTACCCAGCGCAAATCGGAGTTACGGCCCAAAATGGCGAACAGCCTATCTGATTGCCGAACGGCCTCTTGTATCCCAGAGTAGAGGTAGAGCAATAGACTGATGCCTTTTCGTCCCTTGTTTCCCTGCGTTCCTTGGTCAAGAGGGACTAATAACATTACTCCTAAATAGTGGGCCCACTTTAGGCCCGCGTAGGGTGGTTCCGTATTCACCAATCAAATATCTAGAATTCAGTTTTTAACCAATCAGGGGCCGCTATTCAGGATGTTGTTGTTGTTGCTCTTAAAGAACGGTTGAAGAAGCCTGGAGTTCTCGCAGCTTCGATGGATCTATTTTGCTTCTACAGAGGAAGATTACTGTCTGAAAGGTAGGAATTTTGCGTTTTGTACGTCAAGACAACACCATTCTTTGTACTAAAAGTTTTGTTCGAGCTCTTTAAACCAGATTTTGAAGCGATTTTGTTGAGTGTACGAGAACTCCCACCTGTTTAGGCCATTTTGAAAAAGTGGGCCCATTATATAAGCGTAATATTATGAGTCTCTATTGACCAAGTGATATCAGCAAATCAAAGAACGCAGGGAAACAAGGGACGAAGAGGCATAAGTCTAGTAGAGCAACGAACTCACTCTGGGGACGAGATTGGTACGTTGCTGCTTATAGTTTTACTTGGTTTGGTTTGGCTGAGACCAAAATCTTCAAAGCATTCAAGGAGGAGTTATATCACGTATCTACAAACATATCTACAGACATATCTACTGGGTAAGTCAAAAAAGGTGTACGCGTTTGGCGGGCTGTCGAGTAAAGAGTATGAGGCCAATGTTCAAAACTAAAATGTTAGTCTATCAGTCAAAGGCTAACTCAGATTAGAAAATTTTGTTTGGTAACATCCCACATCTCTAAAGCGCAAAAATTAGAAAAATGCCTGTTAGGGATTTGTATGGGAATCGGAAATTCCGCGTTCCATTCTGATCCAACATTTATGTGTTGAAGTTCACATTGCAAGTTTCAGAAATAGAATTTTAATTTCAATGGCAGGTAAATTATGGACCAGAATGGAACGAGGACTTCTTGTTCCCAAACATGCCCCTTGCCTGCATTTTCCAATTTTCTGGGTCTAATGATGATTGATTTTACCGAACAAAGTTTTCCCATCTAAGTTAGCCTTTGACTGATAGATTAGACTTGAAATTTGAAAATCGGTTACATACCCTTTATTCCATAGCTCGCCAAACGCATAAACTTTTTTTTGACTCACCCGGTACATATTCATATTGTGATATGTGATTTAAGACGAAGAAGAGAAGGAGACAGAAGACAAGAAGTAAATTTTATTGAGGACAAAACTTTGGCAAGAACTTACAAAAACGCTTTGTATGCGATAAAAGAAACAGCATTGCAATGAAACATCATAGAAAAAGAAGAAGATATCCTAAGATGACAAGTATTCTAGAAGTCAAAGCAACCTTGTTTACAAAAATTGCTATGAAAATCAAATATTTCCTAAGTATATTCCAAATAAGATAATCTTTAATTTGTTACTTGTGCAGCATTATAGCCTCTTTTGCTTTAATGTTTGGTAATACACTTTAATTTTCTTTGATTTTTCTTGCTGCTAAGTGTGTCGGTAAGGAAGCAATCCTTTACATTACACCATATTTCTTGGTTAGCCAAAAGTGTTAATGTGAATTTCTTTCCTTTGAAAAAGGTGTTTGCTCACTTCACAACTGCAATCGAATGCCTTTGCAATTAAGTATTGAAAAAGAAACTTTCGCTGATTTTTAATTAAATGAAGGATACGTTTAGCAAATGAATCGCCTTTATTTCAAAGCTGGATAAGTCTTTGGTGCAGAGCTCTTCCTTTCTTGCAATCCTTCACATTCATTTAAAGGCAGTCTGTCACGCATTTGATTGGTTGATAATGACAATACAAAGAATAGGAAATTTGAATGGCTGATGATCCTCTGATTTTCTATGGCCGTAGAAATTCAAGAAGATTAGCCCTCCTTTGTTTCAAATATACAGATTCACAAAGAAATCTGTTGTGTTGAACTCTGATTGTAGCGGCCAATCAGATACGTGACAGACTGCCTTTAAGCTTCTTCACTTTATTCAGCTACCGTATAGAATTTCAATAGATATACGTGTTGATATTACTCAGTGACTTTCTTTCCAAAGCATACTCATGAAAAATTAAAGCAAAAAAGAGTTTTTGTTTCGGCCTTTTTTGAAGCCTGCATCAAACTAAAAAGCAGCAGTTTTGCGGTGACATGATACTACAATATGAAAGATATCTTCTAAATACTTAACATTCAAAGAAAGAAGTTTCTCACGAAAGACAAAGATGTTTATATTCAAACTGCTTTCACATCTTGACTTTGCTGGATATTTTGGCTTCATTGATTGTTCAAGCGATAAGCCTGTGTAAGAAGAATACATATTGAATCTTTAAAAAAATTGTAATTAGTATTTTGGAAATAAAGATATGCTTTAATTTTGCGGAGTTCACAAGCTGACAGGATTCAAGAAGGTACCTTTAAATTTACATGCAGTATATCGTCAATGATTGACAGGTGTAATGTTTGATTAGTGCTGTCTAAATTTGAAGGAACTGGGGGGGGGATTTTGATCACTTATTTTGCCTGTGGTGGGAAATTATTTTGTAAATTACAGTTTTCAAGTTCTGTATTGGCTTATTCATAGATACAGAGTAGAATAGCTTTGTTGCGAAAAAATGTGATTAGTTACTGAGAACAACTAGTAGGTTTTTCAGATGATAATGTTTTTGATGATTAAACACAGAGATGTAATAACACTACATTCCTACAAACCTAGTTTTGAGGAAGTTTCCCACAAAATATTGCGGAAGGTTATTTGAAAAGTTAAGAATTTATAGTTATGTTATGTCCTCATATGGTGAAATTGAATCTGCAAATCCAGGAAAGTCGTTCTAGGCTAATGTAAAGGTTGATTTCTTCAGAAATTGTCTTACAAGCATCAAGTTATAGAAACGCTGTCACAAAATTGTTGTAGTTCCCATCTTCGCGTTGGCACATATTGGCTCTTGAAAGCAGTTGCGTCAAAGTATGGGATGTTTAAAAATTTTCCTGAAATTGGTGGCAATTCATAGGATACGAATGACTGTACGAATGACTGACATCATTGAAGAAATCATCTAAAAATCTTTCAAGTTAAAGCATTATTTGCGTATGAGAACCTCTTTTTGAGTTTCTTTCCAGACTGCCGGCAATAGATTCTAACACTTGTAACGATGTTGGCACCATGGGAGGATTTATCAATACCTTTCTTGATTTATAAAGACTTTGTTTTCCTTATTTTCACAAAGCTTTGACATGAGGCAGGTAGGACCTTGAAAGAGTACTTATGGAAGCAAAGGTAGCAGGGAAAAGAGGAAGAGGTCGACCCCCGGGGAGGGGGGTAACTTCAATAGACGGATGACGGGGGTGCGCCATTTGATGCCTGAAGTCGCACCCTAAAATTTATAAATTTTCGCGAAAACGATACCCCAAAATTTGCAGGACATTGAAAATGTATACCCAAAAATTGTGACAGCCATCCAAAATTTTAACCAAGTAAGTGAAATTGATCAAAATCGATACCCTAAAGAAATATTTTTCTAAAATGAGACCCCAAAATTTATGACTACTTGTGATTTTACCAAAAATGATACCCCAAAATTTACTTTCTGCTCAAGAAAAGGCACCCCCCCCCCCGGGGGTCGACCCAAAACATCCTGGACTGATAAAATCAAGACAAGAGCTGGACTGGTTTGAGCTATACAGTAAAAAGCCGCGTATAAGAACCTAGTGATTAAGAACCTACAGGCTGAAGTTCTGAAATTAAACCCCTCCAATACATAAGAACCCCTTTAGCCTGAAATTTGAAATAGGTTCCTATTTGTAGAGACCATCAAAATTCTGGTTGCTTTGTCATTGAACCTATACAGACTGATTATGCCACATGTGCATATTGCAAAGAACTCTAAAGATGCTTTGAAAGCTTTCATTGTATTCTGTAAAATTTCTGATTCTTCCACAAACTACTGTTGTGAATAAGACCTCATGAACTCAGGCAAGGGTTGATTTAAGGTGCAGTGATGACCAATTTGTGCAGTGATGAATCAAAAATGTGCAGTGATGAATTGAATATTGTGCAGTGATGATTTTTTCGCATTTTAGTTTGAAATATTTGAATACACTGCAAAATACCTTTGAATTTCCGATGGTGTTGAAAGGAGAAACTCAGTAGAAACTAGACATTTTCTCTGAAGAAACCATGAGGAAAGGGAAGTTTCCGTTTTTTACATCAGAAATCATAGGAAATTGTGCCTTTCCTCTAAGTTTCCACAGAAAAAATTCTCATGAAATTTTGATATTTTTTGCTGTGATACTGCTGCTATTAATTTTTCAGAATAAAGATAAATGAATACTCCATTTCAATGAAAGTCTGCTTGGCAGCCCCTGTTGATTTAACAGGAAATCTGGCTCTTTCACATCTTCATAGTTTCTTGAAACAGAATGTTAAAAAAATATACAATCTAGGCATTATTTAGAAAGAAGGTAAGAACATTATCAAAGCCAGCTTAAAGAGAGTTGAACTTGAAGAGAGTAGACAGAGGTTGGAATCAAAAGACACAACCAAATTTTTGGGAATTAACAAGAACCAAGTGCATTCTAGCCATCCTAGAGGTCAAATTTACGAAATTTTTCCAGGGGAGCATGCCCCTGACCCCCTAGATTTATGCATCTCTGATCTCTGGCATCTTGGTGCACAACCTCTACATGGACAAATAATGGTGTTTGGCAATGAGAGAGTAATTATGCTGTCCGGTGCATGAAAAATGTTACATTTCATACAGTCTTTGTCCTCAATGACTTAGCAAAACCAATTGCCACACCCTTTTGCCACATCCTTTAGACCAAAAGACTGCATTTTACGCTTTTTGTGCAATGATGAAAATTCCTTAAATTAATGCCTGAACTCAGGTACTGTAAACTAACAGTAAATAACGGGCTTGAGATTGCAATCTGAACAAAAGAAATACCTGAAAGCCCCAAATGAAATAAGAACCAATTTAAGAACCTGAGTAGCCTCATTTCCCACTAAATACCCAATATATAACAACCTAATCAGGCTGACTTGCAAAATTGCAGGTTCTTATACGCGGGTTCTTACTGTAGTGAGGCCATAGTGATGGCCAACGACAGAGAAAGATGGAGAATCATATCATCCAACCCTCGGGAAATAGAGGACGGAACCTGAAGAAGAAGAAGGACCTTGAATTTTGAGGAAAGTCGGGAACTTTTTTTGCAACTCTGATTAAACAACTCAGGAGTTGTTTCAAGCAATAGCCACGAAGATTTATTAAGCTTTAAGGAACTGCTGAGATTGTCAAATATTTTGGAAAAGTTATTTTATGTTTCACCCTGCTTTACCAGGAAAAAATATTTACTACATGTTGAGTGAGATTACCAAGCAACTGTACTGAATTTTTGAAAATCATACTTGTACTGTTATCCCGGGGAGGGAGGCGGTACCTGAGTGCTTGATTTTTAATTGTACGGGAGTACACTCGAAGAATTATGTTTTCACCTGAGTTTAGAATGTTCCCTTCAAAATGATGGCAGGCTTTAGAAAATATAGGGGAAAGTACTTACTCCAAAACATAAAAAAGTAATAGAAAAGCAAGGAAATAACTCTTTTGACAACCGGCTTCAGAAAAATTGTCTTCTATTGATGTCCGGAGTGAGTAGGAAAAAGAGAAGAAACAATACCCTGAAAGGAGTCCACATCCCATCATCGAAATACCCCTCCCCCACCCCCGACATTCATAGTGACTAAATTTGTATCTATCATAGTAATTGTGGTATGTGAGAAAGTTCAAACCCATTGATATGAATTGAAATCTAACAAGGCCGTTTTGGGAAGTTGCATGTTTGAGAATGATTTGAATTCTTACATGGGCAAGAGCAAGTTATCGTTTCCAGGACAATCCATTTTTATTTCAGAATACGCCCTAATCTAATTTTGAAGAGATCAAATACTGCCGATACTACATCGTGTACCTAAAAACTGTATGTATACCGGGTTGGCCAAAAAAAAGTTCCCACTTTTGAAAA
Source organism: Aurelia sp. 3 sensu Dawson et al. (2005) (assembly GCA_964020215.1). Taxonomy (NCBI): domain Eukaryota; kingdom Metazoa; phylum Cnidaria; class Scyphozoa; order Semaeostomeae; family Ulmaridae; genus Aurelia; species Aurelia sp. 3 sensu Dawson et al. (2005). The sequence continues at coordinate 14,500,152 of OZ026583.1, forward strand.
TCCATAACAGCAAAAGTATTTCACAGATTTGAATGATTCGAATTCTAGTTAAAAGCCAAAAGGTTGAAGTATTTTTGTGATTTTTCTCCTTTCTCATGAGCACTACATATATAGGTAAATTCAACTTTACAAAAAATTCATGGTTGCAAAATGACTGAAAAATGGCCTAAAACATCGATCAAAGGATAACTGACTCATAGCACAAATAATGAAGGAAATGCAACTTCTCATGAATGAGAGATATCCCGTTTACATTAATTGCCATTGGGTTGAAAATCTTCAGTTGAAAATCTATGTTTTATCACACTTGAGGGAGGTGAAATGCCCATTGCCTATTGTTCGGTGTGAATAGAGTCCTTACAATTTGATCAATGTTTTAGGCCCTTTTCCCATCATTTTGCAACCGTGAGATTTTTATAAAGTTGAATTTACCAATACATCTAGCACAGGGAAACCAGGATTGATTGGTAATGAATAAAAAGAATAAATAAGAATAAATAATGGCAAATAGAGAATGATTAATTCCATGTATGTCCTCTGCGCAGAAATTTTTGCCATTATTTATTCTTATTTATTATTTTTATTCATTACCAATCAATCCTGGTTTTCCGGTGATTTGTGTGAGAGAGAGGGAGTGGAAAGTCACTCTTGCAAGATAACGCCAACGAACATACATCGAATAATCACGAAGCAAATCAGAAACGCGCTAAACAAGGAGCTAGGCTGGGAAGACGATACGATAACATGTAATACGCCTTAAAATGACGTTGGAATTAGAGAATGCAACGAAGTCTTAATTATGTACACAACCTTACTCATTTGTCTTTGGTCTTAGGCCATCCAGCTCAATCTTCTTCAAAAAGAAGGCAGGAAACTGCCTGGTGTTTTGTTCCAATATGAAAATAAAGCATATGCCTGTGACAAAATATTTCAAGTTTGTGCATGATTATGGAAGTTGATAGTGTTGCTTGTCCATAAGACAATACGGTCAACCCTTTTTAAAAATGAAGAGTTGAATATGACGCTCATGAAACCTTTCCTTCAAACATTACTCGATTTTGACATTGCCGGAGAACAGCAGAAATACTGTTTTTAAAGCAACCACTTATTTTGCCTTTCCTCTGCCATTTGAATCAGTGGTCACTCTTCAGATTGACGTAAACAAGGTTACAGATCCTAATTTGATGCCTAACCTATTCAACTGAGCCAAAACCCAGACGAATTTAAGCTAAAACTCCTCCACAGCTGCCACACTTACAGGACACAATTTTTTAAGGACACTTTTATAGTCGGGAGAATTGATACAAGCATCGGATGGGGTTAGGCCTAAAATAGTTTCCTAAGTGTCTTCAACTGTGAAGAAAGGAGAGCGCCAACCTTGCCCATAGGCTGTTTGCTTTATTGAGTAATTGTATAAATCATATTGAATTGTGTTGTAAATTTTCACTTCGGGAAACCAAAATACTATTTCAGATTGTTTATAAAGGGACCGGCAATTTGGCAACAAGTGTTGTTTACAATTTTGTAGCATTATTAATCTCTATGATTTCCCGACAAAGACAACCAAGCAAAGTTTCAGTTCTATCGGCAACAACAAGCAGAAAGTCACACAATAAGTGAAGAATAAACTGAAATAAAAGAAAGAAAAAAGAATTAAGTGAAAACAGATCAAACAGAACAAAAAATCAGGGGAAAGTATTAAAAGCAGTTTAACGTAGATTAACCAGTATATACGACTATCGACCCGTACTTATCGTGGGGATGTCCACTGCTCTGCTGTGGAGCGGATAATGTAGTAACCTGCATGCAGACTCTACTGATTCCCTGCAGAGAAGTGAGGTTTCTCCTCCAGGAACCTCACTTATCTTCACTGAATCAGTATAGTTTGCACGCAGGCTAATAGTAATGTGGAATCTGTTCTATACGATAGACCGAGTTGTTAGTTTATCCAAAAAATACAATTTAATAGCTCCACTACCAGATAAATTTGAAGATCGAAACCAAATGTTCATCCCTTTTGCTATACATTACGAGATCAACTTGGTGAAAAATGGCCAAAATTGGCACAGTCATGAAAACAGCAATGACCTCTAGTTTAGTACCATTTCTATGTCCATTATTTACTATGGTCATTGTTCATGCAAAAAGAGCATTTTCACAATAAATAAGCTGTTTTCCAGGTAGAGAATAATTTTGCATTCAACTGTAATGAGAATTTAAAGCTTTCAAGCCGAACAACGTTTCTTCTAAACTTTGTTTTGAATTAACGTTTAGCAAGAATACAAAGTCCTGGTTCCAACGATGAGTTTTTAAGCAGCTTACGAGATAGCATGAGCACGTTAATTGATCAATATGATTGCAGTTCGTCCACTCAACTTGTTATGATCCATGTTCTAATAAATTATCCTATGGCGTGCAAAGAAATGTTACTGCGTGCTCTTTAAATTCAAAACCAGACGAAATAGATTTAAGTATAGTTTTTGCACAAATTGAACATAAATGTAACTTTGAAAGCTTTAGTTACCTCGTCAAACTCCCTTCTAGAAATGATTTTGAATGCAATTGACTTCGATTTTCGCATGAAGCAGGGCATTTGTTATGTACATTTTAAAAGCCAAACTATAGAGTTTATGCAGTAAATTTTCAGGAAGAAATCGTAACAAAATATGTGTCCTACTGCCTGTTATGTTTTATGACGTGTCATTTTTGTAACAGTCTTTTCACATTGAAAAAATAAACTTTTAGAGGAGAGAGACTAAGCTGTAAGAAAATTGACTCTTAGTGAAACTTTCAACTTTCTATTTGTTTACTTTCGGCTTGGAATAAAAAGTTTGCCTCGTTTCAATGCAACCGTTCCAAGTGCATTGTCAAGTACTTCGCGTTGGGTAGGCCTCTCTCAAAATTTCATCTAAAAGCTCCAGGCTGCGATAAGTTGTCGTTTTCATGACTCATCGACTGTCCAAAAACGTTTGGTCAAAATCTGGGAGCAGTTGTCGGGGGCTCATAAGAATAAGTAAAATTATTTTCCTGCCACAATTTTACCACATGTTTCTAGCCTGGCTATGTGGCTTGTGTTTGTCTGTAACCAAACTTCTAAACAAGGATGTAGCCACTACCAAGAGTGTTGGGGAGCCACAGATCTCTCTGTCGGGGAGCTAAAATGATAATGTTACATGAAGAGAATAAATCGTCATTTTTTAACAGACCACCATGATTCTAAATGAACGCACGTTTTGTGTGTTTTTCCATGACTATGGTTTCCTCTTTACTTTGCAAGCAAACATCCATCGCTTATTTTAGGGAGCCAGCTTAAGCCAAAATCTTTCTAGAAGGAAAAATTAAATAATAAGAATCCAAATTTTGATCCAATGAAACTCCATAAGCAATAGATCTGCTTGTTAACGGAAAATAGTTGAAAAATGGGATTTCTATCCTTCCATTTCTACTTGCATAGGAGGAGGGCATGCTCTCTTCACTACTGTTTATGTTGGAAAAGAATTTACGAATCGTACGAAACAATTGACTTATCATTTTGAACACTAACCTAAAGGTTGAAAATAGCTAACACCTGAAACAAGACGGTTAACAGCCCTTAATATTTTTCCTTTTTGCAGCATTTAATCTTTATACCCCCCATTCAAACTAATTTTGTGTTCGAGTGTTCACAACAATGAGTCAGTTGTCTATGGTATGGGCCTTTCTCATTATTTTGAACAGAATTTTAAGATTGAACGATATTTTGCCGAATTTCGAAGAATTTTCGATTTTATACTGTAGCGATAGCAGCTCTAATGCCAGTCAATCGAACCTCTTGTATAAAAGTTTCTAAGAACATCGCTCGATCCAGACTCAAAGATCTAGTCCCCTGGTTGGGGTACTTACCATATTTTAGACTTATGACGGTGAGTCCCTTGTATCCCTGCGGTAAACCTTGCCCAACAGGGACTCATAATGAAACAGTAAAAAGCTGACCCTATTTTCTGCAATCATGGATGCAATTATGCTGGAATCTCGACTTGAATCTCAATTCAGTGGCAATGTTTTCAATTCTTCAATCGAATCGAAAATTCTATCACATCTGCCTGTAACCATAGTAATTCACAAATCTCGCGATCTGATTAGTACCATAGGAATCGCAGAGTTTTGGCCTAAATTTGTTCAAGTTTTTCAGAGAAATATCACGAGTCTCTATTGAACGAAGCGCCATCATCAAAGCACAGGGAAACAAGAGACGCTAGGTCATAAGTCTAGTATGCTTTCTCACGGGATGTGCACTCCTTCTCGGGTGGGTATCGTTTCGCCTCTTTGTTTCTTACGTCGGGTATGAAAAGGAAACAACTTTTCAATGCCATCTCTGACATAAGTATTATTTCAGTGACTTACCGTGAAATTTAACGTTTCAGAGTATACAGTACTTTTCGCCAATGTTTTCTAAAGACTGCTATTGTTTCGAGAGAAACATTCTGAAAGCGTGGTGAACAAATTGTTTCTTGGGTTGCGCACCTCTGTACAGTACAGTTGAAAGTCAAGTAGCCCACCGGGGTCTATTCTTAAAAAAGATAACTTTTTATTGGAGGCAATTAACAAGCTATGCTCATCAGTAAATGAGGCAATTAACAAGCTATGCTCATCATATTCTATTTTTTCGACTGTACTAGAATTAAGACTGCGTTCACACGATGCCGGCACATTTTGAAAACGGTGAAAAATGTGACGGTAGCAAAATTTGAGCTAGCGTTCACACGATGCCGGCACAATTTGAAAACGGTAGGGAATTTGACAGTAAAAACTCGTTCCTGGACTTTGATGCTAAAGAAAAGTATCTTCACCCTAAGAATCGACCAGTCTCGATCCAAAAGCGTCGAAAAATGCTCTGTTTACGATGCTGTTTCAAATTTATACCGGTTAGGGTTCCGTTTTCAAAATCTACCGTTTTCGAAATCTGCCGGCAAAAAATGTGCCGTTTTCGTGTGAACAGGAGGCCTATCCGTCACATTTTTCACCGTTTTCAAAATCTGCCGGCATCGTGTGAACGCAGTCTAAGTCTCCTTTCTAAGTTTCTGTAAGATGCGATTCATTTTATGTCGTTCACAGACGTTGCACTTGAAGTCTTCTTAACATAATTTTATTGCTTCACTCAGTTGTAAGGACGTAAGTTGTATAGTTAAAGGGTGAATGTTGTCGAACAAAGTAAAGAAAAAGCGATTTGGCTTTCAGGCTGCGTTCACACGATGCCGGCACATTTTGAATACGGTGAAAAATGTGACGGTAGCAAAATTTGAGCTAGCGTTCTGAAAACGGTACGAAATTTGACAGTGAAAAGCTCTTTGCAAGGCTTTGATGCCATAGAGGGTACCTAAACCCTAAGTGTCGATCAGTCTTGTTCCGAAAGCATTGAAAACTGTTCTGTTTTCATGATTTTCAAGTGTTTACACGATGCCGTTTCCAAAATGTACCGTCAAAAAATGTGCCATTTTCGTGTGCACCGGAGGCCTATCTGTCACATTTTTCACCGTTTTCAAGATGTGCCGGCATCGTGTGAACTCGGTCTCAGAAGAATGGACTTAACACTTTTAAAAGCACTCATTCAAATCAAATAACAAGGAAGGCAAAGCATTGTGGTTGGCTGCACTGAAGGTGTGAAGTCTGTTCTTGATCATGCCATATCGTATTGTCTTTGTCAGACTCAGGCCTGTAGGAAACAAGGGGCAGGTAACAAGGGCAGATTTTGTAATACAATAGCATCAGTTGCTTTGAATCACCTCAACTAAAAGCGATTAGCAAATGCAGACAAACGAAATTCTCTCAACTAGTAATTCAAAACAAACACGGTCGCAAAGTTGCCCTGAAACAAGTACGGGAAACTGTCGCTTGGTGCTGCCGAAGGGAGGCTTTTGACAGAAGTTATGTGTTTAAGACGAAAGAAGAAGGGTAAATCTAAAGTTCTGTCTCTCAGATTTTGTTAAAGTGATTCAGAAGCCGAGCAGAGGCCATTACAATTCCTGGATTTTTATTGCTCAGTTGTAAACAGTTACTCTTTAGCTCCTAGATCAATTAAACAAAATCTGCGAGATAGAACTTTAAATTTACTCTTCTTCTTTTGTTATAAGCACATACCCTCTCTTAAAAACCTCCCTTCGCCAGCACCAAACGAGAGTTTGCCGTACTGGTTTAAGTTTACTTTGCGGCTCTCTTTGTTTTGATTTACTGCCAGAAAGAATTTCTTTTGTCTGCATTCGCTAATCGCTTTGAATCGAGGTGTGAACCAAAGCAACTGATGCTACTGTAATAGGAAATCTGCCCTTGTTGGGGCAGGTAGGGCTCAAGCCCCCAGCATAATTTTGAAAACAATGGTGTTACGTAGCAAGCATTAATTAGATGCATTGTTCTCTATTGTTTTAAGAACAATTGCCTCCCCCCATTCAGCAGTTGCTTTCTACGGCGCTGGTCAGACATTTATCATTTTTTTGTAAAGTTCACCCTTGCCAAGAAACATTTCTTTGTGACTTGCCTTGCATTGTTTCCTCCCTCAAGATTTCAGATAGACTAAATTGCAGGCATCGGAACATAAAGCACGGATAAAATCAAAATGAATCTTTATCGGTACCAGCCCGCTTCATCCGGACTAACGGTGCTATTTATTGTCATATCTGTGACAAATTGATAACCGGCTTTATTATTACTTGGAGGTGAGGATTAAGACCAACCCGAGCGTTAGCCTCTTTATCTGAGTTATGGAAGATCCGTTTGTTTTGAAGAGTTATCTCCGGCTTTTGATCAACGTATCAATTGCGAAGCTAGAAGACGTGATGCTAGACAACGGTTAAAGAGGATCCAATGGATCAGATTAACGGTAAAACAAAGCTGTTTGACTTTTAGCTTGCTTAATATAGTTTTATCATTGACAAGCATGCGCTAAGTGACAAGTATACTGAATTTCTATTTGACCTGCAATGATTGGACGATTTCACATGCTTTGTTTATTAGATTTAAGATTAGCTTATTAGCATATGCAATTTGTAAATTGTTTCTGTTTTGATTGATAGCTGTCAGATTCTAAACCAATAGAAATCTTTGACCGTTATCAATCAAGAATGGTTTACATGGCTCAATTTCTCGTAGGGATGGATTCTACTCTTTTAACCTGGGGTATTATTTACGAAGGCTTTGGTAGATGCGACACTAGATAGGAGTAAAGCGCGTTTGTTGCTCTGTGTTTAGCGTATGAGCCAATAATAAAAGTCGGATTACGCCGAGAGAAAAAGCGTCTACCCGAGGTTCTGCAGCTCATGTGTGCTAACGTGTACGCAGAATGTAGCTACGAAGGCATGAAATTTTCCCATTGAAATTCGGAGCTGTTCAGGAAGTGGGAATAATTCGATTACTTTCCACAACACATTCTGATCTTCGTTTCAGTGTCCTTTCGGCTTCTTCTATCTTATTAGCCAATAATTGGCAGGACGATAGAGCTGGACACACTTCTGTCTGAAGCCATTGTTCTCATCAATAAAATCGGTTCATGGCGATTAAAAGAAATACAAAATAACACAGAATAAACGGTGGATAGCGCGACCGTCATTGAAATCCGGGCTGGCTTTCTATAAAATGAACCAAGTATTTACAGATTACATCAATTAACACATAATAAGGTATGCAGACCCACGATTGTAACTCACTGTACAACATCCACGGCTTACTGTCAGCTATGTCCCACTCACGTCATGATGCACACAGTTCTTTCTGGCACACTCCTCCAATGCACTACCCAGGTAAGTGTGTTCCTGCTTTTTAGTTCTGCTATGCGTTGCATTTTATCATGCATCTCTTAGGGAAGATATTAACGCATTTAAGCGCTGCAATTAAGCATTTTATTCGGCAGGGCATAGCATGCTCTGCACCAGGAAGCTCTTTTATCGAAGACAGCCAATATCTGGTCTGATTAGGTATGTAAGTAATTTACAAATAGATGCATAACAGTGCTTGCAACATGAAGATTCTTTTGGCAAGGTCACACAGTAAAATATGTGCTGATTTTTTGAACTAGATGATTTCTGCAGCTGACAGACTGACTGACTGACTGACTGACTGACTGGCTCAGAAAATGCGGGAGGCCATATTGGGTCTTGCAGTCTTCTCAGCAGCTAGCTGTAATTAGACAGCGTTCAGACAAAGTTACTGTTGCTATGTTTAGAATAACTTCCATTTCAAGCATGGACATTGAATTTTCTAATTGGGGAAGCTTGATGTTTGGACAGGAAGGATTGATTAATCATTCTAGAGGTATGTTCAAGTAGGCCATTTAAAATCATTTCAGTCTAAAGATTTTACTGTTGCTTTGATCATACCGGCAAAGTTACTGAAAACAGATAATAGATCCGATGTTTTGTTATTATTTTTCGAATGTCATACCTGATAGTTTTGATAAAACAAATTTTACACTGCAAAATTTTTGGTAAAATAAAATTAGAAGGGAAAAGGCATAAAATTTGCCTTCTTGTACAGCAAATGTGTTTTGTTCGTGGTACGAGGCTCGAGGCTTCGAATGACGTTTCGAAAGTAATTCAAAATCTATTTTAATCCCTATTTTCCACTGTATCATTGTATCAAACAGAAAAGGCTATTCATGAAGCTTGATTACAAGTTATAACAGAAATATCTCCAAATGACAGGACTTTGGTATCTCATCAGAGACTTTTTACTTTTTGTTTAACTTATAACCTGCAGCAAATAATGGTATCTCTTTTTAAAACAGCGGATAACGATATTTTTCTTTGCTTCTCATTCAAATTGGCTCCCAGTTTTAAGTTTGATGCATGGCAAGGTTTCTGATATTTCAGCAAAGGAAAAGCATGAGCTATACGTCTTCTAAATGTAGGAAGCGCTGTCGTAATTTCAGCCAAAGTCTATCCCCCTTAGGGCTGCCAATAACCTTAACTTTTGGGTGCTCCATAGCTGCAGTCGCTGCAGTAACACCAGCAAAATCTTACTATTGTTTGCCAAAATTGATCGCCATAAACTGACGATGATTTAGGTAACTTACTATTAGCTTCAAAGTTGGTTTTGATCCACAAAACATAAATTTGTTTCTGAGGTACTTTCAGCATTCTGTAGAGTATTGTGTCTACTATTTGTAGGGCCCTCAGATAAATGTTCCAACAAGTTATCATGTACCACGGCCCTTTAAAAAGTAAGGAACAGTTTCAATGTTGTTTTTACTGCCATAGCATAAGGGATTTAAAAGAAAAGGCTTCTTTGCGCCTTCTTAGAATTACATTTGCAATTAAAGAGTAAACAAATAAGGCTTTTCTGATACTGCTCAAATAGGCAGTAGACGGTATAAGAACCTAGCTTTCATTGAGATAAATTCGCTTCTGCATGCCTGAAATTTCAGTTGTTGAGAGATTAGAACCCCCACGGTTAATTTTCCTTGGACTCTCTAAACCATTTTTAGAGAACAAGAAGAGCTAACTACCAACCCTGGTTTCTATTCAAAATTGACAAAAGAAACTTCAAAATGGAATCAAATCCCCAGTTCATTCGTTATAATCCCAAGATTTCCCAAGACACTAATTGAAATCAACAACACATAAGGTACTCCGCTTTTTGTTTACTATGCTAATTTGTGTATAAATGGCGAGTTGATCATGGATGATGCCATTAGCAATGCTTTATCTCTAATGTTGGG